>JBAMBK010000663.1:0-1200000 GCA_037043435.1 Drosophila suboccidentalis | reverse complement strand
TCCTGTGCTCCTCCTTAGCTTGTTCGCTAGTTATATATTTTTGTTGTTGTTGTTGTTGTTTAGTGCGGAAAGTGCATAAACAAAGAAATAGCAGGCCAAAAATTGCAAACGGAAAGAGGAAAACGGAAAGTGTTGCATTTCCGTATCGTTGCCTTTTGCGCTGCATTTGCTGTTGTTGCTTAAATTGCGGTTGTTGTTGTTGTTGCTGTTGTTGCTGTTCCACCAACTGTTATGGCCAACAAAAAAAAAATGTAGAAGAGGAAAATCGTGGGGAAAGAAGCGATTTATTTTGGCATCTTTTGACGCCAAAATAAAGTGGCCGCAGGTGCTGACGACAAGTCGTCGCATCGTCGCTCACAATTGGCCATAAACAGATTCTCGCCAATATCCGTTGACCTTTAAAATGGCCAAAACAGAAATTGCAAATTGCATCATAAAACCATTTAATTGATGATTTACCGCTTGTTCGTGATGTTATCAATATACAAATTTTATTTATATGTATACCGACTTGAAAAGGGAAATTGTATATTGTACACTGAGCGATAGAAGAAGCTTGAAAATGAGGCCGAAAAATTTAGCAAAATAAGATTTTTTAAGAGATCATGTTTAAGAGAACCATTTCCATAAAAATGAAAACTTTTTCAAGGAGTTTTGTTTAAATTCTTGTAGAATCAAAAAAAAACAATACTTTTTATTAGTAACATTGGTTTTAATGTGAAATTTTACAAAAATACAAAGCATTCATTATGAATTTAAAAAATTCCTTTTGCCTAAAAGTTATTTTTCTGAAGAAATAATTTATTGATGGCCTAGAAAAAAAAACAATTTGAAGTTTTTTAAGTCTTTTGACTTCACGCTCTCTAAGTATGTTGAGCCGCTTTAGTGTGAATTTTTTTGAATCTGTAATTTTGGCAAGAAAATCTGCCGCTTTTTTTCAGTTGTGCGAAGTGTAGATATCAAGATGGAAATTGCATTCTTAGCGGCACGCAGAGAAAGTTGCCAAGTTTTGGTTAAAATTTAAGTACTTTCGAAAGAATTTTCGTTTTGCTTCGTCTGAGCAATGTCTTAGACAGACATACAAAAGTTGGCCAAAAAGCGCCAGAAATTGCATTTAAATTTGCTTTGAAATTCGACTCATAGTCAAGCGTTAAATAATGCCTTTATAAATTATGAAGTTAACTTGTTGAATGAAATGTCCAAATACCAATTGACATTCCATGAAATTTATCAAAAGTTTGCTTTTAAACTCAAAACTCAAGGTTTAATGGAGATCTGTCTGTTTGGAGTGAAAATTAATATGTTAACTTCTTTTATTTTTTTATTTTAATAAGAAAATATTATTTATAACATAATTGATATTATTATGAATGTAGCATCAATTACTTTAAGCGTTAATATTATCGATAGATAGTTATGGTTTAATTTTGATTTGTGCAAATTTAGACATATATATTTTATATTTGACATAAGTAATATATATTCGTCTTAAAATGAGGAACCTCCGTTGTTGACCACAAAAACTCATGAAATTTAACTCTACGATCATTTCATTTTACTCAGTACTTTTTATTTTATTTAAAAACATACAAAATTACTGAAATCTGTACCAGATATTAAATTCAAATCGAATTGCACACAAAAACCGCTGCCTATTTTGTACATTGTTAAATATTTTAACGATTAATTTGCTTAGAAATTTGAATTGGTATTACAATAGAAGTTTTAATTGAAAACAAACTATTGTTCATTAATAAATAAGTAATAGAATATAGATTGAAATTGAATTTGGCGGACTTTAATTTATGAACAAGTTAATTGAGTTGAATTCATTTGATTAATTCTGCTATAAATTAGAGAGGAGATTAAAGAGATGCAACAAATTGAATGCCAATTGATTGACACTGTGCACACTCAACCCACAATTGAAATGTGCTTATCTAACTCACACATTTACATACACACTTACTTATACATAGCCGCAATTGATTAGCACAATTTAGACATGATAAATGTACCGTTACATTTACAATTTTCCCCATCAAACTTTTGGGATCTATTCATACAGTTAAATGCACCGCAGGGGGACTGTCGGGAATTCCGATTGCCGGTCAAATAAAAGGTAGACATATAGACAGAGACCAATGGATGTATGTACAAATATAAGTGTAAAAGAGATAGCTAGAAATTTGGTTGGACATAAAATGAGTTTTTGTTGGCAAACACGTAGCACGGGGCACGTTGAAAACTTTTTAAATAAGTTAAAAATACTGTGCGAGTTAAATCCACCGACAAATAAGGAACAAGTCGTAAAATCGCAAGGCGCGCTGCAAAGTATGCTACACAAATTGCTCATGCAACGTTTGCCAATTGCGCGTGGATCGTCGAACGACGCGTCGTTGCCGTCAAGCCAATAAAATACATCCTCATCCACACCCACACACACACAGATAAATAAACATGGCAAATGACTATCTCAAAGTTTTTTTTTTTTTTTTTATAATTTCTATACTCTGTAAACAAAATGAGAAGTGCTAGGGGTAGCATGGAATGTAGGAAAATCAGCTTGGGTTTTTTTTTTAAGTTTAATTTTCATTTGATCTATTATATTTATATTCTGAAAAATGTCTTAATTTTAATAGAAGCAAAATTTAACAATGGTATTTTATTGTATTAGATTCAGGGCATTACGGTGGAGTTCAAAGCTCAGCTTGCATTTACTTATGTTATTAAAAACCAGGTTATCTTTCAGTAAATGCACATGCACATATACACTTAAGTGCTTTTCCCAGGGTATCTACTCGTTATAAAGCTTAATTTTTAATTCATTGAAACTTCATCTTAATTTCCGTGAGGATTTCATTTTATTTTCATTTTTATCCTTATTCAATTTTTTGTCATTTTTCGTGTATTTGTAGTTTAATTCGAGGCAGCATAAAATGCAGGATATCTTCAAGTCCAGAAATACTTATTAGGTAAACACATGAATACAATAATATTCATTTAATTAAGTGCCTTTCACAGGGTATCTCCTAGTCATGTATGGATTTTACAACATTTTAATGCATTGCTTACGCTTAAATAGCTTTCATTTTACATTCAAACAATCAATAATTGTAATAACAACACAATCAACAACAGCAACAACAATTGAAACAACAGTAATACAATTTACAGTGACAGCAGCAGCCAAAGACAGCGATAAGAACAAAGCGAACGGCGATAAGCGATAAACGATAAGCAGTAAACGATTATCGCTGCTGTCAAAAATGTCGCTGCATCAAAGCACTCAACCAGGCAAATGCCAAACGGATGTCAACAGGCGACAGCAACAGCAACAGCAGGAGAAACAACAACAAAACCAGATGCTGCAGCCGCAAACACAACAACAACAGCAACAGCAGCAGCAGCAGAAGCAGCAACAACAGCGACAGAGACAGAGACAGTCGACGCAGCTGCTGCCAGTGATGTTAATGCTGCTGATGCTGACGCTGTTGACGCGACCGCTGAGCGCCTACTCCAATCGTAAGTACAGTCACGTTAATAATGAACTTAAAACATTTGCAAAAAATATGACACAATGTTAATTTTTTTTAAATGATAAGTATTTCGAAAAAATAAATCTCTCGTCATTTTATCAAAACTAAATCATTTTTTTGCGGCATATAAATTTAAATCTATGCTTGGAAAAGATTTTAAATCTTAGAAATGTTAAAATTTTTCAACTTTTTTTTACACTTTTTATACCTATTTCATAAGAAATAAGTTCAAGGGTATTTGTTAAAATGTAAGTATCAGAGAGAAGGTAGCATCTCCGATCCTATAAAGCAGCTATTGGCACGGCCCTATCTCGATCTCATAGGAAATTTTCGTGGCGACTGCGCTGCCGCTCATGTACACTCACGTACGACACACTACTACGATTTGCTTCTGTTAACGTCGCTGTTATTCCGCTGTTAGGCAAACAAAAATGCACACTAACGCAATGCAAACATATGACTGTGTTGGTGCCGACCACTGCTATAAATTATGATCAGCATCAACAGCCGCGTCGATATATCGAGCCCTATTTGCGACAATAACGTATGCGCCATTTTCCGAAATTTTTTTTTTAATGCAAATGTGTTCATTAATATTAATAGTATCTACACTCAAAATATTAAACTTTAATTGTTTATATTTCCGGAGATATTGGCCTGTCAACTATAACGTAAGCGACATATGACACGAAGAAATCAACTTAACGAAACCTAAAAACCTTTCTCCTGTAAAATTGCGTTTTGGCGCATACGTTATTGTAGCAAATAGGGCTCGATATATACATATGGGTATTTCCAGAATCGAGAAAGAGACATTTGTACGTCTTTAATGAAAAAAAAAGTGGTAAAAGCTGACATTTTCAAAACTGTTTTCTCACGTGTTTAATGCATTTTATCAACACTATTTTTATGATAAAAGACAAGCTTTGAAGACTTGTCGTTTTTTAATTATTTATAGAAAACAATGCATCGCGAACGCGACAAAAATGGAAGTCATGTTTGACTTCATCTTGACAAATGCGAAAGTCTGCGAAATGTAGCGAGTAATTGGAAGAAAATACTCTCAAACCATAATAAAATAATGTAGTTCTCCATTTTAGAAATAATTTTGATAAGTTACTATCATTTGATTTATTTTACAAGTTTTATTAGTAATTTTTAAGAAAATGGGAAAAAATATGGAAAAAGTGTATTTATCCTAATGTAGACTCTATTTGTTCATCCTATTGAATTTCTTAAATAAATAACTTGAATAAATTTTTGGAAGAAAATTTCACAAGATGTGAGTTTCTGGTGCACAGTTTGGAGCAGATCGTGTTTTTTTTTCAAAAATTTGTTACGTTACCTCCAATTTCCGAAATTTGCGAAAATCCAACACAACCACAGTTTTGAAGACTTAACTATTCTTGCCGATTACCGATTTCATTTATGATTATCTATCATCATACCGAATCGCATTAAGATCGGATAAATGTAAAGGTATTTAAAGCGGCTCTACGTTTTTAAGCGATTTAGGCGCCTAAAAGTATGTCACATAGTCAGGGTCTCAGCTGTAACCTTTCCAGCATGCTCTTTATATTTTTTTTTTTTTAAATTTGCACATTACTTTGTGGAAATTAGTCCATTTTAGATAAGCAATGGGCTTTTTGATCATTGCCTGACCTTAAAATTGTCCCAACTCCATGAAATGGGATATTCATAAATGCTAAATGTAGTTGTAATGAGAACGTGATATTTGACGATCACATGCGTAATTCACATGCTTAACTCATTATAAAACTGTAGCTTGTCTTTTAATCTCTCTCCCTCTCTCTTGCTACCTTTTTTTTGCTGCCAGCTATCTGTGGCCTTATCGTGCCTATAGCAGCTGCTAAAAGTAACGCATACGCCGTGTTGTACTTGTCTGCTGTATGCAAAAGCATGCGTATGGCATTAAGTTATCACAAGGATGTCGAGCCGCATGAGCACGGCTTGTGCTTGTGTGCTTGTGTTTGTGACACGTTTGTTTGTTTGCATCTTTTTATACATACTACTTATGTATATTTTTTACTTTTGACAAGCAATAAAATGCACACCCACAAAGACAGGGAGACAGAAACGAGGAGGAGAGTGAGAGCGAGAGTGAAAGGACTCGCCGCCGCGACAGTTTCCTTGCTGGTGAAAGTTCAAAGTAGTTGGCTCCGGATTGCCCAATGGCCCGACGACGACGACGACGACGACGACGACGACGACGGTTGCCAACAAGACGCGCATTAAAAATCAATAGAACCTACAAATGTATCCTTCATTGGGACCAACAAAAAGTACAAAACATTTGTGGCGCCATTGCTGCCACAAAACGAATTGCAGATGCTGTGCCAGGTGTATGTATGTGTATGTGTGGGTGTGTGGGTGAGTGTGTGTGGGTGTGTATGTGTATGTGTGTGTGTGTGGGTGTGTGTTCTCTGACATTGATCGATAACGATTAAATTGCAATAGATTTTGCATAGCTGAGTGCAGAATAACATTTTGTTTTTTTTTTTTCTCTTGACTGCGTTTTGTTGAACGATTATTTATTGGCTAGAGATGGAAAAATGCATTTTGGAGTAATCGATAGCAGTGAGCATCTCTAGTCAATAAGTGTTGTCGATAACGATAGCTCTGCTTTGCTTAATTATTAACTGAATGATTTTGCACATGTGACACATATGTCGATAACAGTGTTAAGCATAAAGCTATCGTCAAGACAAATCGATAACGATTTTTTTGGGCATACATTTTTGCATTGCAGCTTTAAAATTGTTTTGATTTGGTATGGCTTAAAGTTTACTTACGGTAATTGTAATCGATAACTTTTTAAACATAGCTGTGATTGATTACAATGTTTCTTTTCTAAATAACTGCCGCTAGCATTGACTATGACTAAAAATGTACTTATTGTACTAAAAGAATTCAATCTATTTTTGTATCGATAAAATGTTTAAGGGTAACATAAATGTGTGCAACAAGTGCGATTGCTCGCTGTTTAATAAACCATCAAAATCGAATAGATGCGTGGTTGACCGATTGATGGATTGTTGACATTCCCCATGCCATACATTCTTTTGCCTATCTTTAGTCCTCGGTCCTTCGGTTTATGCTATGTTCTTGGAGGCTATGAGAAATGCTCATGAATTCTTGCGTCCAAATGCAAATCAAATGAACACATATTAAGAAGATATATATGTAGACATAAGATCTTTAGTGTCTGATGGCTCAACTGATGGCTTTACATACTACTACTCTTGGCAAATGCCCGCTAGTTGAGAGCGTCTGATTAGTGTCGACTAAAGGGCATCACGCCAGTGTTTGTCATGCCTCAGCCAAAGTGCTCCATAAACACAATAACATACTCCCCTCCCCAAACTGCTCCTTGGACAAAACTAAAACAAAATCACAGTATTCTGCTTCTTCTTCTTCTGCATGTAGCGTGCCTTCGCTCCATTTCCTTCACTTCCTCCAGTTCCCCAGCTTTTCAAGTTTCATATCCATTTTATTCGCTTGTTTTTCGCTGTCAATACCCTGTATTACAACAATTGGAGTAGAGCTTTATGTTACAGTACATTTGAATGATTGTATTAATATTGTTCTTTGTAAGAAGTGATATCAACTAAAAAAATAGATTTTTATACTCAACCTATTTTATTTTATTTTTAGAACATATTCTTAAATTTGTTTAAATTACAATTTGTCCATAAAATTTATCGTTTACCTAAAATGCATAATGCACTCAATTTTTTTAAATATATTTTCTTTAAAAAATTGTCTTATTTTCATAAACAATTTTTATTGTTATATAGTAAGCTGAAATTGGTTAAATATTTCTGCAGGGTATTGGCTAGACGTGCTTTTATCTCTTATTAAACGTTGACTTGCTTGCTATTTTTGTACACTGTCCTAGCCATGTTTGAACAAATGTATATCATACTCAAATAAAGACATATTCTGAAACCTATTTGGTATTCTGAGGAATAGAAGAGCATCAAGAAGAGAGCCGATTAAATTACATTTATCTGGGTTTGCAGAGACTATATTCCGAGACTATAAAAAGTTGGTATATAACTTTAGTTACATTTGAAGCACTCTCTATTCCAAATTCTATTTTTGATTTTGCAATAATTTATATATTTTATATTGATATTTTTATTTAATTTTTAAATTTAAATAATTTTTTTTATTATTAGTATTAGAGAAAATGATAACAATGACATCATGTTAAATGTTTTCTTTTTATGTATTGTTGTAGAGTATCTGCTAGTCGCTTATATCCGCCTAGAGCAAAAGTTGTTTGTTTATTGAGTTGCTTCTTGTTGTCTGCGATTTTTCGCTGCGTGCATCTAAAAAGACAGCCTCGTCGATTGCCCCGGCTTAACGTGGCTTTGTTTTTTGCTGCCTTACAATCTTGACTATATACTCCATGTTACCCCCCCCCCCCCCATTTGTAGACCTCATGACCCTCACACTCAGACCCAGACCGAGACCGAGACCGAGACCGATACCTAAACTCATCCCTACTCAGAGCAGACTGTCTGCCATTCTTGCTGTTTAATGGTCGGGGTCATATTGTGCCGAACAATTCAATTTGTTTAATCCACTCGCTGGGCATGTTAATAATACCCTACAAAAAGGAGAGTATGTACACATGCACAAACATACATATATGTGCTTATGTATTTAGTATATGTTTGCCTATATATTTATGACCTGACATTGGCTTGTTAAAAGCAACGATGGGTTAAGCTTAACCCATTGCCCCCATTGCCATTAAGTCGATTTCCGCAACCGGAATCCGGAACGCGTATTACACACATTTTCATTTCCATTTCCATTTCCATTGCCATTTCCCACCTGGTGCACACACCTGTGCCATTTGCTGTTTATTTTTATTCTTCTCTCCTCCGCCTCTTCTTCTTCGTCTTCCTCTTCTAACTGTGTTTATTTAATTCGCGTAAATTTTTATTAATTTTAATTGAAAGCTTTACGAGCGCACGTTTAGTTCCCTAAAGCGCTGCTACGCCTTTGTTTATGCTTTAGTTTTTTTTCTCTTTTTTTTGCCTTTGCTTTGCTTTTGTTGTTTTCTGTTTTTGTTTCGCGTGTAGTGTGTGCCCAGCTGCAGTTTTGTTGTTGTCTTTGTTGTTGTTGTTATTGTTGCTGTTGTTGTTTTTTTTGGGCTGTGCATGGCGCTTACTTTTAGTGCTCTTCTTGTTCTTCTCATCTTCCCATTCCCAATCTCCTTCTTCAACTTGTACTCTCAGTTGTTGCTGTTGTTGTTCTTGTTATTGTTGTTTGTAAAGTGTTTTTGTTTGGACTGACGCTAAGCTGGCTTGGCGCAAATCCCCGTTAAAGTTCGTTGCTACCGACCTCAGGGGTACGACTATAGTAGCATCTCTCTCTATGATTACCCCCCTCTTTTGTCTCCGTTTCTCTGTCTGTAGTCCTAGTGACAGCTGAGGCTGCTCAACTTGCTGCCAAGATTTACGGTTGATTGAACTGTTTCTACTCAATATGTGTGTGTGTGTGTGTGTGCGTATGTTAACTGGTCACTGAACACGCTGGCCAACTCTATTATAACTTTCATTGGCTTTTTATAAGAGGCTTTTCTCAAAATTTGAATACGTTTCCAGAGATGTGAACTCGCAATCTTAAAAAACCTATTCAGATGAACACAAGCCAAAATATTTACAGACAAATAATAAAAAAAGGGACTGAATTATACAACACTTTAAAATTTTAATATTTTATCTTTTTAATTTTTTGTTTTATCAATTTTTATGATTATTTTTAGAATTAAAGATCGTAGTTAAATGTTTTTTTTTATAATGTATTTTAAATTAAGTTTTTTCTTCATATTATATTAAAATAGTGGAATATTTTTTATCTCGAAACTTCAAATTTCCATAAAGTAAAAATGTTCTATATCATCTGATATTTCTTAGATACAATATGCCACTTAAAAGTCTGCAGTTAGTGCTGATTAATGATTTTTATGAACGCTAATTTTTCTTAATTTTCATTTCATCCAACCTTAAGGTTATTTCTCAGTTAACTCGATCATCGCTCTTCAGTTCTTGGCTCTTACTAATATTAAAATTTGTTCATTTCCATTGTCTTTATTGCCAGCTAAATAATTAATTAAAAAATCACATTCATTTGTAAGAAAAAAATCTACTCTTTTAGCTCATTTGCAAATTGAATTTAAATTAATAGACCCTTTGTTCTTTTTAAGTACAGGATCTAAGATGGCTTTGGAATGCACTGTTGCGAAACAAAAAAAGCTGTTTTAATTCTCTGGATCTTATCGTAAAATTTCCATAAGCTGCATTGTTTTATTTCCTTTTTATCTGCATCGATTCCATTTCCAGCTATTAACTACAATTTAAGTGATTAAATTCCAATTCCAATTCCAATGTTACTAGAAAGTGTTTCATTGCCATCGTTTCCAGCTACTAACTACAAATTTAGTAGCAAAATCATGGCACTATCGTTAATCAGCTATTAGGAACCATGCGGTATGATGGTAGTATTCATGTGACATGGCTTATCAATTCATGACCTTCTTCTTTTTCTACTTTTTTCGAGTTTCAGTGCGTAAATAAAGGTATAGAAGTATAGACCTAAGGGGGCAGTGACTAATGTAAGACAAGCATAATGGCAAATGATTTTCAAAAAAAAAATATACACCCAGCGAGACAGACACCTAAAGCTTGCCCGCATTTGGATAACTTGTTGTTGTGGTTGTTCTAGTTGTTGTGGTTGTTCTTGTTGTTGTTATTGGGAAGGGCAGCCCGCAGCGACTTTTAAAGTTATTGCCATTCTTATCGTTCGTATCGCCTGTTCGCTTGTCAAAGCCAAATCCCTCGACAGCAGCCCCAAAAACAGAAAAAAAAAAAAAAATGTTGCCTGCTCATCGCAAGGCAAACATTGACGACGTGGTTGAATGGAAGAAGTAGAGGAAGTCAACTTCACGTGACATCGGTAAATGCTGTCTAATAATCGTGGCCCATAATCTTTGGGGAGCGAGATTCCAAAACCAAACCAAAAAAACAAAAAAAAGAAAATAGAAAAGTATGCAAAAGTATTTTTCGGTTGCAATCAGCCGACAATCAAACGAATTACACGCAAAATGAGCCCCAGCGTTTTTGGCTAATGAGGCGTCCAGGCCATGTCAAAAGAGGCCAACAATCAATAGGCCAGCAAATAGGCCACCCACAAACAGTTATCTGTATGTTTATATGTACATATATATGTGTGTGTGTGTGTGTGTGTGTTGTGGCAGCAAAGTGAAAACTTGACTGAATAAATAATAAACTTAAACAAGTGTCCGCTCGCTGAGGCAAAGCAACAAAACTTGACAACATTTTCGTTTTTATTTGGGACAAAAGTTTTGTGGATCTCGTGCCGACAAGCAGCATTTTGATTTGCGAGGGTAGCTCAACTAGTTTCTAATCTACTTAAGAAACAGTATCTTTTCTTTTCTTTTGTATACATAAAAATTTTAAGTTTCTTACAATTAGATCGTACTGAAATTTTTAGAATTTAAAGATAAACAAGCAAAAATGTATAGGTAACAGACATCCATGCTTTATTTATATGTTTTTCTTTTTTGATTTTAATTTTTATTATTTAGGAAAGGAAACAAAAAATCTGCTTATAAAAAAATTTGATGGTTTCTTTGAATCGATTGTTATTTATTTATTTATTTGATATTTTAATTTGAACGCTCACGATCACTTTCTGAAACACTCTCACACAAGTATATATATTTTAACTATTCTACAGGGTATGCAAACATAGTATAACCAAATTTCTAGCTCAATCTTACAACGGTTTATACTCTATCATAGATTTGTTTATAAGCAATCATTTTTAACTGCTCAAACAACCCTCGTTCTACTCAGAAACGATTTCGAGAGTATTTTGTGCTCCAGTTTCAACATGAAACGTGTGTGAGGTTTCAACGGATGTGCATGTTGAACGTGGCGCTCCAGAATCACAAAATAAAGAAAAATATATAAAAAAAATAAAAATAATATAAAAGGGCCAATAATGTCCATTTTGCGACGTTTGCCAATTTCGAGTCGATTTATTTAGTGGAAACCAATAAATAACCAATGATGTACGAGTATGTACGTATGTATGTACGAGGTATGTACGTAATCGCATCTCGATTGCCACCTTGCGCCATCTATTTGTCCATCTATGTATCTATCTGTCTGTCTGTCTACCGCACTTTATTCCCTCTCACATTTTCAACTGTGGCAATTCACGTTCACTCGGGGATTCCCCAGAGTGCAACGCTGACTGCAGCCTTGCCACATTCTCCCAACCATTCCTGTTCCATTCCATACCATTTTATTCCAATTCATTTCATTCCATACTATTCCATTATATTCGTTTTGAACAGTTTTATACCCAGTAGTCTGACAAATTTATAGATGTGTTGTCTTGTTAGGCAATTTGAAAGTTATAGATCATTCTTGATCATTCTCTATGGCAAAGTTGTTGTAGTTATATTCTTCGGTTCTATATGAACTTTAAAGTCTTTTGCTTGACAGTTTTGCTTTCTGATACATTTACAATTATTGAAAAATCATGATGATATGAAAATGACGAATAAGTGCCTTTCAAGCAATTTTCAAAAAATTATAAAAATATTAGCGAAAAGATTTTTTAAATTTTTTTTTTGCAGTCACTCCTAAAATTGTTTGAAGAAATGTTTTTGCATCCCATCATTTTTTGGAAAAAATCGAGGAAAAAAGTTTTGAAAGTTGACTTTTTTAAAATTCGAATATTTCATTCAAACGGAATTTAGATGACCTTTCCAAATATATTTTTTTAAATATGAAGACTTGACTTACAATAGCTTATATAGTAAAAAAAAGAGTGTACTTATTAATTTGGCCAGTAGTGTATGTGTGACGCCGCAATAGACATTTACAGGGTATTTAGCTAGTCAATCACTAACAAACTAAATAAAAATGAGAAAATCAGACAATGAAATTATATTTTAGTTACAAGGTTGTGGTTGCATGCACTGGGCAGTAAGTTCTATTTTACAGGGTATCTAACGTGTCACGCAGTTTTTTTAATTTGACACTCGCTACGTGTTGTAATTTTTTTTTGTCATCTTCTTATTTTGGGCAACGAGACAAGCGTTCGCAACACAATTTAACACTTTACTGTTGCTCCTGGGGGGAATCCTGAAATAAGCCAAGCCAATTCCAATTCGTACGCTCCTCCACACACACATATATCTATATATATATGTATATATTTCCCCTCTAGCATAGTCTACCTATATATAGATATATACTATATATACAATACATATTGAATGCTGCAACGCGTTGCAGCGTGTAAATTGTGCCACCATTTTCGTTAGTTTTCGGCAAGATGGCGTCGTTGAACGCATTTCCGTTAACATTACATGCTCATTTCCGCTTCGTGTGACTTTATTAAGCGACACATCACATACTGTTGCCCCTTTTCCCTTTCCCTTTCCTGTCCTTTTTCCTATATCTACACACACACACACACACATGGTCTGAGGCGTGACTGTCACTTAAAGTGCGCTCAAGCAAAATGCTGTCCAAAAAGATTTTCTTCATCTTGGTATTTTTCCGTACACGGCAGTGTTAGAAATCGATGCAAAGCATGCGTGCCCATTTTATCAGTTTGAATTTAATCGAGGCTTTATGCAGCCACTTAGTTGGGAGTTAGTTGTACCTTTACGTTTACTTATTATATCTTTTCTACTTTCACTATCACTAAAAGCTACTCTACGAGTATTCAAATTCGGATTCAATGTGCCGTGCATAAGTACGATGTGTGTGTCAGCTTACAATGCGCTATTCAACACTGGTCACAGCTAGGATTTATGTTGGTAAAGCTACCTACTTTATTTATGCCCTGCTTTTAAGCTAAACTAATCTCTAAAAAGCAAAAGAATATCAACTGTATTAAAGGTCAACTTAAAATAAACTTATTTTATTTGTAGTTTTAATTTTATGCTGGAACTAGTTTTGCATTTATTTAATGAATAAATATTTAAAAAGTTTTTTAAATGACTCGACGAACAAGAGGGTTCATATTTCTATATTTTGAAATTCATTTCCATATTCATTTCCCAACCTGAACCTAAGTTTTTTTGAGCTCTGCTTGAAAAAATCAAAAATAAAATGTTTTTATATAGAATCTAGCGTAAATATATTATAAATAAATATATATGAAAAGGATCTTGAACCTTATGTTAATCAATATTTGATTGTGGAAGGAAAAGATAGATAGAGCTGGATGTGAAATGCGTTAGAAAAAGCAACGGTAACTTTAAATAAATCCTTAATTTGCAGTAGTTTTCATCGGGTGTGAGTGTAAGGGATTAATTGGTAAACTGACACCTGCCCTTTAATTCCCCTAGCTTAACTTATTTATTCAAATGTTTTGTTTGTTCTTAGCTAAGTTTCATTCACTTATAATTAGAACTTAATTGACACTAAAGTTTTAGTTTACATTTAGTTAAAGTGTCAAACTTTACTGCTGATTTACTAGATAGGTGTGTGGGAATCTGCAAAGGTGATTTATATTTTAAGACTGCCAATTGCATTCATTCTTCTAGTCTCAAGTTTCTAGTCAAATTCGGATTATCAAAACTCATTTAAAAAATGATTTTTTCTTTCATTGTTTTTGCACTTGAAAGTGCTTACAGTTTTCAAACCCTTTACATATTCAACCCTTTTTTGTTCATTTGCTTTTACATTGGCCTTTATCGTCGCCTATCTTTGCCTGCATTCAAGTAGAGTACAACTTTTGTTTGATTAAGTTGAGTGTGATGGACTGGGAGATGCTCTGTAGGTATTTTGCTTTAACTCGCTGATTATGTTCTAGTTGAAAGTTGTGATGTAAGGTTCATCGATAAATCGACAGCTTCACTTTCGTGGTATCCATTTTGAAGTACTTTAACTCGATAACTCGACATTTCGATTTAAAAATCGATTTATAATTAGCATTAACATCAATAGTTGAAACTTCTAGGCTGACAGATGCATATAAATAGGATATATAAAATTATGTATATTTCCTCTGATTTTTAATTAATATTTAAATAAGTGTAAAATTTATTATGAAGTGACCTGTAAACATTATTAAAATACAAGTTTAATTATATATGCAAAAGCCTTAATTGTGCCGTTGCTTTTTTATTTTTCTTTTATGACCTTATCTGGAAATGTTTGACTTGCAAATACCCTGTATTTACATATTTATATGCTTATCTTTATGAAAGTCAATGTGCTTCAAAATTTTAACTTTTTAATATATATTTTTGCTTGTTTACATACACAATTTACAGGGTACTACCCTTGCTTAATAAACTCGAGTATACCCTTTGGCTTTTATAATTAAAGGGCATTCGAAAAAAAGGGAAATATTTGCATTCAAATAATAAATATTTATTGTATATTTATTTTTTTCACAAAAGCTGTCAATTTGTATTTGAAATTAAATTTCAATTTGTTATTCAAGTTGTTGTTGGTGTTGTTGTTGCTGCCATTAAGTAGTTGTTGTTAACTCGTTAGGGCCACGCCCACAGCCCAAAAGAGACGGCCCATTAAAAGCCGGCAGGCAAAGTGTCAAAATGCCATTTCCAAGTAATTTGCTCATGTCTAAAATACTACCACAATTTAGCTTTGCCGGCAGCTAACAGTTGCCAAGCGTTTAAGCCTCAGTCTTAGCCGGGTTCTTATGATGTGAAAAGTGTTTAATTAGCTCGCTGGCTGCTGCTGCTGCTGTTGGCTGTTGGCAAATATTTGTTAATTTGCTGGCGGCACATCAATTAGCGAGCTGAGTGAATCTATTTTAAATTGATTTTTGCTTGATTAAATTTGCGGCGCCTTCAACGAGACTCCTGTTATATATACACACACACATACATATATATATATATACTTATTTGGCTGCCACATTTTGCGGCATAATTTAATTTGTGCTCCGCTTCTATTTTCATTTTATCATGTAACCAATTAGAAAAGTACGCTGTAAGGCATTTTCTACAAATTTCTTAATATGACATTGTCCAAAATCTCAACTGTAGACAATTGCTAGGCTTACGTATTTACGTATCTACCTTCTTCTTCTTTTTCTACCTTCTTTCACTTTCACTTTCTCTTTATTTTGTTTTCATCTTTTAAGTTAAACCAATGTTGAACTAGATAAATGTGATTTCTTACGTCTATTTGTTTCATTTTAACTTATCTCTGAGTCAAGATATTTCGATAAATTTACCTTGTCAAACTTCATTTTATTAGAGATGTTATATAAATCTGAACCATTCCTGTGGCATTAAATATTGCCAAGATAAGGCTATCATATAAATTATCTATCTCAAAATCTTGTTAGCATATTTGCGTAAGCTATTAAAGAGATTTGTAAAATCAAATCTGGATTTGAAAGTGCAATATGACAATCGACATCGATTTCAGCAAATACTTTGCCCATCTCTAAACAAGTTAAATGAACCATTTTTTAATTATAAAATGCCCAAATGTGTTATAGATGTGTGTATTTATAATAGATAATTCCAAAAAAAGGGTTTTACTTTCAGGATAATCGAACATCGAACAGTTTCTCATCGATTTCCAACTTGAGTTGAAACTAAATTGCAATAGTTAAAAATGCTGACCCAATTCGGGCTGTCGTAGACAAACTTAGGGTATTCAATATTCACCATGTCGAATGACACTTATCAACTAAGTACTTTGATTTGTGCTTCACATTAGAACGTTTTATATGCGCCACGTTAATGTCGATGGCGTTTGATTATAACCAAAAATTCAGCGAATTGGGTCAACGATGCGCAGCATTAAAAAAAAAAATGAATGAAAAAGAAGAAAATAAGTGGAAAACCCTTCGGATGCAGCGTTGAAGTGCAATGCATCAAGTGCCAAGTGGGAAAGCCTCGAGAGCGGCGAAAGCGTCTAGTGGTTTTTTGCATTTGAAACTCATTAGTACAAACTGACTGCATCTAAGTATGTGTGTGTGTGTGTGTGTGTGTGTGTGTATGTGTGTACACACAGGTGTCTGTGTGTGTGTTTTTGCCATCTTCTTTGGCTGAGCTGCCCTGTGTGTGCGATAAAAACTTGAACCAAATTGAATCAAAGTGCTGCATATGCGATTCCTATTTGCATACAACACCTCCATATATATATGTATACATATATATATGTATGTGCATCTCTATGTGTGTGTGTGCTCACACGGATATAATCTATGCAAATTTTAAGCTATTATTAAGTCACTAAAGCGCACTTGGATCAGCGCAATGCACAGGCGTCATAACAATGCTGTCCTTTTATATTAGTTATACTTACCCAATGACATTAGCTGAAAATTGCATCGATTTAAATTAGTCAGCAAATGGGAATACATAGTTAAGAAACATTACTTTAATGAAAGAATATTAATAAGTGAGTATTATACCATACGACGAGCTTTAATGTGCTTTTAGTAAAATGTAAAAGCTGCATTTAATAGTTGACTCTTTTTATATAACGATAAGTTATATTTTCACTTTATGTAGCTTAATGTTTCAAAAGTTGAGAGCTTTTAAGCACATTGATGCTTCAAATCAGCTTTAATGAGCTTTTAGTTCAATTATTATTATTATAAGTATTATATATTTATATTTACTGATGTACATAAGTACATCTATAATACTGATTTGTTTTTCTTCACAGCTGGCTGCTTTAAAAGCGCATTAAAATTGCAACTTAAAGCTTGAATTAGCTTTAAGTGAAAAGAATAAGTTTTTAGTATTTCTCTGTCAGTATATAAAACATTTTATAGTACTCTCTATTTTGTGATTGATGCTTATAAAAAGTTAGCTTGAAGCTTTAATGTGCTTTTAAAGTAGCACAATGTAGAAAGACTTTTCCTTTTTACAAACTGTAACTTGTAAAGCCTTTTTAAATAATGAACTTAATCTCAATTTAGATTTTAATGGAATGGCGAAAAGAACAAACATTCACAAACCAATTATATATGTACCAGGGATTCAAACCCTAACCGAAACCGTAACCTTTAACCGGTAAAAACCGATTGAAATTTGAAACCGTAACTGAAACCGTAACCGAAAAAAAAAATTTTTTATCTGACCGAAACCTTTAAACCGAAACTCTGTAAACCGAAATAACCGTATCGTAACCGTTTCATTTATAAGGGTTAATTTCGGTTTTCCATAAATGCAAAAAAAAACACATACAGTGTGCTACTAATGTCTTCATACAGCATAAATTTGTTAAATTTGGGTATAATAAAGATGGTTTGATGCGGGTCTTTTAATCACTTAAATTCCGTTTGAATAATACAAAAATTTCTTTAACCCATTAAGTGCTCTTGGAAAATTTTGAATTTTAGAAAAAGTCAAATTTTCAAGCTTTTTCCTCGATTTTTTCAAAAAAATATTTTGATGCAACATTTTTTTTGAAACAATTCTAATAGCAACTGCAAAAAAAAAATTATCAAACATATTTTTCCTAGTATTTTTTTATGATTTTTTGAAAATTGCTAAAAAGCCACATTTTGTATGAAAAAGAGGAAAATGGGGTTAAAATAGTCATTTTTAGCAACACTGAGAAAGTAATGCGCTTTTAGTATTATTGCAAAGAAACTTTTTTTTTTTGTGAACCGAAACCATACCGGTATTTCAAAACCGAAACACACAAAAACCGGTTCACCGTTACGAAACCTTTATTCAAAGATTTACCGTAACCGATAACCGAAAACCTAAATGCAAATATAACCGAAACCGTAACTGAAACCGATATTCGTTTCGGTTTTAATCCCTGATATGTACATATATTCACAAAATGGGAAAGAGAATATGCAAAACTTAAATATTTCCTCATCAAATTATTGCTGCGAATAGTTTCAATTTGTCATGCAAATTTTGGCGCTTTATTTTTATGACCGCGACTGTATGTAAATATGCAAAAAAAAAAAAAAAAAAGTATCTCAGATACAATATAAACAACACACAAATACAGACAAAGAGCAAACACAACAACACACACACACACACATACAGTCACATGCAGATGGGTAGCTACATTTCATTTCATTTAATTTAGTTACATATCTCTTTATTTTTTTTTTTTTAATTTTTTCAAATTTATATTCCATTTTCATTTTAATTTTTTGCCATGTTTTGCTCTGCAGTTTTCCCAAGTGGTTAGCGAGGGCGGGGCGGGGGGCGGTGTTGCCCATGTGTTGGCTGTTGTGTTTGTCTAGGCAAATTGGTGCAGGGGAATGGGGAAGGGAGGGACGGGACAGGACGGGACGGGAGGGAGGTTTGCTGCATTAGCACAAAAGCTGCTGTTGCCTGAAATAATTCAAGCAAAACGAGCGACGGGGCAGCTAAAACTAAACACGGCCTCTGATGCCGCCTGAATGCAAAGTGTCGCTGACTTTTACTATATGTATATGCACAAAGAACAACAACTACTCAGCTCAGCAGGTTGCAAGGGGTGAAGCTACACTCGACGAAATTGCTTACTATGTTTAACACAAAAAAAAGTTGTCTTTAGGTGTGTTAAAAATTAAGTTATCTTAAAAGGGGGAAACAATTTAGTTGACTTTTTAATATAGTTTCTAAAAAATTTCGAATCAACTTAGATCTTCACATACTAGATCGTTCAAAAAGTCCCCGGACTGACACATAGGCCACTCCACTAAAATTTTGAAATAAATTTTTTTTGACTCACTAGTTGATTTCTAGGCTCCAGTAGAAAGCATCGGAAGCTTCGCTATCGAGTTAGAAATATTATTGTTGTGCAACTTTTTGAGTTTTTTGAAAAATGGAAAAAGCTGAATTTCGTGTTTTGATGGAAAAAAATACCGAGAGGCCGGTGAAAGCCGTTCGAAGCGTGTGAAGGCAAGTCGATGGGCTGGTAAGGTTTTTGCCAGTGTATTTTGGGATGGACATGGTATAATACACATCGACTATCTTAAAAAGGGTGAAAAATGCAACAAAGAATATTACTCAGCATTGCTTGATCGTGTGAATGACGAAATTAATGACGAAACTAAAATTTGGCAAAGAAAAAAATCCTTTTTCATCGAGACAATGCACCATCTCACAAAGCCGCTTTTACGATGGAAAAAATCAAAGAATTAAGTTGGGAATTGCTTCCTCATCCTCCATATTCCCCAGATCTGGCCCCCAGTGACTACTATCTGTTTTCAAACTTGAAAATATGGCTCCAGAGAAAAAAACTGTACTCCAATGAAGATGTTGAATGGGAAACTGAAGCCTATTTTGAGGGACTTTCTTCAGACCACTACAAAAACATCGAAATGTTGAAAGACCGTTGGACAAGGTGCATTAAGCTAGACGGAGACTATATTGAATAAATATATTGATTAAAAAAAAATAAAATGTTTTTTTCACTGTCAGCCCGGGGACTTTTTGAACGATCTAGTAGCTCATAGATTTCATCTGAAAGCAATTTGACAACTAGCCCAATAGTATCGTGTTATTCCATTCTATATTGCATTTTAGCCCAAAAGTTTTGGGAAAACTTTTTCAAACTTTTAAATAAAGTTAGGTTCTTATTGTCCACATTATTTTTCGAATTTACGTATCATAACTTTAACAAGAAATTAACCTGAATGAATCGTAAAATTATCGATAAACTTTTCAATACTTTTAGATTTTGAAAGGATTAATTTGAAATTTTGTTTTCATATATTTTAATTTTAAAATTGGTTTTAAATATTTTCAATAGATTTTTTGTTAAAAAAAATTAAAATTTCAAGCGTGTCAAAAATCATAAAATTTCCTAATAATAATAATATTTATTTCTCTCAGTGTACGGGCGGCTTGCTGCTGCCTCCCTGTCACTTGTCAGCCTGTAGTCAGTGCCAAGTTTATGGGTCTAGTTGGTTGAAAAGCGTCTTTGAGTTACTTTCCAGCCTATGCTACTGCTTGGCTCTTTCATCCATACAGACACACACACACACACACACACAGATACTGTCTCGGTGTGTCTGTGTGTGTGTGAGTGTGCCAGTTTTGCCGCAGCAGCCACCACACAATGTCATTAACCAAATGAATGGCTGACACTGCAGATTTGGCTGGTAAGGTGAGGTGTGAGGTGTGTGGTGTGTGGGGGAGGTGAGGTTGTTTAAGGGGGGGGCGTCGTTTACTTGTGATTAAGTCGGTTGCCCGCAATGCTATTTACTGGACCCTTAAAGGACTACACTCGCCCACACACACACACTCTTGAGCCGTAGATTACCTAGCGGCTTGTGCTTTGTCCTGTGACCTCAGCCAGAATTTTCGACAAGTGTCTGGGAGATGAGACTCAAAGGAATGTCAGAGTGATGACAACAACTTAATGGAAATAACTACACATTTATAAGTGACAACTTTGTTGTTGTTGTTGCTGTTGTCTCTCTGTGTGTGTGTGTGTGTGTGTGTATATATTTAGTGTAGGCCTTGGCCAAGAGCGCCTAATTTATGGTCGAGGCGTGGCAGACAAATGGCCAGCATATGCAAGCTCAAGATGAGCAAAGAAAAGTAGATACGACTATAATTTGTAGGAGTAACAAAGAGAGAGAGAGGGACAGAGAGACAGAGAGGGAGAGAGAGAGGCGTGAGAGAAACACATGCTGTAAGTTGTAAGCTAGATATGGAGATACACACACACACACACACCATGGCAATAACTAACGGTAAATTAGTTTGCAAACAGAGTGAAAAAGGCAACTGGCAGATGAAACCTAATTTGGCCAACACCACTACACACACACACACACACACACACACATATGAAAAGGTCTCCACAAGGTGCTGAAGTTGCCGATGGAAAACGGGGCGATGGGTTTCTTTTTTTTTTTTTTGGGCAGGACATGCGTGGGCAACAGACTGAAACAAAACCCAACTAAACCAAACCAAACCAAACCAAACCAAGTCGCACCGAGCTGAAACTAAACCAACCGACGAACCGCTGAACAGAACTGAACAAACGAACCGCATCAGAATCAGCATCAGCAAACAATTTAAGTGTGCCAAAATATTTATTTGCACAGCCGACAAAAAGGTCGAAAGAGTTTAGGCACTTGAAGCCAAGGAACTTTAATTCAAATTCAAGATAATTAATTGTTCTTTGATATCTTTTAGTTCTTCGATATCTTTTACATTACACAGAGAGTATTTTTTTTGTATTTGCTTTATATTACGTAAAATTTTTTAAAAATGCGTGTCCAGATTTCTTTATTTACTTCATTACTTAAAACAAAAATAAAACACAGAAATCAACGAATTTTTAAAAAAATGTGTAATATTTTAACTAAACAGATAACAAATCAGTTTTTATTTAGTTTTTATTAAACGATATTATCGGCCTTTAAAATCTAGAAAAATTTAAAACAATTGAGAAAATCAAACTAATTAAATCATGTGATTTGCAATCCTTCAATTTATTGAAAAATTTAGTTTCAGTTTCAGTTACGGTTTCGGGTATGTTCGCATTTGGGTTTTTGGTTATCGGTTGCGCAAAATCTTTGAATAAAGGTTTCGTAAAGGTGAACCGGTTTTTGTATGTTTCGGTTTTAATATACCGGTTTGGTTTCGGTTCTCAAAATAATGATGAAAATAAAAATAATGATGTAATAATAATAATTAAAAAGGCATTACTTTCATGATGTTTCATTCACACATTTTTTTCACATATTCTTCAGTTTGATGTAGTTTAGTTACATTTTAACAATTTTAATTTTTCATTTAACAGTTTTTTTTTTTTGCGCTTATTCAGTGCTATGAAAATTCGATCATGAATATCACAAATAAAAACTCAAAATTAAGCATAAGGAAATTTAAACCAAAATGAAAAATGAAAAATAAAATAATAAAATACAAAAATAAAATACAAAAATAAAATACAAAAATAATAACAAAATACCAGAGTTCGCAAACAAGACTTATGAGTCGGAGAAAATCGAATCAGTTCAAAATTTTTCGTTTTAAATTATTTTCAACTTGTTTTTTAGATTTTTATAATAAAAGTTGAAAATCAAACATGCTTTTTAAATTGTTTTTAAAAGTGACATCATAACTCTTATTTGAAATTTTAAAATAACAGCTAAAAATACAACTTTTTTTCAAATTTTTTATTATTTTTTGCATCTTGCTTTTAATTGTTTTGTTTTTTTTGGATGCATGAAAAATTGATATTAACCCTTATAAATGAAACGGTAACTAAACGGTTATTTCGGCTTACAGAGTTTTGGTTTTAAGGCTTCGGTCAAATTAAATTTTTTTTCCCTTGATATTCCCGTTAATGAACAGTGGTCTGATGAGAAAGCCAAGCAATTTCAACCACATTTGAATGCATTTAACGCCAATTATATTTTCATTTTCCTTAAACACTGATTTGCTAACATTTTTCACATGATTTCTATGCACTTATCGATACTTATCGATACTACAAACTTTGCACATCTCAAAGTTTTAAAGTTTTTTTTTGATTTATTTGACTTCATGAGCTCATGATGCTTGTTAGCGTCGACATCAAATTTCAAAATAAACGGCACGGCACGGCACACATTTCATCGAGTCCTTGGCACGGCGCAGTATCCAACTCCCGACACGTTCCTCTGCCCTCTGCCCTTTGCCCCCTGTGTTCTGTTTCTGCCCTCTGCCGTGGAAATGAAACGCCCGCTGTGAACTTGTTTTTTATCAATTTGGTTTCGGGCTGCGGTTTTTCCCAGCCTACGTTCCGTCATCTATCCACATTTTTGGGCTCCGACGTGGCCACAAGCCGCTGGTTTTCATTAGCCCAGTCCCGAAAGCTAACACAAGCTTATAGGTTTGTGACAATGCTCAATGGAGATTCAACGGACAAGAATTGCTTTGGCTTTGGCCGATACACGTTCAAATGCCGGAGATTATTATGTTTTATGTTGCTGTTTTATTATTTTACCAAAATTAACCATTTCTGTTTTTCGAGCCGCAAATAGTTTTTGTTTTAAAAAATCGGTTGTACCGTTTGTAATATTTTAGTAAATTTGTCCGAAACTTATTTGTTCTTTTTCTGCATGGCTTTAATTTAGCTTTACATTGAAACATACTTAAATTAAATTTAGATCTAAAATATTGCTTAAATTTTTTATTTTTGAAAATTTTTTGGAATTGATTGATTGAAAATCTGATTTAATAAGTTTTACCGAAAATGACTAAAAATTATTTAAGTTTGAATATTTAGCTGCAAATTTTGCGAAAACTCGGGTTAAACTATTGTCAGTTTTTTTTTATTTTTATTTTTTATTGCTACATTTTTAATTTATTTATAGAGATTGAATGGAGTGCGCCGATGTGGGTACTGGGCATTTGAAAGTCGATCACCTAGACTGTATTGCTCTTACTTTCGAGTATTTTTTTCGTTCGTTTTTGTCCAGCACTACACACATGTGTTCGTCGGTTGCCCACTGCCACCACATGGTGTCCCCCAACCTTCGTGGTCATCTCTCTACGTGGTCAGCTTTATTAGGTTGGGCTCAGCTCGGGGCAGTTTTTGGGCATCCTGGCGTTTCGCGTGCGCCTTTTAATTTATTTATCACTGGTACCAGAGCCGCAACTGTCGGCCATTTGGCAGTATTTGGCCATGGCCCTGGACGTGGACGTGGACCTGGACCTGGATCTGGTCGTAGATGTGGTAGATGTGGAGCTGTTTCCACGTTATGCCTTCTTCTGGCTGGCAACCAATTTTGTTGGCTCTTGTTTATGCAGGACACTGCGACATTTAATGGCGTGGCGGAGTCGGTGTCACGTTAACCTGCGTTTCGCATGGGATGCAAATGCTCACTTTTATGGCTATACGCACATTTTTCCCTCCCCACTCTTTCCCTTGATTTCTCACACCCTCTGGTGGTGGCATTCGCCATTCATCGAGAATTTGTGCATGGATGGGGATGAGGTCACATATGGCCTTTTAGCTGCAACGAAAAACGCATTTTGAGAACCGTAAATCCGGCTTCGGCAATCGATTGAGCCTTTTAGGCAGTTCCAGTCAAGTACTCAGGCTCCGGACTCGTGATGCTATTGAAAATGCTCACAAGGCATCCAATGTAATAATGGCTCAATCATGTACTCAATGTGAAAGAGCTGGTCACACTGTTCGCATGGAAAGTGCTGATGTGGAAAGTTTCATAAGCTGGTCTTATTGGATGCCTTTGATACTTCTCGCTTGGCTCCTCAATTAATTTTCCAACTTTGTGTCGCGTTTCTCTTCTGCGAATTTTCATTTCACTTTATATTACTTGATGCTTCGGTTTTCTTTAATCGACATATATTGCATTTCTTTTTGTTTGCTTTTTAATTTGCTTCTCTCTTCAATTTCTTACACAGTTGTGATTAAATTTTTTCTCTTTGACAAATTACAGTATCGTAAGGTATAAAGAGTGATTCATTAAGACCTATTTTTAATTACAATGAAAAAAAAAATGAAATGCCGGACCCGAGAAATTAATCACATCTTTCAATCAATTCTTAAAGACAAGAGTAGTTATGTAACATCTGATACATAAATAAATGGAAATATCACCTTATATAATAAGTTCGCGCCTCGTTAGTTTTCTGATATTTTGTACACACTTTGACAACTTATCTGATGATAATACGTCAGTTAACAAATAGCTTGGACAACTTGTAGCTCATGCTCCTGCTTCATGATTAATCATTGTAACTTTACGCTTTGCCACGCTTCACAAGAATTCACTTATCCGATGATAATACATCTTACAGGGGTGCCACAGAAATCGCTTTCACTTGAATTTCACTTCAATTTTAATTCGCAATATACATGGGTGCCACAGAAATCGCTTTCGCTTGCATTTCACTGGAATGTGTATTAAATTTAAGTGAAATTCAAGCGAAAGCGATTTCTATGGCACCCCCGATAATTTTGTGCGGAACGAACTAGCGCTAAATCCGCTGGCGTCCGGTGCTGCCACCTAGTCCGATTTAGAATTTCGAAGTCAGGGTCAGCGATGCCACATTTTTTAGTCAGAATTCGAAATAAGGTATTTAAAAAAATATATGGAACCACATCAGTTTTCTTTAAATTAAGCATTAAAAAAATAGGTCTTTTGAGGTAAATCAAGTTTTACTGAAAAAAACCATTAACTTATTGTGCAATTTGAGAAAACATTTTTCACAAAGAGTTGCCAGACTAATGGCATACAATTGCTAGAGCTGTCGAGTAACTTTTATTTTCTCGCGCCAGTTACTTTTACATTTTTTTTTAGCTAAACAAAATCAGTTAACACATAAATAAATTAAATTATGTTAATTAAATAAGAAAAAAATAAAAGCTTATTGCTCTGCAATGATAAACTTGAAAAAGTTGCTAATCACACTCTTGGGTAATTTAATCTAAGAAGGTGTCAACCCTTAGCAGCCTAGTTCGAAAAGGTTGGTGAAAATGCTAAAAAATTAAATCTCTCGAGGTTCTGTGGCACCTCGGAAATTGCTTTCTGCGGAATTCTATTTCGCCTGCGATTTCAATGGCACCTCTGTTAAGTTCACGCTTTGCTTGTTTTTTTTTATTTTAACTTCTCTAACAACTTCTCGCTTTGCACTTTGCTTTCTTGATTCTGTGCTTATATTAACCTCAACTTGCTCAACTTTTCAGTATTGCCTCGTTTATCTTGATATTTTTTTGTCTTTCCTTTCCTGTTAAGAACTAAACTTCAAGTTTGAAGCCCTGCTTCTCGCTTCAATTTTCATTGAACTTCTCTATTTCTGTGTTCTCAATTAAGTCGTTTTTGCCTTGTCTATTTTGATATTTCTTCATTCTTATTTAATTTCACTCTCTGTCGAGCTTTGACAACTCGTAGCACAATCTCATATCTCAAAATAGTACACAATAACTTCTCGTTAAGCTTCTCGCTTTGATGCTTTGCAATTTGCCTTTGTGCCGGCATTCGAAATGCATTGACTGACATTTACTGGCGTATTCTATTTCTTTTTTCTACTCGTAATTTATTGACTTGAGAGCGCCATTATTCACAAATGTCAACGTGAAGTGGATGAGGGATGAGGATGGGGGGAAAGGATAGATGGAAGGATGGATGGATGGAAGGACGCGAAAGCACTTTGCGTTGCAATTACATTAACCTGGTCAACAATAAGTGCGATAATAATGCAAAACGTGAGCTCATTTCGAGTCAGTTCATCAAAATGCCAACAGATTTCCAATAAATAAATAAATACAACTACATATATACTATACAGATATCTGGATTTATTGATATAAGTATATATAGATATATAGTACTATGTACATATATAGAGCTTGATTTATGTGCGCGAGTTGCACACAATAAATTCAACAAAAATATATGGAACTGACCCGCAACGAAAGCAGCAAAATTTGTACAAATATTTGTCTCAATCAAATGGAATGGAGTGCGAGGGTGGAGTGAGAGAGTGTGGGAAATTGTCGTAATGGGCAGACACGCCCTCCATTTCATAACTCAATGTGACAAGAAGCGGACAACAAAGCAGTCAATTTCTATTAAAGCGACTGACCAAAAAAAAGACCAAAAAAGGACAACTCCACTCTGGACATGGCAATCGAAGTACCAGGCAAGGGAATTCAATAAGGTTGATCGAAGTGAATGGAGAAAGGGGAGAAAACAGCTAAGAGAGTTGTAGGAAGAACTAGCTACCAATTGTAGATTTGTGCAGCTAACGGTTAGAATAATGACATCAGTTGGACCAACAGCAATGCCAGCTGCCTCTTAAGCATTATTAAAAATATTTCTAAGGAAAGAAAAAAGCAACTAGGACGACGAAGCTGTTCGCATGCAGCTTAAGTATAATAAGGAAAATTCCTGTGCGCCATGGCATGCCGAATGCTGCTCATCTCATCTCGTCATCGTCATCGTCATCGTCATCCAAAAGGGAAAACGTTCAACTATGCGCCGAGCCAAACACGTTTCAAACAGCAGCTTCCC
The DNA here is from genome assembly GCA_037043435.1 of Drosophila suboccidentalis. Taxonomy (NCBI): domain Eukaryota; kingdom Metazoa; phylum Arthropoda; class Insecta; order Diptera; family Drosophilidae; genus Drosophila; species Drosophila suboccidentalis. The sequence continues at coordinate 1,172,431 of JBAMBK010000663.1, read as the reverse complement.
TCTTCTCCCTGCTTCCCCCTGCTTCTCCCTGCTTCACAGCTAAAGCCGAGCCGTCAAAATGCTATTTCAAGTTCACCATGTGAAAAAGAATACAAGAAAGAATGAATTTATTGGGCATGCCGAAGATTTGATACCCTTTTAGTCTGTTTTAAGCCAAGTTTCATCAGATTTTAATGATAGATATATTTTAAGGAACAACAATTTCTTTTTTAAATTATTTATTTAACTAACATCCCAGCGCTACAAGTTAGACTTATGTTTAAGGCACTATAATAACATATGATTGAAAATTATTTATTATTAACTCAATATTTGTTTTAATTTAGTGTATTTCATTTTATTTAATAATTATTTGATTTTGATTTTAATTTTAACTTTAATTTTTGTTCCAAATGTTTTTTATACTAAATTTCGATTCTTAACCGATCGTTCCTATGACAGCTATATGATATTGCAATCCGATTTCAACCAAAGTTTTATTAAATGCATAATTTGTAAGTTTAGTTGAAATTTTCAAAATCGCAAAACTGTTTTTATATTAAAGTTTGATTTTTATGCGATTTTAAAGCTATATAATAAAGTGCACATACATCTGTGTTGCAAAAAAAAAAAAAAAACAAAAAACACTTAAAAAACTTATTTATTTTTGTTGCAAATTGTTTTCAGAACAAGTTTAGAACAAATCAATGAATTTTAACTATTTTCAAAAATCAAATATGTGAATTGTTTCCCTGCCAATACAGTTTCTTAACATCCTGTATATACTTTCTATATATGTTATGCCATCGTCACTAACGTGAAATGCCATCCACAGTGATAGTCAAATTTATAATACCCTCTGCAAGAGTATTGAAAAAAACACGAAAAACTTTTTCGTTTTTTGTTATATTTTTTTTTTTTTTTTTTTTATTGGGAACACACAACATTGAGGCGCAGTCAAGCAAATGCAATAAACTCCGGACAAGTTTATTAAATTTACAGTTATGTGTGCAATGTATTGTTGTTGTTGTTGCTGGGCGCTTCTTAAATTGCCCGTCGGGCAAAAAAGCTGTTAAGTGTGAATGAAAATGCAATTGAAAAGTTGAGACAAAGCAATCGAGCAATGAAGCAATTGAATAGCGATGCTAGAAGTCTATACACTAGCTGGGTGATGGGGCGGTTGGGTAGTTAAGAGGTGGTTTTTGAGTGGTTAGAGTGGCTTCTGTGATACTCGTCTGCCTTCACCAATTTGCTGGGCGCATAGTTTTCATTTGGGTTAGACTCTTTGTGCAGCAGCGCTGAAAAGCAGGCAACACAAATCGAATTTCGACAAAATTAAAACTTTTTCGATGTGTCTCGAATGCTCAATGCTGTCTCTCAGTCTGTCTGTCTATGTCTGTATAAATAGGTGTATATATAAATATAAATTATATGTCAAGCTAAGATTAAACAACTTAAATGCATAGATTTAATTTAAAAGATAGTTATACGTATACAGTTAAATGAAGATTGTCAACGTCAGCTCAAAAGTAGGCAACATAAATTTCTAAACTCATTTTCAAGCTTTCATATGAATGGTAAACAAACTTCAAGTTACTTGATGCTCCTTAATCAAGAAACTTGAAGTTTAAATACTCTTACAGATTGTTACTATGTTATAGAAATTTTGTTTCGTTATCTTTTGCTTAAAGACAAGCTTGATTTCGATGAAAGTAAAAGTTTTTTATGGATTGCTTGCTATTTTATATACATACATGAATTTTTGAAAAAATCTATTTATATTTATTGCGAGAATAATTATTTTTCTAAAATTAATGATAGAGTTAGAATATTTGATATATAGGTATATCAAATTTAAATATAAACTTTTGTTCGCATAATTTGTAGTTAAAATGTAGATGAATCATATTATATTTCAAAAATAAACTATAATTTAGAAACTATTACGAGTAGAATAAGTAAATACGCTATGTGTTTACCTTCATTCGTTGATATCAAGTTTGATTAAATTTGTTTTTAGTTTGCAATTGAAGCTTTGGATATGTTAATCGTGATATCAGCAACATTTTATAATTCGAAATCTTTGACATTTGATTATGGAAATTATGGAATATTATGCACAATAAGTTTGCGGATTAGCTAGCGAATAAAAATAGCAGCTAATTCAAAATGTGATTGACGGCATGGAATATGGAATATGCTAAGTTTGAATACACACACTCGAATTTATTCATTTATTCATACGGATATACGAGTGCGCTAAACGAATTTGTTGCCATTTTACAAATGGTAAACGACGAAACTGAACAATGAGTGCAATTTGTTGTTTATTACCGCTGTCGTTGCTATTTCCACTTGAGAGGACGACAACGTGAACGTAGTCGTTATATGGAAATGGCAAAACTGGAGAAAAATGAGAAATTTTTCTTCTTTTTCTTATTTTTTTTGTGGATTGCAGAACAAACAGAAACGAGAGATGGCGCGGACAACGTTTGGCAATGATATATGTGAGTGCTTGTGAATGTGGAGTGTGTGTGTGCGGAGTGTGTGTGCGGAGTGTGTGTGCGGTGTGTATGCTTGCTGTTAGACATATGTAGGATAACAAATCAATTTTGGTATCGATAGAAGTGAAACTCTCCGTAGAGTTGGCGTACCTTAACCGTTAGAGCAACTCTTTGGGGCATATTACTTCCGCTGTTGCAAGTCTACGAACTTGCCACACCGAAAATTCATCAACGCAATAAAAAACGCCATGGACAACAGAGCCAACAGAGATTCTACCTGTTTCTACCTGGCTCTCCCCTTGGATATCCCAACCAAAGCCCAATGCCTCGATGAAATACCCACGAATCGCTGTCACTTTTGATTGTAATCGAGTGCTGCTACCATAGCTTTCTGTTCGACATCTAACTCTCTTTCTATCGTTGCACTGCTAGAAATTAGGAGACTATAGTTACATGAGAATTTCCTATGGCTATTAGTAATATATGCGGAACACATGGAATTGATATAACCTTTAAAAAATTAACGATTATCATCTGTATCTTTAAATTTAGATTATTATTTTGAGTTTTTTATTATATTTTTAAATTTAAATTAAATATTCTTAATGTATGAAATGTTTTGCGGAACGAATGGGATTGGAACAGCATTTGATATGCATTACTTTGAAAGGTGACACAAAATTGATATGGATTTTACATTGATTTCGTATTTATTCTGAAGTCATTAGATATACTCAATTTCGGTTAAATGTACAATTTTTATTTATTCTGTATTTTTTAATGGTAAAGTTGTATTCTTTTTTCATATTTTCTCTATGTGTTATTAAAAAAATCAATTAATATCAATTTAAATAAAATTGAATACAATAAATATGAAAAAAGTTAAGTTAAATATTTAAAAATTTTGATCGAAACTCAGCTTAAGCTTCAAAATGCTTGGTTTATTTTATCGCAGTGTAGCCACTTCGACTCTGTCAAACAGTTTGATATACTTTTGCAAACTCTGGTACGTTCACACGATATCTCTCTGTGTGTGTGTGTGTGTGTGTGTGTGTGTGTGAGTGCGAGTGTGTATTGGTGTATGTTTGCCAATTGGATTTGACATTTTATTGGGTTTTCTTTCTCGTTACTGCCGCTCCACTGACTGTCTCTGTTAGCTTCCTTTTCCCCTTTCTCTCTCAGTCTCGATTTCTCTCTCTCTCTCTGTCTCTCCTATTCTCTCTTTCTCGGTCTCTCTCTGTCTCCTTCAGCACGTTCATGGCTAGTCAAGCGCTTGTTGTAGTTGTAATTGATGTTCTGCTGCCTGGCCAAAGCCTTTGGTAACATAAATCTAATGACCTGGTCCTTGTACAACGATTGCTGCTGCACTGGATATTTGGACAATCGGGAATCGGGGACAACAACACTGTGGTTCCGAGATAGCCAAAGAGAATACAAAGATAGCATAGCTGAAAGATTGAATTCATTTCATTTTGCTTCTATTTTGGTAATTAGTACGAAGGCAACTTGATTATCGCGTCATGTAGTTGGCAAACTCGAGAATACGGAATACGGAATACGGAACTCCGAACTCGTAACTCGTAACTGTAGACGTGCTTTAATTGCAATCATTAATTTGCAGCATGTCATAAAATGCCAGCTAAAAGGCATAGTCAAACAACAGCTAAGAGACCAATGGGAAAAAAAGGAGTCCAAGTCGAAAATCACTGAACTGAGATAACTAAAAGTTTGGATACGGCAACTAGACAAACTAGACTTAAACTTTGAAATATCTTTACATGAAAGAGCTTGTGCCAGTCAACTTTGACATTGACAGTTTACTTTTTTTTATGGAAAAAGTGCTAGAAAACCTCAAATCAAGTCAACCGAGTGACTGAAAAAAAAATACAAAAAAAACAATTGTCTATTGCCCAACGAAGATAAGCTGACGAAAGTCTCTTAACCACTTGAGCTGTTAGTGTTTTATGAGCTAGTCCATATTGTGATTGGCGGATAGGAATAGAAACAAGAAGTTGACTCCGTATTTTTGTTTTTCCTTCAGGAATCTCAGTGATCTTTTATGTTATGTAGAATATACTTATATAGAAAATTGTTACACAGTTTTTAGTTAAGTTCTTAGCTTAGATATCGCAATACTAGAGAATCTTCGATTCTTAAAATCAAAAATTTCGAAATTGATTACATTTTCTTGGCTAACAAACTGTTGTGATCACAAGTTTTTCATCCTTTTCGTCCTTAGATCTTAACTTTACTAACTTTTCAATAACTAAGCACATTCTCTCTTTCTTTTTTCCCCTTCAACCCTTTGCAGGCCTCTCGGATACAAAGCTGCATGAGATCTATCTGGATGATAAGGAGATCAAGCTGAGCTGGATGGTCGACTGGTATAAGCAGGAGGTGCTCTTCCATTTGCAGAACGCGTTCAATGAGCAGCATCGTTGGTTCTATTTGGGCTTCTCGAAGCGCGGTGGCCTCGCCGATGCGGACATTTGTTTCTTTGAGAATCAGAATGGATTCTTCAATGTTGTGACCGACACATACACCAGTCCCGATGGCCGTTGGGTGCGCAAGGATTATCAGCAGGACTGTGAGGTGTTCAAAATGGATGAGTTCACGCTGGCCTTCAAGCGCAAGTTCGATACCTGCGATCCGCTCGATCTGCGACTTCATGTTAGTATTAGTAATTTGAATAGTGATGATCATGTAAATTATGGATCGAGTTTTGAATCGAAACATTAATATGGTCAGAACAAAAATCGAGTTGTCGACATATCTTCGAAAAAAATTATCGCGTTAAAGTAATCGAAAATCGCTTTCTGGAAAATCCAGTTGTCAATTTTGGGTTGTATTTTTACATCGCTAATTTTAGACAAAACAATCATGTAAACTTTTTAGTTTAAATGTTTTTAATTTAAATAGATTGAGCTAATTGTGAATAGATGACAAGTCCCCTTATCAATAGCTAGAAAATTGATATATCGGCAAAAAATTATCGATTTAAAGTGCTCAAAAATCACTTTCGGGAAAATCGAATTGTCGATATTTCAATGTATTTTCCCATCACTAATTTGAAGTATTCAATGGCCGTGTTCACCAGAACAAATCGACAACAGAGTATCGATAAAATTTGTATGATTATTCTGGTGTACGGCAGTGATGAGCAATCATGATTTTAAATTTTGTTAATACTTATGATGCTGAAAATTCATCACCAAAATAGTACGCTTAAATTCTCTGATTGTGCTGCTTTGTTATCGATAAATCAAATCAAAATCAAAGGAAAACAAGATTTTAAATTAAAAGGAACGAAATTAATAAGGAAACTATTTACTTTATTCCAGTCATTTTGGTTTGCATAAAAAAAATGCAAAGTTTCCTGGGAAAAGTGCTCTAAACTTTTTTAAGTATAATATATAAAGCATTATGTTAAATGCGCTGCAATATTGGCTTTTTTTTATTAAGGCAACATATCATCTATTATTTGAAATCTGTTTTTTTCCTGTGTTGATTCCCATTTCATTAAGTATTTTGCGCCAAACTTTTATAAAATTTTTTGAATAAATATCAAAAGCTTTGACAAAAGAAGAAATGACAACTTTGATTTTGCCTCAAAATTTCATCAAAGCGTTCACCAGAAGCCCATTAAAAATTATTTGATTTGCATTATGATTATTAATGGATTAGTTCTGGTGAGCACGGCCAATAATGATTGAGATTAATTGATGATTGATTGATCTTTCTTTGATTTATTTTAGGAAGGCACCATGTATGTGGTTTGGGCACGCGGTGAATCGGAGCTAGCCCTTGAGGATCATCAGTTTGCCTTGCCCAATGTGAGTGCACCACATGAGGCGGGTCTGAAGATGTTGCAATTGCTGCGCGCCGACAAGATTCTCATACCCGAAACGTAAGCGAAGTTATATCTTTGGGAATACGATATTTTTGGGAATTTGGCTATTTAATTGAACTTCTCCAATAGCGATTTGGATCACATTGAAATCACGCTGGAGCAGGCACCAGTGCCGAATCGGGAGACAACCTATTGGTGTCACGTGCAGCGTCTGGATGATCTTGTCAAGAGTCGTCTGCATATTGTTCAATTCGAGCCGATCATCAAATCTCCCGGCATCGTCCATCACATGGAGGTCTTTCACTGCGAGACAGATGCCCATGTAGAGATCCCGCTCTACAATGGCGATTGCGAGCAGCTGCCACCGGCGGCCAAGGTCTGCTCCAAGGTGATGGCACTCTGGGCCATGGGAGCGAGCACCTTTACCTATCCACCTGAGGCTGGCTTGCCCATCGGTGGTCCTGGTTTCAATCCCTTTGTGCGGCTCGAGGTGCATTTCAATAATCCGGAACTACAGGCAGGTAGGCAACTGTACTTTCATTTACTTAAATAATTAACCAACACCGACAAAAGAGTGTGGGTCAAAACATGTACTAAACAATATATATATCTTTTTAACTGGCGGGCGAAAAATTTCGTTAGATACTGAAAGTTGGTCAGACTGACAATATTAATGTTGTAAATATATTTTCTTGATATTTCTCTAAATTTAAAGAACTTAAGAGTGTTACTTGTTATGAAGATATAATTTTTTTGTTAGTTCACCAACACTGGCAATGCATGAATTTCGGTAAATGCGGAAAATTTGGTCACAATGTTGTAATTAATTTCAAAGATTGTTTATAAATTTAAAGAATTTTAATGTTAATATTATTGTTAATTTACCAACACTGGCAAACCATATATCCTTAACTGTATAAAAGTAGCTCACATTCACAATGTTAATGTTGTAATGATTTTGAAAGATTGTTCTTTTATTTGAAAAATTTTCTTAATTTTTCTTAATTTTCCAACACTGGCAAACCGTACATTTTCTTAACTTAATAAAAGTGTGTCACATTGACAACGAACATTATGTTATTAACTTTTGTTGATTCTAAGCTTCCATTTTAAGCTCTATCTGGTGTGATCTACATATTTTTTTTTAAACTTTACCAACACTGGCAAAGCCGTTGGAAATTTGGTCACAGCGACAATGTCGTAATTCGATTTCGATGATTGTTGAAGAGTTCTTGCCTCCTCGTGTTGTGCCACTTAAAATGTGTGTGTGTTTCAAGTGTTGCAAACAAACAGAGAGTGGAAAAAAATGTTGGGGAAATGGGGAAGGACGAGAAAGGAATATGCATAGGGGAGAATTCATTAAAACTTTTGTATAAATAACAACAAGAGCGAAGAGCGAAGAGAGTGTGAGTGAGAACAGGAGCAATGTCATTATTGCTGCTTGAAGTGTCCTTGTGGTGGCATCGTCGTCGCGCATTACATGGTCACAAGAGCCTGGCAAACAGAATGTTGAGTGCACCACTCAACACTGTATGTGTATATGTATGTATATTAGGGCGGGTCAATTTGTTCGGGTCGAAAAAAACGTGATAATCGTCCACCAGAATCGGAATCTACGATGTATTCTAAGAAAATTTCACCAAGAAACTATGTGTCTAAAATCAATTCCTAGTCTCCGCTGAGACCCATAAGATTTTACTCTCAAAATAAAAATTTAATTTAATTTTGAAATTTTGAAAAAAGTTAATTTTTTAATATAATTTCAAAATTTGAAAATTCAATTAAAAAAAAACTAGCAGAGACCCCCTAATCATTTTTTCACAAAAATTCATCATAAATCTCCCTGCTTTTGGGTGTTTTTTTTTTTTTTTTTTTGAGAGTAGGGCCCCCTTTTAGACTAATTCCATTTACCTTAACATAATATTTTCATGGTGCTCAGCGGAGGCTAGGAATTGATTTTAGACACATAGTTTCTTGGTGAAATTTTCTTAGAATACATCGTAGATTCCGATTCTGGTGGACGATTTTTAAAAAAAAACTTGACCCGCCCTCATGTATATGTATGTGTATGTGTGTAAAAGAGAGACAGGGGCAGCTATATATCACCCCAATATTTCAGGCATTGCATTAATATTAATCATACGCCCCGCCCCGCAGGTCTCGTGGATAACTCCGGCTTTCGCATCAAATTATCAAAGACTCTACGGCAATACGATGCCGGTGTGATGGAATTGGGTCTGGAATATACCGATAAAATGGCCATACCTCCAGGACAGACGGCATTTCCGCTGAGCGGCTACTGTGTGGCAGACTGTACTCGCTCCGCACTGCCCAGAACGGGCATCATCATCTTCGGATCGCAGCTGCACACACATTTGCGTGGCGTTCGCGTCCTAACGCGACATTTTCGCGGCGAACAGGAGCTGAGGGAGGTGAATCGCGACGATTACTATTCCAATCATTTCCAGGAGATGCGCACGCTGCATTATAAGCCCCGAGTCTTGCCGGTAAGTTGAGCTATTTTATCTCCATTTCCCTTTATTTTATCCCCAGCATACGAAAAGTACAAAGGCATATTCTGTTCATGTGAAAGACAATATAAAGTATAGATATACCTGATCAGAAGGATCAGCCGATCATCTAACCAAATTTATTTAAAGTCAGACAACTATATCATAAGTTACTTTTTAAATCTGACTACAATATCATATAACTGACATTGGAGCTATTAGTTAATAATAAAAGTAATTGTATGGTTCTCTTTTTTGTCTATTATCATTTTAAGTATTTTATGTAAGGGTATCAGTCTTCAGTGTGCTGAAGATTGCATATCTTTCGTGTATGCTTTTTAATAATGCATTTCCTTTTTCATGACTGTCTCTTAATTAATCCATCTTTTGCCAGGGCGATGCATTGGTCACCACCTGCTATTATAATACACTGGCCGACACGAATGCCACATTGGGCGGTTTCTCCATCAGCGATGAGATGTGCGTCAACTATATCCATTACTATCCGGCCACCAAGCTGGAGGTGTGCAAGAGTTCTGTGTCGGAGGAGACGCTCGAGAATTACTTTATCTATATGAAACGGTAAGCGGATCTTTGTCTTCGGCTGTGGTGGGTGGAAAGGATGTGGTGGAATGGAAGGGGCACTGCACAGTGGATCAAATGCAACAATTTTTGAATGATTTGGAAATTGAAGACATTTTTAAAATTATTTGTTATGAAATTAAGTATATTATAAATAAATTCATTTCGAATTAATACATTTTTTTAATTTTGAAATTTGAAATTTATTTAAATAATAATATTTATATTTGAAATAAATTAATTTATTAATTTATTCAAAATTGACTATCAATTTATTTATAAATTTATAAATTATTAACATTAAATTAGTGTTTTCTTTTTTTATTATTTTTGTTTTAAGCTCATTTTAAATTTGCTTAAGAAAATTTTGTTCTTTAGCGTGTAAAATAATTCATTTCACTTGGATAAGCAACAAGATAAGTTATAATTAGTTACGAAATTTTCAATTTTATCCCACTGTGCTTTGGAGCGTTTCGTCTTTTCTTTTGCTTTTCCTATGCTTTCTGCCATCAAAGGCAAAACTTTGGCATTCCGGCGTTTGTTGTGGCTCCGGTTATGGCCCCTTTTCCTCTTCTCTTCTATCTCTCTCCTCCTTCCTTCCTCTACTTCTACTTCTCCGGTCTCCGTTCGTACGCAGTATTCATAACGGAAATGTCTTCAACTTCCTGCCTGTCCCAAAAGCGAGCAACGCCAAGGTGCACGCTAATTGCCAACGTTAATGGGCATGGCCAGAACGGGATGGGGAACGGGAACGGGAACGGGCACGAGAAGAAGGAGAAGTGAGGGAACCAGAACGACACCAGAAAACTCCCAAGTTCGTGTTCAGACCAGACCCCGAATCATTCTGTTCTGGGCTTGGTCCCAACAACAACAAACAAAAGAACGAAAAAGAAAAAAAAAAAAAACAAAAGTTTACATTAGATTAGAGACTTACGAGTTTTGGCTTTGAATTTTGTGCGGCATTTTTGGGTGAGAATTGCGGTAAATATACAAAAGCCTAAAATGGTTTAAAGGCTTCTAGACAAAAGGCAGCTGATTCAATAACCAGCTGCACAACCAACCGACCAAGTTATGAAGATTTACGAGGTGTTAAGCATAGCAAAAGGAGCAGCAAAAGGTGCGACAGCCCAAAACCCAGTAAACTACAAAAGTTATATACACCATTTGACACTTTAAAGAGCTGCCCATGGATAAGAGTTGAGACACAAGGAAAAGAAAGATAACTGTGTGACAGCCTTTAGCTTAGATCTCTCAAAAGTTTCCCACACTTTTGGCCAATTCTATGAGCATAAAAAGTACATATTCCACTTGGTGTTCTTCAAACATAAGTCCAAGTACTTTTGAGAGCTGTTGACAGCCAATAAATACTTTGAGTTAAGTAAGGTTTTAGAGAGACACATGTGAATAAAATTGTTTCAAGAACATTTGAATAACCAAATAATTTCTAAATACTTCAAGCTTTCCTTATCGTTTGAATAATTCAAATAACTTTCAAGTACATTCAAAACCTTTAAAACAATTTGAAACGCGAATTGTTTATAAAACCATCAGACCTTGACCAACATTTGAATTATTTGAAAAACTTCCACATGATGTCAATATTAGAGTTGGGCTTTTTAGTTCAATTTGCTGACCAAGTTCAATCGTTCATTTTTCAGTCGTGAACTAAATCAGTCATTTAGTTCAGTTGGTCATTTGGTCAGTTGGTCATGAACTATGAACGAGATGGTTTCTATTCAGTTGGTCATGAACTATGAACGAGATGGTTTCTATTCAGTTGGTCATGAACTATGAACGATATGGTTTCTATTCAGTTGGTCATGAACTATGAACGATATGCTTTTTATTCAGTTGGTCATGAACTATGAACGATGGAAAGTTTCTATTCAGTTGGAAATGAACGATGAAAGATGAATAGGTCATTCTGCTCAGTTGGTCAGTTGCTTATGAACGATAAGCGATGTGAATTGGCTTCTATCCTTCATCGTTCAGACCAATCAATTTGATTTAAGGAGATGATTTCTTTAACACCTGTTCCTTGACACTGAAATTTATTTTAAAATTCGAATAAGTATAAATAGCAAATGCGTTTTAGTTTTAGTACTTAATTCATATTTTTTGTTAAATATAAAAATAAAAAAAAAGTAACAAAAATAATAACATAGAAATTCAGTCTAATATTTAGCCACTTATAGACCATTGATATAAAAAAAAAAAATAATCAAGTAGAAGATCGATTTCGAAACAAGGAACTTTGTCTTTAAATAAAATATACTGCTACATGTTATGATGTTAAAATGTTAGTTGGTCAGCTTTCTCTGGAAGCAATAAGCACCGTCTGACCATAATAATCTGACCAGCAATTGAGAAGGTTCTCTTACACGGCACAGATGTCGTCACAATACAAAGGCGCCTTAAGACAAAGCTGTATAATTTTGGGTAAATCAACTAGATTATTGAATAGAATTGTATTCCAAAATTAACTTTGTCTTCGAGCTTCAACGACTCCAGGGCTGAGTAAGATAAAAAAAAAATTTAATAATAACGGACCAACTGACCAAATGAACTATATAGTTCATGAAAGACTGAATAAGTTCATTAGTTCATTTTAATGACCCGTTCATTTGAACTTTTTCAGAACGAAACGACACAACTCTAGTCAATATCTAAATAAATCCACAGTATTGTCAAGCTTTGTTAAACATTTTAAGTTTTAAGTGATTTAAGTCATTTTTCAATAGTCAATCTTTTGAATTTAAGCTATTCAAATGCCTTTCAAATGCTGTCAAGTTTTAGAAATGATATATTTTAACCATTTGACCAACTTGCGAACGATGTCACTCTTTGATGGACAATTAAAGAAATCAAACAATTTTAAAATATTCAATATTTTTTTCATAACTTGTCATTTGAATTATTTGAATATTTTGCAAGTACTATCCAGCTTTGCTTGACCTTATTATTCGAGTAACAAACTTAAATAAAAAATTTAAATTTTTAAGTTTTAAAGCCACACTTTCAACTTGACTCTCAGATGTTTCAATTTTTTGCATAAAAGTCATGCCAAAATGAACAAATAATTTTACATGACAATTTGAAGTAAACTCTTGAGCATTACAATCCCATTTTACATTTGCTGAAAATGAGCTTGATGAAGATTTATCTATAATATTTAAAGTGCTTGGCAACATTAAAGCAAATGCAATTGCGAGAATTCTCTAATTGAAAATGCCACCTAATGTGGCGACACATTCATTGTCGACTGACTTTATCTGCTATTTTTATCTCAATCTGTCTATTGTTGTTTTTGATTCTCTCTTTCTTTGGCATAGGAAGGAGCATCAGCATGGGATTCATTTGAACGGTGCACGTTCTGTGAATTATCGCAGCATCGAGTGGACACAGCCCCGAGTTGACCAGCTATATACGATGTACATCCAGGAGCCGCTTAGCATGCAATGCAATAGATCGGATGGACAGCGGTTTGAGGGTCACAACTGGGAGGGTATATCAACGACGCCGGTGCAAATCAAAATGCCCATCCATCGCAAATTGTGCCCCAACTACAATCCACTCTGGTTGAAGCCATTGGAAAAGGGTGAATGCGATTTACTCGGCGAATGCATCTACTAGAATGCGAATACGACGACGAATGCGAGTACGAATGGCAGAACGGACTCGAATTGCAATTGTAATGGATTAGATTGCATTTTCGGTTGGGGCGGGATTGGGATTTGGGGCGGGACACACATACACAGAGAAAAAAATACTATGGATTACATGGAGTGTTTGTTAATTCTCATTTTCGCTTTCGCATCAAAATCTACTCCTTTTTTTTTGTAAGACTTTGACGTGAAACTGCTGCGAAAGTGAAGTGCAGAACTTTAAAAGAATCATTTTTATTTTTATTTATTTTAATTTTCTTTTTGTAAATTGTCATCAGCAGCGACATAATCGTGAAAAGAAATCGGCAAAAAGACAAAAGAAGAAAGCGAGTGAATGTGAAAACTTTCTCTAAATAACTAATGAATTTTTGTTTGTTTGTTTGTAAAGTCGCCTTTGAAATGGCTGCCGAGAAAATTGTAGCATACTTTTCAGCGTCAGCTTAAAGCAATGACAAAAAGACAGAAGGAAAACCCAAAGAAAACGACAAGAAAGAAAGCGAAAAGGGAAATTAAAAAAGAGAAAGGGAAAAGTGGAAATGGGGGAAATGGGGAAATGTGGAAATGTGTGGAAGGAGGCCGTTTGCTCGGGGAAAGTTCAGTTTTCAATGAGCTAACGGCACTGCTTATACAATATAAATGAGCCAACTTTTGAGTCAGTCGACATGAGTGGCAAGATAAAAGGATGCGACTGCAATTGCAACAGCGAGACAACGAGGTGGCCAACTCTAATTGCCAAGGCCCAGAAGGAGTCTCATGTCGAGACAAACTGAATGCACAGAAAGTTCATCTATCCGCTGAAACTGAGTTTCGGACAATGCCAACAGCCAGGCAAAAGTTCCGATTCGATTGAATGCATTCACAACAGTCACATTCATTCATTCATTCATGCACAGAAATCTGTAGAGGCCTATGTTGAATATATTCACAAGCTAATCATGCATGGGAAACTCATTCACATATTCATACTTGCATTACAATTTGAGAGTATTCACGCTTTTCATTCACACTCATTCATTCAAATATTTAAGCATATTGCACACACAGTTCAAGCCTGGACATTTTCTCATATTCATACTTATTCAAATACTCGTTCGTCTATTCACTGACTTCAAAGACTATTTAAATCTATTCAAACAAATATAAGTATTCAAAAATAAACACAATTTATACTCATGCTGCACCCTATTAGAGATGAACATGAGTCGTGACACATTAGAGATTATACGCACACACTCACACAATCAAGCACACTTATTCACACTCATTCACGCACTCATCTCAACTAAAAGTTGCAAATGAAGCTGAAATTTAAATTGGCCTTTTATTATGGTTGCTGCTGATGACCAGCTGAGAATGTCGTAGGGGGAAAACTGAGAATTTTCACAAAATTCTACAAGGATTTATAAATACAAAACCAAATGAAAAGTAAAACAAAGATGACAGACAGACAGAAATAAGAAGAGAAATACATATGCACAAACATTTAATGGATACGTTTAAGTGTAGCTACATATATGTAAGATGTGATAATTGTTCTACGGCTAAAACAAAAACAAAAACAAAAACAAAAAACCCAATAACTATATATGTATATGTATGTAGATGAAAATTTATATAAAATGAAAACTATACCACAAAAAAATATATATAAATAAATAAAATAAAACACTATATACAAAAGCCTTCACGCTAAAACAAAAATCTATTATCTAATAAAAAAAAATGACCACCATACCAGTATGAAAAAAAAAACAAACTCTTGGTTTTTATTATTGTTTTGGGAAATGGAATCGTTGGGTGAGTATTTTGTGAAATTTGTTATTATCAGTAAGATTAAATATTTAAAAAAATAAAATCTACAGGTCGACTTTATAAATTGTTGCATTTATTACAATATAGAACTTAAAACTAAGATTTAAATTAAAATACTTGCCAATATGGAGATAGTTTCAAATTCCAAAATCGTCACCAGCTACAGAAAATATTTTTTTTTTTAACACAAAACAAAAACTTTTACCTTCTTCCATTTCATTGCATTTTAAGTAGTTTCAAAAGGACAAATTTAGTTATTTAATGTTAAATGAATAGGAAAATGTAATTCGCAATGTTCGGTATCCTATTAAAATCTTAAGTTTATTCATTTGAATCAAAAGCTTTTA
This sequence comes from Drosophila suboccidentalis, assembly GCA_037043435.1. Lineage (NCBI taxonomy): Eukaryota > Metazoa > Arthropoda > Insecta > Diptera > Drosophilidae > Drosophila > Drosophila suboccidentalis. The sequence goes on along the minus strand of JBAMBK010000663.1, from coordinate 1,157,182 downwards.
TTTATTTGTTGTTTTGCTGTTGCCTTGTTCAATAGATAGTTTTTGAACTCTGTTGGCTGAATACTTTGTGGTTACGAATCGATTTGGCTGGCCACTTGGCTGCCAGATGACGGCTTATAGTGGTAGAGGGGAGAGACGGGGGAGACGGGGGAGCTCTGTTTGACTGGCCGTTGATTTTAGCCTTCAACGCGTTGACTGAGCGGCATTTTAATTGATTTTCAGTTTTGCGCGACGGAAAGGAAACGCGTTTGGCGTTATGAAAGTATTAAAACGGTTGCAATCCAATTAAAAGTTTTTAACAATATGCAAAAAAAAAACCAAAAATGACAAAAATAAAAACAAGTTAGAAGTGTAATCGACTAGCCGATGCCCTGCAATGAGGTCAAATTCTATTTCAGTCGTTTCAAACAGACATATTTATTTTTTATTTTGGGTAATTGTGTTGACATGAAATTTACAAATTGTAATTCAGTAGTGAATATAGTAAATTCTTCAATCACATATGGGTATTTCCAGGATCGCGAACTCGACATTCGTACGACTTTAAATGAAAAAAAAATGGCAAAAATTGACATTTTCAAAAATGTTTTCTCACGTGTTTGATGCATTTTATCAACTCTATTTTTATGATAAAAGACAATCTTTGAAGACTTGCCATTTTTTAATTATTTATAGAAAACAATGCATCGCGAACGCGACGAAAAATGGAAGAAATTTTTGACTTCATCTTGACAAATGCGAATGTCTGCGAAATGTGACGAGTAATTTGGAAGGAAATACTCTTAAACCATAATAAAATAATGTAGTTTTCCATTTTAGAAATAATTTTGATATGTAACTGCCGTTTTATATATTTTACAAGTTTTCTTAGTAATTTGTAACGTGACATCGCGAACGTGACAAGATTTCCACCTAGTTTTTCCAAGAGTTTGTTCATCAAATTTTATTCTATATTCCGATATATAGCTCTTAGAACTTGTTTTGAATTAAACTTTCAATATATTGCTATATATTAAAATGGTTTATGTTACAATCTTACTCTAATCGTTAAAATACAAACGGTCCAATTTGAAAATCAATTTTTAAGAAAATAGGCAAAAATATGGAAAAAGTGAATTTATTCCAATGTAGAATCTATATGTTCATCCTATTGAATTTCTTCTAGCGTATATTGATAAAATAAATAATTTGAATACATTTTTGGAAGAAAATTTCAGAAGATGTGAGTTTTTAATCAATTTTACGTTTTTCGTCGTGGTGGACCTTTTTCTGGAAATGCCCATATATTGCTATCTGTATTCTTTACAAAGTTTAGACCCATTTGAAATGGGTGCAGGGTATTTGAAGCACACACAATTTGAAACACACACCCATACACACACTTGCTGTTTTAATATTCATTGGCGCAGTGCTCACACAGATTCACAACACATAAAATGAATGATATGTGACTCTGTGGATGCTTTGTTGTGTTTTTATTTTTTACCCCACTTCCAACTAAATTCGAATCAGCAAACGGTCATTACAAACGCCACATGTGAGATCTTTTTATTTTACATTTTATATATAAAACCCAATGCTTTTTATGTTTTATGTAATCATTGCATACGCACTTTAAAAATCCCTTGTCCCGCTGTTAAATTGCACACCAGTGCACTGGTTCCTGTTGTATGGGGAAGGCGGCCAAAAATACTTCTAGTAGAGGTAGAGGCTTGAAACTTAACACAAAATTTTTATAAATTTATAGTAAGATTATGTATAAAAATCAGCCGGATCGAACCACCATATCATATAGCTGTCATCTGAACCAAACTTACAGAATTTGCATGTGGGATGGTCCCATACATCCTGTTCAAGTTTGGTTGAAATCGGACCACTATATCTTAAAGATGCCTTAGGAACGATCTGAACGAAAATCAAGTCTTAGCATGAACAGGTCTTAGTATGGATAACGTTTTTGTTGTTTGAGTTATATGAACCAAACTGACAGAATATGCATATGGGATGGTCCCATACATCCTGTTCAAGTTTGGTTGAAATCGGACCACTATAGCATATAGCTGTCATAGGAAGGGTTGATCGAAAATATAGATTTACCTTTTTGTATATAGGAAGAGCCTGGGCGCCTATCGGCACTTGAAATTAACATCACATAATCTTCAAATGTTAATTCATAATATACAAAAAGATTTTTTGATTGCTGAGTTTTGCTTCATAACGAAAACTTTAGCGAAACACAGCAAAGTCATACACAGAACGTCGAAAATAACGTACTTAACACAATACCGATTTACACAATGCACAGCAGGAAGTACATATATTTTTTGTTGTATAAATATAGATAATACCTTTATATATCAAATTAAACCCTTCCATCGCACAATAATGTTGTTTTATATGGTATTTTAATTTTTTTACGTATATTAACTGCTCTACTTGCAAGTTGCTCACGCTGCAATACCAAAATAATATCATGTTGTCTCTTTTGATGATATTCTTGAAGAGGACAGCTAGAACAAAATTAAAACAAGAATACAGTTTAATAGCTAGACCAATTCTAAAACATTGTTGACACATTTAAAGTCCAAATTTTAACTGTGACCTTTTTATTTTTGGCCTATGGGAGGAACCACTGTGCAGTGCAGCTGTCGCTTTAGTTTCGGTTTCGCTGTTAAACTCGTTTAAATTCATCTCTTAATATAGCTCTTTCTGGAATGTAGTGCAGATTATAAAAAGAAAAAAATTTTTAAATAAGAATAAAAAAATACATTTACAATAATCTAAAAAGCAATTTCGCTTCTAATAATAATTTTAAAGAAAATCTAGATCTTAAAATTCAAATAAACAATTTTTGCACTAGAAAGCTTTTGGATTTTTTTTTCATGTGGGTCCTATACATATAGTAAGTATGTATGTATATATTGGAAAATCGGGGTAATGTTTGTCATGAGAAAAACATTAGTTTTGGTTATCTGTATTTTATAATAGTAGATTTTATCATCATGATGTGTTTGATAAGGTTAAGCTGAGAAAAAATAAAATTGAAAGAGAACAGTTGTAAGCACCAACATTTCAATAAACTTTGATAAGGAAATTAAGAAAATGCCAAGCTTTAAAAAATTCAATTAATATTTGCTTTCATCAGCAGGCTGAGCTTTTCTTCGACGATCACAAGATCCACAACTCAAAGCTCGCAGCTTGAATTGAGTTGATAGAAAAGAAAGCTTTCGTGTAAGCTTTGATATATGTATGTACATATGTACATACAGATAAGAGAGCGTTCTCTCTGCGCTGTATTTATAATTTATTCGCTATATTAAAATTGCTGCACATTCCTACAATAGAACGAATTAATAAAATAAATGAAGCAGGGTTGCCCCGTATATTGCATTATAAAAGTTATTAGACTGTCTATTTAAACATTATTATTTTTAGTAATAATTATCATTAATATTCAAAATTTTCAGTTGTTGTAGATTCGCTAATATCAGTTGTCGGTGTCGTAGCCGATGCTGTTGCTGATAACAACGGTTCCTCTTGCTGTTTGGCGAATGGAAAGTCCGGCAACTTAATAATTTGATCCATACGGCAGCACTGAACCACACCGTACATGGGCAACAAGTGTAGCTCGCCAAACAGGCTGTTGTTCAGCCAAGGGATCTCAGCACAAATATCGTCACAGAAAGCGCTCAGCTCCAACACATTGACCTGCAAGCAGCAGACAGAGAGAGAGAGATAATGAGGGAGAGCATAAGTGCTTATACACTCAGTCCAGCACTTACGTATATACGTGCACTTCGTAGACACACTAAATTTAAATACTATTTCATTTCATTTCAATCACATTTGGCACTTTTCTTTAGCGATTTCATTTATTTGTATTCTTATGACTTACAAATTTGTGTTTGTAGACCATGTGAACGTGTGTACGAAAAAATTCTGTACTGAGTGTACATATGTAATTGTTGCTGTTGTCGAGAGTAAATTTGAGAACTTACGTAGGGGTTATTGTGTGCGACAAGAAGAAACTCGTCGGCGGCATTGCCAGATGGCATCAGAGAGCGAACATGCGCCCAGATATAGGCGGGCACTGAGAGAGCATTGCCCCTTTCGTTCGTCAGCTGCATGGGTCGACTGACGTTGCAACGGTGGGCCAGTGGCAGTGTTGCCACACCCGAGACTCCAATGCGCAACTCAAACTTCTCGTCATTATCATCGTTGGCAGCGCGCATCGCTTCCAGCCAATGCTTCCAGTTGCCCAGGCGCAATGAACGCAGCCAGACAATGTTCAGCAGATATTTATAGTTATCGAGATCCTTCAACTGTTGCTCATCCTGCAACAGGCTGGAATAATCGAACAGGTCCGAATCGTAGAGTTCGCCCAATTGTTTTTGATTCGTTTTTAGCTGTTGAAATTCCGCATCGCTGATATAGTGAAAATAGTCGGGCAGACTGTCAATGTACTTATCCAACTTCAGTTCATTTAGCACGGGATTCGTTTGCGACATGTCCAATAATAAATTCTGCGGCTGATAGGCCAAGAATTTGACGAAATGTAAACGTAATGCACTCAAGTCATAGCACATGGCCAATTGCTTCACATCCGATAATTCTGGCAGCTTGTAGCCAACGATCAGTGTCATGGCATCCGCATCGCAGCCCGACAAGCTTTTATTGCTCTCATAAAGGGATTTACTGTCGGCTGTACTGCATTGAATATAACCATCACTTTTCCATTCAGTGATCCGTTGACCGTCCGAATAGAAGCCATCTTCAGCACATGTCAGGTCCGCCGTTGGCCCATTTAGGTTGATGCTTCCATAATAATCTCTAATGATTGTAAAACCTTGGGGACAGTAGAAGGTCACCGTCTCATTCAGAGAGAAATGAAACGTTGACGATCCTTTCAGGATCGCCGTCTTGCTGCCGAATCTCTTGGCCACAATCGGAAACGGTTCCCGAGTTGTCAGATCACAAAGTGCCGCAGCGGCCGCCACAAAGACCAATAAAATTAAACACGTCCGCATTGTATAAGCTCTCGAATTGCACTGATTCGCCTCGATTGACTCGATCGCCTCAAATACTACGATCGCCTTAATCTCTGCTGGAAGCGATTTCAAGCTGCAGATGTGCGTGAGTCGTGTTTGTTGTGAAACTATCGCAAAATATGCTACAAATATTTAATTAATATGTCGAATAGGGCTTCTTTTTTATGTTTCCGTATTGAAATGCCGATATTCGTTCGAATTAACAAAAATTTATTTTTTTAAATGTTTAAAATATGTAAATTTGTGAGCTTAATTTCTTTGAATTCAATTAATAAGATCTCTTTAGTGAGATTAATAAACAATTTCAAAAAATTAACAAAATTTACAACATAATTAAATTAAATACTTCACCGAACCGAAATTAACCGCTGTATGAATCGGTTTTCAAACGGTTATTTCGAATTGATTAGTTTCGGTTTCGGTATATTAAAAAAGTCTTGTTTCGGTTACTTTTCCAGTTAGGGTTACCAATTTTAATCGGTTAATACCGGTATATATTTATGATTAAAATGAATAAATTGATTGACATTTTATTGAACTCGTATAATTTGCTTTGTGTTCGCTAAGAGCACATCGCTAGCGAGATCATTTTGTTCGATTCGCCACTGTTGGAAAATGTAACTCAAAACCCCCGATTTATAAAATTTGCTAAGCATACATGACACAAATGCAGATAAGAATTTTTAAAACGTAGATTCAGCATATACTGACGTATATGTATGTATGTAAATATGCGAGTATTTATACATACAGTCGAACTTCCCTAACTCGAACTTCCCTAACTCGAATTTTCTCTAACTCGAACAAAATCGAGTGGCAATAGCGTTTACTGAGCAATTTTCATACAAATCGCCTTCCCTAACTCGAACTTCCATAAGTCGAATTTCTCCGTAACTCGAACAAAAATATTGGCCCGTGCTTCTGTAAGTCGAATTTTTCGGGAAAATCTCTAATAAAGTTTGAATTTTTTTTTCGTTTCTGTTTTATGCTTTTGTTACCGGCTCGTTTTGATACGTAATATTGATGTACATTAACATATGGTGATGTAATATGATAGAATATTGCATCAACAATTATTTAGTCTTGTGAAATTGCTATAGGAAAGATGTTCGAAATGTACTTCTTTGTCAGCACATCAGTGTATTAAAATGTTTAAAAATGTTTAAAGAAATATTCAAACTTATTAGTTAAGGAATTTGAAAGTAGACCAAATAAATTAAAGTTGCTGAAAAATGTGGTATGTCAGCAAAAACATTTTTCATTATATTAAAAAATGAAATATTAATTATGATGACATTTGAATTGGGAACTTTTTCTGGATACAGCAAAAGAACGAAGAAACCAAATTTTGAGAGTATCGACAGGTCTTGATCAAACTGGAATCCTTTTTTGTTGAAAATGACAAGAAAAATTTGCAATTTGGAATGTATTTATGATTGAATGCATTTGTAGTTTCTTTTAATATACTAAAAAAAAAAATTACCTAACTCGAAGTCTCCCTAACTCGAACTTTTTTCCTGGATAATGGTGATTCGAGTTAGGGAAGTTCGACTGTATATGTATTATACAATGTATAAAAGCAAATCATCAAAAGTCGCTCTGGCATACATAAGTTTAAATCAGTATGAGGGATCTGCCTTAAATTCATTACGATAAGATAATAAGCTGGGAAAATATGACTTTTTGATTTTGATGAAATTTTTAAAAAAGATCAAAACCAGCTTATGCAACACAAGGGCCAAAACTCCATTTTATAACTATTATAATTCTCCTATTTTAATTTTTTCATCACTTGAATTGTATTCCTATTATATTGAGATCTATGCAATACTTTAAATAATTTAATAAATTAATGTTTTTATAATGAAACGACAGTGATCCAGGATCAGTTGTTACATTATCATATTCGTACTTTGTTCTTTGTTCTTTGTTTGCAAATGCATTTGTCTGTTTGAGTGCATAGTAAGAAATATTTTAAGTATACATAATAATACAGATAGACGGAGGCAAAGTTCTTATTAAAACAAATATATATTTTTAAATGATAAGCCTGAAGATGAAAAATTGATAGAAATCTCTGAAATACTCGTAAATACCGATTTACATTAGGCACTGATTAAATTAGGTTTACGATGATAGCGTAAAAAGTAAAAAAGTAAACGAATTTTTAAGTATTTAGTTTTCCTTTGACAATTAATATACATAAATGAGATGTGTAATAAAAAGTTCAATATGTGATTACAGGGTATATTCTGTAGAAATAATAAAAACTTATCGTCTTAAAATGTAAGTTGTATTATTTCCGATTAAAGGCTCAAAATAAATGACCCCACTGTGATACAGCGAGAAAAAGAGAGAGTAAGAAAGAGGGAGAGAAATGAAGAAAGATAGAGATATTGTTTCACTTTTGCGGTTAGCCAAAGCGAATATTTAAATACGAGCAGTTTCATTCCATTTGTGTTATTCCATGAACCACATGGAGACAACTGACAGTTTTGTGACAGGCGTTTCTGGAGCACAGCAAATATAACATCCACTTAAATGATAAGCCAAGTGAATCGTGACCAGGAGAAATGTTTTCCAGGATTAGTAAGATACTCTGCCAAAGTATTTATAGGGTAGTATAGAATTATTATTTAGAGCAGTATGTATAAAATTTAACATAACAATTTTCTGTTCTGAAAATTTTCCTATGCGAACAATTTTTTCAAGGTAGGATATCTGCTAGTCGGGCCAGCACGTTTAATGCTTATTGAAAACAAAGTCAAAGATAATGTTATCCATATAAGGATTAACAATTGTTTAATAAACATTTAAAATAGTATGACATTCTAGGATATCTGCTAGTCGATCAGGCAATTTCAAAGCTTTCTTGAAACTTATTGCAGAGTACACGAAAGCTTTATGCTGAAATCTAAAAACAATTGCTTATGAAACACAACTGTAAGGCATGTTAGGGTATCTTTAAGTCGGGCTGACAAATTGAATACTTGCTTATAGTTAAGAATATGAGGATTATGGACAATAATTATATTTAACGCAATAATTAGGTGGACTAGGATGTTTGTTAGTCGATCATGTTCGCCTATTAAAGTAGTACACAGAAAAAAATTATTCTAAAATTCAAGCTAACAATTCTTGATTTTATCATGTATTTTTTTAAGAATGCATTCAGGATACTATTGTTAAATTAACACAATATGCGGATTCACTGTATAAATTCTCATAAGGCGCCGATAAGCAATCTTGAAGAATTTCGTACTTGGTTTAAGAAAATCCAGAATTACTGAACCACTGACGCCGCTCGGACTTTTTTCCGGAATCTCGGTTTTTTTTTCTGTGTAGGAATAGCGAGATTTCTATGGCGCAATTTGTTGATGAATCAAAATATTTCAAGGTGGAAAGTCAAGTGGCAACATGCGTAACGCATGTGTGTGTGTGTGTTGGTGTGTATAGGTGTGTGTGGGTGTGTGTTGGTGTGTGTGTGTGTGTTGGTGTGTGTGTGTGAGCTTGCTTGTAATCGTCATTTGGCTGCTTGTCATTGCATTCGCGCACACGCACACGCATGCAGAGCACATTTAATCAGGTGCTTCTAAGTTCCTACCCCCCCCTTCTCCCTTCATGCCCACCCTTTGCCTGTTCGCACCCCTTGCTTAAGTCCACATTTTAGTATTTTTGCGATGCGTGTGAGTGAAACGTGGGGCATCATTACAGTCTCTCATCGTCATCGTCATCGTCAGCTTCATCTTCATTTTGCTAAAACATTTATCTGTACACACGAATCGCACATTTGTATGTGTGAGTGTGTGTGTGAGTGTGTGTTTGTTTGTGTGTTTTTGGCAGTGTGTGGGACTAGAAGAAAATTATTATGTCGCAAACTTTTGATGTACTCTAATTTATATACAAACAGTCTGACAGTCTGGCAGTTTGACAGTCTCGGCACTTTCTCAGCAGTTTCAACAGTCTGGCAACGCTCCTCTCTCGCTCGCTCTCTATCTCTTTCTTTCTCTATGGCGCTTTTTGGCCCTCGTTAAAGTAAATTTGTTTTTACGCTTGATGGCAAATTGCGCGACTCGCCTTGCGCCCCCTATCTGCCACGCCCCCATGCACTTGACATTTGTATGATGTGCGTTGGACCCGTTAATATTTCATATGTCAACGCAAGAGACAAACCCATCATACCCCACTCCCATACACACACACACACACACACTCACACACATGTACATTTTGGGGTACTTCCCCACTTTTTTCTCTGGTTTTTTTTTTTTTGGAGTTCGGCCTTTAAATCGCTTACATTTAAAAAATTTGATTATGTGAAATTCTCGTGTGGGGAAATTAAATTTATACACAGATTCACAATTTTTGTGCCTGATTGTGGTTGTTTTTGTTGTTTTTGTTGCTGGCGCTGTCTCGTATTTTCATTTTTTATGACGGCTTTTCCGCATTTTCGGCATCAAGCTGAAAAGCGGCGGAAAACAAAACAAAAAAAAATTGTATAAGACAAACAAATTTGTTTAAAGGTTCCTAACGCAACAAGCAGATACCCTGTCATTAGTTAAAATTTATTTAAAAATATGTTAAAAAAAGAATATAATATTTATATAAAATAAAATACGTCTCCAATACGAAACTGTGTTTTTTTTTTTTTTTACCAGAGTTTGGTCACCCTGAATTCTATAATTTTAATTGTAATTTTTCGTAAAATTATTTCATATACATATGTATATCCAACCTTTAAAAGATTTTTATTTTTACAGGGCATGTGAGAGACAATCCAAAAGAAGTCAACAACATGTGGCTGACATATTCAGTTAAATTGGGCCACATCAACTTCAGTTACATTGTAACCGCTTTCTATCTTATTATTACCGACAGGCATCTGGAATGTTTCATTATTAATTTAAAGAAGATTAACGGAAATTAAGAGATCAGAAAGATTATATATAAAAGATATAAAATATAATACTATAATATTTTGAAATTTTGAATATATTGAATATATTATATTCTATTCACAAGTTTCTAGGAATTAAGATCAGTACCTTTATAAGGATATGTTTAGAGACATTAAGTTTTAAGTCAGGTATAGCTTAGTTAAGGTCAGTTTTCGTATAGGTTTGCTTAACTTATGTTTGGTTTTTAAAGTCATAGTTCTATCTCTACATGAAAAGTTACGAATATGGTGAGTATGAATGGTTTATTTGGTTCTTAAATTAATGAAAAAAATTTATTATATAGTGCAGCTTTTCAGACCTTAACATTTTTTTGAAACAGTTAGCTTAGAATAACAATAATCCATTTAAATTTCTATTTAAATTTGTTGTCAGCTATTTTTATTTAAATTTTAGTTGTTTTTTCCGCAATAGTTAAGAAATTTTTAATAAATGACGAAAAAATCCCAACTCTTATTTTACTGGAAGAAAACATCCAAAATAAATATTTAGTACCTGCAACTGTTGCAGTTGTTGTGAAATTGCTTACTTAGCTGTGTGATGGGCAAACTTACAAATGTATACACATTAATCATTGGCAATTTACAGGGTATATGAAAGTTGTTGTTTGAATCAATTTGATTGCTTTGTTTGCAGTGTGTGTTAAGCGACTTAAAACCGCTTAAATGCTGTACAGAATGAGGTTCGGCGGGGGCGTCGAAGGGAAGCTGGAAGTTTGGAATGTGCGTGGCGACAAAAAAAACATGAGACTAGGGTCGCGGAACCAGGGACAAGGACACATTGCGACACATTGGTATTCGGGCTTTAAAAAGAGGAGAAAGGACACAGGACAAAGGACAAAGGACAACGACGGATGGCAAATGCTTGCGATTCATGCATAATTTATGCAAAAAGGCAAAACGCAACAACAATTTGACATTAATCAGTATGCTTTATTGACTTGATGCTGCCAGCTCGCAATTGGACACACAAAAGTGGGAGTTAAAGAGAGCGAGGGATACAGAGAGAGAGAGAGAGAGAGAGAGACAGAGAGAGAGAAACATGGGGAAGTCCGGGAGATAACACTCTTGACGTTTGCGAACTCGACATTCCCATAACTTAATCAAGAAATTCTTCATGTTCCCACCTCGCTCGAATTCTCTCGCTCTCTCCCTCTCTGTTGCCCTCTCTTTCTATCTTGTTGTGTGTGTCCCACTCTTTGCCTTGTTTCGTCATCTCATCAATGGCGTTAATGGCCGTCGTTGTCGTTCCTATTGTGGTTTCCGTGCCTTTTGTTTTTCATAATGAAAGTGACTTTGACATTCCGCTGCCTCGTTGCGGTTCACATTTCTTTCGCTCTGCCTGAAAAAGGAATTTTAATAAATTCCTGTAAATGCCACGTGCGATTTTCACTGTTCGCTTTTTTTGCCATTGGTATTACCCGCTCTCTGGAATGTCTATTAAAGGCATTGTTTAAATTTGACTCTCACTTTCCGCACTTGACAATGTGGCAACACTCAGATGTTTAATACGCGCTGATCACCCTGATTTCGATGAACATAATTAATCAGATGGTTGGAAGTTACCATTGATCAAAATTACCCAAGATTTAAAAAATAATACATGAACATGAAATCAGAACTTTTATTTTTAATTTACAATAATATTAAATATTTATATTTATTTAAATATATCTTAACTGAAATCGGAACACAGTTCTCTGAATTCTCAAATATGAGATTTCAAATATGTGACTTTAAAAATCAAATCTAACTGTGATTTGGCTGTCATGTCATTCATTTTTTGTGTTGTAGAACTTAAGACGCACACATTCTAGAGAAAACGAATTCTTTAATTATCAGTAGCGGTAAGTAGTAAAATTATTTTTAAGATTTACTTTAAAGACTGCCGCTATAAATCTGCTTCTACTCCTTAATGTAGATCTCACTTTCTTTAAATAGATACGTATTATTCTGGATCTTTTGCAACCTTTTATCATCTCTCGATTGAATGAATGGAATTCTAGAGACAATATAGTATTCCATAGCTGCGAGAAACATCCCAACATCCTCATCGGGTCTTACTTCACCCAGTTTAACTGCGAAGTCAGTACCAAGGACTACATTAGAAATGCCTTCACCATCAATCCCAGCAAGGACCAGGACAAGGACTTCAAATGTGATCCATTTTATAACTATTCTAAGATATAGAATTATCAACAACTTAAACTTTCGATTTCTCAGTTTCACGTTAACTATAACTTATACCCCGTAATCCGTTATGAGATAAAATTAAATATACTTAAACAATTTAGCTAACTCGTACTATTATCATTTCTTAATTATTTAAATTTTTAAAAGTCTACTTTACTATAATTAGTAGTAGACTAAGTAGTAGAAATAGCAGTAGTTGTTATAGTAGTTGTTCTGGTAGTATAAGTAGAAGTAGGAGATTAAGTAGTCAATAGTTGTTGTGATAGAATATGTAATAAATAGTAATAGTAAATAGTAGTACTCGTATTAATAGTTTATTAATTTCAATTTCCGTACAAAAGTTCTTGATTCTTCTTCAACTGTTATTGTCTAACGTCGATCAAATCATAATCGTGTCTGGCTATAGTGAAAATCGGATATACTGAACACACGAAATAACCACAAATGCAATTGGGTAAATTCACGTTAATTTGAATTTTTTTCTGTGAATTTTTGAATTTTATTCTGATGTAAAGTTGACTTTGTATGCATTGTATATTATAAAATCTTGTATTCATTACTTTCTAGAATTAATGCATTATATCCAGGCCCCACTGTACTCGTATTTGGATAATTTAACAACTTTTTAGTAAAGCGGCAAGTTGCCGACTTGGACAAAACACGTAGCGTTGCCCAAAAAAAAAAAAAAAAAAAATCAATAATGAAAAAACAATATTAGAAACAAAGTGTTTGGCGAATGTGCAATGTGGAAGTGTGTGGAGGTAACTAATAAACAAATTTCTTTATTAACTGATTGCTCATTGCTGAATGTTGTTGGCCAAGATCGCGCATTGATTGCTGAAAGCGTTTCAGTTGCGTTTCTGTTGGCCAAGCGAACGGAGCTCTAATCGAAATCGAAATCGGAAAAAATTGCTTAAGAAACGTTGTATTAAAGTCTGAGCTGCCTATAAATTACCGCATTAACGGCAACAACAATTCAAATTGTTAGCAATAAGTGTGATGCACTTGTACGTGGCACTGTGGGTGTGTGGCACGCTGCTGACGCTTCTGCTCGGTTGGCAGCAGCGCAAATGTTGGCGTCTCATTTGGCAGCTGAACGGCTGGAGGGGCGTGGCACAGCAGCCTCTGCTCTGGTTTTTGCTCTGCATCAATTTGCATCCAGACAGTTGAGTTATTATTGCAAATAATTCCATTATTTCACTGCAAATAACAAGTAGTTTTTTCTTTTTTCTTTCTTTTTTTGTTGCGATTATTAAAAAGTGTAAATTTGTTATTATACTTACATATATCCTCTCTACAATAAATAATATATGCTAATTACAATTAAAAAAAAAAGATGTAAATTTTGTTGCCTGAAAATATGAAATAATAATTGTGTTTAATAACGCAAATAAAAGTATAAAAATGTTGTACTGAAAATAGAGCTTTCGAAACTTTCAATAATATAAATATACATATATGTAATTTTAAAAGAAAATGTAAAATTTGGTGAACGAAAAAAATGTACATGATAGAAAAATGTTGCCTGTAAAAATAATTAAAGTGAAAATAGTATTTTTAATCGCCAAAAAAGAGCAAAAAAAAGTACATTAAAAACTCACACCAAATGTTAATTTTTCTAAATTGCAAAGTAGAAAATAGTGATTTTTTTTTTTTTTTTTTTTTTCTTTTTTGTAATACTCATAATACGATGCTACTCTTACCCTCCTCCTCAGGCATTTTGGACAAGGTAACGCGTCTGCGTGTTTTATTTAAGCGTCCCTTGGCCATATTGATCGGCACCCGGGCCCTGCTCTATATAGATGATCCCGCTGGCATGGAATGCATATTGAATGCGGCCGAGTGTCTGGACAAGACCTTCATGCAGGAGGGATTCTTTGCTCGGAAGGGGCTGTTGCATGCGCGTGGTAAGTGAACAGTGTGGCAAGTGGCAAGTGGCAAGTGTGGCATCATCATCTGCTGAAATCTTTATATACTTTGTCAGGCCAAAAGTGGAAATTGCGTCGCAAGCAATTGAATCCCGCATTTAATCACAATATTGTGATCAGTTTCTTTGATGTCTTCAACTCGGTTGGCAATCAGCTTGTTGAACAGTTTGCCACACAATCCCAGTTGCATGGCGATGCCGTTAAGTTCAAGGATGCCGAGGATATGCTGAGCCGTGCCGTACTAGAAGTATCCTGCCGTGAGTAATCCGTAACTCCAAAATCTCATCTAGAAAGCCATGTCTAAGTCGTTGGTCAGTCGTTGGCTTTCACAACACGACGACACGTTTGTTCAGTTTCCATGCGACTCACGTACGCGGAACCCAAACAACAACAACAACAACAAAGCATTGAAACATAGTGTCATTCAGTTAGTACTCGTAGTAGACCTCCCAGAACGGAAGCGTGGTAAGGGGAAAAGGGAGGAGGTCTAATGTTGACATGTCTTCGCTGCTTGGCTGTAAATTATATTTTGACTGCAGTGGCTCGATAATAATCAACAGATGTCTAAGAAAGCATTTAAGAGATTGGCATTTCAGAAAAATAAATTGGATATATAGGTATCTTATAAAAAAAAAGAGATAAAAGTCTAGTGACGAAAACATTTTCATGCCCCAATTTTGTGACGAATAATATCACTGCGGACGGCAGTCCGCGCTAGTGACGAAAGCAGCACGAAGGGTGCGAAGGCGACTAGCATATATACACAGAAAGAATGGAAAATTTGCTATGACTGTTTGATCAGGTCGAGTTATATACCGATCAAAAGGTATCAATTTAACTTACAAATGTGCATTCTAAGACTTTTGGAAACTCACCTGGCTCGTGAGATAAACAGGTTTAAGTGGGAGGGGAAAATTTAAATTATTGGAGCAAATGGAGCCGTTGGAGCCTTATTGACTCTTTTTTTAATTTTTGAATATTCTAATCAAAAATACGATTAAGTTTTACATATAAATTATTACTTTTTTGCGCAGTGCCGAGTGACAAAAATTGTATGTTCCTTCAAAATACCTTTTCAACGATATATAGATCATATCTTTAGCTTCTATCGCTTGGATGCTATGGGGGTTTTCATTTTAACGGGTTTTAGCGATTTCCCGCTAAACTAGCGTTTTTTCGAAAAAGTCGTAGAACAAAGGTTTCTAGATTTTTGATCGGAAACAAGTCCTCATTCAAACTTTTAAGCTATATTAACGATTTGATCCAAACAGACAAACAAGTTGACTGACTTTTCATTTCACTTTCGGAGGCCCCTAAAAATTTCATAATTAATTATCTTTTCAACCAGTGGTCGGATTTTAATGATCGAGGTGACATTCGACGCGTATTTAGGTAATAAAAATAGTAAAAAACTCCAGTCGTCTAAATTTTGCCCTCTCATTTACACCTGTTTATCTCACGAACCAGATGAGTTTTTAAAAATCGGACAGTCATAGCAAAATTTTCCATTCTTCCTGCATATATTGCTAGTCGCTTTTCGCAACCTTCGTGCTGCTTTCGTCACTAGCGCGGACTGTCGTTCGCAGTGATGAAGATATGTCTAAGAAATCATTTAAGAGATTGGAATTTCAGACAAAAAACATAAATAATAATATATAGAAGCTATAACAATCCGAAAACAAACGTAGGGTTGGTCATACCACCAACAAAACAAAAAAACATAGTTTGGAATAATTGAAAATTAATATTTACTGTCGCAGGTCTACAATATCCAAGTCTTTCCCATTTTGTAAGATTATAATTATCTTTTATTTTAAAGAGAATCGAACTGGAGATACATTGTGAAAAGCACGCTAACATACGATTTATTACTGGAATTTTCTCTGGCATTCTGTCTACTCTGAACATTTCATCAGGGTGGCATTATAAATGTGGAAATGTGTGTATTTTGCTTAGAGTGTAACAGCCGCGCCATCTAGCGACCGTTGGTATTTTCATGAATTTAGATGAGTTTATAAGTGTGGGCGAATACCAGTTAGCGAATCTTAGTAGCTACTTCTTGACTCTTCTCAAGTTTGTCAGACAGAAGTTTCAGTGTAGTAATCATAATTGAATTATGGAATTTTCCGTCAAAACATTTACAAACTGTGCCTTTAAACTTTAAGACGATAACACACATCTAAAAGAAGTTTTATAGATTTAGTTATAATGACTGAGCTTAAGAAAATGGCGCTTTAAATAGTTAATAGTTACAAGTTTATAACAACTAATAACTTTAATAGGCTAATAAGTGTACGGGGAGATGGATGGAAATTTGAGTGCACGACATTAAACAGAGTTAAGTGCAGGGGAGAAAAGTGCTTAAGAGTTGATGTCTCATCAGGGATTAAAAACCTCAAAGAAAACAAGCTACAACATTTGCCAGGCAGTCCTCGACTAAGCAGATGCCCTACAAATATATCTTTCTCTGAATAAACGGAAAATAACCATTTTTGTTTTAAGTCTTGTTAAAAGCAGCTTAGAAAGATTTTATAGAAAACAGAAAAGGAAATTTGCAATTAAAAAAAAAAAAAAAAACTTGCTCAACGTATAGATATTTCGTTTTTCACCATTGTTTTTTCAAAGTCAAATTTCCTTTTTATATGTTACAGTCAATGGGTATAGCGCATAAAAATAATGAATGTTGAAAACATTCATCTCAGGGGAGTTTTTCCCAGCTTTTCAAATTGTCGGGCACAAAGACAGTAAATATTTTGTTAAAGCATTATTATTGAAAGTTGGGTTTTAGAGATAAGTATGATTAAAGTGAGGTTGAGAAAGGATACAAATCGGAAATGAAACACACTTCCATTTGGAATTAAATTAAACTAGCTGTCGTAGTAAATAGCTCGGGACTAGAGGTTATCGAATGGTATTCTAAATGTACTTAAAGCCTAGGAGGTTAATGTGGCTTAGTGAGAAGAAGAGGCAGGGGAAGATTCAGAGTATGAAGTCTTCTATAAATGCGAAAGCAGGCGAATTATGTTGTCGTCAGTTGATGTTAAGACTTTTGCCAGCCTGACAACTGGCATTTCTTATCTGCCACACATGTGTTATCTCTCTCTCTCTCGCACTCTCTCTTTGTTCTTCCATCTCGTTCTTAATCCGACGTTACCTCTCATTGCAGTCACTATAATGGGAACACCAACAAATTTCACCCAAGCCGATGACGCGCACATTGCCACCACCTACAAGCGGTGAGTGTGTAGTCTCATCGGGACTCTGTCTGTCTCACTTGCTCCACCAAAGTGTCTTCTAATCATGTGTGTGTCTGTGTGTATGTCTTTTTAATAGGCTGCTCGAAATCTCAGCTATTAAGACTGTTAAGCCTTGGCTGCAAATCGATTTGCTGCATCGCCTATTGGAGCCACAATTGTATGCCGAAGCGGAGGCATGCAACCAGCTGCTTGTCGATTTTGTGGCACAAATTGTGCAGCGCAAACATCGGAATTGGCAGCTACGCAATGCCATCGATGATGCTGAGGATGTCACCTGGCAGCGTCGCATATTCATCGAGCAAATGTTTCAATTGGCTGCCAACGGGGAACTGACTTTACAGGATATTGAGGATGAGGCACAGTCCATGGTGTTGGTGGTAAGTATTATCATTATCATTATCATTATCATTATCATTATCATTATCATTATCATTATCATTATCATTATCATTATCATTATCATTATCATTATCATTATCATTATCATTATCATTATCATTATCATTATCATTATCATTATCATTATCATTATAATTATCATTATCATTATCATTATCATTATCATTATTATTATCATTATCATTATCATTATCATTATCATTATCATTATCATTATCATTATCATTATCATTATCATTATCATTATCATTATCATTATCATTATCATTATCATTATCATTATCATTATCATTATCATTATCATTATCACTATCATTATCATTATCATTATCATTATCATTATCATTATCATTATCATTATCATTATCATTAATACTCTATCTATTCATTGCATCTCTCAGTCCTTTGAGACCGTCTCCAATAGCATAATGATTGCTCTGCTCTGCCTGGCCACCCACAAAGGCGATTGCCAGGAACGTTTACGTGCGGAAATTGCCACCGTGTTGCCGCATGGCAACGACGCCAGCTATGTGGGCGTCGAGCAGCTGCAGCAGCTGCGATATCTGGACGCCTTTGTAAATGAGGCGTTGCGTTTGCTGGCGACAGTGCCGATGAATTTGCGGCATGTGAGTCGTGACTTTCAGTTGGCTGAACGTGAGGCAATCGTGCCACAGAATACGATTATTGTCCTGGATACGTTCAACATGCAACGTGATGCTGCCTGGTGGGGCGATAGAGCCAAACAGTTTGAGCCTCAACGTTTCCTGCAACATCAACAGGCTTTGGAGCAAGAACAGGAACAACATGAACAGACAGAAGGACCGCACTCTCAGCGTCGACACTCCTATAGCTTCTTGCCCTTTTCCAAGGGACTGCGCACCTGTATTGGTAAGTCTACCGACTGATTAACTCAGATATTGGCCAACTAATCATTTATCTTTCAGGCCGTCGCTATAGTTTCTTCATCATGAAGGTGTTTTTGGTTAAACTATTGAACAGCTTTGAGTTCCACAGCGATCTGCAATTGGATCAGCTTCAATTTGTCGAGGGTATTTCGCTGAAGTTTCGCAACGCCGATGATATACTCTTTCAAATCCAGCCACATAAGCAAACATAGTACAATAATACCCTAGCAGAGTGAGATTAGAAGCTTAATAGAACTTTGTCTGAATCAATAATAGTCTAACTCTCTCACTAAAATTATTAGACAGCCTATAAATACTATATGTACATATATAGTGAGTAGCTAAATAAATAACACACTTTTAAAAATAAAAAACGAATGCAATTTTAAAAAATTAATGAAAATCGTAGCCCTTTTTTGTGTTTAAATTTTTATCCGAATCATATCAAGAGTAGGAAGTTTATAAGTTTTTTTTGTTAGTTTCTGGAGTACAACTAAAGTCGAACAATATGCATTTTCCATTCAAATTGGATTATTCGGAGACAATCAAGTCTTATAAATAGTTATTGAAGGAAAACAACCGAACATGAAAATATTTAAAGTTAATTAAACAACTAAATTCTCTTATGTTTCTTTTAAGAATCTAGGATTTACCATAGGCTAAGTTTTTGAAATAAATTGAGATTTGTACGATCAAACTATTGTTATGAAATATTATAATTATATAATATTATGCTCTTATACTGTAATATATAGTCTTATAGTTGTGATCTTTCGGCGTCATCATGCGACTTAAATCTAAGTTAAAACTTCTTCTACCAAAGACATCCTAGATGAAGCAGTAAAATGTAGTAATGTAATTATAATAGAACCAAGATTGTTCACTAACAGTATTAATTTCCAACTCTGCAAGGGTATTCAAACTTCGGCTTATCGAAGTTACATTTTTTTTTGCTTTTCTCAATAAAACAAATATTTTTGTATGCCTTTTATCTCCTTTTCAAATTCATTTATTTGAATGAAGTGCTGGATAAACTATCAGATTCTTGGTACACTGAAGAATTTTATGGATTGGTAAAGGGTAAATCAATTTAGTCTTTTGCAATGACGAATTTTCGGAGAGTGTGACTCAAACGCTTCTCGAGCTGCTGCTCCAGATTGTCGGAATTGTACTGGAGCTGCTGGACGTGCAACTCGGCCTGGAGGGCGCGACGTTCGGTCTCGTGGAGACGCTGCTGGAGCTCCGAGTTCCTGCGATCTGCACTGCGAACCTGTTGGGAAGATCGCTCGAAGGCGCGTTCCACACAGTGAAGATTTTGGGCGGCGGCTCTAAGTTCGCCATCAAGTTGGATATTGTTGAGGCGACCTGCCTCGAGCTCCTTGTCACTGCGAGTGAGAGATTCTGTCAACTGATTGACCCGCCTCACACTCTGCTGGGCATTGGAGTCGGCATCTTTGGCCTCACGCCTCAGCCTGATCAACTCTTCTTCGAGAGACTCGATCTTGTCGGCTTGCAGTTGAATTCGCTGCTCGAGGGCTTTGTTTAGGCACTCGCATTCGCTGATTGTGGCACGTGCCTCATGCATCTCATGTTGTTTGCGCTTCAGTTGATTTTCCAAATTCAGATTGTGAAGCTCCAGCTGATCGATGGTCGCCTTTGCCTCAGAGTGGAGTTGCACTTCACGGATAAGATTCATCTGACAATGTGTAATGAATTCCTTATAAGTTTCCAGATCATTCCTGGCCTGTTGTATCCTTTTCTGCAATGAATTCAGGCATGAATTAGTTTGTTTTAATGTCTCCATTATTAATATTTTCCTCTTTTTCAACTTCTCCTATCTTCTACGTGTGTACGTGCATATAAATCTGACTGAAACGAATTGAATCAATGTAAATATATTGCTTAGCCTACTGTTTGTCTACTAGACATTCCCATAGTCAAACATTTTCTGACAACAAATTTCCCAGCTATTTGAATTCTTTGTGCTTTTCAGCAAGAGCTTTTGCTTAGCGAAGACTCTAACCGCTTGCAAGCTTGTCGCCAGATGGCGCCAGTTCCAAAGAAAGCTTCAACTGTTCTAAGCTCAAAGAAAGCTCAAAAGCTTTGATTCAAATTATATCAGAATGTTATTTGGATTTCATTTAACTAAGTAAATTTTTTGATATGAATAATAATAAGTAAATATTTAATTTTCAGAGTGATTTTTTTATGTAACTCAATGTATTCAAATCCAAATCTTAAATTGAGAAAATTAGAAAATCCAGAAAATGTTTACTCTGGTCATCCCATATTTAAAAAATTAAAATGTATTTTTAAAAAATATTTAAGTTTTAAAAAATGTGAATTTTAATTTGATTTTTAACCTCATATTCGGGTTTAGAAGGTCCAAATTAGCCTAGAAAAGTGGTTTTTAATGAAAAACTCACGACTACTTGTATCGCGGCATAAAATGGGTGAAAGACTTCTAGGTAATGATATTTATATTATTCGAGCAGATAAAGAAACGGACATAAACTCGAGAATCAAAAATTAAGGAAAAATAATGAAATTATGATAAATTAATGAGAATAGTTCGAACACAAACAAACACTGCCAACTGAAGTACTAAGTACATACATATATTGGAAAGTTTCTAGTTTCTAGTTTCTGAACCTTAAAACAATTCAAAAATTATCGAATAAATGATACACCAAAATAAATTTACTGTTGGTATAGTTCAAACAAACTAAGGGGTACAGAAAGACAAACAAGACATCGTCATTTTAAATCAAAGCTTAATTGTACTGCAAAGTTGAATACTTAACTAATTCATACTAACTAATATTTATTTTTTCAGCTTTTTGGTAAAATCAAGACTGTTTATATCTGAAAAAGTCATAAGAAATGTAAGAGTTTTATTAAGCAATTTGAAATATATGTATGCTATGATGCGATTTTATTTGCAAAACCAATAATCGAACATAACAATTACAAAGATAGCTCTTCTTATACGTATATTTAAATGTAATAATACATTTTTATATAATTTGCCAGAGTATTGCGAGTACGCTCCACTTTCGACTGCTCGAGATCCACTTTAATGCCAGGCGACAAATGTCGAGCAATTACGAAGCACGCGCCTGGGACACCGTTGTATGATAATATGCCACAACTGTCAACAATATTTCCGGTGCAAAGCGTTCCACCTGCTCCCCTGCTCCCCAGCTCCCTCTTGGCATGAACCCCTCTTTTTCTACTCTTCAAATCGCTTAGCATTTGCTTGACAAGAAGCGCAACAACTGTGTGTGCGTGTGGCCTTGACAGTATAGTATATAGAAATACATATATATATTTATATATATATATATATGTGTGTGTGTGTGTGTGTGTATGGAGTGTGTGTGAAACTCTCACCTCGGGCACATATCATTGTCAGTGCACGCCCGTGACTCAACTTCAGTTCGCTTGACTTGTCTAAAGACTCAGGTCCCACTGTCTGCATCGTCTTAGCAACTAAACGACAGCAACAACAACAACAGCAACAACAGCAACAGCAACAACAACAACAACGACTATTTCAGCATCATTATAAACTAGGCATACACTCGCAGAAATACTATATATGCCATAAATAACTATCTTTAATGCTATCGAAAATAATAAACAAACTGTATTGCCAGACAAGTTCAATAAATCCCAAGGCTGCAAACAACCAAATCTTTTTGTAAATCTTCGGCTCAAGGGTTCGAACTATAGAGCAGGACTCAGTTTTGGTTCGCAAACCGGTTTATATACCC
Source organism: Drosophila suboccidentalis (assembly GCA_037043435.1). NCBI lineage: Eukaryota > Metazoa > Arthropoda > Insecta > Diptera > Drosophilidae > Drosophila > Drosophila suboccidentalis. The sequence goes on along the minus strand of JBAMBK010000663.1, from coordinate 1,134,722 downwards.
ACTGAACCTAAGGTTTCGGTTCGAGCCGAATTATCGTAATTTTCCTTCATTTCTTGTATTAATCAATTAAATTTTGTACTATAAAAATGAAAATCTTGTAAGCAATCCAACTAAACTTATGATTAAAATATGACTTTTTATTTTATGATATTTATTCAAAGTCTTAAATATTTTTGTGGATTTAGAAAAGCTTGAAATCTCTGTTCGGTTGTTGGGAATTTTAAGAATTTTTATTCGGCGTTTCGGGGAAATACTTAATCGCATGGACTCCAGAGCTTGTTTGTAGTATATAGAAGCCACGAGCTTAAGACTTTCTTCTACTTTAATTGGGATTGGATCATAACTTATTCTCCAAGTGCAATCTGCTATCTTTTCTTTCTCTCTCTCTCTCGCTCTCTTCAGCTTCTTCTCTAGCTATCTCTCACTGTGTTATGTTTTTTATTTTGAAGCAAATGGGGACGTCAACGCAGTCATTAGATGGCTGGTATAAGGTGGCTTACTGCCACGCCCAGTGGCATGGAGGGCAGAGGAAGGGGGTGAGATTGAGTCTAAGGGAGGGGGTTGTCAAGGTATGTCTGCCTGCAACAGTGTTGATGTTGTTGTTGGCATTAACTTGACACTTTCCCCATTGCCGTGTGGCATGCCTCGAGTGTATCCCATACACTGCGAGTGAGCAGCTCAAGAGTGTCTCTATGTGTGTGTGTCTGTCTGTGTGTGCAGCTTGTGTGTGCAAAAATTTATAACTGTAAAAGGCACTCGAAACACATTCGCATGGAAATTTGCCTGCATTTTTGCTTTGATTAATGTGCCGGCTAAAATCGCTCCTGATAAAATATGTGATGCTCAAGTCCTTAGTCCTTTTCCTTCGTCCTGCGACCTGTCTGTCTTTAAACGCTTCACGTCAAGTAGAAGCTGAGACTTCTTCTCTTTAAGGCGCCACTTAATTATTTACCAAAGAAATGCAATTGTCTGTGCCGTGGCATGTGGCAAGTGCAGCTGCCACAAGTAGAAAAAAACACATAGAACGTTAAATGGGTACACTCAAAACCAAATCGATTCTGTTAAACTTTAAACAACTCTAAGCATACGCATTTTAAAATACTCTCTTCTATTTCGAAAAAATAAATTTAATATTGAATTATTAAATGCAAAAATTAAGGCGGAAAAATCCAAAATTACAAAAAGTGTTAGTAAATGCATAAAGTACATAACAATGCTGATAACAAAATAAAGTTGTGTAAAATTCACAACAGATAGGCACAAAAAGGAACAGAAAGCTTGTTACTTAGTGACCATTGAGGCCTTGTGAGCTATTAAAAGCTAATAACAGTGTTGCCTAACTAGCAAAATATCACCAATAATTATATGTGCTGCAAAATGCTAAAAACAGTGTTGGTGAATGCCGAAATTTAAAATAAGCTAAATGGAAAATGCAATACTATTTTAATAAAACTATTTTAATATTATATAAATAATAATCTTTTTTGGTTAACCATGAAAACTGGTTAGCCCTAAATAATTTCAGAGACTTTAAGCTATATTACCGATTGTAAATATTTAGTTTGATCAACTTTGCCAAACTAATTTCCCCTTAAGTATCTTTCGCCAAGTTTATGGCATTTTTGGGTAGGGGTAAGTAGAAGGAGAGGTTTTTAGCTTGCCACATGCGACAATTTGATGCCGCCGCTCTCCACTCGGCACGCGCCATGCTGAAGTGACCCAAGTTGGGTTGCATCCATGGAATATATGGATCCTACTGTGTCCATGAACCCAAAATGCAAATCGTGCTGAATTGCATTTTTCGTAGCGAGAGCAAAAATTCACAAAACTGCACATTTTTATAGGCAGAGAGAAAGGCGCTTGAATTGTTGCAGCAGCAGCAGCAGCAGTGGCGCCACCAATGATGACCCTGCCCCACCTACTAACCACTGTAGTTGTTGCTGCTGCTGCTGCTGAACGAGGCGTTGATAAATGTGGCAGACGCCAACGCCAGTTACCAAGGACTAGTCGAGACCAGAATCAGGAGCAGCCAGTGCCAGTGTCACTGCCACTGCCACAGCCACAGCCACTGCCACAGTTAGTGGCAGCCACTGCTGCTGCTGCTGCTGCTGCCGTTGTTGTTGTTGTAAGTGTTGCAAATCCACTGAGCGGCATAAAATGTTGCGTCATCCGGCGTAAAAATGCCGGACTGCAGCTAATAGAGGAGCAAACCTTCATTGCCTCGAGGCTTTGTCCCCGTTTTGGTCAACCGAACGCTACACCCTACACAACACCCTACCTCGCCACCTTTTTTTTGGGTTGCCTTTCGACCCTGTAAGTTAAAAGTGGAAAGGGTCTATTACTCGTAAGTTCGCCATAACAGGCAGGCACCATAAAGTATATGTAATATTCTTAATCAGCATCAACCATTGAGTCGCTAGTGACGAAAGAATCACGAATATTATGAACACCTAGATCTTCAAAACTAGACAGAGCTAGACACATCAAACGTGGTATGCAGGGTTCTCTATATCCTAAGCAGATCAAGCATAGAATTTTGTCGAACCACACGAAAGAAAAACATTTATGAAATTTATTAAAATTTAATTTAAATAAATTAAAGACTTGAATTTTGACACAAATGATAAAGTGGTGGGACCGATGGTGTCCTGAAAATTGAACATGATCGAATAATATACTAAGATGTTATTCAAGTCACAATTTTTTTTTTAGATGCCACAAAACTTGCAGTTTTTTTGTTCACATGCTTGTGGGTTTCTACAGAATAAATACAGGGTCTATCACGGTCGTGTTCTCTCTGCTTTTCTCTCCTTCTCCTTTTATTTTGGTCTGCCTTTTTTGCTGTCCCCGCTTCGGTTTCTTCATGGTAAGCGCTGTGGCAACGTTGTTGACAATTTGTCGACGTGTCACAAGAGTCAACGTGAATGTGACAACTGATGTCCACAGTCAAGGGGTCAACGCGGATGCTGACGAGACGAGACGAGACGAACGCTGAGTTGTTGGTGCTCCCGGACCATTGGACACCTCGGACCGAGGACCTCGGACCTCGGACGAAGCGGCCAAGTTGTTGCAGGCCATTGTTGCCATCATCATTTTGTCATGCTCTGCTGCACAGACTGGTCAGGCAATCCGAATGCCGCAAATTATTCGAATACACTCACAAAAACTGAATTGTGATTAAGCATTTAACAATTATTTGTTTAGTAGAGAAATTAATATTCTCTCGGATTTTTCTTAACCCTCATCTGTCCAACTGTTTAGACAAAAGAAATACATAGTAATTCTTATCGGATAGGAAATTTAATTGCTCATTAATTTACCTATGTAACAATATGCAATAAATTATAAATATTTATAAGTTCTAGTAAATTTAGTAGTCTTATTAGAGATTTATGTTAATTCCGCCTAGAGGCAGGGCTGGGCATTTGAGGGTTAATTCTCTGTTTCACAATTGTTGTACTCTCTTCTAGCTGTAGTTTAGTTATTTAATAGGTTTGATATGGAAATGTTGGAATGAAACATTTTGTTTACTGATGGAACGTTGGAATTAAACACTTAATTTAATTTATTATTGAAACACTTTCTTTAATGTTGAATTAAAATAAATTATTTTAATTTCATCTCTACTTTCGAATTGAGTTATTTTTCTCTCTTCCTCTCCCTTTCGCATAGTTTTTCTTTCCGTAATCTTCGCAGATCATTAAAAGTTGGTTATGTAACCAGTGTTGCCCCATTGCGACTGCTAACGGTATTTATTGTCGTTGTTGTTGTTGTTGTTGTTATTGCTGCACTTGTGTCTGTGTTGATGCGTAGCCAAAAATTAATTTTGTCGCCCACACAAAAAGTCAGCGACGACGACTTTTCATGTCGATGTCATAAACGGCATAATTGATATATGTACATATGTGTGTAGGTAAGCATATATATATATATGTGTGTGCATGTGCGTGTGTGTGTGTGAGCGGAGGTCATCAAGCAAACGGCAGTCAGTCGTCAGTTTGACAGTGGTCGATGTCCTTATGTCACTAATTACATGAATGTCAATTTTTCGCTCATCATTGGATCGGGTGGCAACGCCATGCCATGTCCATGTCCATGTCCGTGTCCGCACTTCCATTTCATTTCGTTTCGTTGCGCGTCGTTTCATGGCGTGTCCTGGCAACGTTTCACTCACAACAGCAACAAAAACCAAACATATTTGGACAGTTTGTGGACAGTTTGGGACGTTCGACTGTGGTCATCAGCATCAGCATCAGCATTCCCAGCATCCTTGCATCCATGTATCCTTGGATCCTTGCATCCTTGCATCCTTGCAACCATGTACCGTTATACTTCTCTCACTCAGTGTGTGTGTGTTCGTATATTTTTATTACATTTTTCATTATTTGCTGACAGCTGTCGGTAAATGGAATTGTTTATTACCTGGGCTTCAACTTTAGCTGCCTGTTTCCCCCCGATTCCTGTCCCACCTTTTGCACCCCATCGTTGATGGTGATTATCATAACGTTGGCAATGAATAAAGCCGTGTCGACAAATGTTGACAATTTCTCGCGGCTAACTGAAACACAAAACACAATTGCGGCTTTTAGCGGCTGAAAGATTTGCGTTTATTTTCCGGCTCAACATACGAATGTGTCTAGTTCTAGTTCTGGACATTTTTCTAATATTTTCGAATGGTTTTTTTTTTTGTTTTTGGGATATTTACGAGTACATTGAGCGTATCAAGTGCTTAACAGAGCTGCTTCAATTGGAATGCAAAGCGAAAAGCTTTCATTTCATTTTATCAATGCATTTTCGAGCACAAAACACCACAAAAGCCACAAAACAGAAACGACTGGCAAATGTCAGAATGTGTGTATGCGAGTGTGTGTGTGTGTATGTATGTGTGCTTGTGAGTGAAATATATTTGACTACTAATAGTCACTAGAGTTGTTCACTTCATTTGTGTCTATCTTTATCGACTGTTGTGAACTCCATTCCAATATTTTCCAACCTAAAACCTCATAGAACTGAGCACTTAATTGAGTTCGAATAAGCGATTTTGGTATGTGAATGGCTTCAAATCGTAAGTTGTATCAGCCGAGTTCCAAGTTCAGATAACTCTTGCCTATGAGCATATTAGAAAGTAAAATCAATCAATTTCACCGATTAAAGTAAACTTCCCTCTAATACAATATGCCTTATAAGATCTGATGGGGTTTCTTTGCAGCGTTATCCAACATTATTAGCTTTTATAAGCCTGAAATTCATATAAAAGTTATTTATATTTATTTGTGGACTAACAGGAGTTAATAAATGAAATTTTAAATTTTGTATGAGATTTATAAAGATGATTTTAGTTTAAAATTAAAATAAATGATAAAAACAAATTAAGGAACTTCTTCCAATTATGCAAAATTTGTTGCAGGGATTGGGAAAAACCCAGAAAAACTCAGTGTAGCTAAAATCTATAATGCCGAACTCGCTACTAACACACGGCAAAGTTATTCCGACCATTAGAATAATGTCCACTTATAATTCCCAATCGGTTTAAGCTCTACAAGCGCGACGATAGCTGCAAGGAAAGGCAACAGCTTGTCTCGTAAATCTAGAAGTCTCTTCCAGTTATTGTCTTACACAACATTCGCTTTAAGTAAAAGGACTTTTTTTTTGGTTTATGGTAACAAACTAACTGGCAATGTTGCAACACATTTGGGGCCAAGTAGTTGCCGCACGGAGAAGGGGGAGGTTGTGGGGTCTCAAATTGCGGCTGCTTTGCTAACAATGGCAAATCAAATAAGTTGCATGCAGTTTGCACTTAATTGGCAGTGCCAAAGTGGCAGCAGAAAAAAAGCCAGTAGGAAAGGCTGCCGTCAAAGGAGCCCGACTGTGAGTGACCCTGTATTTCAACTGAAAAGCCTCACATACACATTTTGAGCGTTAACACTGGTACTAGTGTTTTTTCTTCTTCCTTTGCTTCATTATTGAATTATTTTGTTTCAAGCATAACTTTCGAGTGAAAAATGATATCTTTATTACAAAGCTCAAGGCATATAAATAAAATAATAATTTATATCTGTTATCATTGTACGGGTGTGGCAAAATTGTAAAACAATTTTATATATTTTTTAGGATATATCTACGTTTCAAATTTGCTGCCCCTAATATAATTATAAAAAATTAGTGAAAAAATACGAATTTTAAATTGGGATAAAAAATTTAAAATAATAGGGAAACCAAAACGAAATCTAATAAAAGGAAGTTTTATTTGCCACAGCTCACAGCCCTTTGTTTATTTTAAAGTACAGGGTCTAAAATGGAGAAGAATTCAGCGCAGAGGCAGTTGCAACTGGCAACACTTGCCAAGTGGCAGCAAGATGTGGGAGAGTGGGGCGGGGGGAAGGAGGGTGTGGCAATTGGGGCTGGCGATGTGCAACATGAGAACCAATTAAAGACATCGTTGGCAGCGTCGCTGTCGTCGTCGTCGTCGTCGTCCGGCGTTGTTGGCAAACGTCAACGTCGAAAACTAATTAGCATAACAGGCAACAAAGCAAGCTAGAGAAGGGAGAAGGAGAGGAGGAGAAGTAGGAGAGGGGACTGAGGAATGGGAGATGCGTTGGAGTTGGAGGCCAAGTGGTTGCCAAGTGGTGCAGTCAACCTAGTTCCATGTGAGTCTGTGGAGTGTTTGATGCTTCCGCTTGTGCAGTCAACGGACTTTTCCGCTCCCCCTCCCACCCTTAAATGGGGCGAGTTGAGGGGGTTGTTGCAAATCAAAAGTTGCGGCATTGAAATGAGCCACCCACGCACAGAGAGAGAGAGAGAGAGTAGTACCACCCATCACATAGCCATAAACAAATACAATTACAAGTCAAGCAGGCCCTGGCCCTGAGCCTCAGAGCCGCAGGGAAAGAAGTGGAAGAGGGAGATGGGAGACCGGAGAATGCAGCTGAAAATGGAGATAGAGATAGATATGGAGATGGAGTCGATGCTGGCGCCTGGAGCTGGGCATCCTCTTACGCGATGGAGCAGCGTCGTCGCCTGACATTAATAAACTGTCGGCATAAATAAAACGCAACGAGCAGCGGCTAAAAAGGAGCTGAATCTGGAGCTGGAGCTGGAGCTGAAGCTGGTCACACTGGCGACCAAATGCTGGCAAATAAAAATATGTAGGAAATGCGCGGGCGAAAGCGTTATGATTTATGCTAGAGCAAAAGCACAACAAGCCAAAGGAACAGGAGAGAAGGAGGCGAACCAATTGGAGATGGAGATGCAGGAGGAGCAGGAGTAAGAATAGAGGGAGTCGGAGTAGATTGGCACTGAAGATGAACCAGCAGTTGGAGCAGGAATTGGAATACAGGAAGGAGCCGGCTCAGAAGAAGAAAACGGAGCAGAAATAGGAGTAGGAGTGTGTCAATGAGTGGGAGCTAGTGATGGGTATCGGCGTTAAAGTATCGATATGGCCATTGGATAAATTGCCCCATATGACAATTATGTATTCGAACAGTTCTTCTAATCCCACTTTAAAGATTAATTAATATATTATTCCATTTTTAAAATTATTAACTTTTTTTTTATATTTGCTTTTATTGTACATCATAAAATTGAATATCGGAAGCTGCTTTCAAGTCAATTAATTTGAAACAGTTTAAGCAAAGAAAACATTTTGTTCCCAAAAAGTCGAACAGCTAAAAATATATATCAAAGCAACACTGAAACAGAATCAATTATACTGAATTACTTTAAGACTTGGTTTTAAATGAATCCGGAGCTCTTTCCCTAAATAAATGTGCTTTCTTTTACTAACTTTAAATGTGCAATCAAAATTTCCTCAATAAAAAAAGTGACTTGATAGATGAGAATATTTTACAATAAATCGTATCGTTTTTCGATATCAATACAATATCAATACCCATCCCTAGTAGGAGCAGACGTAGGAGTTAAAAAGCAGGAGTAGGAAAAGTAGTTTGAAAATCTGGAGCAGCAGAAGGAGGCACAATGGGAGTCTTGGGCTTCGGGGGTTCCCTCCACACCCCCCTCCACCCATCGTTGCACATTCAAGTCGCTTCCGGGGGGGGGAGGTGGGAAATGGAGAGTGGGGAGTCGGGTGCAAATAAAATTTTTGGCCATGGCGGTCGGCGCATGTTTCTGATGGCGACGAGACAGCAGCTAGACAAGCTCAAAGGGATTAAATTAAAATGTCCTTTTGAGTTGTGTTTTAATTACTTCCTCTTCCCCACTCACCCCTTCCCCCACCCGCTTGTCGCTCTCCTCCATTCTCCATCAGGACTCAAGTCGCTGTGGCCATGAAAGCATCGTCTGTCTCCGCATCCTTAAGCCACCATCACCACGAGCACCACAAGCAGCCACAGCCGGAGACAGTGTCACAATCAGAGCACTTCACTCTACAGACAGAGAGAGATAGAGACAGAAAGAGAGTGAGAGAGAAAGGAAGACAGTTGCTAAAAACTTACGAAAGTCGCACATTTCGGTACTGGCCACAAGCCCAAAAGTTGCCAAAGTTTTCGCACTCGAACAAAACAAGTCAAAATTGTCGAGCAGACCGAAGACAAACCAAGCGCAATCCATTTGAGCTCTCTATGCTCGTAGAACATACATATATAATATATAATAGAACTAGGAACTATCTGATATTTTCTGAAACGGACGAACATAATTAGCCCGCTGACCATATAAACTAAATATGTAAATAAATTTCTATATTTTCTTTATCAATAACAGCCCCTCAAATAAAAAAAATACGCGAATTACAAGTTTTTTTTTTATTGTTACACATGAAAATTCAAAATAAAATTAAGCTTATTTAACAGAATACAATTATGTATAATATTAAATCAATATAAAGTAAATACATTGGAATTTTTGTATTTCATTAACTACAAATTTGCGGGAACTCCCCTTTTTAAAAATGGCTAATGTGAATTAAATTATTGAACAGATAAGAACAAATACTTTTTATTAGTGCTAGATCGCGCTAGTCGTGTAAGCTCGACTTTGAGATACCCTGTGCCCCGACCAAAGATTATATTATGAACACAACTAAACATATTGAAAACACACATGCTAAGCAAACAAACAACTTGCAGGCAACTGACGCTAGATGGCGCCACTGCAGTTTTTCCTGATCTACACTATGAATAATTGTTTCTTGAATAACTATTGTGTTTATTATGCGACAGTGATGAAAATAATAGTCGGAGATACCTTCTCCTCTCTGTTATATTTCAATGGGCACAAGCTGTAAAAAACATGCGATGATAAGAGCATATTTAATATACATTTTTGTATTGCGCCTTTTCCTATCTCTGGGAACAACTGCTTAGCAAGAGCATCTACGAGATAGACATCTGAATGAATGCAATTAAACACGCGTAGCATCAGCAAATATCAAGTACTATATTCTCCCTCTCTGACGTCCTCTCCTTAAGGTGCATTTAGACTAGTTGACAAACAAGTCAATTTTGATGCCAACTTAGTCAATTATAGTGTAAACAGTGGTCAACACGGTCAACAGCTGCGTTGACTATAAATTGACAATGCGAAAAACGTCAGTTGACATTGTGAGTGTAAACATAGTGTAAACACTTATTGTCAACTATTGAACTCGTAATTGACGCGTTGACAATGGAAATTCAAATTGACTTCATGTTCATTCTTTTGCTTTGTGTTGACAAGCTTTGTGTACATAACAGAGGTGGCAAACACTTCGATTTCACCATCATTGTTGGTTGAATAACATCTTTTTTTGCGGAGAACTGTTTTAAAAATCATAATTATAAAATCATAAATTTAATAAAATACTTTATTAATTATTTATAAATATACCTTATACAATATATATTAAATATATATTAAAACGAAAATATTTGTGGGTTGCATGGTTGAAACCGATTACTATCGGAAGCTATAGATTGATGGCACATCGATATTTGGCCACCTCTAACAAAGCAATTGCACACTATTTAATTTGAATAAGCCAAAAGTTAAAAAGTTTTTGTTGACAAAAAATGGATCCAGAATTTACGGATATTTTTGCTGAAATAAGCAACGACGAGGACTAACGACAAAACAAGCTGATGGAAAAAAAAACACGACGCGCCAGAAAAGTAGGTGCAAGCTGGACGGATGAAAAGTGTTTTCAATTGATCGCGTTGAAGAAATGCCAAATTTATGGGACAACACAAACTCCGATTACAAAAACCGCAACAAACGGGAAATATCAAATCATCATAATACAAAATATCGATGTCAACTAAACAGCAATGGCAAGGCAAACGTCAACGAATTTTAATGTCAACTAGTTTAAATAGCTGTCAACTTAATCGACAATGCGTTGCTAGCTCTTGCGTTGACCAACTGGAAAAGTAGTTGCCAAACATGTTTTTTGGTCAACTAAGTCAACTAATGTAAACGCAAATAATGCGTTGACCTTGGTTGCCAATAGTTGACTTTCCTGAAATTGACGCTGCGTCAACTAGTCTAAATGCACCTTTAGACTTTTAAGTGACGGGCAACAAATACTGTAAGTGATTAATTCTACCGATCACTGATTTGACAGATGACATGAAGGTACATATGAAATATTCATTCAATATATCGATCCAGTTACCCTAGAGGGTAATTTTTAAAAAACTGTTATTTATGTTTGATTTGTCTGGCTCAAACTTTTATCACAAATAAGTTGAGATCATTATCTACTGAAGTAAAGTGGAAGTGAGCATAGATAAGCAAAACAGTTTTTGTGTTTCCCACAAAGAAAACAAATCCGGGATTCCTGTCAGAAACTCGGTAATCCCTTATTTTGGTAAACCAAGTACAAAATAATTGATTCGTGAATAGATTTTAATTGCTTCTCCGCTAAAATTTTGACTATCGGGGCTCTAAAAAATGTTTTAGATTTTTTTAGTTTTTGTTTTAAAGCTGATTGGTTGCCATTTTATCCGCATTTTGTCTTAATTAAACAATAATATCCTGAATACTTACTTAAAAACTACATGCTAAAATCAAGAATTTTAAGCTTGATTCTTAGAGTGAATTTTTTCCTATGTATAAAATGAAAAATTTTTAGTTGAATAATAATTCATGATTGGTATTTGCAACTTTGTTGTAATATTTTTTAAATTTGTTGTAAAAGGTAATCAAATAATAAGTACAATCTAGTCTATCTCTAACAAATTACATTGATGACCTACTTAACCTATGACAGTGATAGAGATAGAGAGAGCGAGAGAGAGAGAGAGAGAGCTGACAAGCTCAATATTAGAATTCTCCCTGAAAATGTCTAAATTCTTGATGGCATCAGATACGTTCTGCTATAAATACAGATCCGACCAACCCAGTGCTATTCAGTCAAACTTTTAAACTCGTCGCGATGGAACCGCTGACCACTTTAATAATAGCTCTAGGGATCCTATTCCTCAAATCAGGCGATGCATCTGCCACTTGCTCGATTACTATTGTTAATAACTTGAGTCCACCAAAGATTGTATCGCAGTTTGGATCGAAGAATTTGATACTTCCGATTGGAAACGTCGTAACTCGAGACTTGCACAGGACAGTGGATCTTTATTGTGCCAATGGATTTACACTGTAAGTTTTTCAAAGTGTACAAGATTCAGTTTTCTAATTTTTATAAACTGTGAATCGATAGTCTAATATTGTCCGTCTGCTATTTGAGCTAGTGATGTAAGACAATCGAGTTGAAATCTTGTCACTGACTGATGAAGATGCAATAAATATTTTAATTTTGAATTTTACAAAAGTAAATTTTATCGATCTATTTTCATCACGAATGTATACCATACGAAACTTATTAATAATGAATATTTCATGAGCATCGATTAAATATAGAAAAGTTCTACAATACTCGAATTTCGATATTGTACACAGAAAAGAAAGATATCCAGGACTCTGTGAATAATCATTCTATAAGCTAGGTAATCCCCGATCTTCTTAAGCGAAGTACAAAATACCTGATTCAAATACGGTTTTATAATTCTTTCTTTCTTTGAAAATATTTTGATTTTGCAGTGAAATTTTATACTATTTTTCTGCTGAGTGTTTGCTTTTTTATCTGAATATTGCGTTAATTTGAATACATTCTTAAAAAATACATGCTACACAGAAAAAAAAATCCGGAATATTTAGCCCGAATTCAATCCGAAACGATGTCAGAAGTGGGGTAATCTCGGATTTTCTTAAACCAAGTATGAAATACTTGATTTTTTCAATCCCGAATTCAATCCTGAAATTCTTAAATTCAGGCTAAAAAATTTGTATTAATTATAATGTTTTTCGTTACATTTTAACTTTTTTTTTAAACGTTTTAAAAAATTTTTTTTTTTTTTTTTACAATTTTTGAATAGATATTTTTTTTTTACAATTTTTTTTTTTAATAGATATTTTTTTTAATTTTATTTTTTTTAACATTTTTTTATTTTCACCTTTTTTTTTAATTGACGGGGGGAATCGAACCCGGATTTTTTTCAAACTGGAGTCGGCGACTCTAACCATTGAGCCACCTGACCGGTTGAAATGAGAGAGGCCGAGAGAGATTTTCCTCTTGCGCTCAGCAAATGTGAATTTTCCCATTTTAATCCCGATACAGGCTTGATTATTCAGCTTAATCCTGAATACATACTTAAAAAATGCGGGCTTAAATTAAGTATTTTATACTTGATTTTAGAATGGCATTTTTTTTTCTGTGCACAATCAAGAAATTAAAACTTAAATGCTAAGTAGAATGGATTTTATGAGAAAGAAGCGCTGGCGCCATCTAGCAGTAGTAGTTAGCAAATTTATTTGAGTGGCATCACTGCGGACGGCAGTCCGCGCTAGTGACGAAAGCAGCACGAAGTGTGCGAAAGCGACTAGCATATATACACAGAAAGAATGGAAAATTTGCTATGACTGTCTGATCAGGTCGAGCTATATACCGATCGAAAGGTATCAACTTAACTTACAAATGTGCATACTAAGACTTTTGAAAACTCACCTGGTTCGTGAGATAAACAGGTGTAAGTGGAAGGGGCAAAATTTAAATTATTGGAGCTAGTGGGGCCGTTGGAGCCTTTTGGTCAACATTTTTAATTTTTTAATATTTCTCATAAAAATACGTGTCGAATGACACCTCAATCATCAAAATCCGACTACTGGTTCAAAAGATAAATTATTTTGAAATTTTTGGTGCCCTTCTCAAAACGAGATGAAAAGTCAGTCTGTTTGTTTGTTTGTTTGTTTGTATAGATCAAATCGTTGTTTTAGCTTAAAAGTTTGAATGAGGACTTGTTCCCGCTCAAAAATCTAGAAACGTTTGTTCTACGACTTTTTCGAAAAATCGCTAGTTTAGCGGGAAATCGCTAAAAACCGCTAAAATTGAAGACGGCATAGCATCCAAACTATAGAAGCTACAGATGCGATCTATATATCGGTGAAAAGGTATTTCGAAGGGCTTTTAGACATACCTTCAAAGTTTTTTTTTTAAGAAAATAGGTAAACAGCCACAGGTGAAATAAGGTATTTTTCTCCACATTTTGGCGATTTAAGAAAAATCTACACATCAAATCACTTTTAAATATGTAGTATGTTGTAGACAATTTAATTCCGCGTCTTTTGACATATAACACATATCTGTCAAAATTCGTTTGAGCGAGAAATTACCTATCTACTGAATATACCTTTAACCTTTACACTACTGCATGTACATGTGCAGTATGTACACTGCTTGGAGCGTAATGCGGAAATAAACTGCTTGCAAGTGGTGCTCTCAACCAGTGCTTAAAGTAACCAGTGCTGCCAGAAAGTTTAGTTTTGTTATGTGACAACGCGACTATAATTTGTTCAAATGAGTTAAGCATTAGAGTCTCTCTGTAAATTTATTTTATTTATTCTTCTTTACTATATAATTAATTAATTGCTTAATATTGCAAACAGAAAATTTATCTTTATACTTGTGCATTGCATGTGTACCCAGTGTTGCCAGACAGTTCATTTTCGTTAAATAAGAATTCGGGCTATCATTTATAAATACCTTTTGACAAAGTAGTTTTGTCAAAAGCAGAGGCGATTGCAAAAATTTCTGATATCCCCCAAAAAAACCTCTTTACGCGGTAAAAGTCTAGTGACGAAAACATTTCCATGCCACAAAATTTCTGATATCCAATTTTGTGACGAAATATATTAAATTTTTTATATATGTTAATTTATTATATACTAGGGGGCTCCGCCCCCTGCTCGCTTCGCTCGCCAACCCCCGCTCGTTTTTATATATGCCAAAAAAAAATTAATATACATACAAAGTAAAAAAAAAATTGGCATTCGGCACTGCGCAAAAAGTTATTTTTTAGGTGCAAAGAAGCTGAAGCTTTTTGCGCAAAGTGCGGAGTGCCAATTTTTTTTTTTACTTTGTATGTATATTAATTTTTTTTTGGCATATATAAAAACGAGCGGGGGTTGGCGAGCGAAGCGAGCAGGGGGCGGAGCCCCCTAGTATATATTAAATTAACATATATAAAAAATTTAATATATTTCGTCACAAAATTGGATATCAGAAATTTTGTGGCATGGAAATGTTTTCGTCACTAGACTTTTACCGCGTAAAGAGGTTTTTTTGGGGGATTTATTAGTCGAGTACTCTTCATTTGAACTGTTGTCTCTTTTCAAAGCACTGGAAGACGTTACGGAGAAGTGCAATCAACTGATCCACACCTACAGCTGAAATGTGGGAGCAGCGGATTTACCACAGACGTAAATATAAACGAATACGATTGGAATCGCGTTGAATGTAGAGACTCACAATCGTTGGAGATGTATGAAAGTCAGACGGCAATGCCCGACTGTGAGGGTTTCATGACTCTAGTAGTTGGGTTCAGTTTCGGAGCACTTGGATCTCTGAAGAATGTTGCCATATGCTATGATATAGTTAAGCAGCAGATGAAGTATATAAGCTACACGGCGTATCCCACGAATGTGATTGAAAAGGTAAGTGGATTGATTATAATTGCAGGTTGTAAATTAATGTTAGCTTAAAACTTTACGCAGACTCAGGATGGTCAAATGGATTCATTGGGACTCGACGTTCGCGTATCCGATACAAGCGGAATCTTCAAACAGATCAGGTAACATTCAAAAGTCCTTTCTCGAATAAAATTAAGTTCGAATGAGCTCGAATTTCACTTTAAATTCATACTTGATATAAGTCCGAATTACTGAAAAAGGGCATTCAAATTCGATAACGAAGTACTAACAATCTTGATATAAGAACTAGTTTTATGTCTACTAAAACTCCAAAATTACTAGAAAAAAGTTCTTAATATAAGCTCGGAACTCGAATTCGAATAACAGATCAATTTTGAAATATCGTATATGGGCTAATCCGAAAATTTTAAAACCAAGGGCAAAAATCGAAACTTGTGAAAAAACTGCCTGTTTTGGAATCATTGAATACATTTTCAGGCTTCGAATTACAAAATCATAAAGGTTTTATGGTGGTTTGGATGTTCATGGCCGAGCCTTATCAATTAATTCCTCTTTTTTTCTCTTAATTTCAATAATTCTTGTAAAAAAAAAAGGGTATTTTCAATGGCATAAAAAATGGGCAAAACAGTCGTCTGAGTGTTTAGCGCTTAGCTCATCTTAAACTTTGATTCATTTTCTTTTATTTAAGATAACAACTATATCGGAAAGATATTTAATATATATTAATAATTTGAACAAAACTGTGTGAGTAAAAAGTGTAACGTCCGCAACGTAACGTCCGCAACAGACAAAAACTACAATTTTTAATTTACGAAACTACTTATCTTTATTTTTGATGCTGCATTGATATGGTCATATATTCCACTTAATTTTTTGTATTAGGATATTTTTTGTTTATTATGCAAAATTCGATAATATATGTGAAAATGCACGTAAACCTCAAATCGACATCCATTCTTTGTAACGGCCGCAACGGAACTTTCAGAAAGCCTAAAACAGTAAGGCTTTTATCTTAAAATAAGTTTAAGAGTACTTCCAATGAAAAGCATCTTCCCAAAAATGTCATTAAAATTCACTAATCTGAACGGGAGCTGTATCAGTTTAAGCATGAAAATATGCGTGCAAATGTAACGTCCGCAACTCAGGATTAGCCCATATCAAGTTTTTTAATTTGTATGTCTTTTGAGTTTTAAAGTAATTTTTTTCAATTTCGTACTTGAAATAAGATTGATATTATATATTGGAAATGGAAATTATGTTAGAAATGAGGTGTTAAGTTCGAAATACTTGATATTTTTCCTCTGTGTAACACACACGCACACACACATTGTTCAATCCTTGCAGTACTCTGGACATCACCAATGCCTTTGGCAGGGATACACAATTGAAGCAACTGTTTGGTCAGGAGACCTTCGACTATCAGAATCTGATACAGGACGAGGCCTTCGAACGCGATCTATCCACCTTTGATGATATGCTAGGCATTGTCTGGCTGCGTGCTCTTCGCAACGGCAACTGGAGGCACCTGCTAAATGCTCTGCAAAAGGCCAATTTGAATGGCAAATATGATGTGCGCGTCGGTGTCTCTGGCATTGTGAATCTGCCCAGTCTGCAGCATTGCAACGAGACTCGCAAGCTGACCATCGATTTGGAGAACGGCAAAACTGTCTCAGTGCCAGCTCATATTTGGGCCCACATTCGCGCTCTGCAGCCAACTTTGAACGGCACCGACGAGTTTGTTGTGGTTGGCCACAATTCGCCTTTTGTATGTATAAAACATTGACTTCATTCTCGATTTCTTATCATTATATCACTGCCATATCCAACTCATACAGATAACCAACAATGAGCGAGTGGGCTTATGCAGCAGCATGTGCCAGGATGTTGATTGGCTCAAGGATACCCTGTTTAGCAAGCTGCAGCATTATCCCGTCTATGGCCTCGTCCAATGTTGTCGCCTCTCGGATGTCGCGGATAAATTGGATAATTTTCCCAAATCTGTAGATATTCCTCCTCCCATTCTAGATTCAGATAAAATCTAATCTAATCATGAAATTTGACAAACAGTTGGTTGGTATTTAAAAACTAGATTGAACCTATTGAAAACAATATGTTAATTGACAGCTAAAAGAAAGAATACGAGTACTGCTGACCGAAATTCTTAAATCTAAATTTTGAAAGCTCACTGGCTTAAGAATGTGTATATACAGAGTAGTTATGGTATTGAATTGATCTTATGAGCAACTTCAAAAATTTCATAGCTTTTCCAAACGTCATTTTAAGTCATTTTAATCATGGTTTGATCTCGAAATTCATTCTGCATTCCAATTTTATTTGTATCGATCAAATAATTTTTTTCCTCAAAATACCGATTTTTAAGCAAACTGAATTTTTTGCTCTCCTAAATTTTTCGTACATTCAAAATTTGTATCTCGAGTTTTAACATTTAATCAACTCCTGTCACTATTAAGTTAACTTAATTCTGTAAATTACCAATGATAAATTTGATTTAATTAACTTGATTGATTAAAAATATTATTGAGTTAAATTTCTTCAAAATTGCTTTTGCGAAAATCGAGTTGTAGGTTTTTCGATGTGCTTTTACATCATTAAAATACGTGGAATAAATAGTTACAGAACTATTTTTAAACTATCTAAACAAAATTCTTCAAAAATAATTTCTTTTATATTGGTTCAAATTTGTTACTTTCTCATTTTAATAAAATTATATACTCTTACTGTCAAATAAATTATTCTAATTGAAATTTTAATCATAAGATTGATAAACTGAACTGGTTTGAAACGGAACTCACGAAAGGAAGTACAAGCTTTGAATTAATAAACTTCATTTGTTATATAGAATACAAAAGATAAGATCATAAGTTAAAAATACAGAGCGTGACTTACAGCCGGACCTTGAAATATCGGTTTATCGACAGGAATACAATTCCAATTCCTAACTTCGAAAGCTTTTCACACACACAAGTCACATACACACGCCGTCAAAGCAGCTTTGCTTAGAAATTGCTGCAAACTTGCAAAAGCTCACCAATACATGTAAAGTGTCGAAAGCTTCGCTCAAATAAAATGTACGTTTAAATGGTTTCCACACAAACAAAATGCCGATGCTGTTTTTTTTTTTTTTTTGTTTTTTTAAAGTTGGTCAATGCCAATGGGCCACTAACTGAAAACAGCTAAGGAGAGAAAGAGCGAAAGAGAGGGAGAGTGAGAGAGAGGTGGAAATAGCTATAGATAGATACATGTGTAACTCTGGCCGTCAGCTCATTCATTCTCATCAGCGTTTGGGGGATTTGTCGCCTTTGTAGCGCCTGTCAAGTGTCGCCGTCGCCGTCGCCGCAGCGTGCGTGAATGTCAGACAGCGTCGTGCGTGACACGACAGTCGGGGTAGAAAGGGGAACAGAAACAGGAGCTGGGGCAGGACGTAAGGCCCGAAGCTGTAGCTGTTGTTCGGACCTGAAGCGATGACTGCCTGGCATATGGACGACGGCCCAAACAAATGGCCAATTAATTGCCAGGGCATTGGCATCGATGCCAATACCGATGCCGATGCCGATGCCGATGTTGATGCCAGACTGTAGGCCAGGCTGTCACCCCTCCCGCTCCCCCCTCCCTTTTCCTGTCTGCTGCAATCGATTATTTATTTATTTATACCACGCTGTGCCGCCTTCAATTGGCTACAATTGGCGCTTATCTCTGACGTTGGCTTCTGGGCTTTCCTCTCTGGGTTTCTGCGCCTGGAACGTTGGCGCTACAAATGTTTTGCATATCATTGACAAGGGGCGAGAGACAGTGTGGCCTTAGAAAAGGAGGCGCTTGGACATGGCCAGCAATCGCTGCCTCTCGTTGTCTTCCCAACTCCCCATCCTCCTGCCCGCCTGCTTTATTTTCATCCTCGGCATCGGCCTCGGCATCGACCTCGTCCCGTTCTGGGACTTTGCATACATTTGCCAGTGGCTTGGCGGAGCAAATATTTTAGGCTCTCGCCTCGACGCTTCTCTCTGCATGGAATTTATTTGAGCAAATTTGCAAATTATTGCGTTTCGTGCTTGAGCCTGAGCCTTGGTCCTGCGAATGGTCCTCGTCCTGGTTCTGGTCCTGGTCCTGTTCCATGGGCGAGAACGTGAACGTGGACATCTATTACGACGGCCATTTACATTTGACAATTGCCTTGTTGGCATCTTTTTAATGGGCTTTGAACCCGCCCCCAACTCTCTCTCTGCCTCAGCTTTCGCTTTCTCCTCCTTCTCTGCCATTTCACCCACTTTTTTGTTGTTGTCAAAGCTGCAGCTCAAGTCGATTTTGCACGCTGGTTTTTTATGGCTTTCGAGTGGATTTCGCCACGACAGCGCACAAATTGGCGACATGCATTAAGACTATGCTCGTCCTTTCACATTTCCCAACGACATCAAACGTTGAACGGCCCACGGAAAGTTTACTTATTTTGGGGGGATTTCCCCATGAAGAAAAGCTTGCCGAACTTGCAAAACTTTTAGCTTTGCTAAGCTAACGATCTATTATAGTGCTTCATAGCGTAAGGAAACCTTCTCTTAAAATAAGAATAGTTGAGGACAGGTAAATCAAAATTTAGGATTCAATAGATTGATTCTCTAAAAAAACTTTTTATATGTAACTTAATCTATAAAAAAAGAGAAAGCTTTAAGATATGAGCTGAAAAAGTACTGAAATAAGTTACCTTTTTTTTAAAAAACATATATATGACATATTAACGCCAGTCAAGAGCTGGAAAAATGCTTATGACAGATAAATGTAGCTACGTAACAAAATATTAGACTCAGAAGTAATAATTAAATACAAATTAAAGTTTCAACAGAGCTTTTGTCTTCTTGTTAGATGAAAGTAATAAAAATATTCTCAGTATCTTTTAAGATCCAGAAAATATTTTTTAATTTTTTAATTACTTCGCTTCGATTTAGAATCATTGAAGCTTATCTTTTGAAAGCTCTTTAAGGGTTACTGTTACAAGAGCTTTTGCTTAAGCTGATGTCGCTTAAGCTGCACAAAGCTTCACTGTTATTTGTGTGTATTCAATACAATAAAAGCTTTGGCTTGAACTTCTGTCGTTTTAGGTGCGTTCAGCTTATGTTTAGGCTCAGAAAAAGTCCTCTTTACCGAGTCCTTTAATCCTGCACTTTGTTGCTAGCATTTGAAGCGCAGTCAAGCGCCGAAAAGAGCTTTTCTTTCTGTGCGCTGAACAATATGCGAGTTGAGTTTCATTTGAGAATTCATGGCTTTTCTTCGATTATTTTTTTTTGGCAACTGCGTTTACCGTTTACAGTTTTGAGTTCTGAGTCTTCTGCAGTTGAAATCATCTATGCATGCCTGCATATGCGCAGAATTGATTAGAGTTACAGCTCCTCTTACTCTTGGCAGCTTCCTGTTGCCATTTCCCTGCAGATACTCCAATCCACCTTCTGACCCGATCCCCGCTTGTTACAGCCGTCTCCCACATCACATAGCTCAATTGCATTTGTTCAACATCAACGAATCGTTGGATATCGATGGAGTAAGTGATGGTGGAGAGAGTGCAGAGGGGAGCAGGTTCTTAGTCGGTGGCAGGAGGCGCTTAAAACCAAACTAAAATCGAACAACAAACTGAATGCTGTGCGTCATCCTCTGGACAATTCAATTGGCCGAGTGGCAATGGCAACTCTACCTGCAACTGGCAACGCATACGATAACTTGGCCCAATGTCGAGTACACAGACACACACACACACACATAGACAGAGAGACATCGACTGGGCGACACGTCAAGCAGGCAGGCAGCAGCATTGAGGGATCTATTTCGAGGTTATGCCATTCCGGCCAACAGCTAGAATGACGCACTGGGCCAACACTGGGACAACAGAAACAACAACAACAACAACAACTGCAATATGAGTTGGAACAACTGCCAATTAACTCAAAAAACCCGCTGTGACGGCTACGGCAACCGAGGCATTAGAAGTGCCCCAGAATCCTCTCCCCTCTCCACCTCTCCTCTCCTCACGCCACGCACAGAGGAGAAGCAAAAAAATGCAGGAATAGAAAAAACAATAAGAGAGGCCAGGAGACAGAGAAAGAGAGTAAGAGAGAGCTTAACTTCTCGTAAGTCGAAGATTCAATACGCTTACCGTAAAGTAAACTGATCATTAAACAAATTCGACAGAGATAAAATTTATAAAATGTTTAAATCTCGGTTATTTCTTCATAAAATCAATTCGATGCTGTGTCGGAAGTTCGGTATTCCTGGATATTTTTAGACCAACTACGAAATACTTGATTCAAGTTCGATTTTTCAACTCCTTTTCCGTGGCTCTTTTCGAATTTTACTTAGTAAATTCAAATGTTTTATTCTTTTTTGACAATTAAAATACTGATTGGTTACCATTTTATCGGCATATTGTGTTAATTTAACAATAATAATTAAAACACATTCTTTAAAAAATACATGCTAAAATCAAAAATGTTAGCCTTAGAGAAGCTAGAAATTTGCGTTTGTATATAAAATTGCTTTTGAATCGAGCTCTTTGCAAAAGTCAGATTTATAATAAAAGTAAGAATTTCTACCAAGCTTTAGCTACATTGCTTTGTTGAGAGCTGAGCTCAAATAGATTACAATAAGCTGAAGGAAAGTTTAATGATCTTTTTTATTCCAACATATGTGTAGTATGGTTCGAGATAGTTGTCATACCCTCGGGAAGGGCATTAAAAATGAGAAAAAATACTAAAGTAAACTTGTATTGCGTTGCGCTGCGTTGCGTCGGTGGAATCAATTAAAAATTCTATGATTTTACACTTGATTGCCAGCGATTTGGATCGCCAAGGTAACGGTTAGAGGCTACGGAGCATCGGCATTGCTTGCGATTCTGTGGGGATTTGCAGCTGGTGCTTCTATCATCATCAACATCATCATCGGCATCTCCACTATCATCATCATCGTCATTTAAAAGCGGCTAAACTTTAGCTGCTGGCATAAAACAATGCTTCGCCTCCTCCGGGCACATCACCATCACCATCATCATCATCGGACTACACATATCATGCAGAAAGTAAAGGATATGACCAATGTGTCCAGGGAAATGCCAAAGTTGTCCAACAACCGACTCGAGTAGTGTGTCAGTCAATTAGGCAACGAGTCTCCCTAGTCCACTCCTGATAATAAAGTACCTCATGAAATGTGCATACTTATTCGTACTTACACATTTATTAGTACCGAAGCATAAGACTTCACTTCACTTTCAAGTCTCTGCTCGCATCTCAGTTGATATTTAGTTAGTCAGTTGATTGGCTTGGCTTAAACTTAGTAAGTCCTCTTTCAATTACGACATTCCAATGGGACAGCAGCTTAGGCTCACTAAGTTTATTAATAAACTTAACAATGGGAACGATTATCAATCGAAATGAATTGAGAGATTTTCAGAGAATCTGAAATCTTTAGTAGTAAATTTGTGATTACACACATACATAAATACATACATATAATATTAGGACTATTAAATTTGCCACAATTCTTTTCTGTTTCGGTTTCTCAAGCGTTTTACTGGCAGATGCCATTATTTTCTCAAATTAATCATTATTATTATTACTACTTTCGTAAATTCATTTTAGTTTAATTTTCATAATAATTTTTACCTCTCCCTTTCCCTTATCTCATCTTCCTTTCAATTCTTCTTTTTATCGCATTCTTACCCGTTCTTCAGCCCTAACTTTCCTTATTGTCTTTCCTCGCTTATCACTTCTTATGTGGCATTCGTAAGCGCTTTACAGAAATCAGGTTTGATTTCTATTTTTAATCTCTCTCTCTTTTCATTATACAAACATTTTCAATTCCCTTTTGTGACTTATTCGTAAACGTTTTAGAGCAACACAACAATATGACCATATCGAATTTTACATACACATTATTCTGCTGTTTTTTCTTTATATGTATTTACAAATAATAATTAATTGCCGCTATCTGATGACAGTTGGTACAGTTGTGTATGGGCTTAAATAAGTTGAAGTTATTTTGTTGTTGCTATGAAGTGGCCATAAGTCTCGAATCAATGGATTTATCGGCTTAATAGTGTTGTGTACTGTATTTGGTCGCATTGTTCAACTGTTCTGTTGCATCGACTGTTGCTTATTTGTGGTAAGCCCACAAAAGTGACAAACAATGTGTTAATTATGCGCCCTACAATAAGCTAGGGCAATAATAATGTCGTTATGCACTTGAATCAGATGATATCTGTATTTTTTTCTACTTCGTGCTCAACATCAAATTATAAGCTTAAATATATGGCAAATTGTTTGCTACAACTTTAAATTAATGTACGAAAATTTCTAAAAACATTTTTCAGTTTACTTATAAATAATTTAAGAACTTTGGGCTTAAAAACGAAAAACAGTAAAACTAAATTAGAGAACATATAATACGAAAATGGAAAAGAAACTCTAAACTTTGATATAGTTGTTAAATCAAATAGTTATTTCAATTAAGCTGCGACTAGAATAACAAAACTATTGCGCTTTTGTTTAGTTTGTTGTGTCAGTTTTTTAATCAACGATTTTAAGCTGTAATTAAACAAACCAAAAATTGCATGACACAAGTGTTAGCCATGTCTCTGTGCCTGTGTGTGTGTGTGTGTGTGTGTGTGTGTGTGTGTGTGTGTGTGTGTGTGTGAGTGTGTTTGTATATAGAATTATATGTTTATAATACCCAAAAGAATTTAACACATTTTAGTACAAATTAAATATTTAATGTAACAACAAATTGATATTTGAATTATTAAAATGGAAAATAATGCGCCGTCATGTACAGGCAACTGATATGTCTGTATATGTGTGTGTGTTGTTTGTGTGTTTGAGAAATTTAACAAACACATTTGCGCCTGGCTGACGGCTGCTGGCATTTTTGTTTATTTGTATGGCGGAAATATCAGCGACAAAGTTACCAAAATATTGAAAACAAATAAAATAAAATTTGCATAAATAAATGCATTTCATACCCTGTAATTATTTAAAATGACAGAACAATGGGTATAAACAAGTTGTCGAACTAATCAAGAGGATATGACCTTTGATTAATTAATCATTAAATATAAATAAAGCTCAACCTCATCTGTCTATAAGTTTAAAAAAGTTACAAAATTAATTTTAAATGTAAAATTGAGCTTAGTTTGTTCTATGTGTAAGCCGAAAATCTCAGAGCAATCTTGGAATTTAAAGGTCAACTTTAAGAGCTGAACTATACATAAAATCATTTTATGAGACAGCTGAGAACTGTTTACAGGGTATTCGGAAGGCGAGCACTAAGCAATTAGAAATTTTGTATGTTTGAATATGTTTGTTGAGCTGCGTGTTTTTAATCCCTAAAGCACTGGATTCAGATAACAACAACAACCACAGCAAAAACAACTACAGCAATAATGCCAGCTGCAACAAATTAACAACATGCATGCCGCCAAGCTGCAAAAAGCCAACAACATGCCAGTTATTTATACACACACACATACACACACACACACACACACCTGTCCATTTAGCCCGCTTCATCATATTGACAATGTTGTTGGCAGTCTGAAGTTCTGTTCATGGTCATGTCATGAGATTAAATACAAATCTTTGGATATATTTTGTTGGTTTGCCCAGAAAATATCCTACAAAAAAAAAAATAACAATAGTTGCTAACGATTTGTTTTTAGCGATTTTGTAATCGGGCTTAAAGCCTCAAAGAATTGCAAGTATTTTGACCACAACTGATTGGATTATGCACATATTTCATAATGCACACAACTGAACAGTATCAGCAAATATAATAAAAACATATAAATCGAAGGAAAATCCTTTTTTGGTTTCCAATCAAAAAAAAAGAAAAATTTATTCAAGCGACCATTGAATTTATATAAAAGATATGGAAAGCCTAGGACTCGAATTTTAAACGACAAAGTAATGTTATTTTCTTAAATTTATATTTTGTTGAGCTATTAAAAACGTATGGTTACTACCAAAATATTCTGCATAAATATTTATTTAGTTTTGGACAAGTTATGGCAGTTGAGCACAAGGCAAAAGTAATTTCCAATAACTTTCGTACTAAAACACTTGCAAATCTCTACAGCATTTAAATATCAAATCGTGATTTGCATCTAATGATAAAATTCATATTGAATGTGGGCTTATTCATATTTACATACATACATACCACTGTACACACATACATACTTATATTCAACAAAAATGGCAGACAGATTTATTCGAATAGGCCTTGTTGTTGCTTTATGATGATATTCCATACAATAATGTTGATCTATGAGAAAATATGATGGGATGCTATTATTATTTTTATTTTTTTTCTATTTTCTAACTGCGTTGCGTGGCTTTCGTTTGATGCATTGATTAAAATTGAAATGTTTCCTGGCAGCAATCAAAGCTGAGAGCCATGGAATCTGGACAAATGTCGCTTAGCCCGGAGGCCAATATGATGGGGAGAATTTGGAGATTTGGTTTGCCATTAATTTAGTCGAAATAATTTATTAAATTAAATAAAAACAAACAAATCAATGAAAATTAAAATGAATAAATAAATCAATTTTACAATATGCTTGCGACCAACAAATACAACAACAACAGACCGAAAACAATGAGAAACAATTTTAAATATGGCAAAAACATTTTCATATTTTGCAAGCCAAACAAGTTGTGTGTAAATAGAAAGTTTTGCCCACACATTGGATTTGCGGAATTTGATAGTTCATCAGTTAGAAACTACATGCATATTTACACAGGTAACTCACAGGTAAGATACATAAGTACTGTGATTAAATGGAAGGCCAAATGTAACGAGATTTCTATTTGAGTTTTTAGAGAAGCACAAATACAAATTTAACACTCTTTAAAGCCGCCATTTTGCACCAATTGTCATATTAGGTGCGAGACAACAGCAATAGTTCAGTAGGTGAGTGTGAGTGAGATAAGGGACAAGGGGAACAAATGATTCAGTGGTTCATTTGAACTAAATATCAGTGCTTGGAGCCGTTCATTAGATCAGCGTACAGATCTGGTAAGCAGTTGTGGAGCTGTTGAGCATTGTATGTAAAGTGCTCCACAACTGTTCATTTGAAATGTTCACGGTGAACAATTGTGTAGCGGCTTAGTGAAATAAACATAAATTCGCTCTATCAGCCTATTTATATCACAGAAATGTTACCCAAACTACTGAATTTTCAGTCACCTGAAGCTATGCAATAAAAACAAGGCAATCGGAAGCAGCGGAAATCAACAGCAAACAAAAAGCAAACACAACTCGAGTCGCTTCGCTGCATTCACATCTTTATCCACAAGTCGGAGGCTCTGAATTGGGTATATATGTATGTATGTATATGTATGTACATATGTATATATAATTCTCATTCCCATTGCCATTCTATTATCTACTGGGGACTATTGCAACCCAGTTTTCCCCCAAAAATGCACAAGAGCTCCTGCTGCTTCAGTGACAGCGTCCGCCTGTTGCTGACAGTTTTCTTTGCTTTGGTTTTTTTTTGGCTTTTCTTTTTAGTCGCGTGCGCGCGCGAAAATTAGGAAAATATTGTTTTGCTTTTATTTTTGTGCGCCGTGTTTGTTGAACGCTTTTGTCGTCACCTCCAACCTGCAACCCCCGACCCCCTCTAGATACTGCGCGTTTATTCGCTAGTTCTCTCCATGCCTATTGGTATTTATTTATTTTGTGAGCGGCGGCGTCTGAATAAGCGGATTCCAATTTCAATGACGAATCAAAGTGGCGTTATCACGCAGCGGGCGAAGGCGGCAACGCCAACAATGGAAACATGCAAAGCGACCAAAGCGATCAAACGACAGATGGCGTCGGCTCGGGCGTGGGCGTGGCCAATGGGCGTGCAACATTGAAAGGTATGTATGTATGAGTATTTTCATTTTTTTTACTTTAAAATATACAAAATCTCGTTGCATGCGTTTGACACTTATCGATAATAGTTATATTGTATGTGGATTTATCGATTCCTTTTGAAGTTGGCTGCAGTCACGGTTGCCACTTAAAAATATCTGATTGAGCCAAAATCAAACAAAAAATGAGCCAAATTTACTAAATAAGAGCCAAATTATTTTCTTGTTTTTTACAGTTCATGTTATTTTTGCATTTAATTAAATAAAAATATTTCTTTATACAGACAAAGTATTTCACATTTGCATCTTAATCTAGTGATTATGTTATTAAATAAAAATAAATATGTATGTACTTCAACCTATAACTATACAAAATAACTGATTCTGAACTGATGAAAAAAGAGCCAAATCAAAAAACAAGTGATATTGCGCCAACAGGAAAAAAGAGCCAGTTTTGGCGCAAAAAGGCCAATTGTGGCAACCGCGGCTGCAGTTCAATACTCAAAAATTGCAGTTATTTTTTTGTAAAAAATGTTTGATTTGAATATTGAAATTTGAGATTTCGAGCTATTATAACTGGGTACCCCTGAAACTAAAAACTGACTCCTTTCTGAATATATGTAGATAGTTTTAAATATCTTAAAATTTATAATTAAATCGTTAGCTTAAGCTACATAGATGCTTTAAGGCTACAAAATATCAAAATTCAATTATTCTTAAACTTAACAGCTTTAGAGAAAGAGGAAATCAATTGAGAAAATATCAATATGTATATAATTGTAATATAAAATATTTTAAAATTCATAATAAAATCGTTAGCCTAAGCTAGATGCTTCAATTTAAGAGAACGAAGAAATTAATTGAGAATATATCATAGTTGTTTTCGAATGAAACAAGAGACTGTCTTTGGGGTTCATCGAACTAAATCTTCTCCAAAATTTGTGTGACTTGCAGCCTTGATTGCAACACCTATGTAACTTATCTATCGGATTATATAATCTGCTAATAAATATCATAAGTAATTGCCCACTGAAAAGGTGCCACCCCACTTCAGTTGAGTAAAGGGGGCAACCATCAAAACTGAGCGACTCCCAAACGACGCCAAAACACAGGATGTGGCTTTCAGTTTCGAGTGGCATCAGGCAGCAGACACAAACAAAAGGTCCAACATCCATTTGGCGTCCCAGCAAGTTGGTAATACGAATAAGCCCATACCCTCTAGTCCCCTTTGACTGAGTTGTAGTTGCTGAACTCTTGTTGTTGTTGTAGTTGCTGTTGTTGGCATATAAAACTCAATTCTGCAGACTCCCTCACTGGAGCTGGGCTCAGTTCTCATTTTTTATGTATTATGGTTTATTTGTATTTGATGTTTTCGTTGTTGTTATTGTTGTTGTTGTTGTTTTAAATCCATTAGGATATGACAACCCCTGCTTAAATTCAATTAAATTGTTTTCTCTTTGGGTTTACATTTCTTGGCAACTTTATAATTGTTTCATGTGTTTAAACCACCAACTACGAGCAACGTGCACGATCCTGATAGAGCCTGCCGGAAACGAAGTGGGTAGTGGTAGTGGGGAATAAGGATGAGGACAAAGATATCTTGAGGATGAGGTCGCCAAGGCGCAAAGCTAAAAACCAAGCAGCATAAGAAATAACTGGCCAAGAAATAAACCAAACCGAACCAAACCAAACAGAACTGTTTGGAAACGTCACAGAAACGGAGACTGAGCTCAGCCAGAATGAAAGAAAGAAAGCAAGAAGAAGTTTTCAGTAGCCTCGAGAGATTTTTTTTCCATTTGCTTTCGTTCCTCCACCTTCGCCAGCACCCAAAACGAGCACCAGCACCACCACCACCACCACCACCAGCACCACCAGAAATCTCTTGTCTTGCCAGGACGATGGCATTCGTTTCGGTTTGCTTCCCGTTGTTCTCGTTGTTTTGTAAAACAATCAACAAAATAAAAAGTGAAATAAATAATAAAAAAGCGAAACGACACGAACAACAACGGCAACAACAACAACAATAACAAATATAAAAAGAAAGATTGAAGGGGAGTCAGTGAAATAAAAAAATGTTCACAATTTTTGCGACGTTGAATTTGAATGCGCTACAATTGGTCGGCTCGGCATTTTCATTTGATCGATTCGCTTGTTACAATCGTATCATCTTTTTTGGTATTAATTTGAGGGATCTCTAAACATAACCGGAATCATAAATAGCTATTAAAACTTATGGTGAGATAGGGTATCAAAACTTGTAATGTTATAAAATGGCTTGACTTGGAAATTAAATAATTATAAAATTCAAGTAGTTTCATATGTCAAATCTGCATCTTATTTACGTTTTTTATAAACAGATCTGTTACCGATTTCCACTTTCAAGTTAGCTCCATAGAAATATTCGTATAATAAGTATAGTACATTTGAGATATTATTTTGATAGTAATAATTTATCTAGTTGGTATAGCATAATTTATCAATTATTCTCTCGAACTACCAACACTTTTAAAGATACTTTAATGCCGCTTTGTAGTGTACTCTGTTGGCATTTGAAGACAGTTTCCGTTCTCTCTACATAAACCCAAAATAGACGACTCTTTCCATTGCCACTCACTCAACACTACGCGACATATCTGCTGTCAGTCATGTGTGTGTGTGTGTGTGTGCGTGTGTGCGTGTGTGTGTATGGGAGTGTGGGTGTATCATACATGTGAGAATTGGGTGGTATAGGCTGCTCTACCGGCCGGCTTCCTTTATATGGCACCACCTCCGCTCCAGCCCCAGCTGCACATATTTTAAACCATTTCATCTTTACCAAGAGTACGTTTTACTTTTTATACCCTGTACATGTAAAATATTTAAAGTGGGGTATTATTAGTTTTTAGCGATGAGTGTCAAGCTTGAGCGTAGGCAGTAAAAAGCAAATAATAAATATATCTTTATTTATAGTTGATCAGCAGCAAAAATGATATCGATCTAGGCTTATCAATCTTTGTCTTTTTTCTCTCAATATATGAAATATGTTAATAATTAGTAGTATTCGTTTAATAATAATAATAAACAAAGTAGGTGTATAATAATAATAGTGTAAGTATTAACGTTCTGTACTAAAAAGCTTAACAGTATCTGAAGTTAAGCATAGAAGCTAAACAAAAATATAGTCTGGGGTAGAGGAAATCCTTAGCGCTGTATGCAGAGTATCTGCTAGTGCAGCATTCGGTATTTTCATGTCTCATTTTTGTTGTTGTTGCGCGTCCTTTGGCCAACGATGCTCCACTCAGAATTCCACACAGTGCCACGCCCCCACTGCCGCCCTGTTCCCCGCCTCTCCGGCAGATCGCGAAATCACGGCATAACTCGCGCAGCATCCCAACCCCCAGTGAAGGCAAAACTCAAACCCCATCCAGACCCAGACCCAGACCCAGAGTAGAAACCCCATCCAGAGCAATTTGTGTACAGGTAAACGGGACATGGGACAAGAGAGAGGGACACGGGACACGGCTAACCGGTAGTATTTTTACATGTGGTGACTGTGTGACGTCGACGTCGACGCTGACGTCGACATCAGCCGGCGGCTGACGGACCAGAAAATAAGCATTCACCTTCGCCGTTGATGTTTTTGGCGTGCGGTAAATGGCGAGGCCGAAATTGTGGACGGGGGCCAAACGTCTGTGGAACCAAATGGGTATGTGTATGTGTGTGTGGTGTGTGTGTGTGTGGTGTGTAGTGTACTTTTGGTTACTTGAGTGGCGGCAGCGGCAAATGTTACAAATATTTGAAATATTTAAAATAGCTCGCACACATATGCAAACACAGATACACAAGCACACACAAACTCATATAGTGTGGCATGTGTGGGTGGACCTAAAAGTTTCTCACCGAGACCTTTTTGCATTATTAATGGCAAATTTCAATTAGCCTTTTGCAGTAAACGCAACAGACCAAGAATTCAAATTACATCACGAGGGCTTATCAAGCAGTTTATGAATTGATAAAAGGCGAATATGGTGAACAGATATTTCAAGGGAGTAGAATCAGCTTGTAGAAGACTTTTCTTAGTTTGTTTAACTAACCTAAAAAAGTGGATAAAAGATGAAAACAAAGTAATCATAGGTAAGAAAGAATTTAGGCGATTTATAAATATATGATGAATTAAAATTTTTATGAGCAAAAGTCTTTTGAAGCTGAATTTCAAAATAAATATAGTGAGTAAGAAAAAAACAAGACAATCAAGAGTTGGCTTATCAATTAAATAAAGTGGCGATGGATGACAAAAGGAGAGAAAGATAAAATATATTTTTACAATGTACATCTATTAAAGATATAAAAGTAAACTATTGATAATTACTGTCTGAACTGTTTAAATAATAATATTTATGTTTAATCTAGAGAATCGAAACAATTATAATTTTGATTGATTTATAAATAGAACTTTAAAAAATTTTAAAATCACATTGAAGGATAATTCGAAGCTAGCTCTTTGACTCGGCGACAACTTCTGAAGCCACCCTCGTGCAACGGCAATTTTGTGTGTGTTTCGTTTGGCATACAAGTCAAAAGCTGAAAGTCAATTCCAGTTCCACTTTCCCACCCCTCTTCCATTCCCTTTCTCCGCCACACGAGCAGTTACAGCTTGTGCACCTGTGGACATGTTTTAAAGCTCTGTTGACTATGTGTGTGTGTGTGTGTGTGTGTGTGCCAGTCTACTCACTCCCCCCTTGCCACGCCCACACCCGCAAGTTTTTATTTTGTAAAGGGGGCGAAGCACTTGAAGGCGCAGAAAAAAATGTTTTTCATGCCATGTATAATAATGTACGCCTGTGTCTGTGAGTGTGTGTTAAAGGTAAGCACTTCCGTTTCCGCTTTCATGCTGTGCAGTCCCATCCCCACACACACACACACACACACACCACATCACACACTCGCAAGCTTTCTGCGTTGTTCTTTGTCCAGTTAAAGTTATACAGAAAAGTTGCCGAAAATCAACGCAAAGTTCACAGAGTTGTTATGAGCTGACTGCCACGCCCTCACGCCCTCACGCTCCTTCAGCTCCACCAAAAAAAAAACTAAATTATTTAAAGATAATTTGAATGGGCGCCGTTTGTAGTTGTCGTTGTTGTTGTTGTTGGTATTTACATAAATGAAATGTCAAAACAAAATGCAAACTAACGAAATGCACAAAGAAAACAGACCAAAAATCCCCCAAAATTGAAGGAGAGAGTAAGCTGAAAAAGAATGGGAGAGAGAGAGAGAGAGGAAACCAAATATGCTGAGCTTGTTTGCGGTTTTACTCTGTGTGTATGTGTGTGTGTGAGTGTGTGTGTATGTGTGATTCCTTCTTTTATTTAATTCGACTGATCCAATCCTTTGTTGTTGCTGCAACCCGCTGGAGTCCATGTCCTGTACACAATATCCTTGTCTGTGCTCTGCCTGCCCAGTGCCCACTGGCAAGCACAACCGGCGACATCGACGTCATCTTTGTCGTTGTCGTCATCATCGTCATCATCGTCATCATCGTCATCATCATCATCATCATCATCTTCGTTGTCTGCGGCTCCTGCGGCAAATTAAAATTAGTTGTTTACTTTGCGCAACATAAACAAATAAGCACAATGATGATGACAAGGACGACAAGGACAAGCAGAACCAAAACCAAAACCAGAACCAGAACCAAATCCAGAAACAGTATGATAAGAATGAGCTTTGCTGCTGCTCAGCATCAAAGTTGCGAGTGTCTATCGAAGCATTACAAGAAATTCAGTTTTAGTTGCTAAAATGCAAATTGAATTGACCCAAAGATTTGCCCCAAGCATCCTAAGACATTCACTCACTCAGTCGCTGTTGCAATTCGAATCATTCAGGCTGCAAATGAGTGCACTCCATACTTTGCGACCACTTGTGACAGTTGCAGGCCAGCCATCAAATATAAAGTCTACAATTAGTTGTTTCGCCTAAGAAAATAACACATATTTCTTTTATATTTTTTACAATTATTCCTTTTTTCTAAAATGTTTTTAGATGTTGAAGCAATTAAAATTAAATAAGAAAAAAACCAATTAAGCTTTATTCAAGTCTTTTAATATGTAATCCTATACGGTTTAAAATGCATCTGATCTTTTTATCGACGGCAATGTAAGACGCTTTCATAGAATATTCATACATACATTATTTTTCATATAATCTTATGCGAATCCTCTTTTAAAAAATCCTTTTGAAAAATAGGCTTTATCTACTGACTGACTGACTGACTGAGAATCAACGTGTAGGCCAAACACAACATACATGGGATAATTTCATCGTGCAATAGGACGGCGTTTTGCGT
Organism: Drosophila suboccidentalis; assembly: GCA_037043435.1. NCBI lineage: Eukaryota > Metazoa > Arthropoda > Insecta > Diptera > Drosophilidae > Drosophila > Drosophila suboccidentalis. Next base: position 1,101,521 of record JBAMBK010000663.1, on the reverse strand, counting down.
AATTCGACCTGTCAGTGGGTTAAATTCGGGGTCAAAGTTCAGGAAATTGCTTAGTAAGAAGAACGTTTTTGTTTCTTAAGATATCTCAACCAAACTCACAGATTTTATGTTTGGGACTGTCTCTTACATTTTGACTAAATTTGGTCAAAGTCGGATTACTATATCATATAGCTGCCATAGGCACAATCGGATGCAAAGTAATCTTTAGTATGAAAAACTTTTTTGTTTCTTGATTATATGCTTGGGACTGTGGAGCCCCCCCGTCTTTTATACATATGCGCATATTTATCGCAGCCAGTGTTGTTTAATTGCTTGCTTAAGTGTTGCCACATTATGCACTTTGTATGTGTTGCGCTTTCTCTATAGTATGTAACTTTGAGGCATTCTGCAGCAAGCGCCACCCAGCGTGGATAGTGCGCAGTATGCAAACATCAGGCAGTCAGACTGGCAACAAACAGTTTGATTAATTGACTGCATGATGATTCCATTTTTATGCTCACTTATGCACACACACACACACACGCAAGCATACTCACATACAAGCATACACACAGATACATTTAAAGATACAGCTACAAAAGCGCAATTTGCAATGCAAGGCAGTAGTAAAATTCTGTATTGGAGTGAGCCCAATAATATTAAATATATGTTTGTATGTTTTTAAATATACATACATACTAGTATATCAAACGAAAGCAAAAAATAAAATAAACGAAAATAAATGTTGTTACTTAATTCGATACTATGTAGATTGCAAAAGAAAAAAAAAAGTTGTCCTATTCAAAAAGTATGCTTCAAAAACGTGAAATTCAAAGCTTAATTAAATTTGAATATGTCAAAGTACAAAAAATTAAATAAATGTGTGACGCCAAAAAGTATGCTATGAATATGGCAACAAATGAAAAAATATGAAATGTAAGAGGCAGTTTGTAAATATGCAAATATTTATTAAAATAATAATACAGTCGAACTTCCCTAACTCGAACTTCCCTAACTCGAAGTTTCTCTAACTCGAACAAAATCGAGTGGCAATAGCGTTTACTGAGCAAATTTCATACAAATCTGCTTCCCTAACTCGAACTTCCCTAACTCGAAAATCTCCTTAACTCGAACAAAAATATTGGCCCGTACTTCTGTAAGTCGAATTTTTCGGGAAAATCCCCAATAAAGTTTGAATTTTTTTTCGTTTCTATTTTGCGTTTTTGTTACCGGCTCATTTTGATACGTAATATTGATGTACATTAACATATGGAGATGGTATATGATAGAATATTGCATCAACAATTACTTAGGCTTGTGAGATTGCTATAGGAAAGATGTTTGTAATGTACTTCTTTGTCAGCGCATCAGTGTAAAAAATGTTTAAAGAAATATTCAAACTTATTAGTTAAGGAATTTGAAAGTAGACCAAATATATTGAAGTTGATGAAAAATATGGTATCTCAGCAAAAACAGTTTTCATTATATTAAAAAATGGAAAATTAATTATGATGACATTTGAACCGAGAACTTCTTCTGGATACAGCAAAAGAACGAAGAAACCAATTTTTGAGAATATTAACAGGACTTGAACAAACTGGAATCGCTTTTTGTTGAAAATAACAAGAAAAATTTTAATTTTGAAATGTATTTATGATTGACTGCATTTGTAGTTTCTTTTAATATACTAAAAAAATAAAATTCCCTAACTCGAAGTCTCCCTAACTCGAACTTTTTTCTTGGATAATGGTGATTCGAGTTAGGGAAGTTCGACTGTATATGTATAATAGAATTTTTAAAGAGTTAACATTGCAAAGTAGTTCATGTGGGGTTGGCCCTACATTCACAATGGGAACTCAAACGCATTTTGTAAATTCCACTTGGCTTGGCTAATGAGCCTCCTCCTGCGCATACTTGACCAACTTTTCGGGCACACCCTAATGCCCATGTATGCATAGAGTGAGTGTATGTGTATGGGAGTGTGTGAGTGTGCGAGTGACTGTGTGTGTGTTTTTGTGTGTAAAATGGCGCCGCATCGCCACGGGATTAACTGGCACTGGCTGCTTGAGGGATAATAAGTGCATTGGAGCATCAAATCAATAAAACGCGCACATTGCACATGGTGGACACACACACACACGCACACACACGCACACACACACACACACACACGCACACTCATTGTGCATATAGAGGTGTGGTGTGTGCAGTGGTGTTGGGTTGGGTTGCAAGAATTCGCTGCATCAGTGACTGCAATTGCGAAACATTGTTAATTTATGCAAATTTAGCCACCGCCACCGCCCGCTTTGTGCAACGCCAATGAGGCAAGAGGCGCTGCAATGAAAGCCACAGAAGCCGCCGCAGCCGCGGCCGCAACGCCAACAACATTAACGCAGTTGCAGCGCAACCGACACGACTTGCATAATTTTTGGGGTCGAAGGAATGCTAGAGGGGCACTGTGCGGACCGGACCGCATGGGAAAATGCGTGGGAGGGGAAGGGGGGTGGGGGGTTTGGCTGGAAACGCGCCTTTCACTTGATTTGCATGCAACGGACGGCAGCTCCTGTTTTTGCTCCTCTTTCTGTGTCTGTGTCTCACTGCGTTCTGGTTACAATTTTTAGCTGTCAACGTCGCATCGGCTGGGGACATGGCCAGAATCTAGCTAGCCTCTGGCTCAACTGGGTGCCCAATGAATTAGCACGTCGACTGTTTGCCTTTGGCCTGTCAAACGGCCCATTAGATGAGACTCAGCATGTGCCCAATTTATAATGAAGCAGCTCAAAAAATACTAGCTAGTAGCAAAAGAAGATTCAAAAAGTTAAAGAAAGAATCTCATACAGATCAGCGGTGGATAAGTTAGTGGTCAAGATCGATGCTGATAATGATAATGATAATGAAATTATCAAATAATGATAATGATAATGATAATGATAATGATAATGATAATGATAATGATAATGATAATGATAATGATAATGATAATGATAATGATAATGATAATGATAATGATAATGATAATGATAATGATAATGATAATGATAATGATAATGATAATGATAATGATAATGATAATGATAATGATAATGATAATGATAATGATTCAATCAATCATTCAAACAGTTAACGAGTCCGCTCATAATGTGTGCCTCATTTGTGCGTAATGCTGAACACTTTGTCGTATACGTCGCGGCGATAAGCCAACAAATTGGCGCCAATTATAAAATATACGTATTCGGTGTATATGAACGACAGCAGAGTATGCAGATGCTGCAGGATATACACATATGTATGTGCATATGGATGAGTTCATATGATAATACAAATATATGGCTAACTGTATTTATTGTATTGTCTAGACATGAAAAACCGCAGTGCCTGCATTGCATTTGCACTTTTTTCTGTCTTTTTTAAATTTTATTTGATGGTTTAACCGCATTAAATGAAGCAACTGAATAATAATAATAATAAAAAAGAAGGACGCTTAATTGCTCAATTTGGTGCAATTCCCGGCTTCAAAGGGCATATGCAATGCCATAAATGGACAAGTAACCAACTCAATTGCTGTTGATTTTTTGTATTTTGATTCGCCCACCTGAAGAACCAGTCGGTAGGCCCTTCTCTCCACACCTTCACCCGCCTTCAATCATCTTGGCTGGGAACTGTGCAGATGTTGTGCAAATTGCGGTCACTTAAGTAGCTTAATAAGTCGAAGTAGCTCGAAGGTCTTTGGACCCACATATGCAGCATATATAAATCTATATCTTTTATTATCAGACAATTTTTAAATTGCAGCATTTGATAAAGGCACTGGGTTTTAAGCTGCTTTTAACTGTCCGCGAATTCAGATAAATATTTTTTGTATCTATCATTTCATTCCGACCTCTTTAACTTATATAGTATATATATGTTTATATAGTTAATTGTTGGACACATTTCTGACCAAATAAATTTCTTGCAAAAAAATACAGCTAGTTTTCACTGTAATACACAAATTTGTGTTATACAACTCGACTGACAGCAGCTTACGTTTGTGGCTTGTTTATGTCCAAAACTGGCGCGTTTTTTATCTTATTGTTATCTAAATGATAAGCATTACTTGAACAGCATTAGGCTGTAATCTTCCATCTGTTTGACTCTTAAATAGACGATTTCATGATCATGATCATTATGATAGCTTGGGAAAAGACTAAAAACACAGTCGCATATGATGGCTGTTTGGACGGATAATGTTAACTGGTCTATGTTATTTGCGTCATAAAACTGGGGGTTAGTAGACTCGCAGACAAATAAAGTGTATATTTTTAATTTTTTCCACTTATCCACTTATAAGATATGAGCACTTACCCACAGATGCTTTTACCACTAGAATCTGTGAGATGCATATGATAAACTTGAGAGATAACATAAGGCCAATTGGCCTTAGTCATGATCTTTGCAGTGATCTACTCTGAACCACTTTTCCGGCCAGACCAATGCAGCACAAGTACATTATTATTCTTCTACCACAATGAACTTGTGCAAATAAAGCAAAATTTGTCACAGGAAATGCGCAGATCTCGAGCGTTTTTTGTTTTTATCGCATTCTCAAATTAAAGATTAAGATCTACGACGATTACGTACGATAATTAAATAGATGTGTGAAAGATCATTATGAGGCTTAAGTTAATGACCATCGGAAGCACTAACAAGATTAGCATAATTTCTTTATTACTTTTATTATTCATACAAGGTCTGATTCATATCGCATGGCATATCAAATATCATCTGCTAAAATAATAAAACTTTATTTTGTCTTTTGGGGAAATTCTTGTTGATAATAAACTAACATAGTCTTTCTACAGTTTGTTTAACTAACTTTGGTTACACTGTTTTGATTATACCCGTTACTTAAAAAAAAAGTAAAAGGGTATATTGTAATCGTTGCAATGTGTGTAACAGGAAGAAAGAAGCATCTCCGACCCTATAAAGATAAATATATTCTTGATCAGCATCAACAGCCGAGTCGATATAGCCATGTCCTTCTGTCTGTCCGTCTGTGTGAGCGCTTAGAGAGACCTCAGAGACTATAAGAGCTAGAGCAACCAAATTTGGCACACAGACTTCTATAAGCCCCACGCAGGTCAAGTTTGTTTTAAAATTTTTGCCACGCGCCTTTCCTCCTCCGTAAACAAAGTATCTATTTATTTGAATCAGCGTTGAGTCCTTACATTCATAATTTGTAACATAACTAACACAGTTTTAGCATTTAGAAGTAATGGTAATGGCTGATTTAAGTTTCAAGCAATATAAGTGCCTAAAAGCATGCAATAAAAAATATTTTAAATTCATTTAAGAAAGTAACGGATATCCCAAAGTCGGAAGCTCGACTATAGCATTTCCCACTTGTTTTTTAACTCAACTTACGTCGAATTTCACCGAAAGCCCTTAAAACTTGATAAAAAAAAATACCTAGAACGTACTGAGGCTTTGTTTATTTGTGGGTATTTTCTGGGAATGTTTTTTCTATTGTGATAAAGTGAGCGACCGACATCGATAATGTGTTGTTTCCATTACAAATACGCAAATGTTGGAACGCCGACTTGTTATATTGGTTGGCGTTAAATATATATTTTATATTATGGTTTGCAAACGTAAATTATTGATAATTATAATAAAGTCTTTTTTATGTTAGGCTAATTATCTTTTAAGAAGTTTGTCTGATCATACACCAATTGACAAATCCATGTCTAGAGAATATAAGTTGCGTATATTATTACATTATACGCTTCCTAGAACATAAAACAAAATCTTAAATGAATAAATTATAAATGTTTCAAATAAGGAATCTAATTTACTACCTAAAAGTTATAGAATTTTAAATAAATATGATAGAAAAAAAGTAGTTTGGACTGACGAATTTCGTGTGTTCTATTCTATTACGTCAGCTGATAAGAAATCACAACTAAAGTATTCCGAAAAAAATTATATTAATAATAATTAGAAACGTAGTCAAAATATGGAGTCATATGGAGATTGCTCAGATTTTTGACTGCAATATCATAAATTGGTCGCAAACTTATCTGGGGGCAAACAAAAGATAATCATTGGATGTTTGGTTAGCGTCAGTGGGATGCGCGAGATAAGTGTAGATGTTGGTAGGAAATTGAATATAAGCGGCTTGACCGCGTGTACCGAGAGTAGTAACGATATTACATTCGAACCAAAAACATATCCAACGACGATGACGAACAAAATATCCAGATTTTTACTTTTACTTGTGGTAATTGCAAAGAACTTTACTAACGCGCACAGAAAACCGAAACAATATCGAACGAAAAACCCAATACCCAAAAATCCCGTAAACCCGCCTACATTCCCCTCATAAAACAAACACAGAAAAAAAAAAAAAAAAAAAAACAAATTTTTTATTACAATTATTATTTGTATAATCCTTTTTTTGGTTTTTTTAATGATGAGTTTTTATTATTAACATTTTGTGTGGCACTTTGCGGGCATTGGATACGCGTGACTAAACAAACACCCCTGTCCCCGAAAACAAACTAACAATAGCTGCCGGGATTCTTGATACTTTGGATATCGTTGAGATCACTCGGCGGCAACTCAGAAATATCCTATGCAAGTGATAACTTAAACAGTGTAATATCTGTTACGGTCCAATATTTTCCTGACTTGTGACAAACAGTGCACCAGTGTGAACCACAGTCAAAGTAATGCTAACCTCCCATTCTTTCTCTCTCTACCCGCCTCTCTCCTCTCTTCCTTCCTTGTGCTTTTACAGATAGCTGGATTGCTTGATAAACACCCGAAGACCAATGCCAAGATCATAAGCATCGATTGTAATGGCAAATCAGCCATTTGTATTGATAACACGACTTATCACATTTGTAGCTCGGGTGTAGCAACGGGCAGAATCCAAGATTGTCCGGCCAACACGCGTTGCATCAACGATAGCCTGGAGACATGTGTTCCAGTCAAACCGGCACTTCCAGATGATAGTGCACCGATAGCTGCTGTTGCGAAGATGACCACCATCACCGATAGTCCCCTTCAGGGTGGCAGTAGTTCGGCGGCCCTTGTTCTGTCCACTACCGGTATTCCGACTAGACCTACCAAGCCCTCCATTACTGAAGGTCCAACAGTACCCAGTGTTTCTACCGATGCACCCGTAACAACACAACATCCCATTGAGACAACTCTTCCCGTTGAGACGACCACAGCGCCAGTGGATATTACCACAAATGTTCCCAATGAGACCACTGGTCAACCCATCGTTGACACAACAGCTTGGAATACCAACACACCTGTTGAGCCGGAATCAACACTGCCCACCGAGCCGGTGGATACTACAACCGACGCGGCAGTAGATCCAAATACAACCAGTGATCCCAACTGGGGTACCAATGCACCTGTTGATCCCAATGCACCAATCGACACTACAACTCTTGCACCTGAGGAAACAACGTTATCTCCTATCAATCCTACTGCTCCAATCGACCCCAACACTCCCGTGGATCCAAGTGCACCACTGGACCCTAACGCTCCAGTGGATCCCAATGCTCCAGTGGACCCAAATGCTCCAGTGGACCCTAATGCTCCAGTGGACCCCAATGCTCCAATGGATCCAAATGTACCAGTAGATCCCAACACTCCAGTTGACCCAAATTCTCCCGTTGATCCTAACGCTCCAGTAGATCCTAATACCCCAGCCGATCCGAATGCACCAGTTGATCCAAATGCGCCAGTCGATCCCAACACTCCACTCGATCCCAACGCTCCCGTCGATCCAAAAGAGCCAGTTGATCCGAATGCACCAGTGGACCCCAATGCTCCAGTCGACCCAAATGCACCGGTTGACCCTATTGCTCCTGTAGACCCTAACGCGCCTGTGAATCCTAATGCTCCCGTGGATCCGAATGCACCAGTGGACCCCAATGCTCCCTTAGACCCTAACGCACCAACTCAGACAACAACTACGGGTCCTGAAGATACATCAGTTGGAACGACCTTATCACCTGCCGATCCGATTGCACCTGTGGATCCTAATGCTCCAGTCGATCCCAATGCTCCAGTCGAACCTAACGCTCCTGTGAATCCGAATGCACCAGTTGATCCTAACGCACCAGTGGATCCTAACGCTCCTGTGAATCCAAATGCACCAGTTGATCCTAATGCTCCTGTCGACCCTAACGCACCAGTGGATCCTAACGCACCTGTGAATCCTAGCGCACCAGTGGATCCTAACGCACCAGTTGACCCGAATGCCCCAGTTAACCCCAATGCTCCAGTTGACCCCAATGCACCAGTCGACCCCAATGCACCAGTCGACCCAAATGCTCCAGTGGATCCTAATGCACCTGTGAAACCGGATGCACCAGTTGATCCTAATGGCCCAGTCGACCCTAATGCACCAGTCGATCCAAACGCACCTGTGAATCCGAATGCACCAGTTGATCCTAATGCTCCTGTGGACCCAAATGCCCCAGTCAACCCCAATGCTCCAGTAGATCCCAATGCTCCAGTGGACCCTAACTCACCAGTGAATCCTAACGCACCAGTGAATCCTAACGCACCAGTTGATCCTAACGCTCCAGTGGACCCAAATGCCCCAGTCAACCCCAATGCTCCAGTCGACCCAAATGCACCAGTCGACCCCAATGCTCCAGTGGATCCTAACACTCCTGTGAATCCGAATGCACCAGTTGATCCTAATGCTCCAGTCAACCCTAACGCACCAGTGGATCCTAACGCACCAGTGAATCCTAACGCACCAGTGGATCCTAACGCACCAGTTGACCCGAATGCCCCAGTTAACCCCAATGCTCCAGTTGACCCCAATGCACCAGTCGACCCAAATGCTCCAGTGGATCCTAACGCTCCTGTGAATCCGAATGCACCAGTTGATCCTAATGCTCCAGTCGACCCTAATGCACCAGCCGATCCCAATGCTCCAGTAGATCCCAATGCTCCAGTGGGCCCTAATGCCCCAGTCGATCCTAATGCACCAGTAGATCCCAATGCTCCAGTGGACCCTAACTCACCAGTGGATCCTAACGCTCCTGTGAATCCGAATGCACCAGTTGATCCTAATGCTCCAGTCGACCCTAATGCACCAGCCGATCCCAATGCTCCAGTAGATCCCAATGCTCCAGTGGACCCTAATGCCCCAGTCGATCCTAATGCACCAGCCGATCCCAATGCTCCAGTAGATCCCAATGCTCCAGTGGACCCTAACTCACCAGTGGATCCTAACGCTCCTGTGAATCCGAATGCACCAGTTGATCCTAGTGCTCCAGTCGACCCTAACGCCCCAGTGGATCCTAACGCACCTGTTAATCCGAATGCACCTCTGAATCCGAATGCACCAGTGGACCCGAGTGCCCCAGTCAACCCCAATGCTCCAGTTGACCCTAACTCACCAGTGGATCCTAACGCACCTGTGAATCCGAATGCCCCAGCCGATCCTAATGCTCCAGTGGACCCTAATGCTCCAGTGGACCCTAACTCACCCGTGGATCCTAACGCACCTGTGAATCCGAATGCACCAGTTGATCCTAATGCTCCAGTCGACCCTAATGCACCAGTCGATCCTAACGCACCTGCGAATCCGAATGCACCAGTTGATCCTAATGCTCCAGTCGACCCTAATGCACCAGTGGATCCTAACACTCCTGTGAATCCGAATGCACCAGTTGATCCTAATGCTCCAGTCGACCCTAATGCACCAGCCGATCCTAATGCACCAGTCGACCCCAATGCACCAGTCGACCCCAATGCTCCAGTGGATCCTAACGCTCCTGTGAATCCGAATGCACCAGTTGATCCAAATGCTCCAGTCGACCCTAACGCACCAGTCGATCCTAATGCACCAGTCGATCCCAATGCTCCAGTGGACCCTAACTCACCAGTGGATCCTAACGCACCTGTGAATCCGAATGCTCCAGCCGATCCTAATGCTCCAGTGGACCCTAACTCACCCGTGGATCCTAACGCACCTGCGAATCCGAATGCACCAGTTAATCCCAATTCTCCAGTCGACCCTAACGCCCCAGTGGATCCTAACGCACCTGTTAATCCGAATGCACCAGTGGACCCGAGTGCCCCAGTCAACCCCAATGCTCCAGTTGACCCTAACGCACCAGTGGATCCTAACGCACCTGTGAATCCGAATGCACCAGCCGATCCTAATGCTCCAGTGGACCCTAACTCACCAGTGGATCCTAACGCACCTGTGAATCCTAACTCACCCGTGGATCCTAACGCACCTGCGAATCCGAATGCACCAGTTAATCCCAATTCTCCAGTCAACCCTAACGCCCCAGTGGATCCTAACGCACCTGTGAATCCGAATGCACCTCTGAATCCGAATGCACCAGTGGACCCGAGTGCCCCAGTCGACCCCAATGCTCCAGTGGATCCTAACGCTCCTTTGAATCCGAATGCACCAGTTGATCCAAATGCTCCAGTCGACCCTAACGCACCAGTCGATCCTAATGCACCAGTCGATCCCAATGCTCCAGTGGACCCTAACTCACCAGTGGATCCTAACGCTCCTGTGAATCCAAATGCACCAGTTGATCCAAATGCTCCAGTCGACCCTAACGCACCAGTGGATCCTAACGCACCTGTGAATCCTAACTCACCCGTGGATCCTAACGCACCTGCGAATCCGAATGCACCAGTTAATCCCAATTCTCCAGTCGACCCTAACTCACCAGTGGATCCTAACGCTCCTGTGAATCCGAATGCACCAGCCGATCCTAATGCTCCAGTGGACCCTAACTCACCCGTGGATCCTAACGCACCTGTGAATCCGAATGCACCTCTGAATCCGAATGCACCAGTGGACCCGAGTGCCCCAGTCAACCCTAACGCACCAGTGGATCCCAACGCACCTGTGAGTCCGAATGCCCCAGTCAACCCCAATGCTCCAGTTGACCCTAACGCACCAGTGGATCCTAACGCACCTGTGAGTCCGAATGCCCCAGTTAACCCCAATGCTCCCGTCGACCCCAATGCTCCAGTGAATCCTAACGCACCTGTGAATCCGAATGCACCTCTGAATCCGAATGCACCAGTGGACCCGAGTGCCCCAGTCAACCCTAACGCACCAGTGGATCCCAACGCACCTGTGAGTCCGAATGCCCCAGTCAACCCCAATGCTCCAGTGGACCCCAACGTTCCCGTGGATCCTAACGCACCTTTCAATCCTAATGCACCAGTTGACCCTAATGCTCCAGGGCACCCGAATGCACCAGTTAACCCCAATGTACCAGTCGATCCAAATGCACCAGTTGATCCAAATGGACCTTTGAATCCCAATGCTCCCAGCTCCCCCGTTATCCCCAACGCTCCCATTAACCCACCAAGTATCCCATCGGTTCCCACAGTTCCCATCCGACCGACAATACGTCCAATCCCTCAACATCCATTCTGGCCAGGTCGTCCACATTATCCCGGTAATGGCAATGTTAATGGTCAAGGCCAAGTGACACCCACCCGCCGACCCTTCTGGCCCAACTGGCACGATTGGGTGAACAACTGGCGTCCATCTATAAGACCGGTCCTCCCAACGATTGCGCCCACACCAAATAAGCCAGAATCAAACAAGAAGCCGGAAACTGCCGAGTCTGTCGAGCAACCTGCTGATATACCTTCGGGTGGCTCGATCTCTAATGAAAATGCGTCGGTTGAAGAGAGCAACAAGAAGACTGAGGATCAGTCTAAGGAGCAGGAGAAAAAAAAGCCAGGCTCAGCTGAAAATAGCTCTGCCGAAAGGAAGAGGGATTATAACAAGTCTAAGGAATCCAAGGAAGATAAGGACAATGAGAAGAAAAAGAACAAAAGCTCTGCCGAGGATAAGGATGACAAGAAAGGCGACAATAAATCCAAGAACTCAAAGGAGGAGAAAGACAGCGAGAAGAATAAGTCTAATAGTTCCGATGAGGATAAGAAGGATGACAAGGACAGCAAGAAGTCAAAGGATTCTAAGGAGTCAAAGGAAAATAAGGACAGCGAACAGAAGAAATCCAGCGAAGATGAGGATAACGAAGATCTAAACTCCAAGGAGAAGAAACAATACATTAAGAACATCATCAAGAAGCTAAGGGAAGAGAATGAATGTGACAAGGACGATGTTTATCCAGATGTGGGAGATTGCCGCAAGTATTTCCGTTGCGAGATCAAGAAATCTGGTAAACATAAGTTTGTCCATTTACGTTGCGACAACAAGGAGCGCTTTGACTACCGCAGCCTCAAGTGCAACTCCAAGGATGATGCCAAATGTTTGCACAGATAGATTCTCCTGACAATAACGAACTAAACGGAAACATCGATGGCTGACGCATTCCATATATAATCTCAAAATAAATTCAATGATATTATCCACGATATATACACATTAATGTACTTAATTAATTTTTTTTCTAATTTATTATAGCAATTACATTTAGTTTGCTTGCCAAATAAAACATAATTTATATGCACAAATCAATAAAGTCAATCAAATTGCAATTTAAACCCAACTGGCTGATTTTCTTGTTGAAGAAAAGAGTATATGATTTCAATTTGGCGAAGATCTGCGAAGAGTTTTTCTGCAAGAGCTTTCTTCGAATTCTATCTTTGACAAAGATTAATAATTCTTTGTTCTTTCTTTGGTCCCAGCTGTTCGAATATAATAGTAATTATTGTACATTGTAAGTTCTTGGTGTACTTTGTAAGTTCTGATAAGATAATGAATCTAGCAGCACTCGTAAAGTTTTTTCTGGAACTTCCTTTAAAGCGTTCCACTTACACTTGCAAAGGTTTTTCAGTGTTTTTTTTTTGTGTTGTCCCTATGTAAATATTTAGTGTAGCATAGAAATTTGAAGTGAAACGTAAACACAAGCAGAAAGCGTTAAGGGAAAGTGCATTGGATGGATGGACAGGGCGGACATAGGATAGTGAGAGAAGGGAAAGGGCGTGGCACCGAAGCAGAGCAATACACTTAAGTTGATTCGCTGTCATCCATTGCAGCTCATTTATCATTAGATGAAGTCATACACACTCGCACAACGAGAGCGAGAGAGAGGTAGATAGAGAAAAAGAGACAGAAAAGAAGATAGACTGGGTGCAGGCAACCGGCACCAGGCTCGGCGACAGTTTCAACGTCGCCTAAGTAGTGTGCTGAGACGTGGGCGTGGCAGTGGGTGCGTCTAGAGTAAGCATTACATTTTGCAGCGACAATGCAGGGCAAGAACCAGGACCACGACCAGGACCAGAACCAGGACCTGAGCATGACCAACAACCAACGGCAAGGACTAGAATGCGATGGTAACATCTACCACCACCACCACCAGCAGAAGGAGATTTAGCAGTACCAGCTTTGGCAGCAGCAGCAACGCCATCGTCACCGCCACCACCAACAACCAACGACTGAAGTAATTCAATTTTTATCGTGGGTAATTTTGTAACGAGAAACGAAAGAAGCCAACGGCAAATGGCGCTGACCAGGAGCGGGGTGTAAGTGATACACTCGGAGAAATTTAAAGAAATTCTAGCTGATACATTTCCAGAAGGTATTTTTATTGTGTCCCAACATTTACAAGAAAAACTCTCATATATTTTTTTAGAGAACACGGTGGAATAAGCAAAATCTGAGAATTCAATGACTTATCTAGAAGTCCATTTACACCTCGACTGTAGTCATTACAGTCTATATCACAGAGTCGCAATCGACCCAGAATCGGGTCTTTGAAAAATTTCAGTACAGCATATTTTTCGGGGCCAACGAATTATTATTTAATTACGAATACTCGTAAACACTAAAGTTATTTTTGAAACAGTTTTGAAATAGAAAGAAAATAGAGCTCGGAGCTCACATCTTAATTCAATATATTAAAATTAGTAGTTTGTTGTTGGTTATTTCTCTCAGTTGAAGTGTAGATGTCATTTGTGTATACAAGTTCTGACTACTCGTATATGGAACAAGTTGAGTTTTAAGCTGGGATTCGCGTTGGCCACCATTGCACTATAGGTCAAATGGACCCTTTTTCTGATATAAACTAGTTTTGTAACAGTATTCAAATTAACAAACTTTTCTTACATTCCTATTAGGAATACATTGAACTGTAATGTTGCTTACCAGAAATGTTAGCATTGCATTCTGATGTTAAGTTAACAGCTGTTAAACATGCAGCTCATAAATTGCGCAAATATTTTGATTGAAGTTCAAGTAGCTCTAGTTTTTTTTAAATTTCAATTTTGTAATACAAATTATGATAAATAGTGATCAGTGTGGTTTGTACATTATGTTGGTAGATCTGTGCTATTGGTATTGTTTGTGTTGTCTGCAGTAAGTGTCCATAAAGTGACGTTCCAAAAATAGTTATTTGGGAAGAGTTTTAAAAAAAATGTCAGCACTTGTCAGCCATGTGAGTATATACATGATGTAGAGTAATTCCTTGTGAACTCAGTTTAGTTTATTTCCCCTTTTTGTCCACTTCTCCCAAAATTTAACTTTTTAACTTAAAGCATAACGGAAAAATAAAAACTGAAAGAGTGGATGCTGTTGTACGTTATTTTAAATGGTATATCGATGTTATTAATATTGCGACACACAGACATCGATAAAACATAGATTTTTTAGTTACAGGCTAACTACTCTCCGAAAATAAGATCCAAAATATGCTCCTAAAAATAGAATAAAAAAAAAAATAAAAAATATTTGTAATATTTATTGACAAAAAAAAAATATTAAAACATATTTTTGTGCATATATATTTTTATAGGAGCGTTGATAAGCCTTGATAAGCCTTCGAGTTATTAATTTATATCAGAAAAAGGGTTCATTTGACCTATAGTGCATTGTAATTGTAGGGCGTGGCAAAGGCGGATGCTCTCCCATGTGTGTGTGTGTTTGTGTGACCATACGTTGAAAATTCAATTTGCCTGATGACTTGCTGTGGTTTAAATACAACCAAAAAGCGACATCGGCCATTAAACTCATTGCCACTGTTGCTGTCCTGGCCTGGATATGCTGGCCAATGGTTAAGGACACAGTGTGCCACTATATACTACAATCCTGCCCATATCTACATTATATACTTATGCTTACGTAAAAATAACAAAAAAGTCAGAGGAAAAAAATGTTTAAAAAATTGCACAAAAAAAAAATGAAAGTTAAGCGAACGCAAAAAATCGTAAACTTTGTTAACTTCATTTGACAACAGCAACAGCAGCACGAACTGAGGCTGTCACAGGCGCAGAGAGAGGGAGAAAGAGATAGGGAGAGAGAGTCGTGAGGGAATGGAGGGGCAGGCAGGAATGATGCTCTGATCCAGGACATAGCTTTATGTGCCACTCGCCACTCGTAGTATGTCCCTACTTGCAGCTGTTCGTTGATTGGATTTCAGGCGCTTGAAAAATCAATTTTTATTTAATTAATGTGCCTCGTTGCATGCATTACACACACACGCACACACACACACATGCACACAGTCGTAGATAGTGAAACAAACCTTTTAAGCTGAAAATAGTCCCCATATCTTTTCATATTGAGGCTTACAATTTACATATATGTGTTGGAGCTCGCTCTTAGCTAATTTGCCTGAGCATTAAATGCGCTTTTTTATTGTGGTTCCATTGGGTTCAGTGAGTGATTGGAGTAATACCGTATGTAAGATATGCATAGAAAAATTTGCCCTCCGACTCTCATAATTTGAGCTTTGTTATATCTTCTGTAGAAATAGCTCTTTCTGTATTTTTTGGGTATACAAAATTTATATTTTTCTGTATACGCAATAGATAAGTCAGCTTATCGCACAAGCTTAAATATATATTTAATATTCATATTTTTTTTTTTTTGCTTTTATAATCTTCTTCAGGATAATGTTAATCATAATAATAGGAAAATTATATTAAAAACTCTAGTGAGACTCTATACTCTTTAGATAAGCATTCTAGCCCAGTAAATTTAATTTTAAGTTAAGTATATTACAATTTAGTGAGTTTAAGTGACAGTTTTTACTTCCATATAGAAATAGTTCGCTTTGCTTTTAAAATGAAAAACACAATTTCCAATGCAATATTTCTGGCATTCATGAAATATATGTATTGTACTTTGCATCTTATGACAGATTGGCTTAACCAACAATAAGATAAGCCTAGCTTAAGTTAAATTTCCATGTAGGCATCCAAGCGATAAGCATTCTATGATTAGCAACATGGAGCCTTCTTATGTAGTGAGCTCTCCTGGCCAATCGCGACATCAATCGGTTCAGCCCAATAACATTCTGTTCATATGGCGTCAAACGCTTTATTTTGCTGCGTCCCATGCAATGCACACAATGACGCCGCGGGGAGTTGGCCAAAGGACTGGGCTGGGGGGCAAGAGGGGTTGCGGACGACACCTGCGAATACCGTCGCGTAAGCAAAAAGCTAAAAGCAGAAGATGAAAAAGAGAACGAAGTGAAGGAATAAAAATCTTGTACTTGTATATTTAATATTCACATTTCAATTGTTTTTGGGCCCCAACCACTCGACTTGGCTCATCGCGTAACTTTGCCCCGCCCACATTCCCACTCATCCCCCATCGATCGCTCCCCCCAACAGCGTCTCCGTTGTGTGTATCCCATTTTACCAGTTGTGGAAGTCCTCCAATCTCCATCCTCCATCCACCAGCATCGCCTTCTGCTCTGCCCTTTTGCTTATTTGCTTTGACTTTTGAGCTCTCCTTTTGGCGTTGACGACGGCGCTGGAAATGTTGTTGTTGTTGTTGTTGTTATTGTTGTTGTTGCTATTGTTGTTGCTGGTGCTGCTGGGCGTTTTTACTCTTGCCTTTTATTTATAAAATTTTCATAAAGTTTTGTGTTATTAAAAATGGAATATATTCTCGCGCGAATACGCAATGGAATATTAATAGCATGGAATAACTTAAATTTGTGTACAAATAAACGAAAAGCACTAAATAGAGAATCTTACTGTACACTTAGGTACATACTACATAAATATAAACACAAAGTATGTATTAAAGGAGTATGACGTGGTCTGAATAAGATCACATCAGAATTATCATAAGACGCTTTTGAAAACTGTCCATAAAATTACAGAATGTCAGGAATTTCAAAAAAAAGTCCACATTTGGACTCTTTCTGCACTCTTCAAACGTATTAGTTTAAATGAAAATTTTACTAATAACTAAGTGCCTCTGAATTCAATTGCTCTTTAATCCAAAAATATACAAGCTGAATTCTACATAAAATCACATATAAAATGTTATGGTAGTAATCAATTTCTAAGCTGGTTATTATAATTTTCAACACTAACGGTTTAAATTTGAAAAACGTACAAATAGTAGAACTTCAGTATTAAATGTCAAACAGGAAATGTCAAATACACGTTTGAAAGGAAACTTATCGATAATATTGCTGTAGATGACTAAAGGCACTTGTGAAAGTTTTCATCAGGCATTAATCAACACTCCATTATCTTAATTGTCAGGCAGGAAAAAATAAATTTGTGAAAAAATCATCTTATAAAACGGTGAAACTTAGCCAAATAAAAATGTCTGATAGCGAGAATCAATCATTGGATAATGATATGTTGGAGCTGGAGGAACAGTTCATACTGCGTTTCCCCAAGGTAAATAACCAGTAACTAGCCATAGCTATTATTTTCAAGTCCACATAATTTTCTGACAGGACATTGCCGAGGAGGTCTTAGAATCGGTTGAGGCCGGAAACATCCATGAGAAACTGACCATAGAACTGGACAGTGAGTTGCGGTATGGCGAAGTGCGTGTGAATGATCAAGTGCTGCACGCCAAGTTCGTCGACTTGCCGACAGTTGTGGAGAGCTACAAGACGGCTGACAATATTAACTTGTACAAGACGGCAGACATCAACCAGATGCTGGTCTGCTCCACAGAGCCAGTGAAGGACAACCAGGAGGCGGAGAAATTGCTGGGCCTGGAGTTGGAGAAACTGCTGGATTCCGAATCGGAGGAAGGTAAGGAAAACAAGGACCAGGTGACCAAGGAGGGCACCAAGGATATTCCGAAAGTAGACGAGAAGTTCCTTTGGCCCCATGGCCTGACCCCGCCCACCAGGAATCTGCGCAGGCGTCGCATCGCCAATGCCATGAAGGGGAAGAACGTCGAGTCCGCGGAGCAGGACGTCCTCAAGGAGGTCAAGTATCTGCTGCGCATGGACAGTGAAGCAGTCCGTATCGAGTACGCGGTGGTGGACGACGACGGCAAACCTGACGAGCCTGACGAGTCCTATTCGGACGGGACTGAACTCGACGAAGAAGAGATTGACGAAATTGTCAAGAAATTGTTACTGTAGTGGATTTTTCGTCAATTGTTTATTTGAATTTACAAGTTTTTGATTTTTCAAATAAAAGCAAAACGATTTTGCGATACGACTTATATACTATAGTTAAATGTGATTAAATGCTCTTGCAGCTTTTACATTTGTTGTATACTTAATAATTGAAATGCATTTCAAACCAATTTTCTATTATTTCAATAGTCATTTCATGAAATAGGTAATTTATAATCAAACAGATTCTTTGGTGCTTAGAAGCAATTTGACTTTTAATATTTCGAGTTAATTAGAAAGTGCTTTGCACTTAAAATTGGTAATGT
Source organism: Drosophila suboccidentalis (assembly GCA_037043435.1). Taxonomy (NCBI): domain Eukaryota; kingdom Metazoa; phylum Arthropoda; class Insecta; order Diptera; family Drosophilidae; genus Drosophila; species Drosophila suboccidentalis. Next base: position 1,082,920 of record JBAMBK010000663.1, on the reverse strand, counting down.
AATTAAATGTATTCTTAATAAACTAAGTTAGAATTCTTGTTAAATTTGAGTCTAAATTGCGCAGTTTTTGTGAAATTCAAAAATTTAATTAATTTATAGGAAATATATTTTGTAAATATTTACGATAATCAGTGAAATTAGCTTTTTGATGAACTGAGACAGCTTTATGATTAGCTCACCTGGGAATGGAGTTCAAGTTCAAGCAAGTCACTAAATTCTCAAGTATTGCATTAATAAAAGTCTCATCATGCTCTGAGTACATCAGCTATGTATGTGAATCTGTGCATATTAATGGATGTCGAACGGGTCAACAGCGACACCAACTTGGACTACACACGCACACACACGCACACACACATATGAATCATGAGGTTTGCCATGCGAGGCGTCTGTTTTCTCAGCGCGAACGTGCCATAGAAAATAGCCGCAGCCCAAGACGAGGCAGTCAGAGAAACTCAGAGAAAGAGAGAGAAAGGGCGGAACGAAGCTTGGCATAATAAATCACTGGGACGAGACAAAGTTGACCCAGTAAGTGAACCCGATAAGACGACGACGGACCCGGCAAAAGTTCGCCTCAAGTCAAGCCGAATTGCTTGGAGTGCGTAGGTGTCGGACGTTGGATGTTGAATGCTGAATGTTGAACGTTGAATGTTGAATGTTAAATGTTAGACGTGTCACACTTTGAATGGGGCAAATGCACCTTGAGCACGGTAATTGCTTTGGACGGCCGCTGAAAGCCCAAACAAATTATAAATTGCCGTCAACGTTGTGGCCCGGCTCAAAGGCTTAAAATATATACATATATATAAAAAAAAGTGAGTGAATAAAAATTGTTGGCCCACTTCAACTGGCTCATTACCCCGCCCCGCTGTCTTATCTTGGCGCTGTTGATCCATCAACTGGATTTTTGCTGCTGTTTCAGCTTCTTCTCCTGCTTCTCCTGCTTCTGCTCCTTCGTCTTCTTCTTCTTCTTCTTCTGCTAACTGTTAACTGGCATCAAGAGTTTTCATGAAACATTTTCTGATTGCGTGTGCATTTTTAATGTCCTCTTGGCCTTTTGGCCTTTTCAGGCAATGTACGCACTTCATTCATCAATGTGCGCGCCGTGGCCCCAAAACGATGGCCAAGACAAATGATGATGTCTGGGCTCTACCTGTTAGCCCGTTTGGTATTACTCGGCCATCTTGGCATCTGGATACCATTTACCTTTAACGTTCCATCTCCCATCTCACATCTGCCTCCTCCCTCTCTCTCTCTCTCTCTCTGGCCCTTTGTTTTCTGGCCATGGCTCTGACATCTCCCTTCTCTGGCAGCATTACTTTGATTTTTATAAATTTTATATGGCACACGCCTTTCTTTGACTGCCCTCCGCCTTCTTCTCCTCCTCAGTTCCAGCTCCGCTTTTCACCTTTCACCTTTCACCCCTTGAAGGCAGTGTTGGTTCGGTGAGTGCGCTCACTAATGAAATATGAATAATTAATATTGTGTGCTTCATTTTGTTTTACTTCATTTGGAGTTCATTATTTTTGGCTCGCTGCATTGCTGCGCCCTTTGGCGTATCCAGTTCTCGTCTCGAATCTCGAATCTCGAGTTTTGTATCTTTCTTTCATTTCTGCTACAATTCGTAACTGATTTTTGTGTGTGGCATCTCAAGTATGTACGAGGCGTAACACAGGCACTTAAACAGCTCTTGTAACAGCATAAATTGAAGAGATCGAAAGAGGACTGTTAATTATAATTATGAATATTGAGTAATCGCCCTATATCGATATTAAAATAAACCCTTCAAATTTGTACACAGTTTTGTAGAATTATTTTAAGCATTTCATATATTATTTCGTGAATTCGCATTGTCTGTATTATTACAAAAAGCTATCATTTACAACCGCATTTCAATTACTGATGTAAATCCAAACGATATAACGTATTTTATTCGAAAGCTAAAAATCGATAATAATAATACCAATATACTAAGTTTTCCTAAAAATACATTCGAAAGTAAACATAGTAAAAAATATTAAATATACGCTTAAAATTTGACTTGTAAGCTGCTATGTCGAAAATCTAATGCATTTCAAAATTTCAAAGCTTTGCCAAAACTGATCAGATATCCAAGAAGAATGTGATTTTGTTCATGGCTTGGGCCCTAAATTCCATACATATCTGAGGAGAAAGATCATTAAATATTCTTCAGGACTGTAGATATTCTACATTGAAGACAGCTAGAAATACGACGACATTCGCAAGTATTTTGAACTCCCATATCGTATCAATTCCACTTGTTGTAAGATTAAGATGAATTAAAGATAATCTCCAACATATCCAAAAAGTATGCTAATGATTTTTGCATAGAAATAATTTACAAATAAAATTAATTGGTGTGCACTGGGCAACAACATTAAGAGGGTATTGCTGGTTGGCAAAAATTTGTTTATTTATTTTTATAGCTTGGATATTTGAGAATATCGTCTCAAAAGGGTTTTTTTGAATTTCGAAATACTTTAGGAGACATAGCCGTTTTTGTCCAGCAATGTTTTCGCCAAAATGCATCAAAATGCTTTGATGCAAAAAAATAACTTCAAACTTTAAACGAGTTTAACTCGAAACCACTTTTTTCGAAGCTGCGGCACGGATTGCGCCCGTACTTCTGAACCGATTTTGATAAAACAAAGTGCAATCGACGCAGAATTGTCACCATTATGGTCCGTACCTCAATCATAATTTTAAACATTTTTTTACAATTTTTTTTTTACACTAAACTACAAAAAAAATGGCCCGAAACCGATTTTTCATTTTTCAATGGCCGCCATTTTGTAAAAAAAAATCGCAAAATTATGATTGAGGTAGAGACTTGAATTACGTCTGTACTGAATCTAACGCCGTTTAATTTTTCCATTTCTGATGATCCGAAGTGGAGTTATCCGTGCCGCAGACAGCATACCTTTTTTTTCGACGTTTTTGAACAGCCCTCGTAAGAAGAAAAAAATAATTTTTTTTATTTAATTCAATATGTTCTTAAAACAATTAAAAAAACAGAATTTAAATAACTATTTCCGCTTTCAAAAATGTTAGGTTAGAGTCTTATCGTTTTTTAGGTATGATGAAATAAAAATTATTTAAAAATCAAATAAATTACTTTTTGTTTATCTGATGATGTTGCATTATTATTCCTAAAACATTGGATTATTTTATAAATATTTTGTTTTTACTTTAATTTTATGCTAAGCATGCCAAAATCATCGATTTATCCCTTCCGAATTCAAACTCACTAGCTCAATGTCAAATGAATTCAATCCGCAAAATCTTGCCGAAAGTGAAAACCGGAACAGGCCCGTATATGAAATCCATTTTTGCAATTAATATTTTGTTAACATGTGTAACTAAAAAGTATATGTATGTAGGATAATTATATTTTCAGCAAAAAATGAAATAAATAAAAAAAAAATATAAAATTGATATGCCAGCTTTATATCAAAGCAAGCAATCGATTTGTTTGACAATTACAGCAAGCGTTAATCAACACTTAATCAATTGAAGTAGTTGTCAGGCAGTGAAAAGAGTTTAGTTGTCAAAAGAAAAGAAAACGACAAAAGGGTAAAATTCAGCCAAATAAAAATGTCTGATAGCGAGAATCAATCATTGGATAATGATATGTTGGAGCTGGAGGAACAGTTCATACTGCGTTTCCCCAAGGTAAATAACCAGTAACTAGCCATAGCTATTATTTTCAAGTCCACATAATTTTCTGACAGGACATTGCCGAGGAGGTCTTAGAATCGGTTGAGGCCGGAAACATCCATGAGAAACTGACCATAGAACTGGACAGTGAGTTGCGCTATGGCGAAGTGCGTGTGAATGATCAAGTGCTGCACGCCAAGTTCGTCGACTTGCCGACAGTTGTGGAGAGCTACAAGACGGCTGACAATATTAACTTGTACAAGACGGCAGACATCAACCAGATGCTGGTCTGCTCCACAGAGCCAGTGAAGGACAACCAGGAGGCGGAGAAATTGCTGGGTCTGGAGTTGGAGAAACTGCTGGATTCCGAATCGGAGGAAGGTAAGGAAAACAAGGACCAAGTGACCAAGGAGGGCACCAAGGATATTCCAAAAGTAGACGAGAAGTTCCTTTGGCCCCATGGCCTGACCCCGCCCACCAGGAATCTGCGCAGGCGTCGCATCGCCAATGCCATGAAGGGGAAGAACGTCGAGTCCGCGGAGCAGGACGTCCTCAAGGAGGTCAAGTATCTGCTGCGCATGGACAGCGAAGCAGTCCGTATCGAGTACGCGGTGGTGGACGACGACGGCAAACCTGACGAGCCTGACGAGTCCTACTCGGACGGGACTGAACTCGACGAAGAAGACATCGACGAAATTGTCAGCAAATTGTTATAATTAATGCTACCAATTTTATTCTTAACTTTCAAATAAACACAGTTCTGTGGTAATTCAATAACTGAAACTTTTTAAAAGAGTAGGTAGCATCTAAGTGTCGGGTTTCTTAGCAAAGAATTAAATTCTTATCGGTTGCGACATTGTCGAGTTTTAGTCAAAGATGAAACCAAAGCTCTAAGGAAAAGCTTAAAGAATATTATATTTTAGGTTAGTTCTTATAAAAAAGTAATTAAAATGGCTTTCCCATGAACCCGCATTTGAATCAGAAAAGTAGGCTGGGAAAGAAGTAAATTTCAGCTATTTTCCACCGCAAAAAGTAAAAAATAGCTCAGGTAATTCTTGCTTTTTCTTATTGTAATCATTTAGCTTTAATACCTTTAAATGGAGTTGTGAAAGTAATTAAAGTTCTTGCAACAATGTGCACAAAAACAAAGCAATATTGTTAAGCCAATTGGCACGAGCACACATGAGAAAGAGAAAGAGAGAGAGAGAGAGAGAGAGTGAGAGAAATGGAAAATGCAGCAACAAAAATGCCAGACATCTGGGCGTTAATTTGCCAAGCGATAAGACGCAGTGCATGCAAATGCCCAGAACAAATGTGAAATGAGATGCGACTGCCACTTGCCACCCACCTGCTGCTGCCTGTTCGTGCCTGTCGACTGCCCCGCCCCCCTTATACAAGCTGGGCAAAAAAGCCAGCTTAAACCTCTCGTCGAGTAAATAAGTCTGATATGTTTTTGCTAGCCAATTTCCTAATGCCACATTATTTGTGTTGCACAATTTAGCTTGTAATTATGCACGAGGCATAAAAACGTTCCGGACACACACACACACACAACACACACACACACACACACACACACACACACACCACACACACACAACACACAAACACATACACACTCAATTTCTTCGGTTGTGTATTGCAAAGCAGAGTTTGAATTACAATTCCAAAATACAGAAATCTGTATACGGTTTTCTGAATCAGTTGCCCATCCTTAAATCCTTTTGTCTCATTTGAACCACTCATCCTCCTGTCTGTCTCTCTCTCTCTCTCTGTCTAACTGTCTATGCGTGAGCGTGGCAAATGCATTTTGCTCTTTGAATTTTAATTGCGTTGACGGCGACGCTGCTGACCTCGCTCCAAGTCCAAACACTTGACACTCTTTTTTATGCCCTTCCAAAGGCTACTTTAATTTTATCACGAAAGGTGTCACGTTATCAGCAATCAACTTCAAAGTCTGTAGATATGTCGAAATTAGACATGTCGGATAATATAACTATATCATATTAATGATCTGTCAAGTTGTAAGTTCAAAAATTGATAAAAAAGGGTGGCCATATTTTGTTTGAATAGACACCGATGAGATCGTAAGTAAGCTGCTTAAATATTGCTTTTATTAGTGTTGGTTTTTTTCTTTTTCGATTTGAAAGCTTGATTTAATTTTTTTTTTTTTTTTAGTAAAAAAATGTGTATATTTTATTTAAACTGGTTTTCTGCTACCTTTAGTGGCAACTTAATCTAGTTTTACTTATTTGATTTAAATTACCAAATAAACGTGTACCTTTAATAGCTTGAAGTTTTTTTTATAAAAATGTGGACAGTGCTGGAAATATTTGAATTTTTCAAACAAGCAATATGTTGAAGCAGAATCAAATAAGAGGTGAACAAATTATAAAATGTACATACAGCAAGGATATCGATTAAGTTTTAACAGTTTAAAGTTTCTGCAAATATATCATGAAATATAAAAATAATTGATGTTAATCAAAACTATAAATCGAGTTTAATTAAAATCATTGCTCGATACGTCATCAAAAAAATAATCGAATTAAAACTGTCGATTTTCGATGTGTTTTTGCATCACTAATTTTGGCTTAAGCTTTTTTTCTAATAATATTTATTGGTAAGCATAATTAATGTTCGGCTTGCCGAAAGGAATTTCACTTTCTTGTTTTATTTTTCTGACCAAATGTTTGCTAGCCATGTTTGGCTCAATTTAAGAAGTGGGAGAGGGAGGGGTGGGGGGGGGGGGGGGGCAAGGGTTGCGGTCGGTTTTTGCCCCTTCTCAGTCATAACGCTTTTAGTGTCGCCGACATCGACTAATTTGTCACTTTTGTCACTTGGGCGCTGCTCGTTTGGGTTTGTATAAAGTGAAAGGTGAAAGACAGAGAGAGAGAGAGGAATGGAAAAGAGAGAGAGAGTGACGAGAGGTTGGTCAGCATATGCTGTGGCAACCCTTTTCAAGGACACTTTGTATTCAAATAATGTTTGACGGCTTTGTTGTTGTCTTTGCTACCATGCGACCAATTTTTTTTATTTTTATTTTGTATGTTTTTTTCCACCTTCCCCCTTCCCCCTTCCGCCCCTCTCAACCCCTTAACACCCACTCCGCTCTCTGTTCTTGCTTCACTTTTGGTTTTTATTATTATTATTTTGTGCGTTGAGTTGCCAGTTTATTCGCAGTCGTCTACATTTTCCCTCCCTTAATCTCCACTTTTGCCCTGCTCCCCTGCCTTTTTCCGCGCCCCTTCGCTGTGGCACGTACCATTTAAAATTCTCTGGTATTTTGGCATTCGCACGTAATTAGCTGTTAATTTGGCCGCCGGTTGGCAACTGAGCCGCGAATTTTACTTTCCACTTGAATTCAGTTTCGTCGCAAATTGGGAAAAACGCGGCCAATGACAGTGAAAGGGCACAAGGGAAAGCAAAAGAAACCCGAAGACAGACAGACAGACAGACAGACAGACAAACAGACAGCAACAGACATATTAAGTTAAAGTAAGTACTTACTCGTCCTTTAAGTCCTTCCAGTCTGTTTACTCAGCTGCATGTTTAAGTTAACAGCAACTTTAACTTGTGGTTGCATCTGACTTCGTTTCTGTTATGTTAATGCAGTGGAAAACTCTCTGGCAACTGTTGATAAATGCTTGCAAACTTACCAAGAGTAAAACTGCAGCGTTGCCATGTATGTATTTTTGTATTTTTTGCATTTTATAATTGGATCCTAAAAATAATATTAAACAAAAAAAATCATAAATATAATATAAGCTATTTAATCTATTAAGATTGCAAGTGTTTTCTTTTTTCTCTACGTATTTTTCGTTGTTATATAGTTATTTAAGTTTCCGCAAGCTCAGCACATAAAACAAAGAAATACTGGGAGTCCCCTAAAATTCGATATGCTAATGCAGACAATGTATATAGTGCAATTTTTCAAGAAATAAGAATTTGACAGTTTTTTGCTTTATTTGCTCAGTTTGTCTAAATGCCCATTACTGAAAAATAATGATAGCATTTGAAGAAAATATTGGACCGGCTAGACATGCCAAATTTAGGTCTTTCAGCTTGGAAAATACTGAATTCGATTTCCATTATTTAAAAAAAAATAAATCAAAGAAAAAACCTATATGGTTCATACCCGTAAATTTTTAACCCAAGCATGCGTTTTTAAGTTCTTTAAAATGAAATGAAAGCGATTTCTGTGGCACCCCTGTATATATATTCTGCATCTCTCTCTGTCTCCCTTTCTCCTTCTTACTCTCATTTCAGTAACGAATTGGAAAATAAAGTGACAAGTCAAGTCTAAAAAATTCTTTGTAAATGAAAACTCTTAAAATAATTCTATATTATGACAATCGACAAACAGATAAAATTTATTTATATTATATTCATATTATTCTTTCTCTCTCTCTCTCTCTCTTTGTCATTCGCCTATTCATCAACTCTATAGCTGTTTCAATCTCATTTTCTGTTTAGTTCTATCAATAATTGAGTTAACTTTGCGGCTTTGTGCTATATGAGAGTTGTGTGTGTGTGTGTGTGCATTGTTGAAGGGGAAGAGGGTGGGGGTGTAACCCCCCCGCAGATGACACCAAATTACTTGACCTGGCCACACCAACCACAAGCAAAGGTATGGCAACCGTAAACTTTGCAGCTAATTATAAATGAAATCGGATATCAAAGGCGAAACTGAAACACGCCTTTGTGCAACACCAGGCAACAAACACACACACACACACACACACAGAGAGAGAGATAATGACAATTCATTTGAAGCCAGAGAGAGAGGAGTGGGCAGTGGGGAGTGAATAGAGACAGAGGAAGGAAGAAGACGAAGCTGCGGCTCTAAGCAAACAAACAAACAATGGACGACGCTTGTTGTTATCGTTGTTGTTGTTGTTGTCTTGCTGTGCCAAAAGGGGGGGGGGGAGGTGTGGCAAGCGAAAGGGGACAGCAGGGAAGTGGCAACATGAAGTGTATCTGTGTGTGTGTGTGTGTGTGTGTGTAGGCGTGGGGCATGCCACCAAAGGCAAAGAACAAAGTGGAAAATTCATAAAATGTCATTGTCGCTTTATTAAAACGCGCCAAAAACGCAGGACAAGACACACACACACACACACACACACACACACATGGATAATAGCTAATGTGTGTGTGTGTGTGTGTAGGTGGGGGAGAGTCCTTTTGCCTGGTTTGTTTTGCTGGGCTGGCAAATTGGGCGGCGTCGACAACGTTGTCTGCGTTTTGCCATCGACAGCTGTTGGCGTCATTTACAAAAGCTTTTTGGCCGTTTTATGGGATTTTGCAACAGTTTCATTTTCATTTTGGCCGCTATGTTTGTGTGTGTGTGTGTGCCACACGATGTGGCAATGTCTAGATAGAGAGAGGCAGAGAGGGGAAGAGGGAGAGGGAGAGGAAGTTGGCTGCATAATGCTGCCATTAGAAGTTGGAAGTTGCCGTCAAGCACTTGCTAACGCCAAAAGATGATGAGCAACAACATGGAGAAGTGCCATATGCATCTGTCTCTGTGTGTGTGTGAGAGAGAGTGTGTGTGAGTGTGTGTGTGTGTCATGTTGCGACAACGATAATAGCTGCCAACGTTTGTTGATTCGCTCGCTGTCTATGTCTACACTGCAAAAAAATAACACAAAATCCATTCTAAAATTCAAGTTAAAAATTCTTGATTTTTTGATGAGTTTTTCACGTTTGTATTCAGGACATTATTGTTAAACTCACACAATATACGAATGAAATGACAACGACCCAGCTTTCAAATAGTCGTAAAAGAATAAAACCTTTGATTTCACTGAGAAAAATTCTTATGGAGACCCAATAATTTAAATATTTGCGCAGAAGCAGTTAGAAAAACTGAGATTAATAAACTTTTGACTTTGACTTTATTGACTTTATCCCGGAATCCCGAAGTGTTTTTTTTCCGTGTACGTTCTCATCGTTGCCATTTGCCATCACCATTCTCATCTCGCCCCCCTCCCTATAAGATGCTATATCTTCCTATTCTCCTCCGCCTCATTCTCCTCATCCTCATCCATATTCTTGTCCCTGTCATATTTGAACTTTTAATATTGACGCCATTTAACACGTTCTGCTGCAAATTTTATAAATGACTCTGTCTGTCGCTCTGAGGTTGTGTCCCTGGCGGATTGAGGGAGCTTGCAACAGTTTCCCTTCTTCTCCCTCCCTCCCTCTGCTCTGCTCTGCTTTCGCCTCCTTCTCGCTTAGATCATTCCTTGGGCGCTGATTTTGTGGTCGTGTCTGTGCGGCAACTAACGAATAATTGAATGGTATATGAATGCATTCGCATTACATTATTGAGCTCGTCGCTATTCTAAATTATTCAAAAAGTTTGCTGTTGAATGTGAAGCGTTCAATCTTTTGATGTCAATACTTTAATTGAACCCGAGGATAAAAAAGGATTCATAAAATATTGCCCAAAAATACATTTAATTTTGTCAATCAATTTCCCAATTTTTGCCATTTCTTAAGCTTATAAAATTATGCAATAAAATAATTTTCAAATTGTTTACAATATAATTTAATTGATAGTGTTATTATATTATTTTAAAATATTATTTTTAAATATTAATAATTTCTTTTTCTAGACTGATTTTAGTCGACACAAAAAATAAATCAAAATTTAAAAGTAAACGAGCTAAAAGTCCAAAATTTGGTGTTAACAGGGAAATCAATGTCATTAGAAATTAAATTCACAGTAAATTTGTCAAAACCATTAAATTACCTCTGAATTAATCGAGTTGTGGTGGCTAAAAACCTATTGTCGAATTACACATTTGTAAATATCCCGAAGATTAATAAGTATGTAAGTACTCTAAGACATGGCAAACATACATACATATCTGTTAATGCTTCACCGGTGATTAACTGGTGCCCACAATGCAAGCAATTCAACATTTGCTGTCACTGATAATCTTGAATACACTTTGAGGCGATCGATTTATATATATTTATGAATGTATCTTGGACTGCCTTAAGACGCTTGTGGCTTTTAGTTGTGGATTGTTTGTGAATTAGCTGGAGATCAAATCACTTAAAGAGCGCAGAGCTCCTCAATCTCAATCTCAATCGCAGGCCGGGAGGAGTCGAGGAAAGGAGCTTAGAGGATGCCAAAGCGACTGACACGAGAATCGACGCTATCGAGTGTCAGGGAGATGGTTGTGTGGCAACTTATAAATCGATATGAGTGTCTGTTGCACACACACACACACACACATAGACAGTCCCGAGACAGGCGTCACATGCCCCCTTCCCTGTCTCCTGTCTCCCTTTCCCACTGTCCCTGTCCCTGTGCCAACAATATTCGATCATTACATGGCAGACGCTGCAAGTCTCGAAGAGTTGGAGCTGGAGCTGGAGCTGGAGACTATGCCGAGGACCAACGAGGCAGCGCGTCATCTTGTCAAATATTTCGCGCTAAATTAACACGACAGCGCGCCCAAATGGAGTAAGAAGATGTCAGCCGAGACTCGCAGACACTCCACTCCCTGTGGCAGAGGCAGAGGCAGAGGCAGAGGCAGTGGCAGTGGCAGTGGCAATGCCTGTGTGCCAGGCTATGGGGCGGTGCTGTCGCTTTGGCGGCTTTCCCACCAGATCTAGTGGTTGTTTTAGCTTGTTAATGGTTAAATAATGTTTTTTTTTGTTTTTAAATTATGTGACTTTTAGTCTTTGTTTATTTTATTTATTTTTTTAGATAATATTAGCTCTAGTTCCTATTTATGACGGTTTGTGATGAAAGCGAACATCCAAAGGACATAATCACTAAGTAAGTTTCTTACCTGATTATACCCATTGGTAGTAGAATACAAGTGTGTAGAGTATTCGTTGCAATGTATGTAACATGATGAATCAGGCGTGACAAACCTTATAAAATATAAATGTTCTTGATTAGAATCAACCGCTGAGTCGACATATTCATGTTCGTCCCCGTTCCAATTCCCAGTTCGATCAAATTGATTTCAAGAAATTGGTTACTTTTTAAGATGGAACGCTTTTGCTTGTAGTGAATGTTTCATTATATAATTAACATCCATCCAACCGAATTATATTAAAAACGGATACAAATAACGATAGTTATGGCTGTTTTAAGTTTTAAAGCAACGCAAGTGCCCAAAAGTATGCATCAGTATTTATACTGATGGATAAAAATTCATAGAATAAATTTGTGTTTATTTTAAAATGAGTGACAGGTGTCTTATAGTCTTATTTGTTTTCTTTTTACAATATGGTCTGATTTGTATGTAATATCACTGCGGACGGCAGTCCGCGCTAGTGACGAAAGTAGCACGAATTGTGCGAAAGGCGACTAGCATATATACACAGCAAGAATGGAAAATTTGCTATGACTGTCCGATCAGGTCGAGTTATAAATATACCGATCGAAAGGTATAAATTTCACTAACAAATGTGCATACTGAGACGCTTAAAAACTCACCTGGTTTGTCAGATAAACAGGTGTTAGTGGGAGGGGTAAAATTTATACTATTGGAGCCTTTTTTTTGTTTTTTACTATTCTATTCGATCATCAAGATTTGACGACTGGTTCAAAAGATACACGTAATTAATTTTGAAATCGCTAAAACCCGCTAAAATTGACCCGCCCATAATATGTAAACGGTAGAAGCTACAGATATGATCTATATATCGTTGGAAAGGTATTTTGTAGGGCTCTCAAGCACACCTTTAAGCTTTTCTAGAGTGCATAGGTAAAAAGCTACAGTTTTGCCGAGTGCCTAAATTTTTCACTCACTAGACTTTTACCTCGTAAAGAAGTTTTTTTAATAAGATTTGTACGTACGCACAGTCTACTTAATTTTCAATTTTTATTTCTAAATAAACATAAAGATTCCAGATCTATATCATAAACTATAGAGATACAACAGATCTTGTACAGAATGTGTGTGTTTTTCCCGAAATTGTTGGTGTTTATTTTGGAAAGCAACACTGCTGCTGGGACAGGAGGCAGGAGGGAGGAAGCAGGAGATAGGAAGCAGGAGGGAGGAAGCAGCTAGGCCTCTTTCGCTCTGTAGCTCAAAGGAACAAAAAAAGTCAAGTGGCCCAGCACTGCACATACATAACTCAAACAGTTTCTCTCTTTCTCTGGGTGTGTGAGTGTGTCTGTGTAAGTGCATAATTTGTTGGCTTTGTGCTGGGCTGGTGCCTTTTTCAGGGGGTGGTAAGGAGGAAAAGCAGTAGCAGCAGCAACAGACAGGCCAAAAACGAGAACCAAGTCTCGCAACAGCTGCATAAGTTAACAAAAACAGACACACACACACACACACGCAGAGAAAGAGAAAGAGACAGCGAACGAGTGTGTGAGAGAGGGAGAGGGAGTTAGATGTAGAGGGCGACACGGCATATTATTAAAAATGATAGCAGGAATTTAAACGCTGGCGTAATTAAAATTAGCCAACCTAATGATGCATCATCATCCTCATTAACACCAGTACTCACTCAGCTGGGAAGCGAAAGACGAAAAGATAGATAGAGAGAGAAGGAGAGAGTAAGCGAGTTAAACTGATAAAGAGAGCACACAAACTAGAGCAGCTTGATGAGAAAGCTGTGACAATACTTAGAGCTATAAAATGCAAATGATATATGATCAAAAGATAGGATGTATAGTGTAAGTGAAAGAATAAAGATTTTCGAACGAAGAGTGAGAGATAGAGAATGAGAGAGCATGAAGATCAAAATAAGAGAGACCGAGAGAGTGATAGTGGCTACAGTGAAGCTACATGTATGCTAAAATATGATTTTTTGTTCATTTTTTATGTTATTCTTTAAATTGTTGTGTCTAAACCAATATTCAGCTCTGGGAAAGTGTTAACCTCTTGAATGGTAGTTTCTAGAATTAGCATTAATACAACAGAGCAATTTCGAGTCGTAAAGCTGTATCATTCCAAAAAATATGCGTCACTGAGTAACTTCTATGCTAAAATAGATAAGAAAGCGTTAAAAATAAAAGAAATATCAACAATATGACTGGCCCAATTAAGGTTAATACTCCAAAATTGTAGTGAAATTGAAGATAGACGTTATATCATATCATAACTTAAATATTATAAATGCCATAACGTTGAATGTTTTTAATGAATGCGTTGCTAAATATCTGAAGATAATAAAAGATATATAAAAAACTACACACCAAATTGTTCATTGCCACAGAGGGCGAGAAACTTATCTTTCAAGTGGCATATCTAAAAACTAGCTGACAACGCGTATAATCCAAAATCTTGGCTGTAAAAGCAAAGAAAACAAAGAAGTCTGCGTAAAATGATTATTATGGATTGCAATATGGTAGATGTTGGAGCATTTGCTGAATCCAAACATGTACAAAGTGATTGATCCATCGCACTTTTCGGTTATCCACAGAGGCACTTCATGACGTCATTACGAGAGTATTGCCACGCATATGGCGCAAATGATTAAAGTCATCAAAGCCAAAAGAAAATGAGGCAAAATCGAGGGATAAAGGGATAAAGGGAAAAGCCAATGGCAAAGGCAAAGGCATAAATGCGCATTAAAAGCCAATAACAACAGCAGTGATGAGCACAAAATTAATTTACAAACATTTGATGGGTTTATTGGCACACACACACACACACACACACACATACACATACACATATATATAAATACTACATGATGCTGTGTGTGTGTGCACACCACATGGCTGCAAATGTTTACCCAATAAATGAAAATCGCTAAAAACGCTGCGTATGCCAATTGGAGGAGGGAAGCGGGAAGAGGGAAGCGGGGCTCTAAGGGTGTCAAATGCAACAATAAATGCGTACACTTATTAATTAAAAGCATACACTCCTCAACTGGGGCAATTTCAATGGCATTTTATGTGCGGCTCGAGCATTATAATCCCCGATACGACTAAATCCCATTAAGACCCCGAAGAAAACCCCCCGAAAACATTTCAGCGCATTCAAAAAGCCTAACCAAATCTGAGGCTCATCAAACTTGACTCACAAAATGTAATGTGTGTGTGTGTGCGTGTGTGTGAGAGAGAGTGTGTGTGCTTTTGGCAAAAACTATTATACTATTACTTGAAAGTTGGCAATATTTTGCTTTAATGCTTCATCATAATTCTGGGAGCATTAAAACGTTTAGCAAAAATCGTATTATTCCTTAAGGATTTACATTGCTTGACTCATTTTAATGACTCGAAGCATTAAACTTATTTTGATGGAATTTACTGAGTTATAAAACTAAGTGTATTTAGGGTACTTTCAATAATTAAAGACTTATTGCTCCAACTTTTAAGAAGGAATATTTAAGTAGTATTTAAATTCATTTAATATTTTATCTCATACACTTACTATTTTATGTCGCTGAATTCCTTCTTGAACCGGTTTATATCTGATTAATAAATAAACTAATAAAATCTACTGGCAATTTTTTGTTGAGTAGTAGCTTTTCCTTTCTGTACGTAGTGTATTTTAGGCGATAACACTGAATTTCAACTAGCTCTTCTGTTGATATAACGCATATCACATATGCTCCGATTTTATTTCCCATTTAGGGTCACACTACGCAGGGAAATATTTACTGTTTAATTATGCAAACGCAGGTGCGTCTAATAACCAAATGCAAAGCAAATTCACAAAATGTTTGTGGTTAAACAAAATAAAATCACGCGAATTTCAAATGGAATTTTGAAAGTTTAATTCCAAACGTGGTTAATGTCAAGGGTGAGTTTGATTAAATGGGAATAATCTAAATATTTAGCGGAAGAAAGTTCTTTATTTTTATCGTAGAAGATCTATCAACTTTTTTCTAATAATTTGATGGATAATCTGATTAATCTTATGCATATAGTAGTAATCATCCTTAAATATCTTTCAAATCAAGTTGAACTTTTATTTCTATTTAAATTATATTATTCAAATATTTTGTATAGTCAGATTGAAAAGAGGCCTCTTGGCATTAGCAGATCTCTTGAATCCTGAATCATGCGATTGACTTTGTGGTCCCGATGAGCTCTCTACGAGTATGCATATTTATTTTCTAATGATTTATTTAGCCGACTTATGGACATGGCACGTAGTGCTCGAACAACATGCGAACGAAATACAAATAAATAATTTTTGCAACAGCTGCATTTGAAAATATCTATACCCTGCGACTGAAAAGTGGCCAAGAAGGGTATGCCCAATGGTGACCAACTCTGCGATGCCATTAAGAATATTGCGATTAATTCTAAGAGCTGTGAGAGCATAGTATTTAATAACTACTAAAAGAGAAGTATGTATCAGAGAGCAACTGGAAATTGGTTTGTATTCACTTTTTTATAAACTTCCCTCACTGATAAGTAAAATACTTTTTAATCCAATTTTCCAAAATGTTGAGGACTTAAAATGTTAACTTCATATTCTAAAAATTTCTATGGAGCTATGACTCAATCTAGTAAGAATCGGATTGATTTCAGCAAAGTAAATTGTTTAACGGATTGTATATGCATTTATATTATATACTACGCACTGTTGGTCTACAATTTTGTTGGGCCCAGGGTATCTGCCAATCGATCATTTCGCTAAAGCTGCGTTCTGACTTGTTTTCCAATAAAAATGCGCCTTTCATGCCATTGAAATGCATCCACACACACACACACACACTTACCCATGCCCAGAGCGAGTAGTTCTTGGTCATACGGCCTATTCCCCACATACTCACACACACACACTCACACACACACACTCGCACACACACATCCGGCTAATAGTTGTCTGATCCTGGGGCCCGTAACGAGTTCCTGCTGCGGTCGTTCAATTAAATTTGCTCAATGCATGCGGGTCGAATGGAATGAGTGAATGAGTGAGTGGGCGAATGAATGAACAAATGAACAAATGAACGGATGAACGAATGAATGAATGAAGGAATGGAAAGGACGTTGTTTCGTAGTTTGAATTTCTATCACTTCATATTTCTTTCTCAGTTCACTTTTCTATTACAAACCCAAAACAGAGAGCAAGAGGGAGAGAGGGAGAATGCAGGGACAGATAGTAAAATAGACAAAGAGAGAGAGAGAGAGGGAAAGGGAGAGCAGCTCAATTAATTTATTTGTTTGCCAAGTGCCCGGAGTTATTATTGTATTCCAGGCGCACAATTTAAATCATAAAAACCCCTCGCACAATGGCACTAAATGAAGAGAGGGAAGGAGCGAAGTTCGAGTTGTGGAGTCAGAGTCATATCGTACATTATATGGCCTATTAATTACCAAATACCGTTAAGCCCATGGGCCAGCTGGCAAGTCGATCTACACCCTCCAACCCTCCACCCTCCACCCTCTACCCTCAAACCCCTCCCCTGAATTCTTCCCTTGCCTTGCCTGGCACAATGTTGTTTTCAAATTGCATTTGCACTTGTTTTTATGGGGCCATAGCCAAAGCCAAAGCCAAAGCCAATGCCATGTCCAGGTCCAGGTCTAGGGCCAGGGCCATGACCATGGCCAGGAGTAAACATCCACTGCAGCTGTCGGTGTCTCTGTAGCCTGCAGAGGAAGGTGTTCGGGGGTAACACTCCCGGACTAGTCCTGGGGCTGGTCTGATTGGCTGTTTTGTCTGGCGCATTTCACATGATAAATGATGCAGCAGACTAAACGTTGAAAACTCCAGAGAGGGCAGGGGCAACACAACAACAACAACAACAACAACAACACTAAGACTAAATGTGGAAGAGGGACTCTGGGTTAGCATATCTTGCTAACTGACGCTATAAAAGGCGTCTCCTCCACTACTAAGCCAAAGCCAAGGCGTCGCAAAACAGAAAAGAATCATTGAAAAAAACACATAAATAACGACATTGAATACAAATATCAAATAATATATAAGAACAACTCGTTGATATGATCGCATATAACAAGGAATTATAAGATACTCACTTTTACAAGTATAAGATAATCCCTGAGATTGCAGCTTCTATCATGGAAACCAGCGGAAAACACAATAGCCTGGGGTTAAAGCATTGAATATGCCGAGTTCACATCTTCATTAAAATAAAATCCAAGCATCAGAATATACACTCAAATAAAAGTTGTAATAATAAACAAACACTTTTGACTTTTATATAAAAAATAAAATTTAAACTTTAAAACATATATCTTTAGCCCATAGACCTGTCTTAGATTCAAACCTAATCGCAAATTTATTGTCAGTGTGATTATGGAGGTCAAGAGAATAAACAAAGCTTTGTTAGAGGAGCTTTAAGCACAGACAGAAATAAATGATAAAAATATAGAAAATAATAATAACCTTCGAATTATTGGAATAAATGCGCCCCAAAGAAACATATTTGCAGCAATGGCGAACAAGTAATGTGACCATGGAGGTGGAAGTACATGTAATACAAAGAAGATTCAGTTCTAGAAGATCAACTGATTCGCAACTTATTCAAAGTCTCAACAAACTGTCAAGTCACTTTATAGATCGGCTTCTCATACTCGAGAGAATATGAAAATGAATGTGACCATGGAGGAGTGTTAAAAGCACGAACTGTTGCTAATTGAAAGACCAACTATGTATCCTACTATATAGTTGTCTTCAAGTCTAAGGATAGACAATGTCTCAATATACAATGTGCAATGTGACAATGTGACTATGGAGGACAAAGGACGCACACTTATGATGAAGAAGGACCTTTGAGCTTGACATGCTCCTCTTAAGTTTAGGCCAAGCAATCAGTGCACACACGTATGAGAGTTAATACGTATGTGTATGTATGCTAACAATAGATAAACTGGGACACTGAGGATACTCTCCCCCCCCCCTTCCCTCCTCCCGCTGGCATTGTCAGGACGAGCGTCACGCGCACTTCCTGCGGCAAAAGCCTAAAAATAGCTACGAAATTATGAAGTGAACGATGCATGTAACAAAAGGAGAGCCCCAAAAAATATTCGAACGCATATTGTTATCGACGGACGGACGGACGGACGGACGGAGAGACTGGACGAAATCGGATATGTGCATATATGCACATGTGTGTGCATACATACATACATACATACATATATGCATTCAATACATGCAAAATGTATAATTAACCATACACACACACACAAAGACAGAAAGAGAGCGAGAGAGTTTGTGTGTGTGTGTGAGTGAGAGAGAAAGGATATTTGCAGAATGTTACGGCCGTTTACACAGACAGCCGTCCGGCATTTCGGGCCACTCTCCATCCGGAGTGGAGGACCCACAAAGCACTCACAGAATTTGGACCAAACGGATACCCTCTGAATATTAGCTAAAGGGTTGCCTGAAAGCTTGTGTACGCCATCGATTCATTTTACAATCGATAGTTAAGTGAACTGTCGTCGGTTTTATACCACCACTACCATGATTTTTTTGGTTTTACAAATGATCGATATCATCAGCTATCGATAAGTTATCGATAGTCGAATTACTTGCATAATTTGAATTGAAATATAGCGAGTAAAAGCTATATTAATATTTTTAGTGGCAGAAGATATCGACATCATCAGCTATCAAGAAGAATCATTTGATAAGTTATCGATATTTCAATTATAATTTAAATGAATTCAATGTAGTCCAATCATAATTACAATAAATATCTATTGATATTTGAGTTTAAATTAGGCTAAAGGTAAAGAAATAAAATCGAGATGTTTGTTTTTTTTTTAATTTTAATATTATATGTGTGTATTGGTTAATAAATTATTGGGTATAATTTGAAAATTACGTATGCAAATGAACTTGAATATATTCTTTATTGCTGGCCTACAAATCGTTTTAAAAGCAGTCGAAAAATGAGTAGAATTTCTTTGATGGGGGAATATTTAACGTCGAACTATAGATGTAGCTTAGAAAATTGAAAGGGTGTCTGGAGTGCGTTGCTTTGTGGTTCTCGCTGATGCTGTTGCTGTTGCTATTGCTGCCCATCTGCCTGGGCAACAATGAAACGGAAAATGTTGCTCATTTTTTGTTGGCCCCTGTCGAGCCATGGACGATTGCTGCGGTTGCGGGTGCTGAACAGGGATGCTGCACGCTGCTCGGAATGCTGTGGTCAACAGTGGACTGAACAGAAAGAGAGAGAGGGGGGGAGTGAGTCAGTGTGTGTGTGTGTGTGTGTGTGTATTAGTGTGCGTGAGTGTGTGGGTGTGTGTGCAAAAATATGGAAACATTTGGCACTAATTGCATGTGCTCAGCAGCAGTAGAAACCGGAGCAGGAACAGTAGCAGGAGCAGGAGCGGGAGCAAGGGCCACATTCACATACTCCTGCTATAGCTACTAGTGCTGCCCGCGTTCCCGTCCCCATCCCCATCCCCATTCTCAGCCTCGTCCTTGTCCACATCGTGCGGAACAACAGAAAAGAGCGACAGTTATGACAGCAGAGCCACAGCACCGCACAAAGCACAAAAGAAATTGCGCAAAAATCGTTGTAACAAAAGAAGAGTGCACACACACTCACTCACACACACACACACACACACACACAAACGCACACACGTACGCACACTTGTGCGTTGCTAAAAGGGACAATTGCAGGACATCATAAACGTTTGCTGGCTGCCACAGCGTGAGAGTCCAAAAAACAAAAACAAAAAATCTGAAACAAGAAAGAAAGTTCAAATTCGGCACGCCGAAGATTTGATGCTCTTCAAGACCCATGTAAATGGGAATGCAATTTAAAATTTAATCCGATTTTAGCCTAATTTTGGTATTACAATCTATAATCTATAAATATTTCATGAATATTTCAGAATTACAATACTCCTTTGCAAGGGCATTGCGAGCTGCCCCCACAAGGTGTTGAGGGTGAAAGAGGGTGAAACTTCAAAAGTCAGCCAAAGGACAACGGGCCGAGCATTGCCATTGCCATTGCCATTGCCATTGCCGTGCAGCAATCCTGTTGCTCCTGCTGCGGCTGCTGTTCCCGTTGCTCTTTTCTATTAGTTGTTACACATACATATAGTATACACAAACAGACGCATAAGGGCAGCACACACCCACACACGCACACACACATGCACACACATGAAACGACACCGAGCTTAACAACAACAAGAAGAACAAGAAGAACAAGCAAGGACAACAACAAGGACATCAACGCCAATGACAATACAAAAGGAAGCCCGCGACATATGTACGTTGACTACGGCCTGGGCTTATTACGTTTTTCAATAAAAGCCATCCACACACACACACACGCACATATATTTAGCTACACATTTATAGATACTTTTCGCACACACACACACACACACACACTCGCTCATAGATACAGATACACACATTCTCATACCCTTGCACGTATACTTACATATTTTGCTACGTTTATGAAATTCGCTTTGGCAAAATGTTGGCCAGTTTGTTAAATTGGCTCACACACACAAACACACACACACGCACATACACACACAGTTGCACCCTCACAAGTTCTGTTAAGCTAATTAGTTATGTTTGTCAATGTATATAGATTAAATATAATACGAAAAAGTAAAGTTTGGTCAAACATTAAATTGTATTCCATTGCTTCTGCTGCCAATTCAAATCGGACTCTTATCTATAGACTTTTTCCAAATGATCTCTCATATTTTATATTTTATTATACCCACATTTTACCTTTGTTTTGCCTGCTAGTTTTGAATGGAAACTCAGGTGTTTGTATTTCCATTATGTGCCTCCAGAAATATGCAATAACATTTTTAAAAGACAGTTTATTCACTCAATTATCAGGGGTGCCACAGAAATCGCGTTCGCTTTAATTTCACTTCAATTTCATTCCGTTGTGCCACAGACCGATCCGCGCAATAATTTTGAGCGGAACCAAACAGCGTTCAATCCGCTGGCGTCCGATTTAGATTTTCGCAGTCAGGGTTACCGATTCCACATTTTTTTGTCAAAAATCGAAAAAGGGAATTTAAAAAATATATATGGAACCACTTCTGTTGTTTTAAAATTATGCATTTAAAAAAAACTCTTTTGAGGTAAAACAAGTTTTACTGCAAAATTCTTTTACTTATTGTGCAATTTGTGAATACATTTGTCACGAAGAGTTGCCAGAGTAGAGTTGTCGAGTAACTTTTATTTTGTCGCGCCAATTACTTTTAAATTTTTTTTAGCTTAATAAAATCCAATATTTTATAAATTAAAAAAGAATAAAACTAAAAACTTATTGTTCTGCAATGATAAACTGAGAAGGTGTCAATCCTTAGCAGCCTAGTTCGAAAAGTTTGGTGAAAATGCTAAACAAATTGAATCACTCGAAGTTCTGTGGCACCTTGAAGGTTTTCGCTAGCGATTTCTGTGGCACTCCTGTTTAATTATAAATCACTTCAAGTGCTTTGATCAAGGTCGGAGTTTGTATGGGAGCTTCACTCTGGCGCCACATTACAAAGCAACATTGAGTTATATCGGACCCAAATTGAAAGCAATTGTAGAATATGAAGGTAAGGTCAATAACAACAATGAATGTCACTAAAAAGTAAGACCAGGATCATTATAATCTGCTCTATTTCCTCTGCTCTATGTAGTCTACGAAGCTTCAAGTCGATAGTTCTCATAATATCTATACGATTCATAAATAACTCACTTTTCGAAGCATTTTTGAGGCAGCTTGAATTTGATATGCCAAGGATGTGTGTGGAGAATTTAACTGTCGCCTACGAGTGTGCGAAATAGTTTGAGAAAGCAATTCGAGCAGCGATTCTGTGCAACAGATCAGTTCATTTCACAGTCGAGCTATTTGATGGCGTCGTTTGCTTCAATTGCCGTCGGCGGGTCCATAAAGCAAATGGTTAAGTGTCGCTGGTTGTTGGTTGGCAGAAGTTGGAGGTTGAAGGTGGCTATCAGGCAGGTGGTTTGATATCTTTTTCGAAATGGATATGCGAGTGTGAGTGCGAGTGTGAGAATGTCTGCCATTTGTGCGTGTCTTAGTGTACCTCTGTATATATACATACATGTGCACCTTTATATAGTACATATGTCTCTGTTGTTGCCTTGGCTGTAAGTTGTTGCATGTTGCACATTGCACACGGCGTTAAATTTGAGTAGCTGACAACTTCTCGACACTCGCATTCGCACTCTCAGTCGCAGTCGCAGTCGCAGTCGGCTAATGCCACTTTGTGCCCGGGTCCAATGCCAGCTGGCTGCCTGGCTAATTGGTTTCGTGTTATATGAAACGTGTCATATGAAAAGTGCAAAGGCGAATCCCCAACTCAACTCAGCCCAACTTCAACTAAACTCAACTGACAACACATATTAAGTTATTCCACAGCTTCAAATCACAGCAACTGAAACGGATATACGTATATTCTAAAAAACAAGGGTAGTTAGACAAGGTAGTTATGTTAGCCCAGATGGACTTTGTAATGCTCTGTTTGTTATCCTCTTTTCATTTTTAGCTCAGCTTATACATAAGTCAAGTCTCTAGAAAACTTCTTTTATATCGACTTTCCAAATGATACACAAATTTGATCTGTGTTAATTGAAAATACATTCAAAGTTGAATTTATGTTTGAGCTAATCTGATCTCATATTTATCTACAATATTTAAATAAATAAATATATACTGACTTCATACGTACACATGTATCTGTTGTTACATGTTGGTTGACAAATTGATGTAACCCCTTTCGTTAGAGCATCAAAATAAGATGTAGGCGAAAATTTATTGAAGAGCAAACTCATTTGACTATAACTTATGATTGGATTATCGGTTTAGTATGGCATTTGACAGCAGACCAGAGAACTGTATATGTGTGTGTGTGTGTAGCAGTGTGTGTGTGTGTGGCAGTGTGTGTGTGTGTATGATAAGACATATGTCTATGCGCCTATATGCAGGCTATGCACAGTCTATGACACTCTCTCTCCCTCTCTCTCTCTCTGTCTGCATTTATCTATCTTTCTCTCTGTCTCTCTCTTACGCTGTCTGTCTGAAAGTCATAAATGCGCCGCAGACAAGCGGAAAGACACAGCCAAAGATGCTGGTTGCCAGACTGTCAGTCTAGCTGCTCTTTTTCGGCTCTGTGTCCTCGTCCTCGTCGTCCTTGTCTAGGCCAAGAGTCTGGGCCAAGAGTCTGGGCCTGGCTCTGTTTCTACTGCTGTTGCTGTTGCTGTTCCTGTGTCGGCTTCTGTGCTTGGTCTTTTGGGCTCCTTCTGGGTTCCTGAGCTCGGTTCTCGGTTCTCCGTTTGGTGGCTGTTGGATGTGGCGGCTTTTTGGGACTCGTTTGGTTGCTTCATTTGGCTGGCGGCATGCATGGCCACTGCCACTGTGTGTGTGTGTGTGTGTGTGTGTGTGTGTGTGTGTGTGTGTGAGCTGCAAGCCTGTTAGGGTCTGTTTTATTGCGCCATAAACACGCACTTAAGCGCATACACATAGATACACATAACTACATATATGTAAATACATAGATATAAGCACTCCCCCTTCTACAACATCTTCCCATCTTCCCATCTGCCCCTTCTCCCCTCCCCTTCACCCTCTTCCCTTTGATTCTGCCCCCGTCCTCGCGTTCGGCGTAACTTTGTGCAGCCTTTAGGAATGTGTAGCCGAGCGTAAAATTTTGATTTTTCCAACCACCCACACACACACACACACACACTCTCTACACACACACACACACACACTCTCTACACACACACACACACACACACTCATTCACTCATCCACACGTTGTGAATAAAAATCATATCTTGCATACAATTAGCTTTAATATTTTAGCACTTTTCTTAATGTACATCAATAACGCACAGGATAAAGCGAAAGATAGAGACAGAGACAAAGGCAGAGACAGTGAATAAGAGAGAGAAAGAGAGAAGTACAGGAAGTACTTTAGTGGTAGAAAGAAGAATGCAAATTAATGATTTATACGGCAACTGTTAGAAGCCAAATGTGAGAGTTTTGAAGCACATTCTTTACAATTATTGAGGATAATAAATCTCACATGTGAATGAAAAATATAATAAAAGATATTTAGACAGTATAATATTGTAGTGGCCAAATAACCATAAAAAAGTGCAGTTATATATATCAAATGAATGCTGAAATTTATTTATTTAAATTACAAAGTTATGTAAACAATATGCATTCTTTTTCATTAGTTTCATTAGTTATAATTCTTCATAAATACACAGATTAAAAAAAAGCTTTGTATCACTTTTAAATAGAAATTTAAAAAAATGTATATAAGCATACAAAATAATAAATTCACTGAATCAATAGTTACAAACTTTTCTATAATATACAAATTAGAACAAGAAATGGTTTTTAAGCTTGAAAATTTCTTTCTTATTTTACTATTTTTAAAAAGAAATAGGCAAAAATATAGCATAATCACTGAATGAATGAAAACTATTTTTCTTTTATTAATATACAAATTAAGATACGAAATACTAACCACTTTTAGCCTTGCAACATTTTCCTTTTATTACTTTTTAATTTACTCGAAAGTTAATCTTTGCCAATTTGTTTTTGACTAAAAAGTCAACTAAATCTGGAATTTATTTGAAATTTTCAGACACCTTCATTGACGATAAGCGTATGAGATTCCTTATACCAAAATTTGCTAAATGCAGCTCTTATAGTTCTAGGGATTGGCAATTGAATACTCAAAGTTGGATGAAATTCCATCGTTATCAGATTTCTCTCTAATTACCTTGACAATGTCAGGTAGTGCTTTAGTTAGATTCGAATTGTTTGTGCTTAAGTTTGAGGTTGACTTTAATAAATTAATTTTAAATAGAAACATTTTGTTTGTAAGTGCCGCAAGGACATTTGTGGCAAGCAGCTGCCAAGTGTTGCACCATAAGAGACGCAAAAATCTCGGCGTAAACTAATTATGTCTGCTTTTTAGGCGCTCAGGCAGCCGAAGCAACTGCCACGCACACACACACACACACACAGACACACATTCACACACACACACACAAACACACGCATACACAAACATGTAGATATTGAATTTCTAAACGGAATTTTTGGTGTGGTTTTTGAAGGGTCTCGGGAGGCGTAACAAGGACTTGAAGCCCGCCCCGCACTCGAGTTGAGCTCTCGACATTCTCGTATTCAACAAGTTTTTGGCTTAGTTTTTCTTTTACCCCCCGATTATGATAATTCATCAAAATACATTTTTGGTAGCATACAATTTGGCGCTAATCAGGTCGAGGCTAACTGTCCTTCTCTGTGCCTGTCAATGTGTGTGTGGCAAATCGATTTTTAACGCTTTGTTTCAACCAACTCTTGTCGGTATATTGGCCAATTTCCAAGGCGGCGGTATTTTATCTGTTTTGTTTCCTTTTGGACTCCCCATGCGCTCACAATTGTCCTGTAAGTGCTTAGCGCTCCGTATAACAGTTATGTAATACAGTTAACAGACTGTCTTACTGCTAATGCTAACCTAACAGCGCAAGTTAGCAGAGAGTGAGGTTTAAGAGCGCGTGAAAAGAGCGTGTGTCGCTCTTTCTTACAAATAACAGTAATTTTAATGCAAATATAACAACTGTCATACGTATAACACTTTCAAATGTGCTATAAAAGTGTCTTTCAAAACAGTTACTTATTTTATAACAGTTATTTATTAAATTAAAGAACTTTTAATTGATGTCTTTCTAGTAATTTATTCTATTTTTGGGCGTACTTTTAAAAAAATGTTAAGTTGTGGCAACGACCCTCTGTATAAGAGTTTCAACTTGCTCTGCCTCTCTTACTGTCACTCTTACTGTCTCTCTCTGTCCTCGTGTTTCTCTTTTGTCACCATCATAAATCACAGCAGCATTTGATTAGCGTCACTTTTCTGTAACAGAACAATCAATTTCCATTTGTACAGCTTTACAGTCCTTTGCTCTTTGTCTCTTTTGGCCCAATGCAGCTTGCTCTTTAAAGTTGACGCATGCTCACACCCTTAACAGCATTGAGAGGCTGTTTTATGGCTGTTATTATAACACATTTAGTGTTATACTGATAAACAGAGCTTGAGTTCTTTTCAGTTGTCCGAAAGTCTGTTATTATAAAGCCAGAACGTAACCCAACTCGTAGCTAAAGATGCTATAGCTGAGTTATAATAAAATACATCTATTTAATATTTATAGTGAATATATGTAAGTATGTATAATAGGGTGTCCCTTATTTGGTCAAAGTCAATATTTTTAAACGCATACGGGCTAGTTTTGTTCATTAGGTCCTAAAGGACTCAGAAATAAATTTTCACCTCAATCGGAGTATGATAACCCGTGCCGACTTGGATCGGAAAATTTAAAAATTATATAGGAAAAAAAAAAAAATTTTTAATTTTTTTAATTTTTTATTTTTTTATTTTGTTCATTTGGTCCTAAAGAACTCAAAACCAAGTTTTCACCTTAATCGGAGTACGATAACCCATTCAAATTTGCATCAAAACATGCAAAAACAGTGTTTTAACACTGATTATACATTTTTCGATGATTTTTCATGTTTCGATGCAAATTTGAATGGGTTATCGTACTCCGATTAAGGTGAAAACTTGGTTTTGAGTTCTTTAGGACCAAATGAACAAAATAAAAAAATAAAAAATTAAAAAAATTAAAAATTTTTTTTTTTTCCTATATAATTTTTAAATTTTCCGATCCAAGTCGGCACGGGTTATCATACTCCGATTGAGGTGAAAATTTATTTCTGAGTCCTTAAGGACCTAATGAACAAAACTAGCCCGTATGCGTTTAAAAATATTGACTTTGACCAAATAAGGGACACCCTAATGTATATGCATATTAAGCTAACGGTATGGAGAGATCCATAAAAGTCTAACTAAATTATTATAATTCATATCAGATTTTAGCTAAGCAGATTATATCTTTGATTTCTAAACAAGTGAGCGCCTTAAAAGTAGTGTTGTAAATCCAAACAGTAAATCGAGTCTAATATTGAAATCTGAAAATCGACAAAAACATGGGTCAAGTTGTCGATAAATCTCTAAATATTACCGCTTAATCGGGAACTCATTAAAATAAAAAATTAAAATAGTCGCGTTAATCTTGACTTGTTTCAAATAATTTATCGATTTGCAAGCTAAACAATCTCAAGCTTTAAAATTTAATCAACTAATCATGTCAGCATTGAGTGAACTTAATTCTGTTGTACATTTTCATCAATATCGATTTAAATAACTCGATTGATTGTCAAACAGATTATCGAGTTAAAGTTGAAAATCGATTGTTGTCGATCCGTAAATGTAACAAACATTTTCCATTCAGTGCTAATGTGAGGAATGAGGGATCTGCATTTGATTGATATGTTGGAAGAACATGTTTGTCTGTGAGGCCTTTCAATCAGCACCACTGTTGGCAATCTGGAATGACTGATCAATCTGTAATGTTTGGGAAAATCGGCCTAATTTCGCCCTAAAACTCGAATGCACTTTCCCTCTAGTTGAGAGAGAGAAAGGAAGATATGTATTATACTTGTTGGCGGTTCTGGTATGGAACGTGCCCAGGGATTGTCTGCTAGAGTGTGTGTGTGAGTGTGTTAGTGTGTGTGTGTGTGCGTGTATGTCTCAACTGGTGTAATTTGTATTCAAAATGGGGCCTTAAATGAAATTATCGACCACAGACGGATTTCAGACGTGGATTCAATTACAAAACACACTTTGGATAGCGGCAGTCAAGTGAGTAGCACAATTGCACACTCACGCACATGAGCACTACACACACACACACACACACAGTCCAGAATGGGATGGGGGGGGGGGGAGGAGGAGGGAGAGGGAGAGGGAGAAAAGGGACTTTGGTTGCTTGGTTATCAGAGCGCCAACTTATGCAACAAATACATATGCATAAATTGCTGTCTCTAGCATTTACATAAATACACACACACACACACAACATATGCTCTGTATGCGTGTGTGTGTGTGTGTGTGTTATGAGATTTGCTTACGAAATGAACATCATTATCGGGAGATTCACACACACACACTCACACACACAGTAGCACTTAACGGCCAGTTCTGTCGTTGGTTAATTAGCTGCATACACACACCTGTTTTATATATGTATATATTAATATGAGTGTGCGTGTGTGTGTGTATATGTATATGTGGTTGGCACTCGCTTTGTCTCGTAACGTAATTGGCCTGTATACAATTGTAATTATAAACCACTAATAAGATTCGAACACGAAACGATTTTCAAACTACCATCAAATGGGGCATTCCCCCTTTTAACCCTTCACAGCCGCCCCCATTGATCCCTGAGAAACACCCCCAGCCCCCAACGATATGATTGTATTGCGCATCGTCACATCAACAAGTTAATTTTGCATTTCGAGAAAGGTTGAGGTTCAAATAGGGGCGTAAACAGTATGTGGTCGCAGTTACCGTAGAGTTCTCCTCCTCCTCCTCCTCCCCAGAGTTTCCCTAGAGATAGAGGAGCACTGGGAGCGTGAGAGAGAGGGAGTGGTAGAAATGGCAATGTGAGCATTTAATGCGATTAAAATGGCAAAGGCCAGCTTGGTTTCACTGTAGTTGTTGCGTCCAAAGTTCATTTGATAATTACAACATAAAGTGTTCAGGTGCCGACAAAATGACACTACACAAAACTGATGAGAACTCAACTTGAGTTCAGCATAACAACCCCCTTCCCAACCCTCCATCCCATCCCTTTCAACTTTCAACTCGTAATAGTCTCAAGCTAATTGCTGCTCTTGTTGGCCAATTAATATTTATACTTATTATATTCAAAGTGAGTTGAGATATTTTATAATGAAAATGGTAGTTGCGCAAATTTTAAGTCAATAGAATTAACTTCTCTCATGTATTCCATAAAGAAATGTATCTTTAAGAAGATGACAATTAATTTAAAATATTTTATATTCTTAATATTCTGATTATATTTTGAGATATTTTCTGATAAAAATGTTCTTATGATAAATAACTTTTATTTCTGATTCCTTTTTTTCAAAATAATATGTAAGTGTCAGTTTCTGTGCCAATATCAATACCTTTTATATTCAAATTATATTCATAATTGTAATTAGGTAGATTTTCTACGACTTTTTCGAAAAATCGCTAGTTTAGCGGGAAATCGCTAAAAACAGCTAAAATTGAAACACCATAGCATCCAAACGATAGGAGCTACAGATATGTTCTATATGTCGTTAGAAAGGTGTTTCGAAGGGCTTTTAGGCATACCTTCAACGTTTTTTTTAAGTAAAAAGGTAAACAGCTACAGGTGAAATAAGATATGTTTTCCCACATTTTGACAATTTAAGAAAAATCTACACATCAAATCACTTTTAAATATTATATGTTGTAGACAATTCAATTCCGCGTTTTTTGACATATAACACATATCTGTCAAAATTCGTTTGGGCGAGAAATTACCTATCTACTGAATATACCTTTTACCTTTACACTACTGCATGTACATGTGCAGTATGTACACTGCTTGGAGCGTAATGCGGAAATAAACTGCTTGCAAGTGGTGCTCTCAACCAGTGCTTAAAGTAACCAGTGCTGCCAGAAAGTTTAGTTTTGTTATGTGACAACGCGACTTTAATTTATTAAATGAGTTAAGCATTAGAGTCTCTCTGGCACTCCGCACTTTGCGCAAAAAGCTTCAGCTTCTTTGCACCTAAAAAATAACTTTTTGCGCAAAGTGCGGAGTGCCAATTTTTTTTTTTACTGTGTATGTATATTAATTTTTTTTTGGCATACATAATAAACGAGCGGGGGTTGGCGAGCGAAGCGAGCAGGGGGCGGAGCCCCCTAGTATATAATAAATTAACATATATAAAAAATTTAATATATTTCGTCACAAAATTGGATATCAGAAATTTTGTGGCATGGAAATGTTTTCGTCACTAGACTTTTACCGCGTAAAGAGGTGTTTTTGGGGGATTTATCATTTTCCTTTATTTTACATATATTCCATCAAGAAGAATATCATTCAGAAGATTATTATCAAATAATATATTTGCTTAAAATTAAATATGCCAATCTCATTTATTCCTTCGAATAAAATGTCTTCTACTAAATTGATATAAATATTTTATAACCGAAAATTTCGTAGTTGGTAGCTTTCATCTTTTTCTCATTTCTTCCTTTCAAGATAAATATATTTCAGGGGAAGATGATCCGTTTATTTGTTTCCTCTCATCATAGAGTAGAGATCACATTTCTTGTCAATGTTTTTATATATCAATGCCTTTCTATCTGAAATCTATCGTTATCATATGCAACATTATATAAAATAAGTAATTTATCGATAGTTTGGATAGATCATTAGTTTTTCTATCGTATTTCATAAACTATTTTAGTTGTATTATTTATTTAGTTTTTACCAAGCTACGAATATATTTTCTTAAATTGTTTGGAGATTCACTCTTTAGCTACCTTTCCACCATGAAGGACTTTTAATTGTCTAACGTTTTAGCGGATTCTAAGGCGATTTGTCAGTGCTTAAGTGAGAGCTGGAAAGCGAGAGAATTGCATTTTTGTCCGCCTCAGTCTCATTTTGGCGCTTGCAATGGGGAAATGAAAATGAAAATGGAAATTGACAAGTGGACAGCGAGATGTAACGAGACGAGACGAGACGCGACGATTGGAGACAGGGAGAGAGGAGTGGAGAGAGGGGGGGGGGGGGAGGAGAAAAGCCAGCCAAGGCGAACGCATTCATATGTGAAATGGAAAAAATTATAATCCAAATAAGAGAGAATGCAAACGGGGAACGGACTAAGAAGAAGAATCGATGAAGGATATGTGTTGATAGCCAGAGTGAGAGAGAGATAGAGAGCAGGAAAGAGAGGGGGAGAGATTACTGTTGCGGTTCGGGTTCGAACCCTTGGACTGAACCATTCCGTGCATCGCCGTCGTCGTCGCCGTGTGGCTACTTCTGTAACCATATTTTGAAAAATTTCTTAAAATTCAATAAATATTTATGAGTTGATAATGCCAAAGCGAAGCACACACACACATGACACACATATCGGCACACCACACACTCACACAAACACACACACACTCAGCTGGTTGCTTGGTTGAATTAAATAGATTAAGGATACGAGTAGGAGATGAGAACAAGGACCAAGGACCAAGGGAAAGCAACATCATGCAAACATGCTGCAAGACAGTTACATATCCCACTGTCTGTGAGTGTGTGTGTGTGTGTGTGTGTGTGAGTGTGTGTGTCTATGTGTGTGTGCACATCTCTAAGTTATACAGTAAGCCAAGTAATGCGCATAATTCATATTTATTTATTGCATTTCTTGATAATCAGGTGAAGGACAAACAAACAAACAAACACTCAACTCTCCATTTATATGTTTCAACTCTCCAACTGTCACTCAATCATACTACATTTTCTCCAACCTTCAGTAATTTGTACTTTTCAAGTAGGCCTTGGGATCGAAATTTTCGTTTCGATGTCGATATCCCAAATATTTTATGTAATATTCCTCATTCAGTTTCCTGAGCTCAACCCGAGCATTTGTAAAATTTCAGTTTTATTATTTTTCGGTTTCATTTTTATAAAAAATATATTTTTTTTTATAAAATTTTTTTTTGTCAAAATTTTTATATGTCGAGCCTTTTTAAGTGTAAATACCAAGAATGAAAAAAGAAATCGACCCCATAGTTATTTTGGTAAGATTTTTTAATAACGCATTCTCACATTCTCTCACAGTTACATTGGTTTATCTTTCAGTAAGGCATAATGCATTATGTACTCAAAAAAATAAAAGATGAACATTACACGGAAATCGTTTACAGTCACACTTACATGTATTTAAATATATAAATGAAATCTTGCATATTTGGTCGGGTAAGTAATTATTGAGTAATATATTTAGAATTGAATAACATTCTTATTTCAATTGCAGCATGGCGTTTGGGACGTTGAGGTTTGAATTCATGTTTCGAGCGATAGTCAATACTTTAATTCTGTTAATACTTTGCAAAAGGTAAATGTCATTCGGATTGATTTGATGGCCTCCATCTGATTTTATACCTTCTTCAGCGGACGGTACCGGCTTCTTACCCCTAAATGAGGCTGTGGATGGCGTCCAATTAAACATACGCGTCTAATCTTACTACGTTTTCCCAGTTAGCTTAGAAATTCATCAACTAATTCCAATTATCACACATCACCAGCCAAGAATCTATCGGACGGTACCGGCCTTTTTAAATATTAAATGCTGTGGATGGCTTCTAACTTAACCGTTGGTAATACAAAGTACTTAAATGTGTTCTTTAATATATAATCTGCATGGCGCAAACATCCAAATGGTTCTTGACTTTATTTAATCTGTCTAGGTGAAAAATGTGGGGGAAAATAGTATACACAATACATAATTGCATACCTTTTATTATAAATAAAAACATTTCATTAGCTAAAAGTGCAAATAGTTCAACTTATTGGTTCAATTTAATACATGGAAAATATGTTTAATTAACTAGTTCCGAGCTCGGAACTCCATTATATGACCACAACTCTGTTTAAAAGCCAAGGCGCACGTGAATTAGCAAATGCCACAACAGATATTTTATGAGTTCGCCTCCTCCCGGTAGGTAGGTGCGACTACAAT
The DNA here is from genome assembly GCA_037043435.1 of Drosophila suboccidentalis. Classification (NCBI taxonomy): domain Eukaryota; kingdom Metazoa; phylum Arthropoda; class Insecta; order Diptera; family Drosophilidae; genus Drosophila; species Drosophila suboccidentalis. The sequence continues at coordinate 1,049,695 of JBAMBK010000663.1, read as the reverse complement.
CGAGTGTACTCCACTGTAGGATACCCTGTACCCAGTCACTTCGACTAATTGCTTTTATCACAGATCAGGATGTTATGTCAAATTTTAAAACAGAGATGATATACGTATGGTATCCAGGAACCTACACACCAATTTTGAAGTCTCTAGCCCTTATTGTCTCTGAGATCGACACGTTCATACAGACGGACATGGCTTTATCGACTCGGCTGTTGATAATGATCAAGAATATATTTACTTTATGGGGTCTTCACCACACCATTATATCCTTTTCTGCCATTATTTATGTGCCCGGGGTATAAAAATGAAATGTTTGTGTGATACTAGAAAAGCTTTAAATCTCTTTCATTTATTTTTGGAACCGAACCTAAGGAAAACAGTTTGATTTGGCTTCGACTTAGCGGATTTAATAGCTTCATAGGTTCGGTTCATGATCGCTTAGCCCAAATACTCGAGCCGAACCGGTTCTGTGGAGTTATGTTCAAAACCTACAAAATGTTTTACGCTAAAGGGTTTTTCCTAGTCGAGATTGCGGATTTCATTGTTTTTTGACGACTTTTTTTTATGTTTACTAGCTCTGAAAAGAAATTCATCAAACGAATTATTAGAAAAGTTTTCCAGTTGGCACCGATATTCCTGAAGACGCGCGCGCTGCCAACTTAACTTCGTAGGAAGGAGAAAATGGGGATTAATAGAAGGCGCTGAGACTGAGACCGAGGAATGCCCTCAATGAAGCCGCCAATAATGTTGAGCACGTCGAACGCGCGACGAAACAGATGAGCAAACTTTAGCAAACAACAAACAAATAAACAAACAACAAACAAACAAATAAACAGGCTGGCAGGCTCACTCACTGAGTAACTGGCTGACTGACTGACTGACTGACTGGGGATGCCAACTTATCTATAAATACGGAACGAAACGAAACGAAACGAAGAGAACGCAGGCAGCGTAATGAAATTCTGTGCATATTCTGAGGCACGCACACACACAAGCACACACACGCACACACGCTACATACACAGAAAAAAATAGAAATCAGGATTTCAGTAAGTTCGGTAATCTCGGAATTCCCTAAATCGAGTACAAAAAACTTGAGTCAAGCTCGATTTTTTAATTCCTTCCTTGTAAAATATTTTAACTATCGGGGCTCTGTAAGAATTTTATTAGTAAAAATTCTTAAAAATTCAGCTTGAATTTCAGAATGATTGTTAGACCCCGTACTTTAAAAATGTAAAGGGGGCGTGGCAGACCCCATAAAGTATATATATTCTTGATCAGCATCAACAGCCGAGTCGATATAGCCATGTCCGTCTGTCCGTCCGTCCGTCTGTCCGTCCGTCCGTCTGTCCGTCTGTATTGACGCCTAGATCTCAGAGACTACATATAAGAGCTAGAGACTCCAAACTTGGTAAGAAGTTTCGTCTATATTGCACGCAGATCGAGTTTGTTTTAGATTTTGGATCGGACAACTATATCATATAGCTCCAATAGGAACAATCAGTTGAAAATCAAGTCTTAGTATGGAAAACTTTTTTGCTGTTTGAGATATTTCATCAAAACTAACAGAATATGCATAAAAGATGGTCCCATACATACTGACCAAATTTGATTGAAATCGGATTACTATATCATATAGCTGCCATAGGAACGATCAGTCCAAATAAAGTCTTAGTATGAAAATCTTTTTGTTGTTTGAGATATCTTTATAATAAGTACGGGGTCTCCGACAGTCGAGTACCGCTCGACTGTAGCACCGCCGACTAGTTTTTTTCAGTGTACATACTTAGCCTAACTGTAAGTTCATTTTGTGCGATTGTCTTGCTTGTGTATCTGTATCTGTATCTGTATTGGTAAATAGTTCGTCCTCCAACTCGCAAAAAAAGGAGCTGAAGCCCGCGACGTCGCGTACGTGATGTTCATATTTTCATAGATTCATAGATTCAATAATTTATATATTTTATGCTTACACACACACACACACACACTCGCACACGTACTAACTACAGTCTGTGTGATCTCTGCGCTGATTTGGCAGCTTTGCAGAATGTCTGTGTGTGTGTCTATGTGTGTGTATGTGTTGTTGCACTGTCGACAACTTTTATTGGAGATTCCTTGGGCACACCTTAACCTCCTCCCCTCCCCCATTTCGACCAAGTGTCGACCTTTCCCTCACTGCTTTTGGTCGTCGCCAGTTGCGCCCGAAACTTTGGCCAATGACTCTGGCTCCATCATTTTGCTCAGTCGCAAATCTCTGTATGATATTCATTTAATAATATTAAGTATACGCAGCGGAGACTCACAAATTGCAATATGAAGAACATTTTACAATTATATTTTAATGAAGACATCAAAAGTAAACTATTTGTAGTTTAATTTGCTCATTGCAGTTAACATTTTATGACATTTTTTCCAATTCTTTTTCCTTATTAAAACACACACATTTGTTGGGATCTGAACCGGAAACAAATATTTTTTTTTCAGTAATATAAAATGAATTGAAAGTTATATAGGAAAATTAAACGCACATTTATTCTGGAAGTGTGTATGAAATGTGTGCTGACAAATTAAAATTAGTTGAAACACGTCTGTAAGATTTGCAAGTCCAGAGGGTATCATTAAGACGAGGACTACTTGACCTAGACTTAAAGTTGACAAACAACTGGGCTAAAAAGAATAAGAATAAGTTGAGCTTAAATGTTATTATTATTATAATACAGTCGAACTTCCCTAACTCGAATCACCATTATCCAAGAAAAAAGTTCGAGTTAGGGAGACTTCGAGTTAGGGAATTTTTTTTTTTTAGTTTTTTAAAAGAAACTACAAATGCATTTATTCATAAAAACATTTCAAATTGCAAATTTTTCTTGTTATTTTCAATAAAAACGGATTCCAGTTTGTTCAAGACCTGCCGATATTCTCAAAAATTGGTTTCTTCGTGCTTTTGCTGAATCCAGAAGAAGTTTCCGATTCAAATGTCATCATAATTAATTTTCCATTTTTTAATATAATGAAAACTGTTTTTGCTGAGATACCACATTTTCAGCAAATTTAATTTATTTGGTCTACTTTCAAATTCCTTAACTAATAAGTTTGAATATTTCTTTAAACATTTTTAAACATTTTAATACACTGATGCGCTGACAAAGAAGTACATTTCGAACATCTTTCCTATTGCAATTTCACAAGCCTAAATAATTGTTGATGCAATATTTTATCATTTTGCATCTCCATATGTTAATGTACATCAATATTAAGTATCAAAACGAGCCGGTAACAAAAGCATAAAACAGAAACGAAAAAAAAATTCTAACTTTATTGGAGATTTTCCCGAAAAATTCGACTTACAGAAGCACGGGCCAATATTTTTGTTCGAGTTACGGAGAAATTCGACTTATGGAAGTTCGAGTTAGGGAAGGCGATTTGTATGAAATTTGCTCAGTAAACGCTATTGCCACTCGATTTTGTTCGAGTTAGAGAAAATTCGAGTTAGAGAAGTTCGAGTTAGGGAAGTTCGACTGTAATTTGAAAGTTTTTATCCTAAAGCCACAATTACATGGATACAATATGTTAATGGTCATACCAAGTCAAGCTAGAGGGTAACTTTTAGTCGAATACTATTTTGTTTATTAAATATTAAATTATGAAAATTGCATTTTTTTCTGCAGGGTACTTTTCAGTCGAGTTGTGATAAAATATGTCGTCAACTGGAAAGTCGACTCATCTTCTAGTCGAGTAGTTGCTGCTGTTTAATATCTTTTGTTTGACTATAGATTTTACTTATGGAGGGTAAGTCAACCACCCCACATAGATACCCTGTACAGCAGTTGGCTGTGATTTACATGCGAAGGTTGTAAAAAAATGTTGTTGTCTGCTTTTTGGGGACGTGTAACGCCTATAAAATATGAAAAAACCCCAATGAAATGCATGTAACTGCACTACAGTATGTGTGTGCGATCGTGTGTGTATTGTGTGTGTGTGTGTGTGTGTGTTTGTGTGTGTGTGTGTGTGTGTGTGTGGGCACACACACAAAAATAGGATGGGCAAACAAGAAACAAGCTGAATAAAATACAGCACACAGAAAACGACGTCGACTCGTCGACACTTTCAGTTTTTTAACTCAATTTTCAATAAAAACAGTGCACAAAACTTTTTTCTGTGTTGTTAACTTAATTTTCGCATGGCGCTCGCTGCTCGCAGCGCGCAGTTCGTTGCTAAAAGCATTTCATTGTTGTCCAACTCGTTCTTTCCAATACCCTGCTAACGGCGGCAAATGGGTATAAGAAAATCATACAAAAATGTCATCTTTAAGTATATGCATGCTTCTTTTGTAGACATTCAAAGAAGAAATCTTCGAGCTGACTCAATGAACTCAGCAGATACAAGAGCTAGACGCATGCAATTTTCTAAGTGAATTTAGACGTATCATTTATTTTATAACAAAACGAAGTAGATTGAATTTTTCAAATATTTATCTCGAAAAATTATAGATCCAATCTTGCACTTGACTCATGAACTCAGCAAAAACAAGAGCTAGACGCATGAAATTTTGAATGTGAATTAAGATATATCATATCTTATTGAACAACCCGAAATCAGTTGAATTCTTTAAATACTTCTCTCGATATTTTTAATATTTTCATCGGAAAATAATAGTTTTGAAATGAAAAATGATGCTTAAAAACAACCGCTTATAGAGTACAATATTGTCTGTCAATATTCTCCTTGAGCTTGTTAACTTATTTTGTTGTTGCCCAGCTGGGCAAGTGTGTGGGCGTGGCATCCAAAAAGCGAGGCAACGGCATTTTACACGCACTGAAAGATTTCACTTACAGCACTGAAAGGGGACACAACGCAAATTTGAGGAGAGTTGCGGGGAAAATTGCAGGGATGTGGCATAGGGTAAAATTCTACAAAATGCAGTTAGTGTCAAATGTGAGTTAGTATCAGCAGAGGCACACACACAGATACATACATACACACACACACACACACAACACACACACACATTTCACATGCAGTCCGGAAATTCCCAAGTTGAGCGCAAATGGCTTAAGAGTTTCTTTGGCAAACAACATTTGATAAATAACGAAGAAAGAGTAGAACAAGAGAACAAAGAGATACAGCTAGACAGAGAGAGAGAAAGAGCAAGAGAGAGAGAGAAAGAGCGAGAGAGAAAAAATCAAAGAAAATGATTTGACAAATTGTTAGCAGCTAATTTCATAGGCAATTTGTTGAAATTTCTTAGCAAAAAAAGTCGATAAATCGTAATTGATATGTAAACCATTATATATATACTATCAAATCTTGAATTGATCTGCTGCTCTTTGATTAATAAGTACAGTCCCCGGCATAAGTATTTTGGCACCATTTAAAGTTAATTCTACTCATAGTTTGAACTTCATTCGTGCAAAGTTTGGCATCAATGGAAAGGTCATTCGAATACCTTTTGATTGACATACAATTATTCTTAACCCATTATGTACCCATTTAAATTTTCGAACTTTTGTAAACGTCTAATTTTTAAACTTTTTTCCTCGATTTTTTAAAAACAATGTTTTGATGCAGAAAGTTTTTCTAAACAATTTAAATAGTATCTGCAAAAAAACTTTTCAAATATCTCTTCGCTAGTATTTTTAATAATTTTTTGAAAATGGCGAAAAAGGCACTTTTTGTGTGAAAATAAGGAAAAAGTGCCTTTTTCGCCATTTTCAAAAAATTATTAAAAATACTAGCGAAGAGATATTTGAAAAAATTTCTTTGCAGATACTATTTAAATTGTTTATAGAAACATTCTGCATCAAAACATTGTTTTAAAAAAATCGAGGAAAAAAGTTTAAAAATTAGACGTTTACAAAAGTTCGAAAATTTAAATGGGTACATAATGGGTTAAGAAAAACTGTATGTCATTCAAAAGGTATTCGAATGACCTTTCCATTGATGCCAAACTTTGCACGAATGAAGTTTAAACTATGAGTAGAATTAACTTTAAATGGTGCCAAAATACTTATGCCGGGGACTGTATACTGTTTAAGGGAGTAATATTATGAACAACAGAAAAGAAAGCTTGCTTCCCTTGTAAGCTACAATACCGTAAAGTGATTAATTCCACATCCCGTTTCGAACCATCAATTATTGCCAATGTACAGTTATTTATTTATTTTTATAAAACGATAGTTATTCAAATAAATAATTTTAAACTACATTTCTAATTTTGATTTTTAATTTAATTGATTTTTGTTTGATTGCTTTAAGACGCTTTAAATAAATAAAGAAATAAATATGTTAAGTCAATGTACGACAAACTTGGGAAATTTAAAGAAATTTCAAATAAACAAGGGCTGGTTTAATTTAAATAATTTGAGAACCAAATAAGATATTTACACAAAATATCAATTTTCAGCTTTTTTCTCTTGAAATGACAAATAATTAGAACTCTTTTCTGAATTGATAATATCTGCATCAATTCCTACAAGTTTTTGAAAACCTAATAATATTTAAAAAATAAAAGAAAATAATAAAGTAAATAAATAAATGTCGCTAAACTTATTTGTAAGTCTACATTTCCGGTTCATGCCGGGCAAACACTGTAGAGCGTGCTAGTGGCGCCATCTAGCGATGGCATTGAATTAAACCAATCAGTTTTTCCTGGAAATATACTTATACATATGTATGTATATTGTCAGTATGTATGTACATACGTATATACTGCATTGAATAATAACAAATGCTCGTACTTATTTGTGAATCATATCGAATATCTTGGATGGGCCATCGCTCATGTAGCTCACACACACACACACACACACACGCACACATTGACTCGCACATACACTGAAATTATTATTGTTGTCATTTTTAGTCACTAATCACTCTCGAATAACGGGCCGTCGATGCCGCCGCCGGCAGCGTCATAATAAAAATAATGATGTGACATAAAAAAGAGGGCAGCTCTGCCACAAGTACAACATACAACATATATCGATGGCTATAGATATTTGTATATACATATATAATAGGTGTGTGTGTGTGTGTGTGTGTGTGTGTGTTGTCATAAATCTTTCATTGATTGCAAACGAAGACATCGAAGACAACGACAACGACAACGACAACGTTGACAACGACCCAAGATGAGCAGTAGCAGCTGGTTGGATAACTTGTCTCTGGTCTCTGGTCTCGTCTTCTGGTGGTTGTGCTACTCGGTGGATTGATGGGGAGTGGGAAGTGGGGAGTGTGGCACAAGGTGGCTCCTTTACCCGGTGGTTGCTGCCGACGCTAGTCGATGTGCCAAAACACAACAGCGACTCCATAAAGCGGGGCAAAAACTGAAATAGATATAAATGTATCAGCCGTTGTCGCCAAGGCAGCGACGACGCTGTTGCTCATTTCGGAATACACTACCAAATGGGGTATAACAGCTTGCACAAGCAGTTTGGTATGAAGTAAATGCCTTAATATTAAACTGCAGTCCAAAAAAAGGCCGTAAATATCGAGTTCGGTTTTGTAAACGCAGGGAAATAATTTCAAATGATTCGAATGCTTTGATGATTAGCAACGGATTTTCAATAGTTTTTCTAATAGTTCTGACACAATTTTAAATGCTAGCTAGTTATGATCAAGTGACTTTAATGACTCGAATGATTTGTACAAATTCAAGTGACTTGAATGACTTGAATGAATTGTAAAAATTTGAAGGAGTAGAATAATGATTTACTTTAGAAAAGATATTTGTTGTTACAATTTTTGTATCAGTTTTTGGAGATCTATTGTATCAAATAATTCAAATGGTTTGAGTGACTTCAAATGTTTTTAAATATCTTCTAATTATAGTTTAGCTGAAACTAATGAATACCTTACAATTTCCAGAACTTTTAGTTAAAGTTGCTATTGTCCCACTAACAAATGTTGCAAATTATTCGAATGATTCGAATGAGTCGTATCTGTAATTTAAGCTACAACTGTTTTTATAAATTATATTTCATAGACACTCTTTTAGAGTATTCACCAGCTGATACTTATTTTTATAGTTGTATCTGTATACACTTGAATATGTGTGGCTTATGTGTGTGTATTGGAATATATGTATGTGTATGTATACGAATATTTTTTGTTGTCTTCGCTTATCTTGTTTATCATGGATTTCATTATGGCTGTGGTTGCGTGTCTTTTGCTTTGCGGTGGCTTATGTCGCCATTCGATTTTGAAAATGTAAATCTCTTGTACTCATCCTGCTCCTCCGTCTTATCCTCAGTTCCCCCCCCCCCCTTTCACTCTCTCTCTCTCTACCTCTCTCTCACTCTCTCTCTCTATCTATCGATGGCGATGGCGATGTCGTTGGCGGCGTCGTTTGTCAACATGTCAGCTGCGCTGATTGGTGATTTCGATCTGAATTATTAAGTTGCTTTTAATGCGTTTGCTTTTGCTTTTGCCTTTGCTTCTGCTTTTGTTTTTGCTTTCTTTCATTTTCATTTTATTTTTATTTTTATTTTTATTTTTTTTTTCGTTTTTGCCGCTGTTCGATTTTATGTGGCATACTTTTCAGCGCCCATCGGCACAATGCGAAAACAAAAGCGTCAGACAGCCGCTAAATCAGACAACAACAACAATCAGTTGAACAACAACAACAACAACAACAACAACTACATCGACGACAACAATCAGTGGAACAAAAACAACAACAACAACAAGAGCATTTTGAGTGCAAGTGGATCACTTGGATTCGCCTTCGTCTCGTAATTGGTTCTTTACATTATTTAGTGACATTTGACGTAGATGCTAAGTATTTTTGGATTGCCCCAGAGACTGAGTGAGAAGGGGCGACTGAGTAGGAGACAGAGACAGAGGCAGAGGTAGCTGGTGACGTTGTGGTTTTGTAAGTGGCTTAAGTCCTGTGCCAAGTGGACTCGCTATCAACAACTTGTATCTCTGAGTATAGGCTGTAATTCATAATTAGTTAAACAAGCAACAATATCTTATAATCAATATGCACATAAGATTTTAATATTTTAAAAATTCGACATAATTTTAAGCTCTTGTGAAAATAAATATACACATACAAATTTTAGCATTTGAGCCATGCAAACCATTTACACCATCCTGTTGTTTCATATATAGCCATATTATTCATCCGAATACAAGTACATGGATACTTATTTATACTTATTTATACAGTTAATTAAAATATAATTTTTAAACTTTACTCACATTTTTAAAAGGTATTAAAATTAATCAAAACTCTAATACTTGCTTTGATAATTAAAGTGATGTCTTATCAGGCTTAAGACATAATAAAATTATATTATAATTACGAGTGATAATAATAAGTTCTTTCAGTTCTTCAGAAAAATATTACTGTAAGACTTACCAAGTATGGCTCGGCCTATTCAAAAAAAATCCAGCTAAAAGCAGTGTTAGTATTAATATAAAAAAAGATATTAATATATTTCAAACAGCTCGTTATCATGCAAATGCAGCCAAAGAAAAAGGATTACAGATAGACCGTTCAGAGTCTATGAGATTTACGAGCTGATTTCAAGAGATACGAATGCGATACACATGTCGGCAGACAGAGAGGGACGAAGAGAGAAAGAGATAGAAAAAGGGGCGACAAGGCGTTGGGCGTATTTGGGTTGAAGTTCTCATCAAGTTGTCCAAGGCAAAACTTTCAATTGCATTTTGGCCAAGTTACTTTTGGCTTATCTTTATTATCACCGCTGTTATTAACTGGAGGGGAAGTGGAATGCGGAGGAGGGAGGGTGTGTGTGTGTGTGTGTGTTGTGGCTCGTAAAGTATGTCATGTGTCATAAATGACAGATTCTTAGGCATACTTCATTGATCCCTTTTGGCCACAACGTTTTTACGACGAGATGCCGCCACATACATAGACACCACACACACATGCACACATACCCACATTCACACATATACAAATTGTTGCAGTATCTGTCACACACACATACACATACAGAGAGTGCGTGTTTGAAGTTTGCTTTTGATAAATGAATGGATTTTCAAAGGCGACGTTAATGAAATACGCACACAAGACGGCAACACCAGAGAGCAGCAAGAAGAGGACGGGACAGGAGAAGAAGAAGCACAAGGAGTCCCTAGCATGTGTGTCCCTTTCTCTGTATGCGTGTGTGTGTGTGTGCGTGTGTGTGTGTGTGTGCGTGTGTGTGTGTGTGTGCTTCCATATATCCTTCAATCTATCAAACTCACGTGTCCGTCGTGTCTCAATTTACTCGCTTAGTTTATGCTCAACTGGCGGACGTTTCCCGATTCGAACTCCTGGCGACTACTTTGATAGAGTCCGTTTGGCATATTTATGAAGTCAACGCAGCGGGCGTTCATAGCACAGAAACAGGGGAGAGACTGTGTGAGGAAGAGAGGGAAAAACATTGACTCGAAGTTGCCCTTTTCCTCATCTGCTTGCGATGTTTACTTTTGCATACACAATCAAGCATTAGAAATAACTAGTTTATTTTCAGATAAAAGAATACATATATGTTATATATACATACATATGTATAAATAACTTTGTTGATTGCATCAATCTTTATTTGTTTGCTTCAACTTTTAAAGCTTTCTGTGCTTTAAGTCATCAGAAATTAAATTTGTAACAATTAAACTTCACCTGGGATTTTAAAAAGAAAATAAGAAGATTTTGTGTTCATTTTATCTAATATAAATCTCTCAAAATTGATGTGTATTCATAAAGAACATATGTCTTCTTCAAAATATCTTGCATTTTTTTAAAAAGTAATTTTCAAAGTAGCACTTTGTAAATTTTTCTAAATCGTATTACCTTTGCTTCAACCTCTGAAATTTCTGTACACAAAGTAGGCCATGAATTCCAAATTTTTGTTACCTCTGAAATAGTTTATGTAATATTCCTCATTCAGTTGACTGAGCTCATCGGGAGCACAGCTCAACTTGTAAAATTTTCTGTTTTCTTTTCGATTTTTTTTGTACATATTCTTAAAATTTAATTTTTGTATGTCGTCAAGCGTTTCTAAGTGTTAATTTCATTTCTGATATTCGGCACCCGGCAAAACCAAAATTTTTGTGTAATGATGTGATCTAATGTCATATCAGTTTTAGTTAATTAAGCAACATGTAAACAGAGGATACCCCATTTAAAATAAGCGTGGTAAGTTTTAAACACTTAACTCGTATAATGTATCTGTATCTTGTAGTATCTGTATCTTGTAGTAAGATGGTACCATGGCACAGGATGAAGGTCGCATCTTTAGCTTTTACAGTTAATCATAACTTTGTAAGTCATTTACAAGCGAAAAATATTGGATCTTGATGTAATCTCTTTTGACTTCCAGTTTGCATCGTAATTGTTTTTTATTAACATATATTTCTAACTGATTCGGTAAGTGCTTTCTTAAGAGTTGAAGAATTCTAATTGCTTATTCTTTTGCAGCATGGCGCAACCAACGAGTTTCAGTCAGCATAATTGAACATATTTTAATACCAATAACCAAATAATCAAGCGACGGTACCGGACCCTTTTAGGCTGTGGATGGCGTCACATTTATCAACATACAATAACGTTTATAGGATAAAATGATTGTATTTATATAATTTACTTACTTGTACGAAATATCACCAAAATATAATCCATTCTATTAAAAAAATGTGTTAGTCAGTATTAATTTCTTATATAGGACTATTCGATTACACTACTAGTATATTTTTCAGATGTTCTGCAACTAAGAATACAAGTAAATTAAGATAAAACTTATTTAAGAATGTCACGATGACTTTTAGTTTTAATTAGTGATGTAAATCGCAATAATGAATCGAGCTATCCCAAAAATAAATTTAGATATACTCTTAGCTACTTGCATTTTTCTAAATCATGTTACCTTTGCTTCAACCTCTGAAATTTCTGTACACAAAGTAGGCCATGAATTCCAAATTTTTGTTACCTCTGAAATAGTTTATGTAATATTCCTCATTCAGTTGACTGAGCTCATCAGGAGCACAGCTCAACTTGTAAAATTTTCCGTTTTCTTTTCTTTTCGGTGTTTTTTTTTTTTGTACATTTATTTGTATTCAATTTGTGTGTCAAATTTAACAAAATTTTTGTGTAACGATGTGATCTAAAATGTCATATCAGTTTTAGTAAATGAAGCAACATGTAAACGGAGGATACCCCATTTACAATAAGCGTGGTAAGTTTTAAACACTTAACTCGTATAATGTATCTTTATCTTGTAGTATCTGTATCTTGTAGTAAGATGGTACCATGGCACAGGATGAAGGTCGCATCTTTAGCAGTTAATCATAACTTTGTAGGTATTTCTTGATGTTATCTCTTTCGACTTCCAGTTTGCATCGTAATTGTCTTTTGTTAACATATATTTCTAACTGATTCGGTAAGTGCTTTCTTAAGAGTTGAAGAATTCTAATTGCTTATTCTTTTGCAGCATGGCGCAACCAACGAGTTTCAGTCAGCATAATTGAACATATTATATAATACCAATAACCAAATAATCAAGCGACGGTACCGGACCCTTTTAGGCTGTGGATGGCGTCACATTTATCAACATACAATAACGTTTATAGGATAAAATGCTTGTATTTATATAATTTACTTACTTGTACGAAATATCACCAAAATATATTCTATTCTATTATAAAAAATGCAGTATGGCGAAATCAATGTGTTTTAGTCAGCAAACTTTAGTAAAATCATATGTTATGATTGGCCGTGTTCATCAGAACTAATCAATCAGTAATCATATATCAGAAACCAAATCATTTTTGATGGGCTTCTGGTGAACGCTTTGATAAACTTTTAAGGCAAAACCAAAACTGTCATTCTTTTTTTTGTTCCTTTTTAATTTTGTCCTATTTATTTTCAAATCTTGTGTTCTGTTGATTACGACTTTGTATCGATAACAAAGCATCACAATCAGAGAAATTCAGCGTACTATTTTGGTGATGTATTTTCAGTCATCATAATCACAAAATTTGAAATCATGATTGCTCATCACTGCCGTTCACAAGAATAATCATACAAATTTCATCGATATTCTATTGTCGATTTGTTTTGGTGAACACGGCCATTGCTTGGATTGCATTGGTAAATTTTAAAAAATGTATGTAAATCGCACATTCGGATATAGTTTGTAAAAATTCGTAATGTAAAAATCGTCAAAAATAAGAATCGAGATGTCGATATATTGGCAAATTATATCGATGCATCGAGCCTGCCCAAGAAATCGAGTTGTTGATTTTTCGATGTATTTTTACATCGCTAGCCTTCATTGACGGACACTTTGTTGTAAACGTCACCATCAAGTTGGCCATGGCATCTCCAATTGATTGTTGGCCAGTTGAAGTGGCTTTAACTCGAAAGTGTCCAAGTGAATGGAGTCGGACAGTTGCCTGGGAACAGCAACAGGCCTTGTTTCATTCGTATTATGAATTAAGCACAAGGCAGCTCAATAATTGCAAACTACTGAAGCATTTAATATTTTGAGTGCATTTCCGCGTTGTGCGTGGACTGGAAAAAGGTGCGAGATGGAGACAGGACACAGGACACAGGAGACAGGAAAAGGAAACAACAACAAAAGCAAATCGAATGGGGATAACACATGAATTGAAAATCGAAAGTCCAAACCGAAACTCAGGTCAGTTCAGTTCAGTTCATTTGAAGTTTCCAGACTCCGGGCTCGCCCGGCCGTTAAGTTAATAAAGCGCCCTGGAGGCGATAAACAATTTGCGTTTGTCCAAAAGTCCAGCAGGCGAACTGGCGGACAACAAGGGGGAAGTGAAGTGCGGGAGAGGAGGAGAGTGAGCGACTGAGAGAAAGAGAGAGTTGCGAAATGAAAGTCAGTCCGGGCAGCGTCAGTTTGGCCCGAAGGCGTCGGTAGCCACGGCTCAGCGGACTGCGAACTTGAAATTCTAATTGGCATTTTATGCCGGGCCACGCCACGCCTACCATACAGCCTTACCGCTCACCACCCCTCCGCTACGACAGAGACCCGTTTGTAGGTTGAAGGTTGGATTGGGTCGGGGGCGGGCAAACTGTCGAACAGGTGTGAAATCGTTGACGAATTCTCACGAATACGTTTAATCCGCTTTCTGATTTTTGTTGCAGCCACTGGAAACATTGTGTGCATGTGTGTGTGTGTGTGTGTGTGTGTGTGTATGTGCAGCAGGGGTTGAGGAAGGTTCAGGACCCGGGCTTTGCATTTTGCGGGCGATATCATGTTGGATTAAAAGCGCGTCGTACCCTTCGTTGCAAATTAATTTCGTGTACATGTCCTGCAGCCTGTGCACAGAGAGAAAAAATCAAGTATCAAGTATTTTGTTACTTAAATTACAAATTACTTAAATCAAGTATTTCGATCTTTTTCAAGTACGATGTTTTAAGTACGAAATTAAAGTATTATTTTAAATCGTACTTGATTTAAATACAATTCAAATTCAATTCTGGAAATGAGTACAAAATTATATATTTAAAAACGAACTTGGTACTTGACTTAAGCGTACTGCAGACTTACATAAAAATCGTCTAAACTACTAGTAGATTTTAGTGCAAAAAAATGTTCTTAAAAAGAGTATTAAAATCATCAAGACACACCTCACGCTACCTTAAAAAATTATTAAGTTATTGCGAAAGCAAGTGAAGACTGTCCACAGAAATAATTCTGTGGTTCTCACAAAGATTCCCACAAACAGGAACCATTTAAGAATTCTAAGCGGGCTTAAGCTTAAGAGACAAGAGAATAAATGAACTTGATCTAAGATCCAACATACTAGATCTGTGGTGCTCATTTCTAGTAAATTTGAAGTCTAACTTGATTTGAGATGCGTTGTATTTATATTGCGACTGTTATTACTTGGTTATAGAATTTGTTTAAAATTTTAAACATCGAAAGTACTGAATTCGAGTTCCTTTGAACTTAATTTTAGAATGTTTTTTTTTTACTGTATACCAAGTTTATACGCCTGCATCCACATGATGTGTGTAGCTGTGTGTGTGTGTGGTTTGTAGGTGTGTAGGTGTGTGTGCTGTGCCGCCAGTCCGTCTGCATATCGAGTTACCCAGCTACAACCTGTCCATCACTTGGCCCCTTGTCGGAGGCAAACACACACACACACACACACAGTCTGTATGTTGTCCTCCTGTCGTCCTGCTGTTCCGTGTCCGTGTCCTGTGCCTCCTCCTGGCAACGGACAACCGACAGAGGACATCGGACATCGGACAACCAACAAGCGACCGACAACCGCAAATGTTAAAGCGGCGTGACTTTATTTGATTGTCTGCCGAGTGCGCTGGCATTTCGGTTTCAGTTGTTTTTAGATCCGCTTGAAATTATACAAAAACAGTAGATCCTTTTTAGCATAACAGGATTGTTGTCCGAATTGCAATTAAAACCCTTTTGCTCACTTCTTTCTCCAACACGTCGATGGGGCAGGTCAATTGTTATGATTCGACTGCGCCAAATTAAATTGTTCTTTTGCTGCTTTTTATTTAATAATTCATTGCACTTGTGTGGAGGGAACCAATTACACTGGCTGTTATTTTCAGCCACTTGCGACGCTTTCTATCTTTCACAAATTGTTGGAGAGCCTTACAAGTATCGTCCTTGGGCAGCATAGTTAGGAGCAATTACCATAATTGTTACAAGTTTTTAATTTAATTTTTTTAGTTTTTGTATTTTCTTTAAATAAAACTTTAATTTCAATTTGTTAATTTATTAATAACTATAATTGAGATAAAAAAAAATATTTTCGTAATGAGTTTTTTAGATATTAAAAAACGTAATTCAAGACCTAAATATATTTTCACCTTTTTGATTAAATACCCATTAAGAATGTATTTAAAAAGAAAAATATGTTTGTTATTTCGTAACTCTTATTTAAAAATAAATAGGACTAGCTCGATAAAATAAAAGTAGAAATGCTGCAGCGTAAGAAATATATTTGATACATGAAAATAAATAAAATTTAATTAAAATAAAATAAACTTTGCTGCCATCCACGTTACTGTATTATATTTCCCTTTTCGGTCTCTGGTTAATTTATTTATTTATTTTATTTGAAAAGCAAGCACAAGGCGGCCTCGGAATTGATTTCGCTTAAATATATGAAATAAATAGAAAGAAATCCTAAATGCAATTGATAATTATTCCTTTTGTAGAGAGTAACAGAATCTCTTTTCAAATCAAATTTGCAAACATAAGACAAGTTTCTTGAACAACTAAATAGAAGCATCGCAATTATTACTCCACATTTTGATGCATCCTTCGCACTTTGCTGGTACTTGTACTCACTTTTAGACTGCTTAGCCTGTAGTTTTAGTTTTCAATTGCTGTGAGGTAAGCATACGCATTTCCACTTTCCATTTTCCGCTTTCCACTTTTCCGCTCTTGCACTCGAGTGAGCTTAAGTTTAACAATCATTCGATTAAATACTCTTCTGTAAAGCTTAGTCTCTCCCAAGTGGTTTTTCTTTTCAAATGATTGCACATAGGCTTTTCTTTCCTCCCTCTGCTTCTGGGCGATATTATGTTATTTGATAAGAGCATTTTCACAGTAAGATTAACTTGCATTCTGTTTTCTCGTCCTCAGGTTGGGAATATGCCTTGATTGTCTGAACAAGTGTGCTCAATTCAAATTTGACGAGTTTAGTTTCGACTGATTGATAGAAATAGTGCAATTTCTGGATCTGTATATTCAATTCAAGTTGAATCTAACAATCACACAGTACTTAGTATTTAATTATCTGTTGAAACTGATTAAAAAAACAATTAGCTTTTATTCGATTTTAACTTAAAGTTAAATCGTTAAAGTTATGGACTGAAAGGACACCAGTTAATGGATATTTTATACTTATTTGAGTTAACAACTGAAGACAAGTCAAAATAGGTTTGGATTCGATTTTAATTTAAAATATAAATGTGACCTGTAGACTAAAAGGACAACAGTTAATGGAGTTGGATTATTTGATATTGTGGCTTGAGATATTCATTCACTGTCACGTATCCTGCACTTGCCAATCTCCTCCAGACTCCATGCTAATGTCCTTTTTTCGTTGGCAGGGAAAGTGACGTAAAAATATGTTTATCAAGCCCAACAAAGTACATAAAAGTTTTTGTATTATTATAAATATATGTACACATGCATATATATTTAAGCATCGGACATTAGTTGACTGATGCTCTTATCCAGCTAAACAGCTTCCTCCCCTTGGCTCGGCAGTGTCCTGGGACAGTGTCCTGCGACAAGGCATAATAAACATAAAAATAAAAAATAGAAGAAAACTGTGAAAAATACATACATAGCATAAATGCCGATTAAATCTTTATTTTCTGCCTTGACGCACGCAGAACTGGTTAAGGATAATGGAGGGAGGATGGGAAGGAGGAAGGAATGGAGGAAGAGGGGGTGGGGGGTTCCAGGATATTTGGTTACGGGTTTTTCGAGGACTCGCCGTTGACTGTTGACTGTTGACAGACATGTGACAGCGGATGGGCGTTTGGTTGATCGTGCAACCTGATGATTTAATAACTGCCAAAGCTGATTATGATCAGGATATAGAAGGAGCAGGAGGGGGTGGAGGAGAAGGGGGAGGGTGCTTCCAATGCCCGGCAAGGATACAAAAGGAAAGGGGTTGCAAATATTTTTAAAGGCTGCTGCAAATTTGTAAGGGTGACCATATTAGGGGGGAAGTAAAGGAGGAGGAAAACTTACCACCAAGAATACCGCTGCTTGTTGCTTTCCCATTGTTGCTGTTGTTGTTGTTGTTGGTTTTTTTTTGCTGTGGCTGTTGTCACCGCAGCGTAGCGTGGTGTGTGTGTGTGTGTGTGTACAACGTGTGTGTGATTGATGACAACTCAAATAAGCGATGATTGATGCTTATTTTACACTTTTCGTTACAACACACGGCGACACATGTTTATTTATGTATGTATGTATGTGTGTGTGTGTGTGCAATACTTGTAAGTGTGTGTGTGTGTGCGTCAGCGTATCTGTGTTTGCATCGGCGGCTTTTTTGGCTGGTTTATACTATATCGGGATTATTATGAGCACACGTTCGAGCGTCTCCAGACGCCGACAGCAACAACAGCAACAACAACAACAACAACGCCGTCAACGAGCCGCAATCATCAATGTTACCAACAGTCTGCGCCCCCCTCCCCGCCCCTTCTAAAAGTAGGAGGCAATCTGTGTTAGTGTATTGGTAATTGCTTGAGTTTTCATGCATACATACACTCTGAAAATAAAATTCAATATTTACATCAATTGAATCAAAGGAATTTCAAGTACAAACGATCTTAAAAACTCAGTGGAATTTCCAAAAATGAGAACAAAATTAAATTTTAAAATAAGATTTTTCTGCGATACTTTAAATAAGCTTTTGGCCTCAATTCAAGTCTTTCAAAGATCTAATTGTAATAGTTTAAGAACACAAATACTTTGAACTTATCCCAATTTGTACTGGTTTCTAGTGCAAAACATTTTTATATTAAAGTTTTATTGTAAAAAAAACTCTTGTTTCTGGAGATATTTCAACTAAACTCACAGATCTTATGTTTCTATAATCTTATCTTATCTATAATATCATATAGCTCTCATAGGAACGCTCAATCGGAATTTAAAATTTAAAAACATACCTAATTCAAGAATAATAGTACACAGCAATTTGAAGAATAAATCGATTAGCGAACATTTCTAATTTTATGATGGCACATTTTTCTGAGTGTACACATGCATGTGTACATATGTGTGTGTATGTGTGTGTGCGAGGTGTTCTTGTGGTTTACTTATTGCTGCACTGCAATACATCATCGGCTGCCAGTCAACCCGGTAGAAGTAGAAGTTTCTGCACAGACCCTCAACCGACTCTTACTCCAACTCCAACTCCGCCTCCACCTCCATGGTCTATGGTCCATGCTCCGTCCCCCACCCTCCACCGTCCATACCTCGATTTGCTGTCGCACGCACAAAGTTAGCCGCCACATGCCACATGCCACATCACATCACATCACATCACATCACACGACATCAGCTTCTGCTCGTTGACACCTTTAAAGTGCAACAATTTCACGGCCGCACTTCAGAAACGTTAGCTGAAAAGAGAAATTTGCTTTATTACTTCTTACTGTTTGTTGTCACTGTCATTAACTTGCCAATTGTTGAGCCAATAAAAATCGTAGCTTACATCTAAATATTTACCAATAATGTTAAATACAAATATTTTGAAAGTCACAAAAAGCGAATGTCACAAATGGATAACTAACGAATTCCTTTTAAATTTCTTTTATACGTTTTAATGCAGTTTTAAAAATAGTTTAATTTCATTAAAAAATGCTTACAATTGCGTTTAATTGGCTCTTACGCTGATAGAGCTTTGTAGAACAGGGACGAATACTTATTTCGTCAACTTAATTGCGCATTTTAATATAAAAACCCCTTAACGATGCATCCATTTAGTGGGGAAATGCTTCCAATATCAATTTGGGGACTAAACTTGTTGAACTGATACTAAATTCATGTTTTATTTGAAATATTATTATTTGTTAATTTAAATTCCCAGCAATACACGTATTTATTTATTGTGCTGGTGACAATGTGATGCTGACTTAGTCCAAACTATCAGTGGTGCCACAGAAATCGCTTTCGCTTGAATTTCACTTGAGTTTGTATGAAATTTGAGTGAAATTCAAGCGAAAGCGATTTCTGTGGCACCCCTGTATATCTTTTTCAAAAATATTGCACAAATATTAGACCCAAAAAAATGCACATATCCATTTTGTGACGAACGATATTAGACACATTAAATAAATTAAATAAATCTTAGCGCACTTTATTGTGTGTGTATTCCGTCACTAGCGTGAACAGTTCTTAGCAGTAATAAACCATTTTGAGGTAAGTAACTATAATGTTTTGAGCGAGATATAAATAATTTATTAGTCGCCAATTGGCAATATATATTTATAAGATTGCAAGTATTGAAATTCATTGAGAGTTTGTTTTGTCGTTAAAAACAAAATATTACTTTACAATATACACTGATTAATTGTAGGCAAAAAAAGTCATTGGTTTTTGGCACATTTGCAAAGTGTCGAGGGCAGTTCTATGACTTTGCTGGACGCACAAAAAAGATGGCGGCAGGTGCCGTTTGTGGCCGCGACTGCGACTGCGACTGCGACCTTGTGACCTCATGTGTCGCCTGTGTCATTGGCCAGAGCTGCAAAGAGTAGAGGAAATCGAATTATGAGTTAAAGCACTATTCAACTGAACCGGAGTGCGGCTTGTTACCCTTCTGTGGCCTCGTCGGAAGCGCTGTCGATGCACCCTCGCCAATTTGCCACTGGAGAGCAGCGAACGCTTCCGTTGCTGCCACGACTGCACAGAGAAAGAGAGAGGGAGAGAGAGAGAGAGAGAGAGGGAGAATGAGAACGAGATGAAAATACTAGTATGTATGAAAAGTAGAGTGGGTCAATTTGTATGTGAAAATCGTAATCTACGACGAATTCTAAGAAACCATGGGACTAAAATCAATTTCGAGATTCCGATTTTTAACGAGAAACTTTGCGTGCTCGTTTGTAATTTTAAGCACGCTTAGATACCTAAGCGAGTGCATACAAAATATATTGTTTTACTTAACATTTTTAAGGAAATTTATAAATTTTTTAAAATGTAAAAATAACATAAAAAAATAAAATTTTATTTTTATAATTGTTAGGATGAACAGTCATTGCTCGGACAAATAACAAAATTAGCTTGTTTCAATTAATCACTTTACTTTGCAGAAAGAAATAGTTCACGAAATCAGCTATGTAATAAATAAATGAGATCAGGGATCGCAAATAAGCGTTATGAGAAACTGGATTAGCTTTTATTAAAAAATCTTAGCATAACATTAAGATTTCAACTTTAATTATAAAAATGTAAAATAAACGATATTGGTCAAAAATAAATGTATAAAGGAAACCTTTAGAGTGGAAAACTTGCTCGTTTCTTGGTATTGTCTTATACTTGGTGGCAAAATTATCCTGAAATTGATCAGCTATATCATATATCGGTCATAGAAACGATCAATGAACAATTGAATACAGCTGATTAGAGTTGCCGACCTGTCACATTTAGAACTTTCCTTAAAGCCCCATTCAGACCGACACTTTTTGTCACAAAACCGTCCGTGTCGCTCACCGATGGAATAGAACGTGTTCTATTTCCATCGATGAGCGTCGGTTTTTTACCGACGCTTTGAAATTTTGTATGGTTACGCGACACGGACAGCTTTTTGACAAAATATGACAAAAAGTGTCGGTGAAAAAGTGCTCGTCTGAATGGGGCTTAAAAGCAGAAGTCATACAAAAAATGGTTCTATCATCGTCACTTGTATCCAAACGTGTACTTTTGAGTTCCTTGGAGTAAATTGCTTGACAAACTGTATTGTGTGCTGCCCACTCACCTGTAGGTTGACATCGTATTTGATGCGTTGGGCCAGCATCGGCGCCAGTTGCTGCAACAGTCGCTGCAGCCAGGCGACTCCTTGCCACAGATCCCCGTCGCTCGTGTCGCTCATGTGGCAGATGTGCAGGGGGCAGCCCGTGGAGCGGGCCAGTTGCTCCAGGCCGAAGGCGTGCTCCACATCGTAGAGCTGGACGCCGTCGCGGTGGCGTGTGGCCACCAGGAGGACGGGCTTGCCACGCACTGCCTCGTGTTGCAGGCAGCGCTGCAACAGGTCAAAGTTCGTCCGCAACCTGTCGCCGCTCGCGCTGAGATCGAAGCAGAAGATGAGCGCGTGGCAGGCGGCATAGTAATATGGCCAAATGCGTTGCATGTCCGCGCTGCCCCCCACCTCGGTCAGCAGCAGTGTGGCAGCCTTCTCTCCGTCTCCCGTCTCTCCCCCTCTCCCTCTGTCCTCGATGCGGTAACAGCGCACTCCATTTGTGGGTCCCCGATCATCCACGTCGCGTTGCTTGCCACTGAGCTGCAGTCCCAACTCGGTCTTACCACTGCCAGTTGCCCCCAAAAGCAGCACCTTCAACTGTCCTGGGGCAGCTGCTTGTGGCGTCTCTGTGCAGCGGGAACAGGGGCAGCAGAGGTCGAAGGGGCAGCAACAGCGGCGCAGCTTAGCGCACATCAAACCCATTAGCACATGGCGAATTTGACTTTTGACTATTTCTTTTTTATTTAAATGTTGTTTCTCCTTATGCTGACTTAACACTTCTTCTACTCGATTTTGTTTGTTTACATGCAGCGGCTGCCAGCTGATTTGGCCTATTGTTGTCCATGGCAACAACAACGACCTCGTGTTGTGGTCATTGCCAAGTTGTTCGTTGTCATGGCTAGAACATGGTTAGTATTCACTGTTAGTTAACATTTGCAATAGTTTACATTTTTACAAATTTATTTTGAAATTTCAATATAAATTTCAACTTTTATTTTGCAGGTTTTTGTGAAATTGAATCAATTTCAATTTCAATTGAAAGGTTTCTGTTAAAAGCTGCTGTTATGCGAAATCATAACAGCTTCTGTTAACAGTAAAATTGTAATCCCCCAGTGGCGGAAACCAGCCGCAACCGATTGTTGTAACGCTTCGGAATGCATCGGCGAATGTACATACGTAATCGATGTTTTCTCCAGTTGTTTGAACGTAGGTTGGTAATGGGGCGCTGTTTTGGCTCACACTGTTCTGCCATCGCACATGCACGAATGTCTTTCGGCTTTTGTTATTCTGCTTTGGTTGCAACAATTGTTGCAAACACGGGTTGTTGTTTGTGCAAATTTTATTCGTTTCTTTTCCGACATTTGTTTGTTTTGTCGTGTGTCACTTCTGTTTTACCGCGTGGCTGCAACACTTCATCAAATTTAAAGGAAAGTAAATCTGAGTAAACTTATTGATAATTAAATTGTTTTAAACATATAATACATATTTATATTTGATAGAAAGAAATGGACAACAATACCGACATCGCCCTTAAATCCCTGGAAGCCAGACAAGGACAACGGCAAGGAAAACGAATTTTATTTTTAATTTGATTTTCCATTTTATTCATTTTTTTCTAATTTTGTATTAAATTTTTATTTTAATTTATTTTTATTTTCAATTTAATTCTTTAATTCTACATATTTAATAAAAATATTGTTTTGTTTTAAAAAATAAAAATCTTTTATTTTGGGGTGGGTTTACAATATGCATTACAATCCTATAGGCATGGTATACCAGCCAGTAAAGCATCTGCATTACGATCCTATACGCAACAATATACAGGACGGTAATGCAACACGAAAGAACTCACTCAATAAATCGCATTACTGGCTCGATTACAAGTATGCGGTTTTGAAGCTGGTCTTGCTTAACAGCGGACAACCTTAAGGAACAGTAATGCGCGTTGTGGTATGAACTCGCAGCCGTACTGGCCACGACGTATGGTGGTTGTAATCGATTTTCGAACGCGAATTTCCGCCACTGGGCCCAGTGGCGGAAACCAGCCGCAACCGATTGTTGTAACGCTTCGGAATGCATCGGCGAATGTACATACGTAATCGATGTTTTCTCCAGTTGTTTGAACGTAGGTTGGTAATGGGGCGCTGTTTTGGCTCACACTGTTCTGCCATCGCACATGCACGAATGTCTTTCGGCTTTTGTTATTCTGCTTTGGTTGCAACAATTGTTGCAAACACGGGTTGTTGTTTGTGCAAATTTTATTCGTTTCTTTTCCGACATTTGTTTGTTTTGTCGTGTGTCACTTCTGTTTTACCGCGTGGCTGCAACACTTCATCAAATTTAAAGGAAAGTAAATCTGAGTAAACTTATTGATAATTAAATTGTTTTAAACATATAATACATATTTATATTTGATAGAAAGAAATGGACAACAATACCGACATCGCCCTTAAATCCCTGGAAGCCAGACAAGGACAACGGCAAGGAAAACGAATTTTATTTTTAATTTGATTTTCCATTTTATTCATTTTTTTCTAATTTTGTATTAAATTTTTATTTTAATTTATTTTTATTTTCAATTTAATTCTTTAATTCTACATATTTAATAAAAATATTGTTTTGTTTTAAAAAATAAAAATCTTTTATTTTGGGGTGGGTTTACAATATGCATTACAATCCTATAGGCATGGTATACCAGCCAGTAAAGCATCTGCATTACGATCCTATACGCAACAATATACAGGACGGTAATGCAACACGAAAGAACTCACTCAATAAATCGCATTACTGGCTCGATTACAAGTATGCGGTTTTGAAGCTGGTCTTGCTTAACAGCGGACAACCTTAAGGAACAGTAATGCGCGTTGTGGTATGAACTCGCAGCCGTACTGGCCACGACGTATGGTGGTTGTAATCGATTTTCGAACGCGAATTTCCGCCACTGGGAATATTACATATGTTTCAGTTGAAAAGCTGCTGTTATGCTAAAGCGTAACAGCTGTAAGGTAACAGTAACAGCGACTGTAGTTGCAGCGGCTGTTCGTTAACAGTTACAATTGCTGTAACATTTCGAAGAATGTTGTCTGTGCTTTCCACAAGAGGTCGCTTTGTCCCAATATGTGCTTAACGGTATTTATGAGCTTTTGAAATGAACTTCAAATGCCTGGAAAAATTTCTCAGTAAGAATTGCCCTATATTAAAACTGGTATTTTGCTGAAAAATGTCCCAAGTCTTAAGGTGGCAGGATAAATACAAATTTATGATTAAATCTATTTAATCTGTACAGAGGAATTGTAAAATATGAAAAAAATGCATCTTGATAGGATCAGTTCCACACATAAAAATACACTTATAAATTTTCATTATACTATGTAACAAATTTAAAAAAACAGGTCGTCTTTTTTCACATATTAAAATACATATTTACATATTTATATTATGTATAACATATGGTTTAAAGCAGTGGTCGGCACCAACACAGTCATATGTTTGCATTGCGTTAGTGTGCATTTTTGTTAGCCTAACAGCGGAATAACAGCGACGTAACAGAAACAACCCAGTAGAACCTGAAGGCATGTGGTGAACAAATTACACACACCCTTCCGCCCTAAAACTTCAGGGGTAAAGCTACAGCCGAAAGTCTACTAAGGTTTCAGGGCGAGACACCTGAAATTTTTGAAGAAATTTTCTATCGTTTCTTCAGGGGTAAATTTTGCAGCAAGAAAAAAGTCCCTGCAGCCAACTTAACGTTGCCAACGCCTGGCAATAAATATCGAAATCACTTTTATGAGTTTTAAACCATACTTTTCAGTAATTCTGTATTGTTAATAGAATTCATAATAAATGTAATATATTAAATAACTTATTTTATTAATTAAACATTTTAAAATATGGTAAAATGTTGTTTTATTATTTAATATTTTTATCGTGGCAGTCATCGATAAATACAAAGGGCTGGCAATGTTATTATCGGCTATCGAAGACATTGCAGCCCTTCGTTTGTGTATTTTGTCAATGTGCAGAAAGTGTCAAAATAAGGTAAGTTTTAACTATAAATATATGAATAAATGTTTAATTTTATTGTATTTTAACCTAGATCGCCTGACTTAATTGCCCGATGACGAAGTTCATAGCTTTTGCAAGCAAGACCAGTCACACGTAAGTAAATTAAACATTTAACCAATTAGACAACAAATTTGTTTTAATTATTGTATTTTCTTATAATCAACTTGTAGGAGGCTCTTCAAACTGGAAAGTAAGATTGGCAAATCGCCCAACAATTAGGTAAGAATAAATCATTCTAATGCTCCTACAACAAACAATTAATTGATTCTAAATTTCAGATTGACCCTTCAACCGAATGCTGTGGCCAGGAGGAATTAAATAATAAGTAAAGTTAGTTTTAAGTTTTATTATAAGTGAACTAATATTTAGTTAAACATGAAGTGCATTAAAATAAACAAATATAAACAAACATTTTGTGTGCCTAAATTTTTGCCGCCGATTCGGCACAATTTTCTAATGGCATACAGCAAGGGAAATTCAGGGCAAAAATTCCCACCCCTGAAAAGACGATATAAAAATTTCAGCGGTGGCGGCCTGAAACCTTGGCGGAAGCTTCCGCCAAATCTTCCGCCAGCGTATACCGAATTACCCCGCTCACGCTAATGTAAAAGCGAATTAGAACTTTACATAAAGTGGCTGCACAGCTCCGCTGAACTTTCAGCTAGCATTCTTAATGTTTTTCGCTACAAAAGAGCCACTGGGAAATCGTAGCAGCGACGTGTACGTGAGTGTACGTGAGCGGCAGCGCAGTCGCCACGAAAATTTTCTATGAGATCGAGATAGGGCCGTGCCGATAGCTGGTTTAAAACCACTTCTCAAAATTATCAAATAGCCGCTTATTCCCTAAAGGTGTCCTTAAGGCTTTAGAGCCGGTGTTACTGTAAACATGAAAGCAACGTATTGTCAATCTGAAAACTTCAAATGTGAAGCATTAATTGTGATGGAAAATTAATTACCTGGCCGTCAAGACTCAAAATTAAACGTGTTTTACAAGTACTTATCAAGTATTAAGTATCCCGCTATACGATTTACCTTGGATGAGAAATTCCATCAAATTTCGTAACTCTTTTTCGTTTATTTTTCCTTCTTTCTTTTTTTATTTGCATAGGAACATGTTCGCTAATCGCCATGTGGCAGATGCTTTAAGCTGCGGACTAAGCTTGAAAGGAGCTCTTTGTGTTATTGCATTGCATACGAGTAATACGAATAATGGCGTCATGCCCGAAACCGTTAGGCACCGTTAACTCGACGCACACTCGACGCCATCCAATTTGAAAGGACCGAATGTGAACTGAACTCTCTCTAATGCCACCTTGAATTGAAAAGTAAGCAAGCTAAACGTTCCCCGAACTTTGTCGCCTTTTGTGACCGAGCGAACGTCTGTAGCCTTGAGGCAGTCGTCAGCGTCTTTCTGAATACCCTGTGCTCATTGGAAATGTACGAATAAGGGTGTTTGCATTTTGTGCAAGGGCATGTACACGTATAACAAAAGGAGGCAGCTTCAATTCCTAAAAGTGTATATATTATCAATTGGCGACGATTTTACTCTGTGGCTCTCAATGTTTATTAAAGCTTATTAAGTTTGGGTATACCAATCGCTGATTAAATTTGTTCCTTCATCAATCCATCTTATTCCTGTAAGTTTTATTTCAGTTGTATATTGAACTCGGAAGTTATTCAAAAAGCATCTTGATAACAATATTCGGTATTTTTAAATTTATCTTACAGTTGTCCTAAGATAAAACAATACGCCTGATTTTAGAAACTGGTTTATTTGAATCAGTTTTGAAGTAATTGATGAAAGCTGGTCACAGGGCATCTGGGAGTCGAGTTTTCGTGATTTCCATTTGTACTCTCCATCGCTTTCTTGGCCTGGTAACTCTTTTGTGATGTCCCCCCGACCGTGGTACAAATATGAATATGATGTTGTCAGTCTTACATTAGTTCTCCGCCTCGGCAACCATCGTGTCGTCCATTTTAATATGCGCATTAATGCGGCACAAAGCGTCGCGAAAAGTGACAGGGAGCCAAGGGTGGGAAGTGGTAGCGGGAGGGGGAGTGGGAGAGGGAGGGGGAAACGGAGTTCAGGCAAAGACCTTTGCATAAAAGTGCAAGGATGAGGAGTATATGCAAATATATACCTGATTCTCAGCAGTTGATTGCCTGCCTTCCAGCCTGCACATGTCTCAAACATTACATTTAAAGCAATATGCGTATGTATGTATGTATGTATGTATCCCTGGCGAGGGGAGCTCAAACAGTTGTCCAAATAATTACAGGGGAATTAAATTGGCATATATGATAGACAACGTATTTCCAAAAGAAACTTGAGAAATACGCGATAGTTTCGATGATTTATGTCAAATAATTAAAAACTATTGCTTGGATTCTTGAGATTCTCTAAAGAAGCTTGAGATCCATATCATTCTTTAAATTATTGCAGTGACCTAGAAAAGTAAAAGCTCGATACATCGATGGAGGCAGCGAAAATTTGTCAGATTAAACAAACCGCGATCTGCCGCATTTAGAACTATCAGCTTAAAAATTAAATGAAGTTAAGGCCACACAATTTAATGATTGCACCTGAAGGATAGATTTTAGATCTAACAAACTCGGTACTGTCTCGTCATCTAGAAACAATTGGATTAACCCTCGCATGTGTGCACGCTGTGAGTTTTCTAAAGCTTAAGTCAAATATTTGCCCAAGTCTCTCCGCGCCAGCTAAATGAAGCGACACCGCGTAATCGTTTGTCCTGTGTCCTGTGCGTCGTCCCTGCGGACGCACCGATCTCCTCCTTCCTCCACCCTCCTTCTTTATCATTTCCCCTCTCTTATTTTTCTCTCTTCTCCTCATCTGATTTGGAACTGTGACACAGTCCACAGTCCTCACAGCCCTCACAGTTCGCAGTTCGCCGTCCAGGCGATGGTTCAGCAACGGCTTTATTCGATTATTTGAGCGCAGCAGCATCATTTCGTTTGCTTTCCGGTTGTTTTCCTTTATCCTGCCGTCTGGATGCCGTGTCCTGGCGGACTTGACTGCTCTTTGACTACGACTCCGACTACGATGCGACGTCATATTTCCTTTTTTGCTCGGCGTTCACATTTTTTTGCACTTTTTCTTCTGCTTTGGTTGCTGCTTTTCCTGCTTCTTCTGCTGCTTCTTCTGCTGCTGCCTTGGCTCGACTTGGCACTTGTCGAGTCGTTCACCGTGTGGAAAGTTTAGTGAGCTTAGAGGCGGCAGCTTGCCTCGGATTTCATTTCCGGCATGTTGCGGCTACGTTAAGTAACGGAGATTGCATCGCTAATGATGCAATTGTGTTTGGCGGAAATGAAAGCGGTTTCGTGTGACGACTTGCGCCCAGGCCGACCACAAAATGCCCATACACACACACACACACACACACACACACACACACACCTGTCCTTGGCAAAATTTCCAAAGACTTGATGCTCAGCAAAGTCAAGCTAAATGAAGTAGAAGCAGAAGAAAACTGTAAATTAAGAGAGAGAAAAAACTATGCGCCAGTTACTTAATTGCACTTCACTCGACTTTCGCACTTCCGTTCCATACCGGAAGTGCATGCCAAGGCAAAAGCCGCCTCTTAAGGCATAAGTTTGTATAAAAAACATGCTTTCATCCAATCATTTTATTATCTAAATCCTTGTTCGACTTGACTAGGGTCTTGTTATGTGGGAAGCTGTCTCTGAATTTAAAAAGAGTCCTTATGTAAATTCAAACAGTAATCGAGTTTATAAAATAAATAATACCGATGTGTCGTGTTTAAAAAAAAATATTATTATTATTATTATTATAGATTATAGTTGCTAGGTCAAAAATGAAACCAACTTCTAACCTTCATAGCTTTGTCAGATATAAACAGATTTTCAAGCGGAATGTCATTTTCATTCATTTCGTTCAAATGATTCGTTTGATTTTGATGCAAACTTAATTTCGAGACATGAAAATGTTTAGTAGGCCTTGTTCACATTCTGTCATCCAACACACTTCATAACTCGGCATCTTCAACTTGGAAGCACAGTTTTTTTTTGTTCAGGCTAAAAGAGCAAGTGATTTCTTTCCCTGCCCTGCCGCACACACACACACACGATGTACAATGAATCGAGCCAAACGCATCGCTGTCAATCGCCACAAAATGATTTGATGAAT
Organism: Drosophila suboccidentalis; assembly: GCA_037043435.1. Taxonomy (NCBI): domain Eukaryota; kingdom Metazoa; phylum Arthropoda; class Insecta; order Diptera; family Drosophilidae; genus Drosophila; species Drosophila suboccidentalis. Next base: position 1,020,033 of record JBAMBK010000663.1, on the reverse strand, counting down.
ACGCCGGAACATCTCCGGCCTGGTTTTAGTGGGCAACCGCGACAATATGATCCCAGGGAGTTCGGACTGACGGGCAACGAGGAATGGCAGCATCCGAACATGTTTCGGAACATGACATGTAAGTAGTACTATTTTTATTATTATTATTGGCCATTTACTTTTGTTATTTTTATTTAAATATCAATCCGATTTAAATTTCAGATGAGACGGACATTGGGCCAACGGATACGTTCCGTCAGGCGCAGCCGAGACGCACGGAATTCTGTCCACCTTTGGCACACAATCTGGGTAATCTGGCGGAGGAGCATCTGGCGGACATGACGCCACCGACTTTCGAGCTGGAAGCGACGCCTCTAGCTGACAACGAGTCCGATTTCTATGTGGACAGCCTGTACCAAGACATTATGAATCGATTCGATGAATTACGCGAGCGGATTGCGCGTGGGGACAACAATCTACATTCGGAGGTGAGTCACGCCTCCTGCACTGCCTCCTCAATGCCCAACGAAGTTTCGGAAGTCTGCACGTCTCAAAATGTGAGGAAATTTAAAAAACTATATTTTTTAGACCCTGTACTTAGAAGATTAGAAGGGGTTTGTCAAATAGAAAATAGCCGTAGAAGGAAGAAAGAAAGGAAGACGCCATAGAGTATTTATTATTGATCACAATTAACAATCGAGTCCGTCCGTCTGTATGAAGACCTAAATCAGGCCAACTTGAAACTTTCATTGCTTCGCCAACACTAATCGTTTCGATTAAAATTCATTCTGCATTAGAATTTAATCAATTTTAAAACAAAAAACCTTTTTCTTTAATTAATTTCGTTTTAATCATTTTTTGATTTTTTAACAATAAGTACAGGGTCTCAAACAGTCGAGCTTGCTCGATTTAAAAGCCTTCCAGCTGGCTATTTACCGTTTCTTTCATGCACACAGAAGAATGGCACTCAGAGGACCTTGAGAAAGGTGACAACGCATCGGGACCAGTGTGGAAATGTCACCAGTCGCGTCGAGGAGACCAGCACAGTGTCCAACGGAAGGTTGGCGAATGCGGATTGCGCACCTACGAATCCGGGACGTCAACTCAACTTTTCCTTGGAGCAGTCGGAGAATCTCGCCGATGTGTCGATGCCAACCTTCCATGATGATTCCATGCCCGCCATGAGCACTCGAATTGCACCCCAAGGTCTGCCCAGCGAGTGCTTGGCGGATACAAGTGCTCCGCCTTTGTCAGACTCTGCGGAGAGACGCGGTCAGACGCCAGGACGGTCCATTGGCGACATTCTGGCGCCATCTTTCGGCACCAATGTCTGCCTGGAAGATGTCAGTGCTCCGTCGTTTGCACAAAGCACGATTTCAAGGTCCGGATGTCCGGCTATACAGGATATCTGCGAGATCTCAGCCCCATCTTTGGCCAGTCCCAACCGTGGACCCATGAACAGCCAGTGGCTTACTGCTGATTCAAGAAGACACGCAGCAACTCGGCCCGGAGAATGCTTGGATAATGAGACCATGCCTTCTTTTGGAGGTGTTTCTGGAGTTTCGAACAGACAAATGACCAATTTGCCAAGTGAGTGCTTGGGGGATATTACGGCGCCTTCCTTAGGACGCAGCATGTCTCCCAGCAGATCAACTCGACGACAGCAGAGATCGATGCCTTCGCAAAATATCTGTGACATATCAGCGCCTTCATTTGGAAGTTCAGGAAGGTCAGGTCAATGCTTGGAGGACATGACCATGCCTTCCTTTGGAGGAGTATCAGGAGTAACAAATGCGAGATCTCCAACAAGACAACAACCATCTATGCCCAGTCAGAATATCTGTGATATATCAGCTCCTTCCTTTGGCAATAGTGGAAACGAAGTGTCATTTGGAAGATCAGTGACCAATGAATGCCTGGAAGACATGAGTATGCCTTCCTTTGGAGGAGTCTCTGGTGCTTCGAGAGCGAGATCCCAGCGACGTCAGCAGCGATCAATGCCAAGTCAAAACATCTGCGACACTTCAGCTCCTCCGTCCTTCCAAAGTACAGGACGTGGACCAATGACAAATGAGTGTCTGGATAACATAACCATGCCGTCTTTTGGTGGTGTGTCAGGGACTTCAAGACGACAACCAGCCATGCCATCGGAATACCTTGAAGACATCACTCAACCATCAATTTGTAATAGTAGAGCTCCACAAATGACCAATGAGTGTCTTGAGAATATTACCATGCCGTCATTCGGAGTAGTTTCGGGATCGTCGGGAAGACAACAAACCTTGCCCTCGGAGTGCTTGGATAATGTTACTCAGCCATCGTTTGGAAGAAGCATGTCGCGAGGACCAAGTCAGAGACAACAGGATATGTCGATGACCCACCAAAATATCTATAATAACCCACCTTACTATGTCGGCCAGGGATACATGCCCAGCGAGTGCTTAGAGGACGTAAGTGCTCCATCCTTTGGGCGCAGCATGTCTCCTACCAGATCAACCCGACGACAACAGAGATCGATGCCAGCTCAAAATGTCAGCGACATTACAGCACCGTCATTTGAGAGTTCGAGTCGTGGAGCTGCTACTCAACCGTGTCTGGAGGACATGAGTATGCCTTCCTTTGGAGGAGTATCGGGTGCCTCAAGGGAAAGATCTTCGAGACGTCAGCAGCGATCAATGCCCACCCAGAATATCTGTGATGCATCAGCTCCCTCCTTCCAAAATAGTGGTCGAGGAGCCATGACAAATGAATGCTTGGATAACATAACCATGCCGTCATTTGGAGGTGTATCTGGATCTTCAAGACGACAAATAAGTATGCCCTCGGAGTATTTGGATAATGTTCCTCAGCCGTCCTTTGGAAGAAGCATGCCTTCCCAAAATATGTACGAAATGACTCAGGAATGCTTGGATAATGTGACTATGCCTTCTTTTGGAGGTGTTTCTGGAGCCTCGAATAGACAAATGACAAATTTGCCAAGTGAGTGCTTGGAGGATGTTACTGCGCCATCCTTTAGACGCAGCATGTCGCCCAGCAGACCAACCCGACGGCAGCAGAGATCGATGCCTTCGCAAAACATCTGTGACATATCAGCGCCTTCATTTGGAAGTTCGGGTCGGGGACAAACGACCAATCAATGCTTGGAGGACATGAGCATGCCTTCTTTTGGAGGAGTTTCTGGTGCCTCGAGAATCAGATCTTCGAGACATCAGCAGCGATCAATGCCAAGTCAAAACATCTGCGATACTTCAGCTCCTCCGTCCTTTCAGAGTACAGGACGAGGACCCATGGCAAGTGAGTGTCTGGAGAACATAACCATGCCGTCTTTTGGTGGTGTATCGGGTTCTTCAAGACGACAACAAACTATGCCCTCGGAGTGCTTGGATGATATTACGCAGCCGTCCTTTGGAAGAAGCATGCCACATGGGACAAGTCAATACACCACATCGTCATATTATGACTGTCCAGGGAACCCAACAACGACCAATGCATGCTTGGATAATGTGACTATGGCTCCTTTTGGAGGAGTTTCGAACAGACAAATGACCAATTTGCCAAGTGAGTGCTTGGAGGATGTTACTGCTCCTTCCTTTGGACGCAGCATGTCTCCCAGCAGATCAACCCGACGACAGCAGAGATCGATGCCTTCGCAAAATATCTGTGACATATCAGCCCCTTCATTTGGAAGCTCAGGAAGGCCGGGTCAATGCTTGGAGGACATGACCATGCCTTCCTTTGGAGGAGTATCAGGAGTAACAAATGCGAGATCTCCAACAAGACAACAACCATCTATGCCCAGTCAGAATATCTGTGATATATCAGCTCCTTCCTTTGGCAATAGTGGAAACGAAGTGTCATTTGGAAGATCAGTGACCAATGAATGCCTGGAAGACATGAGTATGCCTTCCTTTGGAGGAGTCTCTGGTGCTTCGAGAGCGAGATCCCAGCGACGTCAGCAGCGATCAATGCCAAGTCAAAACATCTGCGACACTTCAGCGCCTCCGTCCTTTCAAAGTACTGGACGTAGAGTGATGACCAGTGAATGCCTGGATGACATTACAATGCCATCGTTTCCGGAACGCAGTTTGTCACAAGGAGCAAGTCGGAGACGTCAACAGAGATCGATGCCTTCGCAGTACATTTGTGACGTGACAGAGCCTTCCTATTATAGCTCTGGTCGAGGTCCAATGACCAATGAATGCTTGGAGAGTATGACAATGCCTTCGTTTGGTACTCGACGAGAGCAAACGATGCCCAGCGAGTGTTTGGATGATATTACTGCACCTTCATTTGGACGGTCTCACAATACGCATCAGCTCTGGGACATATCTCCCCCGGACTTTGACAGTTACAACAGCTATCCGCGTCGACCTCACTCCGAACCGACTTATCCCAGCGAGTGTCTGGAGGACGTGACTGCGCCTGGAATGAGCATGAACATGAACAGTCCTCATGTGACCAGAGCGTATCTGCACGAGGCATCGATGCCTTCCATGCGTCGTGCTCGGAGTTTTCCCTGTATCCCGAGCCAACAGCACATTGGCGACATTTCGGCGCCCTCAATGAGTGAGATTTTTATAAGCATACAGGACTCGAGGGTAACGCGTCGGGAGACATCCTATCCGAACGAGATGCTGGGAAATGCGAGCAACTCCAGTCGACAGAATCGTCCAGTCGGCTTGCAATGGGCGGACAGAGCGAATATTTCCAATATGCCCAGCGAGAATCTCGATGACATTAGCGAACCCACGAACCCCAATAACTCTACCCGAGGATATACGACTTCTTCTTCCAATCGAAGTCGCTCTCGACCAGAAGAGCAGTTGGAAGATGTGAGCATGCCGACATTGGCTAGCACGGGACGGGGACACGGACAAGGACAGGGACAAGGATATCGGAATAACTTTGCCCGCTCAACAGCGATTGGCGAGGATCTTGGAAACTCAGCACACGAGTTGGACTTTGGGACAGGACAAAAGGATCCACCTTGTCAATGTCCAGCCTCCAAGCAAGGTGATAATAAAAACTTGGAACAGGACTTGAATGGTAAGCAGACTCTAGATACCTCCAAGTCGTCGGATTCCTTAAAAAATGCGACTTCAAATGAAAATATCGCAAAGCGCGTAATAAAAACAACATCAGCATCGGAACAACTGAGCAATGAATGTGAACCATCTGCACTAAATAATACACTGCAGGGACTCTCCTCGGGTGTATCTGAAGTCAAGGAAGTAACAATTATCGCGTCCGTTAGTTCCATGACTCGCAAATACACTAAGAAGAATGTGAGCGAGGGTAAAGACAATTCGGATCGGTCTAGGGATCGAGGTAAAAGTGTCTATCACAATGTGGGGAACTTTGAGAACCTTAATGATGTATCTATGCCGACTTTCGAAAGCACTGGCATGAATTCTTCGAGTCCATCGAATCGTAATAACAACACTACTATGTACATTTCCAACATTAGTGAGCCGACTTATGGACCCTCGCTTCAGTCGAATCAGGAGAGTAGCTATAGCAACCTATCCTGTAATCCCGAGAATAACGAGACCTATCACGGCTTCAGCTCAATGGATAATTATGCCCCATTCGATCAGCTCATCAACTCCACACCACAAACTGGAATCGGATCTGGACCGGGACAGTGTAGTCCCCTAAGGACACCACAACCTGTACGAGGAAATAACGGACAGAAGGTCAAAACATCCAATACTCTGAAACCAGAGGGAACAATGGAAACAAGGGCAAAGTGTTGCTGTAACAATAGAAACTGTCAAAGATATCGAAAGACACGACAGACTCAAAAAGGTCAGGATCGCAATGATGCCTCCTAAAACCAACATACACTTCAATATTCATACTTGTGGTCCTTTAACTATATGCGATGCATTACACTCGATGGGAACAGTCAATGATTTATTACATGTTTTTTAGCCTGAAGAAATTATCGAAATTCGAACCATATATAAAATACAAATTTAAAGCAAAACACGATACCTCACCACAAACGCATCTTGCAATTTACGACCGCTAGATGGCGCCAGAGCTTTTTTTTGCTCGATATTGTCGCTTCTTAGAATTCGCTTAGAATTCATAGAGAGCATGACAGATACCATATCATTTATTATAAATGTTAATTAGATGCAAACTTTACAAAGTTAGATTTTGTTCCATAATCAGAGCTTCCCTATTGTCAGCTTTGCTCTAATTGAATCTGTTGCAACTCGCTCTTTGTACCTACATACATACATAATTCAGCATACAGTCGGTTAAAAATGTCAATAACCTGAGCATATTGAGACAATTTCCGTGCAAGCTGTGACACCTCGATAGGAATAAGTGATGGGGAAGGGAAGGTCGAGAGATTTCTACCTGCCTGTCATAAGACAATTGAACAAATGCAAAATATTTCACAGCAATAGCGACAAAGGCAATAACAACAACAGTTTAACAAAACAATGAGAAAGAAACGTGGGAGAGGAGAAACCAACATCAGCTTGTCGAAAGGGTAAGACTAGCTAGATATCCTGTAAATCTTGCTCAGTTGAGATAGCTCCTTCTCTAAGTTGTGCTCTATTAAAACTAACGTTTCTACAATAACTATCATGTTAATCATGCCTCTATGAACTAATAATAATAATATTTTTATAAAATATTTTGAATTGAACATAGATTCCAAACAGCAAAGTATCAGCAATATTTCAATAATCTAGCATTTGTTGTGCTTTTAAATTCTGCCTCGTCATATCAAAATATAAAAATAAAATTAAATAAGAAAAATCAATTTTAAGGCATTTATATGTCGTATTTCCAAAATGCGAATTTAATTGTTGAGAGCTGAGCAATAGCATAGGTCTGTGAAGTTGCTGTTTTTTGACATTACAGGGTATATAAACCAAAGGAAAAAAAGAAGCATAATAAAATTGAAAACAAATAAGTTTAGGAACCAGGAAGCGACAACGGAAGCGCGTTCATTGTTGGCTTTTGTCGTTGTTGCCAGGTATTTTGCTGGTTGTTGTTGCATTTGTTTTTGTTGTTGTTGATGTTGATGTTGATGTTGTAGTAGCTTTGTTGGTTTTCACTGTTGCTGGCAGTAAGAAAATGAAGATGGAGAAGGGAAGGGTAAAGCGGCAGCACACACAAACACACACGTGATTTGGTGTCCCGAGGGGCGACTGTGCCGTTCGAGCGATGTGTGGAGCTATTTAAAAACAATTTATTTTTAGCCAGTGCGCGAAAAGCCAGCAGCAAAATCAACCTGTCGCAGCACCAGCATATTGTGGGCGTGAGAGGGGGGCGTGATGTGTGTGTGTGAGTGAGTTGTTGGTTCGTTGTATTTGTTCTTGATTTCGAGCGGAGAGAAAAGAGAAAAAGGAATCGAATCAAGCATCGCCTCGCATTTTGTCCCTCTGTCAATCAGTCAGTGAGTCAGTCAGTCAGTCAGTCAGTCAGTCAATCAGTCAGGTATGCAAAACATGAAGTGCAGATGCTTCAGATTGGTTTTCCAATTACTCAACATTTCAATGCAAATAACACACAGAGCCACGGCGACGGTTAACGCCAACGTTGAGGAATTTAAAAAGCCGAACACATATGTACACACGGTTTTTCACATATGTATGTAAGAGTGTGCGAGTATGCGTGTGTGCGAGTGTGCGAGTATGCGTGTGTGAATTTTTCAGGGCAGCTGCCAAAGTCGAAACCACATATTTTCTTCGATTTTTTGCCAAAGATAAAATTTCAATCACGTTTCTTCACTTTCGCTTAACATACCTATTTATGCAGCTGTATGTATGTGTGTGTGTGTGCAGCTGCTAACACAACAACATGAGCGAAAGAGAGAAAGGGAGACTGGAAAAAGAGAGACAGAGATATGCCTAGGCAAAAGTCTTGGTATAACAGAAAGTCATTGGAAAGTCACTAACTAATGATTTGTGTGTTTCTCACTCGACTTCAATTCAATTTCAACTAGATTTAGTTCAATTGAGCTGCTGTGATTTACCGTTACGTACGGAGTAGTTCAGTGCGGAACTAGTCAAAGTTCAAGTGATTGCAGTTACATTTTGAAACTTGAAATGAAGCTAAGATTGGATTTTTTTTATCAAAAAGAAAGATTTACACATTTCACTTATATTGTGTATGCGATCAAAAGTAATGTAGGTTTTGAGATGTTCAGATTTCGACATTATGATAATGTTATGAAGTGGTTTCAATAATTTGTTTCAGTGCAGAGTTTCATATGCGAACGAAGGTGGTCGTTGTAGAGTGAGTGTAATAATTAAACTGATGAAAATCCTATTGTTTCATTTTTTAATTAGAATATAAAATATTAAGCTTAAATAGTCATTACAGATATCAAGGAGAACTAGGCCTTTAAATCAATCTCTTGTATAATTTAAGGTTGTCAGGTTATTATTATATTTTAATTAAATTTTCTGTTTTTGAGTAGTTTGTTTAAAAAACTTCTTAGTTCAAATCCCTCCCATGTCTCTTCAAACTAGAATAGATAACTACATTTTCCGCTCATCTCTTACGCCTCCTGATGACCTACTGAAATACCCTGTAGTGCGGGGATGTTGCGGGGTTGCTTGACAACGCGCCCTGTGTTGCTTGCAACTGTGTCCTTATTCATATTTGTTGTTTGTGAATTTTACTGTAACTGTACAAGCGATTGAAAGAGAGTGAGAGAGATAGGGATAGAGTTGAAGAGGGAGAAAAGTGTTGCAAAGTGTTGGATGAAGAGAGGGGGTGAGAATAAAAGGGGAAGGGTTAGAGTCATGCCAAGTGCTCTCTGCATGGTTTTAGCAATTAGAGAACTAAATATTTGTAACGCAGCCCAGTGGCAGTTTTTGTATCGAAAATTATACAGATTACCGGCTGAGTGTTCAGCCGGTCTGTACAGTCACTTTATGTAAAGTTCTAATTCGCTTTTAAATTAGCGTGGCCGGGATAATTCGGTATATGCTAGCTGAAGTACTAGCGGAAGTTTCCGCTACGGTTTCAGGGGGCACCCCCTGAAGGCGTACTGAAATTTTATATAGATTTTTCAGGGGTGGGACATTTTTGACCTGAATTGCCCTGGCTGTAGGCCACTGGAAAACTGTGCGGAAATGGAGGCAAAAAATTATGCACACAACATTTTTGGTTATTTTTTTATTTTAATGCAATTTATCTTAAACTAATTTGTAGTTGATTTATCAGATAACTTAAAAATAGCTTTAAATTTTAATATTTTTCTCCTGGCCACAGCATTCGCATGAAGGGGTCAATCTAAAATTTAGAATCAATTGATTGTTTGTTGGAAGAGCATTAAAATGATTAATTTTTAACTAATTGTTGGGCGATTCGCCAATCTGCTTACTTTCAATTTTGAACAGCCTTATACAAGTTGATTTTAAGAAAATACAATAATTAAAACAAGTTTGGTGTCTAATTGGTTAAATTTTTCATTTACTTAAGTGTGATGCTCTCCTGGACTTGCTTGCAACAGCTATATTTCTCATCATCGGGCAATTTGAGCAGATGATCTATTAGGTTACAAATACAATGAAAATATACATTTATTCATATATTTATAGTTAAAACTTACCTTTTTTAACACTTTCTGCACAATAACGATAGCCGATAAGAGCATTGTTAGCCCTTTGTATTTATCGATGACAGCCACGATAACAATATTTAACAATAAAACAACATTTTACCATATTTTAAGAATGCTTAATTAATAGTGCTTAATATTAAGTTTCATATGAATTCTTTCAACAGTACAGATATATATAAGTAGTGTTTTCGATATTTATTGCCAGGCGTTGGCAACGTTAAGTTAGCTGCAGGCACTTTTTTTCTTGCTGCAATATTTACCCCTGAATTTTTCCGGCTGAAGACTGTGTGTATATTGTTTACCACATGCCATCAGGTTCCACTGGGAGATAGTCAACGCCAATTTGTTAGGGAAAGTGCTTGCTAGAGAACGTGTTGAGACTGGAGTTGAGGAGGGAAAGAGAAGAGAAGAAGAGAGAGAAGAGCCTGGAGCTCTTACCTTTTATCATCTCTTCATCATGGGCTGAATTACGTGGCGCATTTATTGCAAGGGCAGCCACTAAAACTTTTAAATTACAATTTACAATTTACAGTTGCTGTTTCGTGCCAAGTGTGTGTGTGTGTGTGTGTTGGTGTTTGTTCATATATGTATATATACATACATATATGTATATATGCATTTAGTTTCTGTGCTCATTGTTTTTAGCATTCAAGTGGCAGTTAAAATGGCTTCAGCCTCAATTGCTGCATCCGCCAACCCTTTAGCCCCCGCCCCCGGCCCTGCCCTCTATCCCCATTCCCATCTCTACCCCTCCCTCTCCATACCCCTCTTCTTCGGCTCCCTTGGCCGCTGCATTAGGAAAGTTGACGTGACGCTGTGAGCGATTTATTGTTTTTGTGTAGAGAGCGTAAAATGGAACAAATTTTGCACATACACACACACACACACATACAGGGTGTTTGACTGCCACGCCCCTAACGAGTGCGGTTTTTAGGCGCAGCAGGCAGGAGCCCAACAAGACACAGAAGCAAGAGTAACAACGTCGTCATAGGCCAAAGGAAGCTCGTCCGCGAGATCTGGACAGCCCTGAAAACCCTACACAAGAAACAAAAATCTGGGATTCCGAGATATAATCAATCCGATGCAGTATCAGAAGTTTGGTAGTCCCGTACTTTTTCTCCAATATTTTGATAATTGGGGATCCAAAAGAATTTTTAATTAAAAAAATATAAAATCAGAAATTTTAAACTAGAATTTTAGAAAGAGTTATTTTTCTGTGTACCAACGACCGACTGCCGTGTGACTACCCTGTCATTCTGGAGGGCAACCCTGCTCTAACCAAGGCTTGGCAGTTAATTGTAATGCTGCAAAAATGCTGTCAAAGTTATGCGAGTGCGAAAATGTCCACGGACTCATGGCAGTTGAAAAGGGGAGGATGGGCGGCAGGGGAGTTTTCAGCGGGAAAAGTGGGAAAAGAGGAGGTCAGGCAGGGGGGAGCACCTCTGGCGTCAAGGCTGCCTGCCAGCCACTTGACAGAGCTTCAACTGCGAGCGCCATGTGCCCGCAGTTCTGGCCAACATTCGAGCTGTTTCCCCTCTGCCCCAACGTTACCTCCTCCCACATCCCTTTAGCTCCATCACTCGCTTCAAATTGCATATTTCTGTCCCATTTTTCTCAATTTCAATTTCCTTTTTTTCATGTTTAAAGCAATTGAAACTGAAGCTATCGGCTTACTTTAACCTTAAGAGTTCGGTTTTGGGGTTTCGCCAGAAGGGTTTTTTGATTGTTCCGATGCGGTTTTAAATTAAACTAAAGCTCTCGAAATTTAAAACTTAGTAGGCTTGACTACTTACTAGACTTAAAGTCAAGTTTAAAGCAAGAATCTGTTTACAATGCTTGAAAATGAAACACCATTTCAGCTGGCTACCAAAGCTTGTAGGAATGGAAATGAAAGTAAAGTTCTTTATTTTTGTTTTCTCGCTTTAATTTAAAATTAATTAATCATGGAACACACAAAGCTGTGACTCGAGGCATCGCTGGCAAAGATACTCGTAAACAAATAATTGTCCCCATAAGTTTTAGTGTCGTTATTTGATATAAATCTAATCAAAAAAAGTTAAATTTTATTTTAAAGCAACAATAGAACAGCCAGCAAAGTGATACTTGAAAGAGTACAACATGAAGGCTCAAAACAAACATACAATACTTTTTAGAAAGCAGATGCACTACCAATTTATTGAATATGATTTGATTTCTAGCACTATAGATAAATTACTGTGTCGACTCATGTTAAATTTAAGAATTACATACAGTCGAACTTCCCTAACTCGAATCACCATTATCCGAGAAAAAAGTTCGAGTTAGGGAGACTTCGAGTTAGGGAATTTTTTTTTTAGTTTTTTAAATCAAACTACAATTTCATTCATTCATACATTTCAAATTGCAAACTTTTCTTGCTATTTTCAACAAAAATAAGTTTGTTCAAGACCTGTCGATATTCTCAAAAATAGGTTTTATCGTTCTTTTGCTGTATCCAGAAGAAGTTCCCGATTCAAATGACAAATTTAATTTTCCATTTTATAATATAATGAAAACTGTTTTCGATGAGATACCATATTTTTCAGTCACTTAAATTTTTTTGTTCCACTTTTGAATTTTTTAACAAATAATTTTAAAGATTTCTTAAAGAGATAAACATTTTAGTACACGTACTGGTGCCATGTAAATAATCTTGTACAGATGCGCTGACAGAGAAGTACATTACAAACATCTTTCCTAAAGCAATTTCACAAGCTTATGTAATTTTTGATGCAATATTCTATCATATACCATCACCATATGTTAATGTACATCAATATTACGTATCAAAACGAGCCGGTAACAAAAACATAAAATAGAACCAAAAAAAATTCTAACTTTATTAGGGATTTTCCCGAAAAATTCGACTTACAGAAGTACGGGCCAATATTTTTGTTCGAGTTAAGGAGAAATTCGAGTTAGGGAAGTTCGAGTTAGGGAAGCAGAATTGTATGAAATTTGCTCAGTAAACGCTATTGCCACTCGATTTTGTTCGAGTTAGAGAAAATTCGAGTTAGGGAAGTTCGAGTTAGAGAAGTTCGACTGTATATTATATGTGAGAACAGAAATAAATAGATTAAATTTAACATTGTCGTTTTAAAAAAGAAGAAATTTTGTTAGTTTGGAATTTAAATAATTGGAGCAAATGAAACCGTTGGAGCCTTTTTTAATTTTTTTTTTTTTAATTTTTTTCTATTTTAATCATAAATACGCGTCGAATGTTACTCGGCGCTGCGCAAAAAAGTAATATTTATTAGGTATGAAGAATTTAGCCGAGGGTCAACAATTTTTAGACCACGTACTTTAAAAAAGTACAGTGGTCTATTAACTTTGTCACAAAAAGATCGAGTTTGTTTTATATTTTGGCCCCGCCCCCTTAAACGCCCACAAATTAGAAAATCTTAATTATAAGGACAATTTTAAAGATAGACATTCCTAATTAAGCATAGGCAAAGATACTATTACTCTCCATTTATGCTGAAAATTTCATCGCGATCAGATAATAAACAGCGAAGATATTGAGCAACTAAATTCTCCCTTATTTGCCATACCTTAGCAGCAACAACAACAATCAACAATAAATAACTTTAATTACTTTTGTCTTACAGACCAGTAACAATGAAATCTATTACTAGACAATGGATTGTAATGAGCCACTGTGGCGCAGCGTGTAGAGTCGCCCAGTTTTTTTGCTTACATTTTCAGTTGTGTCAGGGGGTCCCGGGTTCGATTTCTGACACGGACAAAATTTTTTTTTGGTTTTTAATATTTTTTTTTTGTGTTATATTGATATTATATATACATTTTGCATTTACATCAATTCAAAATGTTAGTATAATTTATTTGTCCAATAAAATTAATTTGTTAGCAGATGATCCGCAAAGGTTTTGTTTTAATGTTATTTAATTTTAAAAGGATGTTGCAGAAATCATAACTTATATTATATTATTTTAAGCAGTGTTTAATTTTGCATAATAAGTACGGGGTCTCCGACAGTCGAGTACGCTCGACTGTAGCACCGCCGACTAGTTTTAAAATAATTTTTATGTAAAACTTAATAATGTATTAACATATTCGTCACAAAATTGGATATCAGATTTTTGGGACATGCAAATATTTTCGTCACTAGACTTTTACCTCGTAAAGAGTAATATTTTTCTATTATTCTATACATACAATGGTCGGATAAAGTATTTTGACAAAGCTGTATGCAATGTTAGATCGCTTGTAGTGATAAACTAAAAGAAGTAACGGGTCTCTGTTAATGGCCAAAGTAAAGTAGACAATATTTACTATTAAACTGAGAAATATTTTGTTAATTCCTCTATGCGTTCTTTTTCTATCAACTGAAATGCAAAGACATTTCAAAAATTAGGCGGAAAAAATTATTTTGACAATGTATTCTTTAATAGTTTCTCGTCATTCGCAAGCAAGCAAAGGTCTGCACTGCTATCTAAAAAGTCTTGTTTTAATTAAATTTATTAATTTTAATTACTTGATTAAGATAAAATTGTTAAAAATGGGTAAAAAGTCAGAAATTAGCCATATTATCAAGATCGAGATAGTTACTAAGTTTAATGAGGATAATTCTGTGGAATACTTAAGCAAACTATACAAAAGAACTCGGTAGACTATATACTTTTAAATAAATAAACAAAAAAGTTTAAATCTTTTGAAAGCTTACCACGCTCAGGTAGACCACACAAGTCGACCGCGGGAGAGGAACGTTTAAAAAATTGAAATTATTGAAAAATTCAAAGAAGATGTCCTTAAGACCACAACATCAACAGCAATTAAATTGAATAAGGAGTACTATATTCGAAATTGCGAAAGGATGGGTAGAAATCGGCTAAAGGAAGCCGGATATGCGACCTATATAGTCAGACCAATACCACAAATTTCGCAACAAGACAAACTAAAACGCTTGACCTTTGTCCACAAGCCAAAATAATTTTGGAAGCAAATACTTCGGACTGTTAAACGCACTTCCTAGTGCCATGGATCCAAAATGAAAGTATTTTGCATCAATCCAACCATAAGGTGGAAAAAAAGTGGCTCTTGTGTATGTTCGGGAATCCCAAGGTGATGGCAGCGCTATGTTTTGGGATTGTGTTTATTATAATGACATCGGAAATTAGGTACCAATCAAGGAATCAATGAATAAGGACCAATATTTCCATATTTTAAATGATCACTCGCTCACATCTGGGGATAAGTTACTTGTAAAAATGTTTGTTCTTCAACAGGATAATGCTCCATGTCACAAAGCTAAAATGATAACCAATATTTTTAAGGATGTTGGAGGGAGAACGTTGGATTCGCCCCCCCAAAGTCCAGACTTAAATATAATTGATAATGTCTGGACTTATGTAAAGCGAAACAGAAGCCCATGCTTAACAAAAACTTGAGAGAAAGCAAATTCAGAGGTCGTATCCCTTTGGAAGGACTTTTTTTAGGAATCCCCAAAAATTTGGTGAATTCAGTGCCAAACCGATTGCAGAAAGTAATTGATTCTAAAGAAGGATTAATTTTCTATTAATTGATCATTTAATTGTGTAAATTTTTCAAAATTTTTAATTTTTTTGAATTTATTAATTTTTTGTCAAAATACTTTTTTCCGCCTCACTTTTGAATTGTCTTTGCATTTCAGTTGATAGAAAAAGAACGCATAGAGGAATTAACAAAATATTTCTCAGTTTAATAGTAAATATTGTCTACTTTACTTTGGCCATTAACAGAGACCCGTTACTTCTTTTAGTTTATCACTACAAGCAATCTAACATTGCATACAGCTTTGTCAAAATACTTTATCCGACCATTGTATATATACATATATGCATAATATGCATATATATATATCGTTGAAAAGGTAGTTTGAAACTTTTTTGCTGAAGAACACAGGTAAAAAGCTACAGGTAAAAAAGGTATTTTTTCTCATATTTTGGCGATTTAAGAAAAATCTGTGTTTCAAATCACTTTTAAATATGGTATATGTTGAAGACAATTCCATTACGTATTTTTTGACATACAACACATATCTGGATGATGCATGACGCATGATGCATGACGCATGATGCATGACGCATGATGCATGACGCATGATGCATGACGCATGATGCATGACGCATGACGCATGACGCATGATGCATGACGCATGACGCATGATGCATGACGCATGACGCATGATGCATGACGCATGATGCATGATGCATGACGCATGATGCATGACGCATGACGCATGATGCATGACGCATGATGCATGACGCATGACGCATGATGCATGACGCATGACGCATGACGCATGACCTAATGAACAGAACTGCCCGTATGCGTTTAAAAATATTTACTTTGACCAAATAAGGGACACCCTAATATATACAGCTGCGGTCAAAAAAATAGTAGTGCTCTTTCTTTTACTATAACAGCTATTGTAAGTCATGTATTCAAATTTAAAAAATATATTTGGAAAGGTCATCTAAATTCCGTTTGAATGATGTATAACTTTCCTTAACCCATTAAGTACCCATTGAAATATTCGAGTTTTAAAAAAAGTCAATTTTCCAAACTTTTTTCCTCGATTTTTTCCAAAAAATGTTGGGATGCAAAAACATTCTTCAAACAATATTAGGAGTGACTGCAAAAAAAAATTTTAAAAAATATTTTTGCTAGTATTTTTTATAATTTTTTGAAAATCCTAAAAATGACCATTTTAACCCATTTTTCCTCATTTTCATGCAAAAAGTGCCTTTTTTGCAGTTTTCAAAAAATTATAAAAAATACTAGCAAAAATATTTTTTAAAATTTTTTTTTGCAGTCACTCCTAATATTGTTTGAAGAATGTTTTTGCATCCCAACATTTTTTGGAAAAAATCGAGGAAAAAAGTTTGGAAAATTGACTTTTTTTAAAACTCGAATATTTCAATGGGTACTTAATGGGTTAAGGAAAGTTATACATCATTCAAACGGAA
This sequence comes from Drosophila suboccidentalis, assembly GCA_037043435.1. Classification (NCBI taxonomy): domain Eukaryota; kingdom Metazoa; phylum Arthropoda; class Insecta; order Diptera; family Drosophilidae; genus Drosophila; species Drosophila suboccidentalis. The sequence goes on along the minus strand of JBAMBK010000663.1, from coordinate 1,003,467 downwards.
TTTAGATGACCTTTCCAAATATATTTTTTAAATTTGAATACATGACTTACAATAGCTGTTATAGTAAAAGAAAGAGCACTACTATTTTTTTGACCGCAGCTGTATATACAGTCATGGAAAAAATAATAGAAACGACAGGGCTGCTCACATTTGAGACCAAATATTTCGTTTCTAGAGCAAATTTCATCCATAAAAACCAGTGTACTTGGTTTCAGGATAACAATGCTCTATTTTAGATACCTTTTTAGACCTCTTTCGTAAGAATTATAAACTGTGTATACTGATTTGTAGAAAGGCAACGTTTTTGTCTTGGAAAAAATAATAGAAACGCACTAGAATTTTGATATTATCTTGTGTCTTAAAGGTTGAAATCGAGTTATATAGGTATCATTTCATGAACTAGAGATAGAAGAAGACATTAAAAAACATTTTTTTTTGGATCTCATTCTGCTTGTTGTTGCAATTCGTTTTGGAATGGGTCGTGGCGTACATTGTACTGTTATTGAAAGGAAACATATTCTGGATCCAAAAAATAAAGGCAACTCAATCTCACATATTGTTACAATTCCTAATATTTATAAAAAAAAATGTTTTCAGCGATTTACTATAAAGAAAACCACAAACACGCACAAAAAAGCTTGCATCATAGGGTAAATTTGACAACCTCCTTATCCGAAAATCAAAAAAAAATACCTTTCTGTCATCGGAAGTTCTAAAAAATCATTTAAATGCAACGGTCAGTAGTCGCACTATAAGAAACAGGCCGATTGATGACGGTTTCAAAAGCCATATAGCTCAAAAGGTACCCTACCTTAGTATAAAACACATCAGCAAACGGGAAAATTTCGGAAAGGTGCGTTTACTGCGTCCAAATTGAAAAAATATGTTGTTGTCAGACGAAACTAAAATCAATTTGCTTGGATCTGATCGGGAACCACATGTTAGGCGCCACAAGAATACTCCCCACGACCCAAGGTGCTCAACTAAAACGTTTGAGTATGGAGGTAGAAACATAATTTTGTAGGGATGCGTTTCTCACTCTGGTGTTGGTCCATTACATTGGATAAGGGAAAAAATGAGTGCCTCCCAGTATGTCAATATACTCGACAGTATAATGCTACCTTATGCTGAAAAGGAAATGCCGTTAAAGTGGGAGTTCCAGCAGGATAATGATCCAAAAAGTTTTTTAAAGCTAGCCAAAAAATGGTTCCTTGACAGCAAAGTTCCCTTAATGGAATGGCCTTCACAGTCAATGGACCTTAATACCATAGAGCACCTTTGGGGGATCTTAAAGAAAAGGATTGGGAGCTAAAAGCCCCAAAATTAAGCATTATTTGTAGAAAAAAGTTAAATTCGAATGATACTCCATTTATCCATGAATTTGTGCCAAACTGGTGGACTCCATGGGTCGTCGATATGTCGGAGTCACTAAAAATCGCGGTGCTACAACCAAATAGTAAAATTAAAGGTTAATCTTTATGCCTTTGTAACTTAAAAATTGTTTTTCTTAACTTTGGGCGTGCCGTTTCTATTATTTTTTCCAGGCCTAAAAAATTAAAAAAACTTTTTATACTATATTAAGTTTTTTAAAAAATATTATTTTGGTTTATTTTGATACATTACTGGATAGGCTTTATGTAAAAATTATGAAACTTAAGAAAAAAAAATGTTCATTGAACAAAATTTAAAAAAATACGAAAAAAAAATGCCGTTTCTATTATTTTTTCCATGACTGTATATATCGTTGAAAAGGTAGTTTGAAACTTTTTTGCTGAAGAACACAGGTAAAAAGCTACAGTTAAAAAAAGGTATTTTTTCTCATATTTTGGCGATTTAAGAAAAATCTGTGTTTCAAATCACTTTTAAATATGGTATATGTTGAAGACAATTCCATTACGTATTTTTTGACATACAACACATATCTGGATGATGCATGACGCATGATGCATGACGCATGACGCATGATGCATGACGCATGATGCATGACGCATGATGCATGACGCATGACGCATGATGCATGACGCATGATGCATGACGCATGATGCATGACGCATGACGCATGATGCATGACGCATGATGCATGACGCATGATGCATGACGCATGACGCATGACGCATGACGCATGACGCATGATGCATGACGCATGACGCATGACGCATGACGCATGATGCATGATGCATGACGCATGACGCATGATGCATGACGCATGATGCATGATGCATGACGCATGATGCATGACGCATGACGCATGATGCATGATGCATGACGCATGATGCATGATTTAATCCAAACAAACAAACAAACAGACATACTGACTTTTCATCTCATTTTCGGAAGGCGATAAAAAATTTCAAAATTAATTATTTTTTGAACCAGTAATCGGATTTTGATGATCGAGGTGTCATTCGACGCGTATTTTTGATTAGAATAGTAAAAAATTCAAAATTAATTCAAAAAGGCTCCAACGGCCCCATTAGCTCCAATAATTACAATTTTTCCACTTACACCACGATGCAGATGCATGATGCATGTGCATAATGGTTCAAAAAATAATTAATTTTGAAATTTTTTATCGCCTTCCGAAAATGAGATGAAAAGTCAGTATGTCAGTATGTCGTTGATTTAGCTTAAATGTTTGAATGAGGACTTGTTTTCGCTCAAAAATCTAGAGACGTTTGTTCTACGACTTTTTCGAAAAATCGCTAGTTTAGCGGGAAATCGCTAAAACCCGCTAAAATTATAGCATCCAAACGACAGAAGCTACAGATGTGCTCTATATATATATATTAGGGTGTCCCTTATTTGGTCAAAGTAAATATTTTTAAAAATTTATTTCTGAGTGCTTTAGGACCTAATGAACCGAACTAGCCCGTATGCGTTTAAAAATATTTACTTTGACCAAATAAGGGACTCCCTAATGCATATATATACTTTTTAGATTGCACAAATGCAATACGTTAATAATTCAATTAGTATTGTTTAAGTAATCAATTTAAAATTCAGCAATAAGTAAATCAAAGCAAACTTGTGATTTAAAATAGCTTAAATAAACACATCTGTCAATTGTAGTTGTCGCTGACACGAGATATTTAAGCAGGTTTATACTTATCACATTCAATAGCGAATAATTGAAACCAAACAGTGTTTCACATTTGTACTGCACTGTACTGTAAGCTGTAGTAATTGGTTAACCAAGTTAAGCTCGACATCTAGAGGAGAGTCAGAGCCATGGCCAGCATTACATTCAAGGATCTTCCGACTATGGTACTGCGGACCTATCAGGTTCTCCGCATCGGCAATAATATCCACGACAAGGAGCTGGACTTTTGTCTCGATGATAAGGTAAGAAGTGTCCTCATTTTAAGGATGTTTCTTCACCTTCTCCATCACCATTCGTCCCAGTCTGTGGCAAAGTTGCATGCAACGTTGACGCGCAGCGAGAAGGGATTGTTTCTGGTGAACGAGAGTCGCAACGGGACCGTCAGTCTGAACGGGCAGTGCTTCAGCGGACCTGTCCTAATCACCTACCGGGATGCGATCAATGGCCTGGTCAAGCTGCGCTTTGGCCGTGTGGAGGCCACGCTACGTGTCTCGGGTAGTTTGGGAGGCTAAGCGATCCTTCCACAAGGATTATCGGCAGGAGTTTCGTCGCTTCAAGTGTAAATTCATGTTTCAATGCGCACTCAATGCATATTTCACACATGAGCTCTGTCTAATTATTATTTCTCTACATATAATACTCAGACAACTAGCGAAGAGAAACTTAGTGGAAAACGTTTCCATGCCAATTGTTTTCTTTTTTCCGTTCTCTTTCGTCATTCATACGTAAGTTTATTTTATAAAAATACTTTAAGAGTATTTCTACTTTAGTATAAATTGTATATACATAAGAGTTGCATCTGGTAATATTTTCTTGGAAATGCCCTAATTGTTATACAATTCTGGAGGATAATAAAGTTCCTAACGTATTCTTATTTTTGTGTGAACATATCAATCGTTGTTTTTGTAGCGTTTTATAATGTATTTTATATCTAAGAAATTAAACAATTGTAATAGTGACAATTGCAAATTTAAGTATGTTTTCTTCCTATTTGGCTTTTGCTTAGAGTTATCACCTATACAATATTCATTTTTCGTAGACGAAACTCAATTGATGGACTCAAAATGAATCTGTCTTAAGCTATTATTTATGCTTGCTGATTACCCTCACTTTTCTTCTTTTCTTCTCTCGTCTCTTTTGCTACGCATATGGTAAAATCAGAGTCGAAAAGTTTTGCAGTTTTCCACAGTTTTCAAATGCTAAAAGCAATATTCGCACGCTCATAATTTACAATATGAAAGTTTTCTTGCATAGGGGAAGGAAATTATTACTTACATCAAAGATTTGCATATATTGTCGTTCGCTTTCTCACTGTGGAGATGTGGATGTGTGGATGGTGAAGGGGATGGGGATAGGGGCGGGATAGGGCTTCGACTTTGGCTTAGGCGTCCGATTTAAAGGCAAATTTGTCGTTTGGCAAGCCCAGGAACCAAACCGAGCATAAAAGACAGACCATGTGCAAGAGAGAACAAAAGAGGTGGGCAAAAAAAAAGAATAAAGATGAAGGTTCGTGTGCGTGTGCTAGACTAACAGATACCCTATATCAAGGAGAGGCACACATGTCTTTAAATGGTGTCAAGATATTAATACTTATTTAATTAATAATTCCTTTATTTTTATGGATCGATTTGAAACTTAAAAGAATAGAATAACTATCTATAGAATTAACTATCTTTGTAGTTAAGTTCGCTTGATCTACATATGAGATGCCCCTTAAAAAACATTAGCATTGCGTATTAAATAGAAATGTAGAATACCAATTTGAATATAACATAATATTGTAACTTCAGGGACTTCATCTAATTTTATATTCTTTTTTTTTTGTTATTTGCATGATCCGAAATCTTTTGATTCTTCGTATTGTAGGATCGACTTATTAGTTATAGCTTTTTAAGAGTCAACAATCTCTTATTTGATCTCTAGTTTGTTATACCCAATTTGTCATCATTCTATTTATGCAGAGTATAAAAACGAAAATAATAATAAAAAAAAAGAAATGGCACCACACTGAAAACCAAAGTAAAGTAAAAGAATTCGAAGGGAAAACTTTGCCTTCAATGAAATGAAATAAAATTGCATTACAACGGGCACAAAACGGGAAGCGTGAACGCTTCAAGGGCGCTTGTTGCCGTCTCTTTGGCAAGAGAGAGAGAGACAGAGAGGGAAGGAAGAGAGAGCGAAAGAGAGAGGTGTATTGCGAAGTGTGGCACAAAAACTTTCACCATGATGCCCCTGTTACAGTGCTGGAAATGCTGGCTTAAGTAAAGTCAATGAACGGCATCACCCACAATTCACACACTCACACACACACACACACACGCACGCACGCACACACACATACGCATTTGCTAGTATAAATTTGTTTAACCCGCACATGTGTCAAAGTTTTTTAACCCAATTTCCGCAATTAAGTTTATATCATTCACCCACCTTAACAGTGCTGGCATATATATACCCGTCTCTCTCTATCTCTTTCTCTGCCTCGATCTCTTCCAAAAGTGGTCTTCTACGTGTCCTCTCTCTCGTGTCGGAGGTGTCCGTCCGTCCGTCCGTCCGTCTGTCTGTCTTGACGACATGTAAACTTTAAACGAGTTGCAGGAGAGCGTTGCCAGCTTTCGATGCGGCTTCATGCGAAAAGAATGAATGTCATGTGCCAGCTGACGTTTGACAACACTGGTTTGCATGCACAAGGATATGTTGACAGCACTGTTCCTCTATTCAAGGTATTGGACCACTGAAACGTTGCTTAACATACAACACTAATAATGTGCAAAAGTTTATGCAAAATGTTATTAAAAATTTCTAAGAGTTTTATACATTTTTAAAAAAATTCATGTTAATAATATGATTGATATGACAAGATTAAGTTCACTTTATCCAGATGAAGTATAAACATCGTTCCCCACAGGGTTAAGCAATCTAGGTCAGAACAGCACTTAATATATTTGTTAATGCAGTTGGACTTTGGAACAAACTGCCAAATATTATTAAGAATATCAAAAGCGCTTCGCAATTTAAAAGTAATCTAATTAATCTTTGTAAATGTTTGTAACAATTATCAATGTTTCTTTTCTATTTCAAAATTGTGTTCAAATTGTATTCAAATTTAATCATTTCATTAAAAAAATTGAATAAATTTAAAATAAATTTTAAAATGAGGTCAAAGGAAGAAAAAGAGAACACTGATGCTACAAAGTAGGTACAAATCTTACAGTTTTGTTTAGCGTTTCTCATTTTCAAATTTTATTAGCACTAGATTAGAATATATCACGACTTTAAAATTTCTTTCTAATCCAAGAAGAAGAAGTTGCTGAAACAAGTACTCATTTATTTAGATTTCCGATTTGGGTTTCTGAATCGGAAGTATTCATCTGGCAAATGTTTTGTAGCAATTCTGATAATTTCCATGGGATCGCATAGTAAACAAAGAAATTATTTTCAATTTTACTTTCCTAAGTAGCATTGGAAGCCACACTGGCGCCATCTAGGGGCTGTTTGCATGATTAGTCGAGCACTTTCGAGCAAATCGTTGTTATTTGTTCTTATTCATCTTGTTGACTGAAGCAACTGTATCGAAATTGCAAACAACAAAGCCCAAAATTGAATGAACAGCTCACGTGGAAGGAGAGATAAAAACATGTTAATAATCCTCACAGACATACAAACATAAATAAATGTAATCAATATTTTACATACTTGCAATAATTGAAAAATGCAGAGTTGAGAAAATGTTTGTATGGCACGAATAAATTGCAAAGAGGCAGCAACATCAGAGAAATCAGTGAGAAAGTATTTGAAAACTTAAAGGCGCAGTCAGGTCAGAGACCTCACTCCCAGGCACTTGGAGTGAGATAAGGCTTAAGGAAGGAAGCACTGCGATTGTCAAAAATTGTTCAAAGGATGTTTGGAAGGACGCGAAAGAGAGAGAGAATGAAATAGATGGAGAGTGAGTCAGAGTGTGAGGGAGAGGAAGAACGTTGTCTAAGGAGAGCACCAGGCTGAGCTGCATTAAATCTATGCTTGTTTGTTTGCATTTCATATGTATTTGCAAACAAGGACACACACCGAAGCGAAGCGTCACATATGCAACCAAACAGGCTCGTGTGTCTATGTGTGTGTGTGTGTGTACTGTATGTGTGTGTTTGTGTGTGTGCGGCGCGGCTTTACGTTAGTGGAAAAAATAATTCTAACAGCAACTCAAACAAACAGGCAAACAAACAGACCAGCCAACAACCAACAACCAACATAAAAAGCGGCCCTAGCACTATGCACAACAACAACAAGAACAGCAACAACAATAAAAGCTTTATATAAATATAGTAAGCTTAAAGATACCCTGGAATACATAGGCTTACAGCATTAAGCTATGATTTGCTACGGTAAAAAGTCATTCAACAGAGGCAGAAATATTGACTATTCTAAAGTTAGCCACTCAAAATATTTATTAAATAAATATATAGGAAATATATATAAATATTTACAATATTTTGAAAAATTATAAAGCCTGTCTTGCTTAGATTACTGGAAGCTTGGTTTTTTTCAATAAATAAAAAAAAAATTACAGTTTTTTCAGCGAGCTTGTCTGTATAAATGGATTTGTTTTCTGTTACGCAAAAAGTTTTTTTTATAGTAATTTCTTTTTCTACAAGTCCTTAAGAAATCATAAAAAATAAGATCAAATTTTTTTGTGTGCGTTTATTTAAACAGAATTATTATCTGATACTCAATATTGTTTTTTTTAGCTATTATTTTTTTCTTTATAAATTTAAATTCATTTCAATCTTGGCCTTTTTTGTTCAATATTGTTTCAATTCCAACTGCTTCTTAGCCATATTACTGATGGTTGTCTGCTTCTAAATATCCTTTCAAATAATTATCTTTCTGCAAATTATATAGCTGTGTTCCAATTCCAATTGTTTCAGTATATTATTAAGATTAGAAAAGCTACACCAGTTGACTATTTTTACAGGATATCAAAAATAACACAAGCACAAACAGTTGCTGTCTATTCTCTCTCATTCATACAGCCAAAACGAGTACAGATAGATAGAGAGAGCGACAGATAGTGATAGTGAGTGAAAGAGAGAAAGAGAGAGAGAGAGAGAGAGGGGGGATAACAAAGGCGTGAGCTGGGCGCATTTGATGTTTGCGCTGTGCAAACTTTGGCACGGAAAACTTGTGCCAAAAGACACCTGAGTTGGTGTTTTGGCCCAGCAACCATTTCTCCCATTTCTTCCCTTTCTCCCCTTTCGCCCATTTCTCCCATCCAGAGTGCATTTTTCCCATCTTCAGCAGCTACCCCTCTCGCCTGGTCTCCCCTTTTGTTATCCGCAACTCCAACCCCAACCCAATCTATTCTTCATTCTCATTCTCATTTCTCTAACTCCTTTCCACCTTCCTCAACTTTCTCCTTCTCTACATTTCTCTGCATCTGTCTAAAGATCGATCACGTGTTTGAAAAGCGCTGACAGAAGATGATAGCTGAAAGTATAAGTGTGTGTGTGTGTGTGAGAGAGTGTACGAAATTGCTGAGTGACGTCTTTCCTCTCTCTTCCTCCCATCTCTCTCTATCTGTGTACTTTATGCCAATTTTGTTTGCATACTTTCTATTCCAAATATATTTATGGCAATTTTTTCTTGTCATTGCTTATGTGATGTTTGTTGTCAGGTGTATTTGTGTGTGTGTGTGTGTGTGTATATGTGTGTGTACATTCATTCAATCATTTCATGCAGCTCTCAGTGTGTCAGTGTGTACATATTCACGACGTTTGTCTAGCGATTGACCCAAAAAAAAAATAAATAAGAAGAGAACCAAGGAACCAAGTCCAAGTTGCCAGCTGTGCAGCTTTTTTCTACACACATTTTGAACGATAACAACAATTTTTTGCGGTCGATTTGATTAGCAAAAGGTTTTCATATGTGTGTGTGTAAGTACAAGCACACACACACACACACATACACACAAATATATTTGCTTACGATGTGTTCGTTGGCTCGCATAGTTTGCACTGCTTTTTTCATAGTCCTCCATTTGATAGATAGTCAAAAAAAAAGTACGAAACAAGTTCTTGAATAATGGAGAATTGTCAATGTTCTCTTTCGAGTTGCTTCAAGTCTCTTTAGTGACTCGAATCTGCTGTTTACATATGCTTCACTGTAGTTAAGGCTATATTTCCTTGCTCACTCTTTATTAAGTTTTATTTATTTTGCGAATTTCTACTTGCGTTGTTTTTGTTTTTTCTTTCTCCTATTTAATATTTAAAGTTTATAAAACAATTTTTTATTTGTTTGCTTGCTTGCTTCTTTTTTCTATTTTCTATTTATAGTTGATAGTACTCAGTACTCAACAAGCGGGAGAGGCTATAGTCGAACGCCCGACTTTAGGATACCCGTCACTTATTTAAATAAATTCAAAATATTTTTTATGGCGTGCTTTTAGGCACGTACACTGCTGGAAACTTAAATCAGCCATTACCACCTTTTTATTTGTCTGATACTTTATATATAAGTACTTTATAGGGTCGGAGATGCTTCCTTCTCCCTGTTACATACATTGCAACGAATACAATATCCCCTTTTACTAATTTTTTAAGTAACATAGCAGTGGAAAATATCTTAGGAATTCTATAATAGCCAAGTCTTTGATTTCTTTCGCTTCATTTTTCCTCTACTCCTCTCTTTTCACTTTTCTCGTTCTTCTACTCTTATTCGTCTTACTCGTTCACTGTCTCGTTTTATGTGTCTCTTCTTTTAATATTTTCATTTTCATTCTCTCTCTCTTCTTTTGCTTTTCTTCTTCTTCTTTTTATCGCTGTCTTTTGTCTATACAGTATGTACCACATGTATTCTCTTTATCCTTTTCTCAAATTCTGCATTATATCCGTGTTTCTTTCATCAATCATTGCTAGTATTTATACTCTACCAACATCTCCCAATCTTTCTTCTTCCTCTTTGCTGTTGTTTCTATTAACTTTCTCTAATCTCTCAAAACACTTTCTCTTATCTTTTTACCTCTCTGGCACTGTTTCTGTTTCTCTTCTTCTCCTTTCTCGTTCTCTCAGGTTCTGAAGTCAAATCAGCCATGTGAAAGTCTCTGATAGCACATTCCAGCCATATTGCGCAATATATATTGCATTTTAGTAATAGGACGCCTCGTCTAGGCTTTAATCTACACTTCTCCTCCATTCCCTTTCTCTCTCTATTTCTCACATTCCCCTCTCTCTCTCTCTTTCTCTGCCATTGCATAAAGTGTGAGAATGCCAAAATTGTCGCTCGTTGCGGTTTTTGAGAACGAATTTTGCCCAAAAATTATTGCAATTTTGTGACTTTGGCTACGTGCAGTTGGAACTACCACAAATATAAATATATATATATATATATATAACATTGTGTAAGTGTGTGTGTTTGTGTGTGAGTACATTTTGTGTTTGCCTTAGTGCTTTCATGTTGCTGGCAGCGTTCAACATTCATAAAGTTGACTTACGCTTAAGTAAACAGCAAAAGTGTGAAATGATTTCATCTGATGATGATTTGGCTCCAGCTTCAGCTTCAGCTTTGACTGTGGCTTTGGTTTTAGCTTTTCCTTTTTGCCTTTGGCTTCCACTTTTACTTCCACTTCGGTTTTACATGCTTCATTGCGGCTCTTATAGTTAAACTTGTACTTGTAGTTTCAATTATACACTCACACACATACACACACACACAATTACTCAAGTTAATATGGCAAACATTTACAGTTATGATTACGTTTACTTGCCACATCCGTGCGGCTTTGTACCTGCCATTTTTGCTTGGCACAGAACCACAAACTCCGAGTTATTCCTGGCTCACCGCACCACCCAAGTCACCACCCAAATCACCACCCAGTCACTACTCGGTCACCACTTTTTCTGCTGCTCCTCAGCCATTCACAAATCTATTCAATAATTTAAACGTCTTAAATACTAATCACTATCAATTAATTACAGTCTGTTCAATATTTCATGTTCTCTGTCGCTCCACAAATCAATCAACAGCTCTGTTGTAATTTGTGTGAAATCTCAATTGATTGCATTTGTTTTCAACGGCGAGAAATGTGATTTAATTGCTTCAAATGCAAATATGTTAGGTTCTCAACAGGGATGCAAATTTTCCTGAATTTTACACAAAAAAAGTTACTATATTTTAATAACTGTTTGCCCAATTTGCATTGGTAAAATTGTTCAATTAAAATGATTCTAAATGTTGTAAAAACCGTAAGTCAATTATTATTTTTCTCTCTGCTTCAATATCAAATTTCAATAAAAATATAGAAAAAAATGTGTACAATGCAAGAAATTTAAACAAATCACTTACATTTTATTAATAAATAGATTGAATGAAGTTTTACTCGTTTGCTATTTTCGCAAATTTCAGTTCAAGTAATTTAAAGACAGGCTGGACTCAAAGAAATCATTTACATATTCAATTGCACAAATCGCTCGAATGATTTGAGATTTTGTATGTGAAATACAAAAGATAGAACGGCATCCTTGTTGAGTTAATTTGCTGTATTCATTGTCTAAATATCTAATGTAGATTTCTCACGGATTTCTCAAAGCATTGGATTAAGTCAATTAAATATTGCATGTATATTTAGTATTGGCAAATCAATTAAATATTATTGGTAAATAGCTGAAATCAATCATTTGAAAGTTGATGTCAAATAATTAATAATTTATGTCTTGCATCCCTTTATTATTATGCATTTGTTATCTCTGTCTAACGCTGCAAGGATTTCATTAAATTAAGTCACCATTAATATGTCACGTATGCAAAATTAAAAAAAATTGAATAAATTGTGTTTAAATCTAATCCAGTATTGAAATCAATTTTAATAGCTTTTTTCTATTTAAATCTATTCATTAATCTTTAAGTTGTTTTCTACTGTTAGATAAAAAGAGTAAAATTTAAAGTTTTAAGTTTCAAGTTAATAATATTATCGAAGTTGACATTTAAAATTGTTCGAATCATTCAGTTGAAGTACATTATTTTCAAGGAACTATTCACATCTATGCGACTAATGAAATCAGCTGTGAGACAAGAATCTAAGTGACACGTTCAACACAACTTGGACCACATTTGGGCCATTATCCTGGCCTAATCCCCAAGTAAAGCCACCTGACAAAAGGGCAAAAAAGCCAATGCGACTCCCGATGCCTTGGCTTCTGAGTGGATCAGAGGTATTACCGCTGAAGCTCGCCAAATTTCACAGGCACACGGTGATTAGCTAGCATAGAAAAAAGCGGCTAAAAAGGAAATGGCAATTTTCACACGTTTAATGTGAGCAAACAGAGAGGAAAATGCCAAAGAAGAGGAAGTGAAGAAAATGTGCCGCAGTGTCGCCCAAAAGTATGCATTGCTTTTTTTGTACTTAGATAAGATCAAGTATGCGCCCCGTGTGCTGCCTACTTGTTGAACATCGGCGGGGACAAACTAACGAGCAGTGTGCCCCAATTGTAGAAGACACACACACACACACACACACACACACACACACACACACACACTCGCACACTCGCACACACACGCTAGTTGAGAGCGTGCTAAAAAGTTTTCATAATTGACGACATGCAAAAATGCGGAATGGCGAAGGGGGGCGGTAAGCAGGTCCGGGCTGCTGCTCTCGAACCTCGTCCTGCCTGATGACGATGATGATGAAGTACAAATATTTTACGTCATTAATTAGCGCATGGCAGAACGCTTGAAACTATTACGTAATACGATAACACCAACAACAACAACAACAACAACAATAACAATAACAAGAACTACAACAATTATATGCGAAATTTTTAATGACGTTGTGCAAGAGCAACACACAATCCACAGCAGCAGCAGCAGCAGAAGCGGCAGCAACAGGACCAAGGACCAAGGAGCAGTTTACAGGCTGCGGGAGCATGGAACAAGGAGCAGGAGGCGAAGGAGTTGCAACAAAAGGATGACACTGAACAAAAGGCGCTGCCTGTTGCCTGTTGCTGTTGAAGAACGAAAGGGACTTTCTTTTCCAATTTTGCCTGCTGTCGTTGCAACACAATTAGGACAGAAAGAAAGGGTATGATTAGACGATAGTTAGGTGAAGGTATTCAAACGATCGGATAGGATTTGCAGAAGTATGAAAACCGCAGCTTGATCGACAATCAATTAATGCACGCCAGCCTATGGCTCATTATTAATAGTCTCAAACTAAATTAAATTAGAATGTTGAACTATCGATCGATCGACCATTGACTTTATTGGAAATAACCCTGTTATCTGGCATACATTTATTTATTTTTTTTTTCTATATATTTATTTAACGACGACTAAGAGCAGTCGACAATAAATTCATTCAATTATAAATCAAAATTTCGAATACAATTTAATATTGTGAATAAGGATATTAAAAATTAGGATATTAAAATGAATTAAGTATAAATGGCACTAGGGTTTTGTATCGATATTGGTGTTCGATTATCAACTATCGATAGGCTTCCAAGAATCCTTTTCTTCAAACAAATGGAAGAAATCAACCTCACAGGGTATATCCTTGTCGAGCAACGTGCTGAAACATTTTTTTGGAATAGTTACTTATATGTTTTCTTTGCCAATTTTTTGTTTTTCTTTTTATTTTTTGTTGTTGAGCTGTGGTAATAATTAAATTATTTTGCGCAAATTTTTCACAGTTGTTGTCTCCCACACAGACACAAGCAGATTAGATAACTTATCATTAGGTGGCAAAAGTTGGGCACAACCTCCTGCCACACACAGGCACACACACACACACACACACACACAGACAGCAAGAGATAATGAGAATTTAAATCGCAATAAAGTGCTAGAAAGCAGCGGCAAAGAAATAACAAGCTAAATAAATGCTCAGCTGTGAGAGTGAGACAGAGAGATAGAAAGAGAGAGAGAGAGAGAGAGAGAGTGAAAGTGTTGCCAACTACAGGACAAGTGTCAGAGTGAGTGTGTGTGCGTGCGTCTGTCTGTCTGTCTGTGTATGCGTGCGTTAATAAAATGTAATTTTGAAGCGTATTAAGGCGAATATTGTGCCGAGTCAGACAGCGACACTGTCTGTTGTCTTTCCCATCTAACTATTGGGATTAAAGCACACACACGCACACACACACGCACACACACACGCACACACACACACACACACATTCATAGTTATTCCCTGCGTTCCTGAATACAAAGTAGCCAAAGTGTTTCAATTGTCACAGTTGAATATCTGTTATGATTTACATTAAATGTGAGCTCATTTGTTTTAGCGAAAATAAATTCAATGTTTCTTCATTTAGTTATATTATATTATATTAAGATACTCGTATTTAAACACTTGGATATTAGTAAAAATCTTACAATGTCAGATATTCTCTAAATTGATTGACTTTTTTATTAATTTACAATTTTGCCAGACGTCTTATATTTGTACTATTTCTATTATTCTACAACTCTCGAAATAAATCTGTCTAAAATTGTTTAATTTACTTAGACATATTTGACGCACAGCTAACAGACGATGTAATAGAATTTACTATAGGTTTTCTTTCCAGAACTCAAAACACGACAATATATTTATTCATAAATCTATAACTGTGACTTAAAGCTCTTAAGCCTATACTAGAATTTGTAATCAACATAATTTAAAGCGGTGCAGTTTGTTAGTTTTTGAATTACATTCAATTACTAAGCAATCAATGAATTGATATGATAAAATGCTCTCTAAATTAAAATATAACATTTTAAATTTCGTATTGGAATTTCTTCTCGGGCGAATTTGAAGTGAAATGAAGAAATGCGTTGCTGGAATTGTCTGCCTTAACCCTACAGCTACATACTAATGCAACCATACTCCCAAACAATAACACACACACACACACAGATACACACACAGCACACATACATAAAGAGAGAGCTTAGAACTAGAGGAACATAAATGCTTATTAGCATTAGCTGCGTATTATGAGCATTCATACAAACACGTAAAGTGGTGTGTGTGGGAGCTGCAAGGCGCATTATCCACAGACTCACACACACACACAGACACATTATACTCTCCTCTACACACACACACACACCCACATCCACACTCATTCACACACTGTAGTTGTAAGCGCATTAACACCAAGCATCAGTTGTTTAAGTCGCAGTCACTTGCATTTTGCTTTGACATTTGATTATTGACTACATGTCTCTTCCCCCATCGCAAGACTCTCTACTCCCACTTCTGCTATTTCTCCTCCTTCTCCTCGATGCCCTTCATCTTCATTCCCTTCTCGCCCACTCGCCTGAAGTCTGTTCCAATCAACATGCACATCACATCAATGTTATTGAAATATTGTCAAGCATCTCCCTTTCTCACTCTTACTTTCTCCCTCCTTCTGACTCTCTCTCTCTCTCTCTCTCTCTCTCTTTCGTTCTCTTTGTTATCTAATATGCATTGTCAATGGGCAATGGGCAATGGGCGTGGTCCATTATAAGTCACAGCACACACAGAAATGCAATTTAGCGACTAATCAGCTGTGTGCCGTGTCTAACCTAACTTCTGTTATTGGAAATTTGCTATGCGGCTCTGTAACAATGTCCATAACATGTCCATAATGATATACCAAAGAGCTCTATTGGCCATTTGAAAACTTTAAAGTAGTTGAGTAGTTGCGTTTTTTGTTTATTGAAAGATCACAGTCTTTCATTGATTCTTTTTTTCCTGTCTTTTCTTGTTCTTTTCTTTACTACTCGTGTATTTTCTTATCTTTCGTTATTTTTTTGTAACTTTCTTAAATTTCCTGTTCTTACTTCGTTTCCCTCTTTCTTATTTTCCTTTTCTTCACATCTTACTCAAATCTCTTTTCTTTTCTGGTTTTTGTCTCCACTACTTTAATCTATTTCTTGCTTTATTTGTACATCTTCTATAAGTAACACTATTATTTTATGTTTATTATTTTATATTGTATATTATTTTATACAGCAATATGTATTTATAAAAATTAAAATAAATTATTTAATATCGGCTAAAATTTAAGTAAGTAAATTATTAGAATTGGGTTTCCCTATGTTATCCCCAGTTCTTGTAACCAATTTTAAATTGATCAATAATGTCACTCCTATATTTTAAATACCTATATATGTTTATCAGTTATTATAAACTATAATTTGAATAATAATAAATGAGACAACTTTAATTAACTTTGACCTGAAGATGAGAATCGTGATTTATAATTGGAAATAATGTAATATCGCAACATCTTAATATCATGCAATTGGTATGCTAATCAGTTGACTCAATTCTGCCTCGAAGTGACATTAGCAAATTCCCCTGCAGCAGCTTCTCGCATCGGACATTGGAGGCGCCTCGCGAGGTGGCAAAGTGGCGAGCTGACAAGGTGGCAAGGCGGCAAGGTGGCAAGGTATCAAAGTGGCAGGTAGCTTGTGCTGATGAATCGCAGCTGCCAGAAGATATTAAAAAGCTGCGCTCACAATTTGGCCGGAAATTACAATCTCTCCTTTTTTTCTGATCCATTCTATTTTTTCTGATTTTTTTCGTCGCTGAAGCTGCCACACAGCAGCTTTGAAGGTGCAGCCTGCTGCACTTGCTAGCAACATGCATTTTTTTCCAGCCTTATTTTTTCAGCATTTTCTCATTGCTTTTTTTGCATCGATAACAAAAGGCAGCCTTATTAGAGTGTGCCTTTATTTTAATGCCACATTTCACACCATGTGGGCGGCTCGAGGGTCCTTCTGAAGGGGGCGTGGAGTGACGTTCTATTGTGCACGTGGTGCGCGTCTTTTTTTCCTGCCTTCCCTCCTTCTGTCCCTCTCTCTTTTGCAGTCTATCTTTCTCGCTCTTGCTATCATTGTGCTCGTCACAGTGGCTCTTTTGTTTTAGCTTTAGAGGTTCGCTTTCTTTTTTGTTTTCCTTCACCCTTTTGGGCCATCTCCTCAGCATCCTGCGAGCAAGTTAACTACTCCAGCTGAAAGGCAATCGTAGGCGCGCTTTGTTGTTGCCACACTCGCTCGGCTGCTCGACTGGATATCTGTTGTTGTTGTTGTTGTTGTTGTTTTAGCCCACTTTCCACTTTCCATATCCAACTTGCGACTGCTTCAGCGCCCCCAACTAACGCTATCAGTCGCAATTTTTCATTATTAGAACTAGCAGATGATACAGACAGTGAGACAGAGAGACAGAGAGAGAGAGAGAAAGAGATAGAGAATGAAAAATAGGGTCAGATATAGGGAATGAGAAGTTGTGTCCTTAATCAAGCATTGACGTGAAGCCAGGCAGTTGGAAAAACGTGTCAACGTCTGTCTGGCATCACTTTCAAATGGGAACTTGGCCTCCCATTGAAGTAGTCCCATAATTATCGACTGAACTAACACTAAAAATATATTAACATCAGTCGGAAATCTTTAGCAACTTGGTAATAACTGGAATAAGCTTAAATTGAGGCATGGTTTATTTTAATATTTTATTTCTTTAATATTAATATTTTATTTCTTATTTTTATTTATGTATATTTACCCACACTTTATCTACAACTAATGTTACATTCAATGTTCATGGTACCTTTATCAACTTGTATTTACTTTTAAATTTATATTCTATATTTTAAACTACTTTCTTACTCCAATAAACACTTGGCTAAAAGTCGGCTTAGTTAGGCGCAGTTTCTCAACTTCATTTTAATTCTAAATATTTAACTTTAATATTTAATTTTAATGTCTAAATACTTAACAGGAACTTAAGTTAAAAGTCTGTGTTCAAATTTAATTCGAAATGATTAATAAAGGCAAGAGTCTTTCAAATCTAATGAATTCGTTTACATATTATCATCAGTAGTTTTCACTAAATTCAACTCTTTTTCAATTCAGTCGTCGGAAACTGATAAATCAACAAAATAAAACAAATGAAAATTCCACTGTCGAGGTGCTTGACTCTGAAATGCCTAGTATACAAATCTTCGCTGCCGTTCGTTAAAATCAATGAAATTAAATTGTAAAGTAACAAAAAAAAGGAATAAATGAGTAAATTTAATAAATAAGAAACTAAATTATTTAAAAAAAAAGAGGATAAGCTTCCCGGATTCTAGCGTTGGTCGCCGGGTTGCAAAGGCTCTAAACAACAAATAAACAACCATTAAGTATTAATAAATGTTTAATAGATAATATAAAATGCAAATAAATAAAATATTTGATTGACTCTATTCGATTTATAATTATATATCTAATCTATCTTCTCTCTTAAAAAACCGATCATGTTATGTTAAATAGGCCTAATCGCATTGCGATAAATGTATTATAAATGTATATGGGAGTAACATATTGTCACTAAATTTAGTTACTTTAATTCTAATAGTCTGTATGTTTATACTGACATTGTCACAAACCCATAAGTCTGTGTAACATTTGACTACTGGGCTTAAATATACTGTGCTGCATTTGTGTCGCTCTTTAGGGGACACTTGGTGCATCCGAGTTGACGGGGACAAGGGACAAGGACTGTGGCATGCACCAAGTGCTCCCTCCAAATGCTGCAACTTCCTCCTAACTCAAGTGGCGACTTGTGATCAGATTTTTGAGCCACGACGAGTGGTTGGACAACCGGACGTGGGCACTTTGAACGCCAAATTAAACAGAGTGACAGTCCGTGGCAGAGTCAACTAATGAGGTGGAGGATAAGAGAGGTGAAAGGATGTGAAAGGCTGTGAAAGGAGGCAGCAACAGACGTCGAGCGTTGAACGTTGAACGTTGACCGCCGGCAACTGATGCTAAGAAATTGATGGTCGAGGTGAGGTGAGATGAGGGAAGACCGTCGACAGACGACAGGCGACAGGACATCAACTAATTGAAATTGCGCGCCAATTTTGCGGCTTGTTTGGGAATGTTGTTGTTTTCGTTCTTGTTGCTGCTTCTTGCGTCGTTTGCTGTCGGCTGTTGTCCTGTGGAAAACATTGCTCACGGATCATGCGCAAATGCTGCGTCTCGGCACCTGTGCGACTAACGAAAAACGAGAGGCGAAAAACAGCTGTGTGTCCTTTCGACTCGTGTCCTTTCGACTCGTGCGTTGTCGTCGTGTTGTTGTCGTTGGTCGTGGACCCAGCAGTAGGATGCTCGTCCTTTCTCGTCCTGGCGTCGTTGTCGTGGTGCGTGTGTGCGTCTTAAAATCCAAAGCCAAAACATCGGCGATTGCAGTCAGTGTCGGTATTTGCAGCGGGCAACGTGTCTCGTGTTTCTCTCCCGCAACAACATCAACGTCAACATCGTCTTGGTCCTCGTAGTTATCGTAGTTATCGTAGTCCTCGTTGTCGTCCTCGTCGTGGACAGCATGTGTGTCTCTGTGTCTAGTTGTGTCTGGCTCTGAAACTGAATCTGACTGCTCTTCAGTGACCCAATGAGCCGGGCAGCGACGATATCGTCGACAGTTTCGATACGGGCTAACGGCTAACGGTTAACGGTTGACGGTTGACGGTATTTTAACACTGTTTACGACTTATTTACGAGCTTTTCGGTCTCTGCCTCCAACAAGAAAATTAAATAATAACAACGTGTTTCTACCGCGTGCTTCATTCGTTTGTTGTGAATTCTATCTCGTCGAATTCTGCGCTTAATATTCTAAATAATACATCAATTTGTTATATATATATTTTTTGTCTTCGAAATTTCGCGTTGTGTTTCGCGCCTTTTTTTTAACTTCTTTTTGGAGCTTCAGTCACTTTTTTTTTGTTATTGTTTTTTGGTTAACTCGCCTGAGTTTTGTGGCCTCAAGCAAGAAGCAATGCAAATGCAATATCAAAATCAAAATCAAATCAACAAATCTCAATCATGAAATTCCCTAATTGGCCACTACTGGAAAGGTGTTAAAGTGTTGTGAGTGCCGTTAGCAAAACCAATTTCGGGATCGGAGCTTAAATATATAGAACAAGAATCGAATAGATAAACTCTTCGCCTTAATCACAGCATTGTGTTCTTCCAAAGAGCAAAACAGGTTAGTTATCAAACATTTTTCGAATTATTTTATGTTTACTAACACTGGCGGAGTTTTTATGAAATACCATAATATATGATCTATTTCCAATTTGTGGTGGGTTTGTATTTTGGTATTCACCAACACTCTTTTCATCTGGATGTGATTTAAGTTATTTAGTGAAATCGTATATGTTAATTATCTATACAATTCAGTGATATTTAACACTTGAGTTGGAGTTAAATAGAAGGCAGTAAGAGAAAAAAATCTACAAAATTAATATATGTGAAACTATCCCAGGGATCAGCCAAATTAAAACATTATTAAGTGGACAAAACAAACTTAGATTTGTCAAAGAGAAAGCAACGACGAAGTAATCGAAAGCACTCTGAAGTCGTGAGGTTGTAAATGTAAATGTAAATTGTAACTGCTCTTTTGATGATTAAAAACTTGGGTCTATTGGATGTGTAGATAATCCCATATCTAAATCCCTCAGCTTTTAAGCAATTTGGTTATAAGAAACTGTAATGGACCGAGTGTGATCTAATGCCTAAAAGCCGATGATGAGGATGCAGTTCCCATTCCATTCCATTCCATTCGATTCCAGTTTGATTCCCCTGCCCTTTGCTCATTACCTTAAGAGTTTGTGCAGTTGTGTATGGAGAAAGTTTATTAGTTGGATCCCATGGCTGGCAGCAAATCAAGCTGGCCGGGCTGACACCCGGGGGAATGAGCTTGAAAAGCCAAAACTGAAACGCAACTCCAGGCCAAAAGTGGATGCCACTTGCTGTGGCACTAAACGAGTTCAACTGGTCCCACGGCGCTGCACTTTCCATGCCAACGAAATCGAAAATGTTGCACAATTCGACCCTTGGGTCTAATTCGATTTGAAAACTAAAGCCGAGGCCGCTTCCCTTTCCCTCCCCTCCCCTCCCCGCCACACTCATCACTTCCTTGATGCAGCCTAAAAGTAGGCAACACATTTATTTACAACTGCAACTGCAACTGCAATGGCATGCATAAATTTATGCATTGTAAAATAGCTGGTCAACTGCCTCATCATCATCATCATCATCATCATCAGCTCGAATCTGGAATCTGTGGCATGTCTGCCTGTCGGCTGTCGGGTATGGACATCGATAATAAATGCATACGATATGCATTTTATTTTAATTTAATTAAAATGTGTTTATTTATGCACTTAAGTTGCAACAGCAACAGTAACAACACCAACGACATCAAACCAAATGTATGCACATACATATACTAGAGTGCACATTTAACATGCATTTTACAGGTTGCTCATACGCAGCGTGTGCCCAACCAAACAGAATCAGATTCGAGTCGAACCTGAACTATACTAACCTGAACTATACTTAAAATGTGAAATCGATTTGCTTAAGAAAACGAAATTATTTTTAATTTTTTACCTTTTCTTTTATATAATTCTGTTTAATTGCTAGAAGATGAACAGTTTTAAAAAATTTATTGATATTAATATCTACAATGATTGTCAATTTGTAGTTACCCCTTGTTAGAGTATAATTTGCATAGCAATGGGCTTCCAGTAATAATAATATTGCAAGCGCCACAGCATTATAATGAAATATTTTGTTAAAATACTATTTACCTATAATTAAAACAAAGAGAGCGTTTAAACAAATTTCTATTGGTCAAATATAAATAATTGCCTTAGATTTGTGAGTAATTAAAGTGCACAAACGAAAGGTCGCAACATTAAATAAACTTTTGCCAAGAATAAAAATAATAATAATAATATATTAGTATGTATGTAATACTAATAAATAATAGTAAATACTTAATATAGCATATAAATATTGAATCAATGCAGACAATGCAAAACTTTACCGCAATCACCACCCACTCCACATTTAACATAATCACAACTCTTTTAATCCTTACAAGCCTGTGAACGACGATAAGCTCTAAATGTGTGTGTGTGTGTGTGTGTGTGTGTGTGTGTGTGTGTGTGAGTGTGCTTATGTGTATGTGTGTCGGTTTTTTGGTTGTCAGAGGATAAGACATTGCTTTGGTTAAGTGAATTACTTGCCAACTGTCTGCGCTTGTCGTTTCATTTATTCCCTCTCCTTAATTAAAACTGTACAACATTTTAAGGATTTTATACACATCTTTAAAATTTGCTTCAAGGCTTGTAAGACTTAAGTTAAGCAGAAAAATCTTAAAAAAAAAAACGTGGTAAGGTAATATTAGTAACAATTTATTGAAAGTTTGTGATTTCAATGATTCTTAAACTCTAGTGAAACAACTTTATTTGAATTGATATTTAGTAGAAATAAATTTAAAAAACTTTAGGACCATGTCTATTTAAGGTCACTGGCAATTGTTGCTTTGAAATTAATGTCAAAGATTATATTTAAAACCGGTCTAACTGTTTGTTAAAGTACTCAATTAATTATTTATTGCAGGAAGAAATTCCAATTGAAAGTTCCAGTTCGTAGAGAAACATTTATTTTTGAGCTAAAGAATGCTGATTAGGGGAATCCCAAGCATCCACATATTAGTTAAGTATTTGGAAACTTGAGTTTCATATTTTTTATTTTAACGCGAATTCCCCAACGGATTTCCCTAGAAAATATTCATCAATTAGACGTCGTGAAAGTGTAAGCTTCACTTGTCAATTGTCGCACCAGAGGCGGTGAGTGTGTGACTAAGCGCGCAAAAGAGAGAGAGAGAGAGAGAGAGAGAGAGAAGAAAAGAAAAAAGAGAGGAGAGTGGGAGAGAGAGATAGGTGCAGCGAGTTGCAATTTCTAGTGCAACGTTTGTAAATGAAACTAAAATATTTATGACAGCTATTGGATGGCAGTTGCAAAGTAAATACAACGACATGCATATACAAAAACACACACACACACACACACATTGCTTACATACACACACACACACACACACACACACAGAGAGAGAGAGACAGGATACCTCGTTTCGTGTGCATGCGGCACAAATCCCTTTGATTATCCTTGTGCATTTACAAACCAAGCAGGCAAAGTCCGCTCGCTTTAGTTTCGCAATAAAATTGAGCAACAAATATTCATTGCAACAACAACAACGACAACAACTCTACCAACAACAACAACAACAACAACAACTACAGTATAACAAGTAAACAAAGCACAAGTGAATCGCAAGCAACACGGATTCTTATTTCTTTTCCTTTTCTTTACACAACAACTAAATAATGCACACACAAATACACACACACAAAGAGACACACACACACATGCTCACATGTTATTTGTAGTTGTTGCAGTTACTTTTGTCGTTGTTGTTGTTGTTGTTGTTGTTGTTGTTGAGGCAACACAAGTTTTTTGCCGGCAACTTCAAGGCAAAGGCCGTGACGCGATATTGGCTCAGGTTCAGTTTTGGCCTGTTTAAAATCTAGAAGCAAACATTTTAAATGCCAGACGAATATGTTATACTCTTGCCTTTTTAGTTTATGAAACTGGATAGTAAAAAATATTTATTAATATGTATAAATAATAATAATATACTTAATAATACAAACAGCTTTTTATTTACAAATAAGTTTATTTTACAAACAACTTTTTATTTATAAATAAGTTAATTTTAAATATTATTATTTAAATTTAGTTTTAGCTAAACTCAAATTAATCTTAAAACTAAATTTAAATTTGTCATGTCAATTTATTACCAATTCTTTTCTTTCTATTTATTGTGAATTGTGGATTTTTAATTATATTTTAACTTGCAGCACAATTTACAAAATGTTAAATTGTATATATTAAAATTTTCCTAGTTGCAAATTAGAATTCTATTTATTTTCGACCAGTGTAGATTAGTTGCATACTCAACACATGGCAACTATTTGACTCAAATACTTGTCCGGCTTATGAGAATTATTTGAAAACAATTTAAAGCACTGCTTGAATCATATTACAAAGAGAAATTTCTATAACATAATTGAAATACATTCTGTGGTCTCCCGCTGAACCACTTACAAACAGAAAGAGTGAGAGATAGAGAGAGAGAGACAGTCGAGTGTAGAGTTATTTAATATTGTTGTCAATTGCATGCTCAGCTCGTTGACCTTCACTTGAATTGCAATCAGACTTAATTTCCCTTTTTCTGCTTTTGGCCAACTGTACAGCAAAGCTCGAGTGCCTCTTTGTGGCCGGGTTCCATCTGACATCTGGCAACGTCTTTCTCTTTCGAGCCATAAGTAAGTATCATAAGTTATTGTCAACATTTCACTACAAATCGTTGGCCTGACCTCTACACATATTGTACACACGAGTATTTGCAGGCAATTTTATGAAAATCACACTCAACATTTGCTACAATATTTTGTAAATGTTGTCATTTTACCCTGTACACAAATAAGGGTATTATAGCTTTGTGCAAAGGTATGCAACATTCTGCAAATGAATATATAATTAAGAATGCTCATTTAATTTTATTATAAGTTTTTTTTGGTTTTTCAATTAATTTGATGAAATAGAATCCTGTGCGGGGTATCTCCTTATCGAGCATTCTCGTCTAATCTGTTCTTACACTACAGAAATTTTGAAAGCTGGTCACAAGCCTGAGTATGGAAATCATCTATTCTCAAATTGCACTCAAAAACTTGTTGCCAAGTGGTGAATGAAATTAAGAGACTAAGAGCAAAAACTCAAGCCGCAATCGTAGGGCCTTCAAATTGGGATGGTCAATAAACAAATAGGTGAAACCACAGGGCAATAGGTAGAAGAAAGGTGGTCCTTGATCTGTTTGCAGTCCCAAAAAGGATTTTCTAAACTTGTTCCGCATTTGTTGTCAATGCGGCTGCAATTTGTCTCGTGTGATTGATTGCGGATTGATGTGAGTTCAGCTTGCCCAGAGAACCAACAATACTTCCAAGTGCATTTTCACATGTGCTAAACTGTAATAAGAACGAATCAATCAAATGAAATGAATTGATTGTATTCCGTACCAAGTACTTGTTATTGCCAATTGTTATTGTCAACAAATACTTCCACGATGAAGATGCTTCGTAATGCACAAATAAATATGGACACAACTCTCAAGTGCGAATTAGATATTTTTTTCTCTACCATACATAATTTTGTTTCTGCTGATATAGGATATAGATTCTTGTTTATTTTATATATAAAAACTATTTTTATATAAAAACTATTTGAAAAAGCATTTATTTTTGTTTAATTTAACTGAACCAAGATTTGATTCAAATGCTTTGGCTCGAACTATCTATTTATTTTGTTATCTTTTTATATCTTCTAGAAGCTTGACTCTTGGTCACATTTAATACACACAAATTGAAAAGTCATTAATTGTTGCTTAATTCTTTACATGTTTTGATTTATTGTATTTGATTTACTTTAATAGGTAGTGAATTTTTATTTTTAGTGTTTCTAATTATAGATATTTAATGTTTTCTTTTATTTTATTTAGTTTTCTGATCATATTGATATCTCAGAAATCACGAAAGACTTTAGCGAAGTTGCGCGGCTCAATCGATCAATCGCTCAATCGCACAATCGGTCAATCAGCTGTCGTGGCATTCCGTGATGTATGCAAATGTCCAATGCAGGTGTCCTTGCGGTCGCTGTCGGTTCATTTGGCCAGGACACGTTCCGCTCGTTCCTAAAAGTGTCACGTGCGAATGAGAACTCAGAACCGGACTCAGAATCGGGACTCTGGACTCGAGGCGCTCATTCGATAAACTAATTGTGGGGCCTGCGTCTAATTGAATTTAATATTAATTAACTAATTTCTACGCTTGGGCCCACTTTTAATTAACTGCTCAGGTCACTTATCTCTCTCTATCTCCCTCTAAGATTGTAATTTCATTCGATTCTTGGTGACCAGCCTAGACTTTTCTTATTTTGTTTTTCACTTGGTCATCCAGGTGCCACAACGGATACCGCCACTGTCCACGTAAATACACGTGCCGCAGCTGTAGCTGCCAAAGAAAGAAAGAGAGAGAGAGAGAGAGTAGGAGAAGGAACTGAGGGGGGAAGGGTGCAACATTCACCAGGGAATACATCGATGTGCAACGTGTTTTTCCGGTTTAATACCTTTCTCAACTGAATACGAATGAAAATAACGGTACATGTGCCAAAAAAAGAATGAAATAAGAAGTAGAAGTAGAAGAGAGAATAGGCAACCGTTCTCCCCTCCCACACACACACACACTAGCACACACATACACCCCACCCCAAGCTAGCCCCTCAGCGAAACTTGCACAGCAAAGAAGACGAAGGCAAACAGAAAACATCATGAATCCCGTATCGCGTTTACCTCTGTCTCTGTCTCTTTCTCTGTTTGTGTTTGTATGTGTGTGTGTGTGTTTGTTTGTTTGTTGTTGTTACTGCTGTTGTTGTTGCTGTTGTTGTTGTTGCTGTTGCAGTTGAGCACGCGCCGCTTTACGTTGCGGGCGTGACGGCCACTGGGAACAGAGGTGTATTGCGGGGGGTGAAGTAGGGGGTGTCGATGGAGGGAGGGGGCGTAGTGAGAGGGAGGGGGCCGTGTCGGGGCGGGGGCGGGGCGCTGGGTCTGTGGGGCTTCCCCAAACACGTTGCCAGCTGCTGCTGTGGAGCCAAAACATTTGGCAAATTTCAACAATTTTCGCTTTTCTATTTTCACTTTGGCAAGACCCAAACTCTAGATTCAAAACCAACGCTTAGCGATAGCCGAGAATTGCCTCCGGAATGCACTTTTTGGACGAATCTAAATTCAAATCTAACGGAAATAACAGAAACTCACTCTGTACGTAGAATCTATTGATAAGTCAAATCAAAGCAAATTAATTTATTTTTATTGAATTAGCTTAAATGAGATGCAGATAAAGTACAATGTTCATCAAATTAAGATCAAAATCTATATATCATGAAGTTTGTGCCAAAGCCACATACAAAAGTGGATTAGGAATATCCGGACTCAAGTCCAGAAACTGATAATGTATTCATAAGTTTTAATATTGAAAAATTTGTTCATACTCATGATCGATCGGCTTGGAAATATTAGAATAGTTCATGTAATAAATTTAATATTATTCATCACAAAACTTGACATCGCATGTATAGTTTTTAATTTAAATGAATGTTGTTACAGTACTGCACTTAATTCACTGCTTTAATTTAAAAGATAATCGGATAATTAATTCATTAATCCCAAACATCCCACGTAATCGCATTCATATCGGGTAAAAGTAACGCTAGTTATGACTCTTTTAAATTTTTAAGCAGCTCAAACGCCTAAAAGTATGCAGTAATTTGTAATACTGTTGCAGCTTAAGATTAACGGATATATATAAGTCAAATAACGGGTATCTTATAGTCGAGGACTCGTCCTTAGCGTTTTTCGATGTTTTTGTTTATCATTGAGTTGTGTTTATGCAGCGCCCACGTCCTTCGTCCACGCCCCGTTTATGGTATATTTCTGCAAAGACTTTTTGTTGCTGTTGTGTTTCCTCTGTGTTTGCACAAGCCAGGCCCGGCCACGCCTCCAATGCCTCCATTTTCCCCTTTGGCACCTTTACATTTCGTTTTTCGTATTTCTTTCGCGTTTTGTTAACAATTTTGTTTGTTTTTCGACCAGAGTTGTTGTTGTTGTTGTTGTGCATGCTGTTAGTGTGTCAGTGTGCTAGACACACACACACAAATACACTAACACATGTATAAGGAGCACTTGTTGTTGTTACCTGCGTGTAAAGTCGCGTGCCAAAAATCGCTAAATTTTTTGGTTATTTCCGTTTGCGTTTATGTTTTACTTAAATTCCTTTTAACCGGCCTCAACATCCGACCGACCCGACACCCATCACAGTTACAGTTAACCGGAAGTGTGCACCAACCCCTTCCCCTTCCCCTTCCCCTTTCTCCGCCCTCCCTCACCAACAACCACAATTTTACGCAACTTCCCCGTTCGGCCCGTTGC
Source organism: Drosophila suboccidentalis (assembly GCA_037043435.1). NCBI lineage: Eukaryota > Metazoa > Arthropoda > Insecta > Diptera > Drosophilidae > Drosophila > Drosophila suboccidentalis. The sequence goes on along the minus strand of JBAMBK010000663.1, from coordinate 975,469 downwards.
TCACCTTTCGACAGTTTTACGCTGTTGCTTTTTCTGTACCCTGTGCACATTGAAAAATAACACAACAGGGTATTATACATTTTTGCAAGTGTATGTGACAACGAGGTAAAAGACTAGTGACGAAAACATTTTCATGCCCCAAAATTTCTGATATCCAATTTTGTGACGAATAATATTAAGTTTTACATATAAATAATTAAAAAAAAAAATTTTGCCACTCGGTTTTAGCAGTTTTTAGCGATTTCCCGCTAAACTAACGATTTTTCGAAAAAGTCGTAGAGCAAACGTCTCTACATTTTTGTGCGGGAACAAGTCCTCATTCAAGCTTTTAAGCTAAATCAACGATTTGATCCAAACAAACAAACAAACAAACAGACATACTGACTTTGCATGATGCATGATGCATGATGGATGATGCATGATGCATGATGCATGATGCATGATGCATGATGCATGATGCATGATGCATGATGCATGATGCATGATGCATGATGCATGATGCATGATGCATGATGCATGATACATGATGCATGATGCATGATGGATGATGCATGAAGCATGATGCATGATGGATGATGCATGATGCATGATGCATGATGGATGATGCATGATGCATGATGCATGATGCATGATGCATGATGCATGATGCATGATGCTTGATGCATGATGCATGATGCATGATGCATGATGCATGATGGATGATGATAGTGTAAAGGAAAATGGTATATTCAGTTAATAGGTAAATCTTGCCCAAACGAATTTTGACAGATATGTGTTGTATGTCAAAAAACGCGGAATGGAATTGTCTTTAACATATACCACATTTAAAAGTGATTTGAAACACAGATTTTTCTTAAATCGCCAAAATATGAGAAAAAATACCTTTTTTTATCTGTAGCTTTTTACCTGTGTTCTTCAGCAAAAAAGATCACATAGATCACATCTGTAGCTTCTGTCGTTTGGATGCTATGAGGGTTTCAATTTTAGCGGTTTTTAGCGATTTCCCGCTAAACTAACGATTTTTCGAAAAAGTCGTACAACAAACGTCTCTACATTTTTGAGCGGGAACAAGTCCTCATTCAAGCTTTTAAGCTAAATCAACGATTTAATCCAAACAAACAAACAAACAAACAGACATACTGACTTTTCATCTCATTTTCGGAAGGCTGCTAAAAATTTCAAAATTATTTATTTATTGAACCAGTTAACGGATTTCGATGATCGAGGTGTCATTCGACGCGTATATTAAAAAATTTAAAAACAATTCAAAAAGGCTCCAACGGCCCCATTAGCTCCAATAGTTTAAATTTTTCCCCTCCCACTTACACATGTTTATCTCACGAGCCAGGTGAGTTTCCAAAAGTCTTAGTATGCACATTTGTAAGTTAAATTGATACCTTTCGATCGGTATATAACTCGACCTGATCGAACAGTCATAGCAAATTTTCCATTCTTCCTGTGTATATATGCTAGTCGCCTTCGCACCCTTCGTGCTGCTGTCGTCACTAGCGCGGACTGCCGTCCGCAGTGATTAATTAAGTTCATATTCATGAAAAATAAGGCAGCAATTTATGATGACCTACCGACTTAAAACTGTCATAACTTCGTCACCACTTAATCGATTTACTTACGGAATGTTTAACAATTAATTTGATTCGACGCCATCTAGTGACTGTAAATAGCAAATGTTTGAAGTCATGTAAATATGCACCACAGGGTATATTTTAGTCGAGCACACCCAGATATAGCGCTTATACTTGTTTTTAGTAGTTGACGTTGCTGGTTTTCATTATTTGCAATACTCGTATCACGTAACGCCAAATGAAGTCGTAAAACGTCCAATCCAGAACCTACTTAATCGCTCTCTTTGTTCCACACACACACACAAGCATATACACTCTCTCTTTCTATGCGTGTGTGTATGTGTGGAGGCAGGGAGAGAGGCATTCAATGGATTTCCGAGCGAAAACAAATTGTTAAAGTTATATTATATGGGAATTACAAGTACGTTTGATTAAGCATCGGCTCAGCTCTCGCCTCCCTCGCCTTCCTCTCCGCCCACCTTCCTCTATTCTCCGCGCTCCTTTATAGTCCACAAGCTGAAGCATTTAAATTATGCACAAGTCTCGACAACCGGAACCGGGTCAGGACAGAATGGAACAGGACGCGTTGCCTAAGTGGTTTCTCATTTAGCTGCGACGCATAAATCAAGCATTAAAGTAAACAAACAAACAAACAAACAGACAGACAGACAGACAGACAGACAGAAGAAGAAGTGAAAGAAGAAGCAGAAGACGAGGACGAAGAAAACAAAGCAAGTGGATGAAGGCCGGGAAACGGCATAAACACGAGTACAACTGCAAACAGCAAGCGACAAGCAAAACAATAATAAATGAAATTATTATTCACCACAAGTCGAAGCTATTCTACACTTCAAATGCACATGATGATACAAATATTTGAATATATTATCCAATAACTCTGAAAAAATATAATCTTATTAAATTTAAAAAAAAATAAAAGTACAATCAGGTATTTCTTTAATTTTAATTGATTTAACATCAAGTAAGATCAACTGAACAAAAATCAACAAAAATAAAAACAAATAAACATTATTAATATCATATTTAAAAATATTAATAAGAAAAGTATAAAATTGTCTTAATTTAAATTAATAACAAAAAAAAGAAAATAATCACACTCGTCAGATCTTTTTAAAATTTGAATTTGACATTAGGTGCAAATAAAGGACTTTCAATAAGTTTTTTCACCCGTTCCCGTCTTTCTCTATGTGTTACACACTTAACAGGGAAATGAAAATACCCTCGATTAGGGAAAACAAATGCACGCCAGAAAGGTAACACCTCAGCTGGCGACAGGGAAATGGCGAAGCGGAAAAGTTTCTGTTTCCGCTTTTTTCGTTGGCTTGTTGTTTTTGTTTTTGTTTTTGGTCTTTTCCTTTTCCTTTTTTTCCTGTAACTTGAAAATTAATTAAAAACCATATAAATTATTTCGTCGTCGCTTGATGTGTTGACGTGGGCGTTGTGGACTCGACGCATTTGTCGCCTGTCACTGGGCCAAAGGCAATTGAGCATTTGCCACTTGCCAACTTGCCACTTGCCACTTGCCACTTGCCACAAGCCGCGTGCCTCGTGCTACACGCCAAATTCATTGCTTCCAGCGATTTGATGTTGTTGTTGTTGCTGTTGTTGATGTTGCCTTTAAACGGCTTCTCGATTAGTTGGAATCAAACTAGTATCATAAATTTAATCCATCGGGCCGGGGCTTGAGGTTACAGTTTGCGGCTTATGCCAATTAAAGCGCCTTAGGTCAACCACACACACACACACATGTGCATATACACACATACATGCTATAAACACACGCACACACACATGCACATTAAAAACTTGGTCTGCATAATCAGAGTTCAGTCAGCTTAGACCCCAAATGACTCAAAGTCGACATCGAATCGAAAGAGTGAAGCGAAATCATTATCAAATAATGAAAGTCAATGCATAGTCGACTCTGTGATACCCTGTAGTTTGATTCATATGTCATAATTGACTTTTTCAAAACAAATAATGTTAAATTAAATATATATAAGGATTAAAAAAAATATTTTATATGCCCTTATAATTATCCTTAAGATACGTATGGGTATTTCCAAAATCGCGCACGGGACATTCGTACGCATTCAAAGTAAAAAAACGGTAAAAAGGAAACAGTTTTTTTCCTGATGAAAGGCTTAACATATAGCATTTTATTAGCTCTTTCATTGGTGCAAAGATTGATTTCGGGTAAACATTTCATTTTTAAGATAATAGCAAAATTCAAGGCTTGTGAGGTCAACCAATTCAAACGCCAAATTCAGCGAATCCAGAGTCAATAATTTGATGCAACTAATTTTAAACTCTTTTGCATTGATGCCTCTTAAAAATGGTTATGATTTTTTTCAAAGATGATTTAATTTTTTTTTTAAATTCAATTTGACGTAAATTCGCACGGGACATCCACAATATATTTATGTTGTTTCTGTCTCTCTTTTTTTAAATTATACATATATCGAAAACAGCCCGAAAAACTTATTTAACTTTAACTTTCATTATATTTCTTTAAATTAAAATGGTTCAAGTCACAATCTTACTCTCTTACTTAGTGTAATCGTTAAAATACAAACGGTCCATTTTGAAAGCCAATTTTTAAGAAAATCGGTAAAAATATGGAAAAAGTGAATTTATTCCAATATTGAATCTACATGTTCATCCTATTGAATTTCTTCTAGCGTATTTTGCTAAAATTTCACATGATGTGAGTTTTTGATCCATTTTACGTTTTTGACCGCGGTGGACCTTTCGTTTTCTTGCCTTCTGAAATTGATGAGCTAAAAAACCTTGCCTTGTAAAAAGTGTCTATGTATTTGCATCTCCTTACATACTATATGTATCAAAAAAAAAAAATATAAAAGATTTTAATGTTATTTTAATTATTTATTGTCAACTATGAATAGTCGACATAACAATTTAGCTAACGAATAGATAAAAATTAAAAAAATTTGAATACAAATTAAATTAACATATCAAATTAAAATTATAAATTAAAATGTACATTAATGACTTAAAAATTGTATGTTGTAATGGTAAATCCAAAATTCAAATCAGACCAAAGTTGATGGCAGATTGACTGAATACTCAAATGTGTGTCTGGAGAGACCTAATGGAATATAACGCCTGGCGGAAGAAAATTAAGGAGTTGATGGGACTGCTGGGTGGAGAATTCGTAGTGTCACCGCATGGCTATTAACAACAGTTTGCGTAAATGACACTGCAATAAAGTATAGAATGGAGAAAAGAAAACATTAAAATGATACAACGCAAACAGCAGAAACCGAAGGCAGAATAATAAACACACACACACACACGCAGTCTGTCTCTCTCTCACTCTCTGATGTTTTCTCTCTCTCTCTCTCTGTTGCTCATGCACCCTTTTGTCTCAGCTTTGGTTTTCAGTCCATGTCTCCGGGCTCTGACCGTTGGGCAGGCAATGTCTTATGCACAGATTTATTATGTGGCCATAAATAAATTACAGGGCCCAGCGCACAGAGTGCACATAATAACACGGCTAAAGCGATGCTGACGATGGCTGTGGTAACGTGGCCAAGTCGGGCAGAGTTCGGAAGCTCGAAAAGTGGCCAAAAGCAAAGCAAAGCAACGCAACGCAAAGCAAAGCCAAACACCAAATTACACAAAATACCAAAAATGCTTGCCAAGGGCAATTCGAGCGTGACCCGTTAGTGCGCTAGATTTTAACCCATTTTAGGCGATTTATATGATAAGGGTTAAAAGGTCTGTCGACAGACAGAGATACCCAACTCCCCTACTCCCCCACCCCTCCTACTGCCACATCGTTATGAGCCCTTTCAAAAATGCATGGAAATGTTGAACGATCTAATTAGTGCCTGAAACTGTGAAGAGACCTCGGAACTCATCTTCTCACTTAGCTGGAAAATCGGGTGAGCGAGCAAGCACTTTGTCTGGCGTACAGCAATAATGCTCTCGGTTTCATAATGTGTGCTAATGCAACACAAAAGTGAGACAGCTCGAGGCGTGTATACCCTGTAAATCATTCGAGTTCAATCAAAAATATTGAAAGCTAATTTAAAGGACATTTCTGCTGAAATTTAAGAAAATTTAAATAAGATAAGATTAGATAAAACATACGAAGAAAGCAGAAGAGAGAGGAAAAGAAAAGGACGTCCTTACTTTCAGGACTTTTAGTGAGATATGCATTTAAACGTGATTTATGCCACAAATCTTATTCAATTCTAATGACTCTCATTGCCTTCCCACTTTCTACTTAGTGAAATTGTTTGTTATTATCCTAACTGTTATCCGAGCTCATACTTATGTCCAACTATAATTTATCTGGTTGGTCTGGCCACACTTAAATCTAACCACGCCCACACTGTCCGCGTAAATAACAGACAATAGGAAAGAGCTCGCACTCCTCAACTCCAACTTACGTGTGCAACTTTGACCGCTACACAGAAAATAAAAACTCGGGATTCAGGGACAAAATCAATTCCAGACAGTGTCAATTTGTCAATTTGTGTTAATTTAACAATGATATCCCGAATGAATACTTCATAAATTTGTACATACATGCTAAAATCAAGAATTCAAAATTTGAATTTAAAATTGATTGTATTTCTTGCTGTGTACTCGTGTCGTGTCGAGTCCATCGTCTCAATGGTTGTGTGCATTTGAGGTGGACTAGACAGAAGAATGGAGAAACGGTGGAAAGAAGTTGGAAAATGGAGGGCAGCAGAAGAAGAAGAAGAATAAGAAGAAGCTGACGCCGATGAGTGTCAGTCAGGCAGTTGGGCTGGCAATAAATATCAAAGCATTTGTTTGCCGTCAAAAGCAAAAGGCTGCCAGGTTGCACCACTGACACGCCCATTGTGTGCGTAAATGAGTGAGTGTGTGGGCGACTGTCAGGCACAGTCAGTCACAGTCACAGTCACAGTCACAGTCAGAGTGAAAGTCACAGTCACAGTCACAGTCAATGGCTGTGGCACGTGCGCCGTAATTTGCGCATTTAACATTTAAAGCAGCTCGTGAAACGCAAACCGCTCTCCCGCTCTCTCTCCCTCTCTCTCCCTTTGGTATACCTTCACTCAGGTGAATGCTAGACGGTACACGGGGGCGTATGCGCAATAAATTTAACGAGCTGCCATTAGAGACGACGAGGCCAAGATGTCAATGCGGGTGCCAGCAATTGGGTGGCATAGAAACTTGCGTCAGGTTAATGATAAATTGACTTAATTATTTGACGTGGCAAGAGGCAAATACACACACATACACACACATATATACACACACAATTATGAATAGTCAGCTCCTGTGTTTCACCCAAAACAACACAGTTTCCCCTTATTTGAAAATCTCATGAATTTTCCGCAAAAATCGGTTGAAATGTTGTGCCAATTTCACAAAAACTAAACTTATACAATTTGGGCTGTTCATTATTCAGGAAATACTGTCAATCTTCTCTACATTGAAAGCATTCTCATCGGAGCTCTAAATGAATTTATTAAGTGAAATAATATGAATTGGGTTTTATTGACTCCTTTAATGCTGAGTGGTTGCCTTTTTACCCGCATATTGTGTTAATTATTCAAAAATATTTTGAATACATGCTTAAAAAAAACATGCTTAAATCAATATTTTTTTTTAGCTTGAATCTTAAAATATTAATTTATTGTTATGTAGCTTTTTCAAAATAAATTGTTTAATACTGAATATAATGTGTAAGTCAAAGTAATTAGGGTATTCAGAAACTATAATATTTGTGTTATGTGACAAATTTATTACACTGTAGCTAGTGAGTGAACTTTTTAAGTTTTTCCTGTCGTATTTGTGATATCATGGAGCTAAATTTCAATGAACAGCTGTTTTGTAAAAAGCAAGCTTTCTTTTTATATCGTTTACGCTCATGAGGTTGGTGTCACCCTCTCTTACTCTTGTCTTTTTCAATGCTTTTGCCACTGTAAAAAAACAAATTAAAAATTTAAAAAAATATTGTATCTCTTTATTTAGATTTAAAATCTGTGTCATCTGTGTGATTCGAACCCTAGTTATTTAACTGAAAGTTCTAATTCTGACAGGTCGGCGACTCTAACCATAGAGCCACCGGACCAAGAAAAATTACTCACTTTTACAACGAATACCAATACCAACCTCAGTGTGACCATATTTTGTTAGATACTTTTAGCAATCCGGCAATCTTTCTCTATTTGTAATTTTGTCTCAATACGACAAATTTTGAATACATACCCCAGGGCATGTTTGGTGTGATAAAATTGTTTCTGCTTGTTTGTTGTCATTACAACATATACATATGTATCACTTTATCAAATAACACAAATATCAGAGTTTCTGAATACCCAAAATATTTTCAAACACCTTGTCAATAAGGTGTCATCTCCTGTTCCATTCCAAGCACTTCAGGAGGTATTCCATTTGAAGAGGGGCTAATTCATTTTCAGATCACACAAGCTGACGAGAGATTGGCTCGATTGTTGCTTGTGCCCGGAACAGACGTGCTTTATTTTGTAGTTGAGTGTACGAGGGAGGAGGAGCGGAGGAGATGGAGGAGACGGAGCAGATGGAGGAGAATAGAGTGCGATGTACGATAATTGAATCCATATTCCTAATGAGTGCACGCGTGAGCGAATTCAACGGCATTCAACTTGTGGCAACAACGACGCACACGTGCAGCAAATCAACTTTGCCGAGTTTCGTTCTCGCTTTCGTTTTCACTTGCCTCGTTTCGATTTCGATTTCGATTTCGTATGCAACATGCGATGTTTGAGGCACCAACAACTTCAACAACAACAGCACAAGCAACACAAACAACAACTGGCAACATTTTTCAACAATTTAATTTATTTATTTTGGCACTCACAAGCGCAATAGTCAGCTGGCCTGACATGGGTTTGACCTCTTCCCTCTTCCCTCTTCCCCCTCTGATCTTCCCACTTCCCCATTCAGTTGATTCGTCCTTCGTCCTGTGATCGAAACGCACTGATAGCCGCTGTCACTCAAACGAACTGGTTGAGTGTTTGCCTGTTTGTTGCTTGTTTTCCTCGTTGTTGTTTTTGTTGTTCCACTCAGTTTCTTTCCTTTTTTCACTGGCTACTTTGTCGATATCGCCGCCCGCTAATCTGGACGACAGTCGTGTTGTTGTTGTTGTCCTTAGACCCACATAAAACACACCCACATGCCATTCAATTAGCCCCCCACCAACTGCCAAAAGACCTCCAAACTGTCGTTTGTCTACAAAAAACTAAGAACAAAAATGACTTTACTGTAAAGAAAACAAAGTTGTCCAGCGAATCGAAATACCACAAATAAATAAAGCAACATATATTTAGCTGCAAAATTGTTTTCTAAACAGTAATAGGATATTCCTTTTATATGGACAAAATTCTTATTTGAAAGTCATTAATTAAAATTGTTTTTATTTTGACAAAACAAAAAACATTATAAATTAAATGTGATTTAAAATAGAATGAAAATCGATTTAATTGACATTAAAATTTAGAGACAATGTACAATGTCATTATTTTTTTTCATTTTTGTGTAGAAATTAATTTAAACGTACATTTTTTATGCACATATTTAATGAACCAAATCAATGTCTAATTAATATGACTGTGATTATGATTGATTTTATTGTTGCATCGATTATTAATTAATTCACAAAATTTGTTTGTTGTTTCCATTTGATTTGTTTTCCCACACTTCTTCTATTCAACTCGTTCCCCATCAATTTGTGCTGCATGTTTAATTTACTTCTTGATTAAACTAATTTTATAATTTTTAATATTTAATATATTGACTTTTAAGATATGGTTACATTATTTGATGTAACTTTTAATTTCGAAGCTTTTGTGTAGTCCCTTACTATGAATAGTTTATTTTAAGTCCGTATTTATTTGTTAAATAATAAATTCGCACACTAATATTCGATTAAACTAAGTTTAATTCGATTCTCTTGCATATGCAGCTCTTTATATGCACTTGACTTGCAGCTTTTATTTGTAACAGTAAGCTCATCCTCCATTGTCACATGTAATCGATACTAAACGATGTCCACCCAACAGTTGCATTTTCCGTTTTACTTTTAGAAATGAACTTTTCATATTGAAATATTGCTTTGACGTGTTTAACGAAATCAAATGCAAATTTTGTTTTAATTGAACAATATTAGTTTCAATTGGGTGTTAGCCTCATCAAGACTATAATTTTATTGGTAAGTGTAATATACCATCGACAAAAAGTTAGATATATTTTATAAAACACGGTAACACTGTTTGCTCTTGTCAAAATTTTATTGTGATTTTACTCAAATGAAGAGGTTATTTGTGATCGTATTCATTATTAAATTATACATAATTCCTTTCGAGTTTAATGTGCCAAGCAATTTATTTTCTTATACTGTTTTGACATTTCGTCATTTGGTGTTTTGCATTTTGGGCATTAATGTGGCTTGTGGGCCTTGGTTACGTAGCCGACCCGTTGGCCGGCTTGAGTTACGTTGCTTTATGGGTTAAAAGTGCGCAGCTTAGCGTAAAATCTGAAAACTGTTGCAGAAAGAGAAAAAGAAATACTAGGTGACAAATGAAAATATATTTTGCCATGAATTAGTCAACATTGTGGAAGGGAAACGCGAAGGGAAGGGAAGGGAAGTTGTTGTACCGCCAATTCCTGAAAATAGAAAGTGGAAAATGCAGCCAACTAACTCCAAATTGGGCTGACATTTTTTTTAATAAATTTATTCAAATTTCAATTTTCGCTGCGAGCTAAAAAAGATTTCTGCGATTTCTACAACCGAATTTTTAGCTTTCAGCTCGCACATCCTTCTATACCCTGTACCTTTCGAAAGTGGGTATCATTACTTTGGTATTGCGTTGATCTCGTAGACTACAAGAGCTAGATGTACTGAAACTGGTATGAATGTCTTTCTATACTGAACGCACCCTTTCACTTTTCTCTGTATTTATTCAGAATATTTTTTTAGAGATTGCATAATGTAATTTGCAGTTATTATCCCAATTCAATGGGTATTTTGTTGTCGTACTTGTTTCCGCCTCTTTTGTTATTTTGTCTTTTTGGTCAACGCTTTCGTTTTCGCATTTGCAAACAGAGAAACAGAAACTCAGTCGCAGTCGCAGTTGTGGCACAGTTAAATTCACGTGACAAGCCAATATCAAATGTGATTCAGCAGGGAAAATAGAAAGAAAGTGAGAAGAGTTTAAAAAAGATTGAGAGCAAAATAAAAATAAAAATAAAAAAAGGAAGAATGACAACTAGAAACAAAGAAGAGACGGAGAACTGAAGATGGAAATAGAAACACAGAGTTGACTTGACATTAAATCGATCGCTGCAAGCTTCAGGCGGTTTAAATTCGGCTGTTGGGGAATGGAAATAAAATGAACGGAAGGAGAGAGGGAGTGATGGGCAGAGGGAGAATGGAGAAATAAACTGTCATGTTTGGTTTGCTTTGCTTGCCGTTGAGTTGACATTGCCATTTGCCGTTTCAGTTTCCGTTTCCGTTTCCAATTCTGTTTCCGATTCAGCTTGTAGCATAGCTGCAATTAAAATTGAATCAATTATGATTTTGACTTTGCCGCCATGCCGAGTGCATATCAAGTGGATCACAAATGTCAACGAAAGACCTTACCTTCCTCCCCCCTCTCTCTTTCTCATACTTCCCCTCAGCAGCGCCCCTTTCTCTTTCTCCTACCTCTGTGCAACAAACATTGAATTTACCAACGACATCGTCAGTGTCTGAGAACAACAATCAATAAACTCAAAGGCTGAATCAAATGTTGATGAGAGGAAAACTACGAGTCGAACGTATTTTCAAAGAGTCTCACAAAATGTTGGCACAATATGCCAAGACATTAAAAATGTGTTGAGCTAGAGCAAACATTATGAACTGAGCTCAATTAGAACTCAGCTATTTTTTCTATTGAAACATTGAAACGTTGTCTAGAATTTATTTACTCTTATTTCAATTAATATACGAGGGCTGCTATATATATTTCTGGCCTAATAATGAAAATGCGAATATTTATCATCAAAAATTGTTTTATTGTTTTTCAAAGTATTCTCCAGCCTGATTTATACACTTTTGCATGCGCTCAAACCAATTGTCGAAGCACTTTTTCCACTCCGATTGAGACACCTCCAAAACATGGTTTTTGAACGCTTCAACAGCATCTTCTGGGCACGAAAATCGTTGACCACGCATTTTTTTCTTGATGTGCGGGAATAAAAAGAAGTCATTGGGTGCCAAGTCAGGGCTGTACGGCGGATGACCCATCAATTCGACGTTTTGGCCGGTCAAAAAGGCGCTGGTTTGAGCCGATGTGTGAGAGCTCGCGTTGTCATGGTGAAGAATGATTCGTCTTCTCTTGTTTGTTTTTCGAATTTCTCCGAAGACTTCAGGCAAACAAATTGTGGTGTACCACTCAGAATTGACCGTCCTTCGTTGCTCAAGCGGAACAGTCGCCACATGACCAGTTTTGCCGAAGAAACAGGCGACCATTTGCTTCGAAGTGCTTCTTCCACGAACAACTTTCGTTGGATTTGGCTCGTCTTCGAAGACCCACACGGTCGATTGTTGTTTTGTTTCGGGCTCATACGCATAGATCCAAGATTCGTCACCTGTGACGATCTTATGAACATCTTTTGAAGCACCGCGATCGTATTTTTTCAACATTTCTTTGCACCAATCGACACGAGCCTTTTTTTGAGCGATTGTCAAATTGTGCGGGATCCAACGACAACAAACCTTTTTTACGGTCAGGTGTTTATGTAATATCGAATGTATGCTGGTGGGAGAAATGCCCAAGGATGCCTCTATCTCCCGGCACGGCATCAATGTTCTCTGGCACAACGGACGTTTTTGGACGACCTTCACGGAATTCGTCGTTGAGCGAACTGCGACCACGATTAAATTCGTTATACCAGTTTTTCACGGTGCTATAGGATGGTGCTTGATCGCCATACAAAGACTTAAGTTCATCGATGCACTCTTGTCTGGATAATCCACGTCGAAAGTTGTGAAAAATGATCGCACGAAAATGCTCACGTGTCAATTCCATTTTTTTAACGGAATTGAATTGTTCAAAGCTCTGTAAGTTTAACAATTCACGATTAAATGACAACACGTTCTGAGTGATGTTATGCTAAAAAATGTCAACCTTTCCAATGGAAATATCAGATTGCACCTGGCAACACTTATTGTTGCCTAGGCCAGAAATATATATAGCAGCCTACGTGCAAGTTTTTCAAAATTGTTTGGGGTAATTTTGAATATGGACACGCACTAAACTAAAAAATGTCTTGAAGATTTTAAAGAAAACACTTTGACAAATTTTAACAATAATTACATTATACAAATATTTATGTGTTACAAAACAAACTGTGAGTATTATTCAGGAATAGAATTGAAATTAACTTTAGAATTCGACTTCTAAGAGGTCAAGAAGCCCCATATTTTTCGGTACATATACATATGTATAAAAAATGTGATCGATGAATAAGCTAAATTTTGAAGCGCATTTCATATCAAGCTTCGAGTCCCTGTCATTCTCTTCGTCTGCTTCTTTTTGGTTTGCCAGTCTTGTGGCTGTGTTGTGGTCATTTATGATATAAACTATTAACCCCTTGATATCCATATATAAGTACATGTATTGCGTTTTATTTTCTTGACTTGCTTTCATTCATGCTCACTCACATTCTCTTGTGTCTTTGGGGATCTCGAGTTGGCAATTCTGAAATGGCACGTGAAGTAATAAGCTCGCTCAGACGCTGAGTGCCACAATTTGTGTCCAATCCCATTTAAAATTGCATTCAGCCGTGTATCCAAGCAGGAATATGTATAGGGGGTGTGAAGGGGAGGGGATTGGGATGAGATAGGGAGGGGGAGGGGGAGGGGCATGGCTTAAGGAGCGAGGCAAACAAGTTTTAAGGCAAACAAGTTTACTGTTGTTGCCCGTAACCGTAACCGTAACCGGAACCGTTACGGTTGCTGCTGCCGTTGCCGTTGCAAGTTCAATATATATGGCAGTTGCCGTTGACTTTTGATCGCTTTCCAACACACACACACACACACACACTGAGACACACACACACATATGGTCAGGGGCTACTTTGTTGTCGCTATGGCGAACGTGGCGTATACGCAATATTTGTATTACTGTTTCAGAGCCCCCAAAGCTAGAAACTTGAAGCTCAAGTTGAAGCTGTTGCTGTGTCCTAGTTATAGAGTGTGTGTGCGTGTGTGTGTGTGTGTGTGTGTGTGTGTGTGTGTGGGAACAGAGAAAAACGACATCAGTTATGGCAAACGAATGCGACGTTCGCTTCGCCCTTAACTCAAATGTACAACATCAATAAATAAAAAAGAGAGAGCCAGGCGAAAAGGATATAAAAAAGGATAATAAACAGAGTCCCCTAAGAAATCTATAACTGAGTACGCCGCATCAACACACACACACACACACACACACACCAACACATTGCAACACTTGCTTTGGTGCACAATGGGAACAAAGGCCAAAATTGTGGCTTAAACTGTAGATATACATATAAAAACGCCTTCACCTCGTCGTCGGATGGGAGGCATGCTAAAAATTTGAAATATAAGGCCAGATACTTTAAGCTTTGCATATTTGATAACAAGACTAAACTTGAATTTAAAATTTGTTCTGTTCTTTAATTTGACACTGTCTTTAGAACCCTCCTCATCTGACTCCGAGAAAAATCTGATTTTTTACCATAAAGGCACACGTTTAACATTTGTATTTTGGAAATAAAAGGCGCAATAAACAGGCAAAAAGGATTATTATCATTTAAACTCTTTCAATAACGTCTCAACAAAACTCTTGTGATATTTAAAAGTAAAACTCCACAGAACTGGAAACGAACTACGAAAGTTATTTTTTTTCTTGAGTATTCATATCTAGAAAATAAAGAAAGTTTTCAAGTTACTGAACAACGAAAAGTTTGACTTTAAATCAAGATGTTGGATGTTATTCCCACAGTGCGGTGGTTGCCTGAAATTGCCAGCGACAACAGCAACAACGATAAGAATATGTTTGTGGTTGTTGTTGCTCTGTCGAGTGCTTGAAACACACGTTCAAATTTAAACGATGTCTCTATATACACACATACATATAAAGGATGTGCCCCCCCAATCCTTTCTACAGACAGACACCACACACAGAGCACACATAAATTTCCATATGGCAGGCTCATGCAATATGCAGGATAACCTCGATGAAAAGGCGATAAAAGACGCCTCCTAATGCCCAGCGCTTTCCTCTTCTCCCTCTCCCTCTCACTCCCTCCACTTGCACCCTGCACCTTGTCGATGGCATTCAAATGAATAAAGCAAAAGCTGGCGCCTATCTCGCTAATGTATCCTGGCCAAGTTATGACTGACAGTCGACACAGCAGTGAACGCGGCAAGTCGTAAACTCCATTTCTCGACACTGTCAATGCAGCATGAATGTGACACACACACACACACACACACATACACAGTTCCAAACTGAACTTTGTGGCATTGACATAAATGTACGTTCCGAGTTGATTGAATGCGGTTGCTTCAGACTCCAGACGAGAGCTACAACTTGCGGCTCACATCGTCAATTGGGCATCTTCGCCTTTGACTTTAGCCTCAAACAGAACTTCGTCATTGAGCATCTTCACTGTACGAGTATTCTAGTCTAGAATTCAACTAAATGAGCATTCATTTGTCCCACATTTGAAATTGAATCAACGATCCTCAAAGCACGCATAACGAATTTCCTAGTATTCCTAGTATAGAAAGAAAGACTATCGGGCCTGTTCCGGTTTTCACTTTCGGTAAGATTTTGAAGTGAATTTCTTTAACCTGCTCTAATATAATTTTGGCGAAGTTCTACGGATTGATATCACTTTGAGTTGATGAGTTTAAGTCCGATAAAGTGAAAAACGAGCATTTTTAAATACTTAGCCTAAATGGAAAGTGAATAAATGCATTTCACTAAATGCTATAAAATAAAAAGTGAAAACCGGAACAGGCCTGATTATCTTCAAATAATAAATGAAATTGTGAAAGACTCAAAGTTCGATTTAACTTACAAGTACGAGGGTGGGCTGATAAATAGTCGGCCTACCAAAGAAAACACGGTTTTTTTTTTATTTTTCTTTTTTATTTTTCAACATAATCTCCTTTTAGACGTATGCACTTAGTCCAACGGTCCTCCAATTTTTTTATACCTTCCATAAAATATGACTGGTCCAGGTCCTCAAAATAGGCGTTTGTTTCACAGATCACCTGTTCATTCGACTGAAATTTCTTTCCACCAAGCCATTTCTTTAAGTTTGGAAATAGATAATAGTCACATGGTGCTAAATCTGGAGAATAGGGGGGATGTGGAAGAATTTCATAGTGTAGTTCACACAATTTCATCATGGCAACAACGCTCTTGTGAGCCGGAGCGTTGTCCTGGTGAAACAGAACTTTTTTCTTTTTTCGTATCAGAAAATATGTATTCTCAAGGTGTGTTGTTGTTTTTTTAAGTAATCCAATTGAAATTATTATGAATTAACAGCGCTTTTTGTTAAATATTTATTATATTCAAGGTGTAATGGTGACTTTACACTAGTTGACAAGCTTGTCAATTTCATCTCAGTAGGCTGTGCTTTTTACCAAGTCAACACACTTTTGCTTAGAGTTGACCACCGTTTACACTAGAGTTGATTAAGTTGTCATCAAAATATTCAGCCTACTGAGATGAAATTGACCAGCTTGTCAACTAGTGTAAATGCCCCTTAATGCTTAAAAGTGTATCTGTTCATAAAATATCAAAGTTGTTGTTCATATGAAAATGCTGATGAACTCCGTGATTCCAACACTAATAATGTTTTATTTGAATATTTTGATAAATTTCTGTATATATCACTAAACAAAAATATTCTTTGTGTTTTGTTAATAGAGTTCATTGCTGCATTCAGCACATATTTAGTGGCTACGAATCGGATTTAAATTCGTTGCATTTTCTGCCCAATTATTGAGTTGCCCTTAGAGGCACTTGGCAAACTCTTGAAGGGCTCCAAATGTTTTTAGAGGCAATCTATGAAAGGAGGAAGCGCCCAAAATTCTCTTCGCTCTTCGCTCTCCTCTCTTCTCTCTTCTTTCTGTTGCCTTTTTTGAATTCTCTGGTAACCGCAACCCATTTGGCAACACAACGCATTGAGCTGATGCTCACTGAACTGAGCTTAGAAAATGGGCGCTGCTGCTGTCGCTGCTGGCGTTGACGTCGACGCAGACGTCGACGCAGACGCTGATGTTGACGTTGGCAATTCTGTGACACTTGAACGTGCGCCAAATTAAAACACCGCAAAATGTCAAGTGGCGCGAGTTGCACGAGACACAAGTTTGGCATGAGAAGTGTGTCCCCCAAACAGAGCGAGCGAGAGAGGGATAGAAACAGACAGACAGAGAGAGAGAGAGAGAGAGTAAAAATACGCAACGCATTTATTTTAATGAGCATTAAATGATGTGGCAAGCCGCCGATGCAATGCTCCCCTCTCTCCTCCCGCCCAGCTGCCACATTTACAACTTAATGATGCCAATCGACAACTATGCACAAAAGTATGCAACGCATTTTTGCAACATGCTTGCATGCACCACAGACGTGTCACCTCCCCCCCCTCCCCACACCCCCTTTTCAAATCACAATTGAAACTGTGCTTGAGCAACATATGTAAAGGCAGTAGGCGGCTGCGAAGGGGGCGTGGCTAGTGAATGTTACTAAATTTCATGACATTGCTGTAAATTTATGGCACACACAAAAATCTTTTGTGCATTCGCACACACACAAACACACAAATATATATACGTGTATGTGTGTGGCAATCGCTTTGTGCAACATCCGGTGGCGCATCCGTTTTGCGAACAGTGGTTGGTGGAAGGGGAGACTGAGGAAATTGAAACAAATGTTTTAGAGATATTTATTTGCATATTTGCATAATTTTTCGGTTGCATTTTTTATGCTCTTTTCTATTATTCATATGCAGCAACCGACACAAACAGCCGCAGACGTGACTGTACCTCCCCTCCCCCCCGCCCCCGTACCCTTCATATACACACTCACACACCATTTTATATGCCCCTTTCCCCTCCCGTTCCCGCTACTTCTTGGCCCATTCGTATTAAGGCCGAACATGTAATAACACATACTCTTCTCCTTCTTTTTTTTTTGGCTCTAATGCAGCACTTTGTGATGCGCCAGCTTCCCTCTTCCTCTCTCGCTCTCGCTCTCTCTCTCTCTCTGCCTCTTTTCTGACAGCTGCAACATTAGTGGCATCTATCAGGCGTGTTCCCAATTTTATTTTACCATTTGAATTCTATAGAACTGTGTGTAGAGCTCAGACTGTGGAGACGCGGGCTTAGCTTTGGGATTTGCTTTACGCATTTCATTGACACGGATTTGTTGTTAGTGGCAAATGGAAACTGGTCTGGTATGATCTGTTCTGTTCCGTTCCGTTCTGTTCTGCGTTGCGGTTTCGCTGGAATTTCGCAGAAATATTGAATGACAAGATTTGCACTTACAGACTGATTTCATCAATATGATCTAACAATATATTCTACAACTTTCATCAATTAATTTTTAATTTAATAATTTCACATCAGAACAGAACTCAAATAAATTCTAATAATTTTGATAATATGCTAACAAACAACCTTTTTTAGTTATACATTTTTGAAATACATGGAAAAATTGACAACTCGATTTTCAAGTGCATTAGCTCGATCTTTTTTTGACGTTATGTTTTGTTTTGACGATATTAACATTTCGACTTAAGACTTGATCCATAAATTGGATTTAAGGCACAAAACTTTTTTACTTTTTAATTTTTAAGACTACACTTTAAACGTTTTTTGAAAACTTTTGTTGTTTTATTTGAATATTTGTACAAATTTTGTTTACTATACACTGTAATATTTGTTAGAAATAAATTGAAACTCGGAACAGCAAAACATTCGATTGTACAAAATACTTTTCTCCCCTATTTAATTCCCACCAGCTTTGCCCTAATCCGATTTCATGCGATTATTTAGAACTGTGCGAAACATAAATATTATTTTGAGCCAAGATTTTCAAAATGTGACACACCTACCTAACATATGTTATGCCAAAATTTGTTTCGATTAAAGCCATTTCAAGTTTGGAGTGTTTACTGTTTCGACTTATCATTTGTTGACTGTGGCTTCAACTGTCATTTAAATGGGTCAAGTGTGATATTTTTCATGCACTAACTACACAGAGAAAGAGATGGAGAACGTGTGTGTGTGTGTAGGGAGAAGGAGAGATGGGGGGTCATACAGAAATACATACATACATATGTACATTTTAGTAAATGGACATGGACATGGAAATGGACATGGACATGGACACTGAACAGGCACTTTAGTCAATTAGCAGGGCAAATGTTTTATTTTTATTGCCATTGCAGTTATCATTGTTGTTCTTGTTGTTGTTGTTGTTGTTGCTGTAATTGTTGTTGTTGTTGTTGTTGTCAATGTGCAGAGACTGACGCATTTGGAAGCTTTATGCATTTATTTATGATTTTAAACATTGCCGCAAATTTATTTTAATGTTTTTATCTGCGTATTTGTAATTTTTGGTGTTTCTAGACCATTTCCTGAATTTTCTAGTTATTTATATATTTCACTCAACCGTTATCTATACACACACACACAAATGCATAGTTTTATATTATTTATTTTTTATTTTTTGTATATTGCACTTTGGTAGCAGTTGAAAATCATTGGAAATTATTTATTTAAATTGTGCACAACCAAAACGAATGGCAATAAACAATAAACAAATTTTCTATCTATTTATTGTCTATGTTTTTGTTTATCATTGCCAACTATTGTTGTTGTTGTTGTTATTATTAGTTATTGTTTTTGTATCTTTGTTGATATTTACTTTTTGTTTCCGCACATGATGTTATTTTGGGGAGCAGACAGGCTGAATGATACCCTTACTCGGTATATATAAATATTTAAAATAATTAAAGCAACTCTTAGCTGAAAATTACTTAATATCTAAGATTGTGCTTTTTACAGAGTATGTCCACTTCGAGCAATGCTTCATGTTATTGCTGTTGTGTTTATATATTTGCATTCAATTTTCGATCATTTCCCGCAAAATGAATTTTCATTTGCGCTGCACACACTAGATATACATATATATATATATATATATATATGTGTGTGTGTGTGTGTGGGAGTGTGGGAGTGTGTGTTGTGCACATGTCTAATTTATGTATTATTAGCATAGCTCAATAACAAAACCAGCAGGCGTTCACAACTTCATTAAGCAAACAGGGCAGGAATAAGCTAGAAAAGGACCGAGAAAGGTGAAAGAGACAGAGAGAGAGAGAGAGAGTGAGAGAGTAAGCCGAATCTGACGATAATTTCTGCTCAATTATTTGCAACTGACTGAAGGCTCAACAACAACAACAACAGTCGTGTTTATTTTGTGTTAGATACGATTTTGAGATACCCTTCAATCATTTGAAAATGAATTGACTTATACAGAGTTTTATACAAGGAAAATCTAACTAAGATCTACTCGTAGAGAGTATACAAACAATAAATTATAAATAATTATACATTATAGTTATTTTAGAAGTTTCAATGGTGAATTGTGTTGACCCCGCCCAAAAGCCAGGGAGAGTTAATAATCGCTCTCTTTGCCGTGTTTACAGGGTATTACAACAATATTGCTTCTTGACAAGTCCTGTGCTCCCAGCTCAATAGTCCTAATTCAATAAAGAGGTGAAGGCAACTGCAAAAGCTCATAATACTAACATTTTGAGAACATTTTGGATCCTGTTTTGATTTTCGGCATTGTTGTTGATGTCAAGCAGCTGCTTTTCCAGTACTTTAACAGGCTTTTGGTTTAGACTCTGCATTAAATATACACTTACTATATAATCTAAGATGCATTGTTTCAGCTACCTATTGTAAGTTATAATTATAATTTCTGATGCTGTAAGTGCTTTGCTCAATAATCGCCCAATAAATTTGGATACTTTTGTCTTCGATTCTCATTTTCTAGTAAATAGTTTGCAATTAAAAATGGTACAAAAGTCCCTGAGAAAACTTAGCATGTAGATGAGAAACACAAATCAACTAACAAATATTTCAGATATGTTCACTTATTTAAATTCTTTCAGAGCACTTTCAAGATATATCGAAAAAAAGAAAAAGTTTCAAATTCTGTATATATTTTCGTATTATTCTGATCAGAATTGCCTAAAGAAAACAATTACAGAATATACTGTAGACTTTGCACTTGCTGAAAATCCTTTGACTCATGCACAATTCAGTTGTAATCAGATGGAAAAATGCCATGGCATGGAGAATGGCGTTCGCCATTCTCTGCGAATAATTTAACATCAAACGGAGAGAATTCCCTTTACATAAGATATTTTTATTTTTATTGTTGTTGTTGTTGTTGTTATTATTGTTGTTCTCCCTCGGGCGACTGCCTTAATCCAATGTTAATCAATATTTATATATTGAATTGAATGAATATTGAGTGAAAAATATCTGCCACTTCTTTTCAGTATTCTTTCCTCGCTTTTTCTGTTGTTGTTGTTGTTGTTGATTTTGTTGTCATTGCTGTTGTTTCATTTGATTGTTTACAAGCATGGTTTCGGCCACGTTAATTAATTGGCAGGCGCCACTTTAATTGCAAGTTTAATTAGTTATTCATTGCGAGATTTGAATACGCGCTACGTGTTGCGTGTTTATTACACATACTAATACACCAGCACACACACACACACGCACACACACACACACACACGCACACACAGGAACGTGTAAACTTTTACATACGATTTGTAATGAATACATATTTTATAAGCATTCGCTAAAGTTTTCATATATAACATTAAATTTGTTTAATTTGCTAGCGATTTGAATGCTTTCATTACTTTTAATTCATTCGACCAGTTCATCCAATTCAATTAGTCTTAATTGAATGCAAAACTCTAATGCCCCCAACACGGTATTATCCGAAAATTATTTATTTTTTTTTAATTTTTTTACTTTATTTTAATGTTATTAATCTGATTGTGCATTTTTTTTAAAGCGATAACTTTTGGCGATAACTATAAAAATCAGATTAATAATTTAAACTCCAATTTCTGTTACAAATATTAAGTCAATTACAAATTTAATGCAAACTTTTCCAGGCTTTTCAAGTTTTTAACCTTTCCAGTTTTTATTAACAATTATTTGAAAATTTGTTGTCTCTTATTTATTTATTTATAAAATTATTTTTTGATATTTTCTTTAGTTATTAAATTATTTTCTTATATTTCCTTAAGTTCAGAAACATAATTTCATATATTTTTCTGAGCTTGAGTGATTTACAATTTGCTGAAAGCTTTAGTTAGCATAGATCTCCATGTTTCAGAAGTAGTTTCTTGTATACTCATTGTTTTTTTTCTTTTGAATTCCATTTCTAGCTCTGTCTTCTCATATCTCTCTCTCTCTCTCTCTCTCGTTCTTTCTGTCTCTGTTATTAATGATGCCCACATAGTCTATTCCATTTATTCCCATTATGTTTTTCTCTATTCCTAGAACTCATTAAATATCTGTTGTGGTATTTTCGCCTAGTCATGTGCGCCTTGGCTTTTAGAACTGAGTTGTGGTCATATAATGAAGTTCCGAGCTCGGAACTAGTTCATTTCAGTAGCTCTGGTCTATAAACCAAATCTACTCGTATGTTGTGGGTCTCCTCTATTTGTTGGTAGCTGCTCTTTTGGCCAAGTCAATTCAAAGTGAGGCCCCCCTCCCTTTACTCCTTCTTCTCCATCCCTTTCCCTTTCCTTCCTTCCCCCCACAATTCTTTCTTTGACTCTGCATTTTGTTGTGTGGCAACAACAACAACAACCACAACAACAACAAGAAAATGTTATGAATATTAAGCACCTTTTGACTTTTGTGCATAGATGCTCTAGCTGGGCGTTTGGAGGCGTGGCAGTAGCTAACTTGCTCATATTTTGCGGCTCTTAAGGAAACGGCATGTATTGGCAACAGCAGCAGGGGGAGGGAGGTATTTAGGAGCAAACATAAAGGAAAGGGAAGAATGAAAGTAGAGAAGGGAGAGGGAATGGGAGAAATTGAGGTTCGGGCTCATGTACTTTCGCATCATAGCACATTACCATTCATGAAATGCAATTTCAGAGTAAAAGGATACACACACACACACAAAGATACAAAATGGCCACACACATACACACACAGGAGTAGAAAAATATAGAGAGTGTGAGAAAGAGAGAGAGAGAGAGAGAGAGAGATATAGACATAGAACTGGCATAAAGTGCTTTTTTTGCTTCAATGATTTTGAGGCGCAACAACGCATTAATGTGTGTTATCTGTGTGTAAGTCCCTCTCTTTCTATGTGTGTGCGTGTGTGTGTGTGTGTTTGTGTGTTTATTAGAAGCTCATCCTGCTGATTGCTGTGCAAGTATATGTGAAAGTGTGTGTGGGTGAAATGCATATGAAAGTTGCCAGACAAGACCAGGCAGCTTTCTTTAATTACGCAAAAACCAATAATTGTCGATACTTTATTTGTTTTGGCTACAAGCACGAAATAAACACAAATAGGCAACGTAAACTTTAGGTATTACATAATGTCCAATATGGTAAACATAGCTGAACAACAACAGAATGAGCTAAATAAATAACCAAAGCAAGCAAAAGTCTTGAAATAATTTCATTAACTATCGATTGTTATTAACGCCTTATTAAAGCTCCTTTTTAATGCCTCCGGTAAATTTCTGATCTGACTGTAAAGACTGTGAGTTGGAATTTTGCTGTCCTGCGATAATTCTGACTCCCATCGGACCAAAGATCTGATGGGGTTATTTCTGGGCTTTCCCCAACCCTCGCAACAAATGATGGCATAATTATAAATGTTTGTATACCCCAGACTTAAACTTTTCTTCTTTTCAGTATGTAAATTAAAACTTATAGTAATTTATTGTAATGGCTTATTATCATTATATTGGCTTTCGTTTAATTGTCAATAATTAAATAATTAAATTCTAAATTAAATAAATAAATAATTGAATACAAGATAAATATAGAAACAAATACAAAAAATAAATAAATAATTAAATATATAAATAATTCCACTGAGCCAAGTAGCAGGTAGTTAAATAATCAGGTGCCATTGACAGTATCCTCCATTTGGCGCTCCTCCCTCAACCCTCTTTAGCCCCCCTTCCCCACTGTGGGGTGGAAGGGGTTGCTAAACAAAGACCCCGGTAGCAGAAAATTGTAACCTTTGATGAAAGTT
This sequence comes from Drosophila suboccidentalis, assembly GCA_037043435.1. Taxonomy (NCBI): domain Eukaryota; kingdom Metazoa; phylum Arthropoda; class Insecta; order Diptera; family Drosophilidae; genus Drosophila; species Drosophila suboccidentalis. The sequence goes on along the minus strand of JBAMBK010000663.1, from coordinate 951,513 downwards.
TTTCGCAACTTTTGCAAACGAAGAAGAGAAGAAAGAGAAAGACCAGGAGAAAGGAGAAGGAGAGGGAGAGGGAGAGGGAGAGGGAGAGGGAGAGGGAGAGGGAGAGGGAGAACGAAAACGGAACGACTCGATTTTCATTATCAGCAAAGTTGGTCGATGCGGCAGCCATTTTCTGCGCCGCGCTAATTAACAGACCCTACCAATAACAACAGGGGGTGGGCAGGGAGATGGGGGAGGGAGTGAGGTTAAGGGTAAGAGAGAGAGAGAGAGGCGTCACATTGGGGTTACACGGGGTTGCTATTCCAGTCTAAGTTTAAGCCCCTTTGCTGTTGTTGTTTCTATTTCTGTTTCTGTTGTTGTTGTGGGCAAAACTTTGCCAGTAACTTGGCTAATACGCATGCATACATAATTGGCAACTGATATAGAAATCACACTGAACCAAACCTGAGAGAATTCGCTCCTTAAGACCTTAAGAAACCTTTTTACTAATATAACGATCTGAGCTTACGATGAATTTATGTAGAGACTGTAAAGAAAAAGTGAAAAATGAAGTGGAAATAATTTGAATTGAAAATTGATTAATTTCAAAGCACAACTTATCGAGTTATCGTTTTGCGGAATTTGACCTTTAAGTGGATCAAATTTGGGGTCAAAGTTAAGGGAATTGCTTAGTACGGAAAACTTTTTAGTTTCTTAAGATATCTCAATCTAACTCACAGATTGTATGTTTGGCACTGACCAAATCGGATTACTATATCACATAGCTGTCATAGGAACAATCGGATGCCAATTATCCTTTAGTATGAAAAACTTTCTTGTCTCTTAAAATATTTCAACCGAACTCACAGTTTAAGTTCAGAAGATCTTAATTCGAGTACAAGAGAAACTGGATCAAGATTGAAAATACATATTTCAAGAATTTTATGTATTCATATTTATTTATTTATTACAAAGTAACTAAAATTTATATTATAAATTGATAGTTAAATTAATATAAGATATAAGATTTAAGCTCGTCTTTCTGTCTCTCTCTTTCTTTATTATCATCTTTTATCTCAATCTTTCTTATATTTGTCTCTATCATTCAGTTGACTCTCTCTGTTTCTGACCATACCTTCTTTCTGTTTTTTGTCCATGTCTATAAGGTTTCTACAATTCTTTGTCTCTTCTAGAGAGAATCTTTCTCTTTCCATCTCTCTCTCACTCTCTGTTTACCTTTCTTTCTCACACTGTGTCAGCAGTTCTTTAATGGGTATTTGGCCTGGGTAAACATCCGCATTCCATTGCCCTTGCCAACCTGCTTTTACCAGGGCCATAAGTTGATGTCTATTGTGTCAGTGAGGAGGGGAAAAGGGGTACGAGAGAATGGGAATGGGGAGAGGGGAGGGAGAGAGGGTCGCAAGTGCAGCAAGTGGAGCGTATAAGTAAATGGCGCGCCCGAAAATAAATACGAGGCAGCAAAACGAAGCCGCCAGGCACAGGACGAGGCACAGGACGAGGCACAGGACGAGGCACAGGACGAGGCACAGGACGAGGCAGCGGCACAGGACACAGAGAGTCAAGCAGTCAACGAGTCAGCGAGTCAGTCAGCCACTAAGGCAGCCATCTGGGCAGCCTGTCTGTCTGTCTGTCTGTGTGGCAAGTGGCAAGTAGCAAGTAGCAAGTGGCAAGTGGCAGGTGGGCAGACAAAATGAATAACAACGAGACCGAGTCATGAGTCTCGAGTCGCCTCGCGTCGAGTCGAGTCGAGTCTGTCTATGTGGAAAGACCACATGGCAATAAAGTGAATTGTGAAATGCCCGCCGTGTGCCACTTAATTTGTTTAAAGCCCTGTTCCCAAAGTCTCGAGTAGTAGCTTTAACAGTTCTCTGCCACTTCCACTTCCTCCCAAAACATTGCCTCTTTCCACTTTCCCTCATTTCCCCATTTCCTTCACAGGAACTTTGCTGTGGCTAACGAAATAACTCAGCCTGCCTAACAACTGCCGAAAGGAAGGGAAACCCCCTCGATAGCAAGTCGATAAATATCGCTACAACTCTGACATTTGACATGTGCATTGGGAGCGAGTAAACGAAGTATTGTCGACTTAGCGATATCCTGTAATACTATATGTGCGGTAGTTCCTTAGATGCATTTATTTCATTTTGTACAGAAAAACCAGAACAACAAGTCCAACTTATTAATTATTGTGCTTATCACGATTGCAATTTCAATACGAATTCTTAAACTAAACAAAATTTCAATTCTGCCAGTTATAATAGAGAATCAGTTGAGTTATATGATTACTCGAATTTAATAATTTTAATTTATTTTTAATTAATGCACATTGACTATATTTGAATTACTTATGCTTTTTTCTTAAATTACTCCAATATTTAAATCAAATTTATCGATTACTTCAGACTTGTGTCATTTGAGATGCCTACATAAACTGGCAGCAAATATCACAGAAAGCAAAAATACTCGTATAACAATAATGAGAAGCAAAACTTAGCTTAAATAAATACTTACCGAAACATTTTCATATATATCCTGTAACAATATGTTTAAGAAACATAACATTCAGTTTGTATGCATTTTGAATTCAACAAACAATTTAAACATTATTTACTTTAGATAAGTTTGAACTGTATTACTTAAATGAGGTACGACGCTGAATAAAATAAAAAATATAAACAAATCCATTTTCCGATCTTTGTTATACCCATTTTTAGATACTTACTTCTATGAGGTATACAAATAATACAAATATCGTCTGTTGTGGCCTCCTTAAGCTTTCCAGTTGGCCAATTGCATTGTCATATTTGGTTATATTTAATTTCCGAGCATTACAAGAGTTGAACCACAATTTCCGTCAGTTTGTATTATATTATCATGTTCTCTCGCTCTATACCTACTACTGCTCTCTCTCTCTCTCTCTCTCTCTCTCTCTGTAACTGTCTGTTTTCTGTCGAGTCTGCAGATGTTTTAACTCCTGGAATGATGATTGATAGTGCTGGCTCTGCTTTTTTCCTTTTGGACCGAGTATCAAAGGCAGGTGGGCTTTTTGCTTGACAATAATTTTTCATGCCAAGCAGCTGCCATTTAAATATTTATAAGCTCAGCCTAAGCCTCATTCTCATCCCCATTCCCCTTCCTCCCTATAACCTGCCGTCCCCCTCGCTGCATGGAAATCTGCCAAATGCGATAAGCTTAAATAAAATATACGAATAAAATTGCCGACAAATTTCTTAGGGGCAAATCGGGCGCGAAAATGCGCTAAATCAACAAGATGACAAAAAAGATGAGCGGAGAAGAGAAAAGGGATGGAAAGGGAAGGGAAGGGAAGAGAAGAGAAGGGAGAAGGAGACTCAGAAATCCGGCTGCCTTTGCACTTATTCAATCAAAATCAAAATCAAAATAAATAAACAGAAATGTTGTAACAAGTCTCGACATTAAACAAAGCGGCCTACTGCAGGGATTTGAGAAGAGAGTGGGCAGAGGGCACGGAGAGAGAAAGAGAGAGAAAGGTAGAGAAAATGCGACAGACAAATTGTCCCCCCCCAGTCAATTGTGATGCGTTCGATTATCAGCGGCTCTTTTGATGTTGATGTTGATGTTGATGTTGCCGACCTGCTCAATTGATAAGCAAATATTGATAAGCAAATAAATTGCCATTCACTTGTGAGAGCATCCCACACTCTCATCTCCTTCTCTCACTCTTTGTCTCTTTCTCTTTCTTGCTTATCGCGATATGTTCCTCTCCCTCTCGTACTGCCATTACTTTCCCTTGCTTCGCTTATTTTCCATCTGATTTTATTTGCAATCAAAGTGCAGTATAGCGCGCTTTGAATTTGTTGCCATCAAATTGGCTCCACCTTCAGCTGCTTTATGAGTCAACCAATCGTCTAAGCCACCCAACCATCTCAATCACCTCAATCACCCAACCACCCAATCACTTTAACCACATCATGCACATCAAATTACACAAGGAACTTGGAATGAATTTCTTTAGCTTTTTATTCATATAATATCTGCTATATATTTGTCTGATGATTGGATGAGAAACAACAACTTTTCAACTGGTTTTCTTCTATATCGTATTACCTAAAGAATTTTATTCCTCCCTAAGGTTCGGAAGTATTGAAAATTAAAAAATATTTCCTATATCTATTTGAACTCAACTTAGAGCTGATGAATTTGGTAAAGTTCATTCTTAATCACTTAACATAGTTTTGATAAAGAAAACAGTTGAGATCAAGAAAAATATTCTGTTAATTCTTCTTATCTCGATTTGAACCAACTATCCAAAGTTAACTTACATTATATCAATGAGGTATTTTTCTGAAATAGAGAAATTATTCTATTTTTTAGCATTTAAAATGAAACCATCATAATGTTTTTTTCTTTTATTTTTTATAATCAAAGCTTATATTTCGTACAGGGTATTTCTGCAGTCGAGTCTGCCATGAATTGCTTTCAATCTCAATTCGACAGGCAACATGAAAAGTTGGTCTCTCAATCCCCAAATTTAACATAATTGACGAACATTAGTGCGTATCAATTTTTGAGTTTGAGCGTGGTCAGCAAAATTTGAACTCGAGGCAATCTTTGGGCATCTTGGGAATGCGATTAGCTGTTGCCATCAGTTTAATGAACCCAAGCAGAAGGTTTTTCTCCTTTTTCACTTGCTCTGCGAGAGAGAGAGAGAGAGAGACTGAGGGGAAGTAAAGCGAATTGAAGGAGCTTCAATCGCTTTTTTGGGTAGAGGTCCTTTCGTTCTGGACACGCACTTATTTCATCATTGTGCCTGACATGCTTACTCAATGTCCTGCCATTTATTTTTTTTCTTCCTGTTATTGTTATTGTTTTTGGTGTTGTTGTTGTTGTTGGCTCTCAGCCTTCATCAATCATACGCAACGTTGACACGTGTTCAGAGAGCGTAAAGAAAACTACGAGACGAGACGAACAGAAACGAACCCAACAAATTTACGCTCCACAACTTTTCGCTTAGTGTCATAACTGGGCTTTAATGAAGCGACTCTGTTTCCTTATCCTTTTCTCGGGCTGTTCTATTGTTGTTGTTGCTCTTGCTGTTGTTTTTGGGTCAAATCGGCAGTTGTTGTTGGCTGTTTTGCAGCTGCCGCTGCAGTTTCTGTTGGCTGGCAGCCATCGCAACAATTACAAAACTTCTAAGCCGGGCTGCATCCGATTACGCGTTGAATATACCACTTGCACAACTTGCACCACAGTGCCAGACAGAGACAGAGACAGTGACAGTGACAGAGAGAGGGAGAGGGAGACAGAAGAAGAGAGAGGCGCGTTAGTTGCAAAACAACAGCGTGCAACTTGCAACGTACAACGAACAACGACAACATCCATAAAGTATGACAAAAAATGTGCGCAAAGTTTTATTTAACTGAGACTCATGGCTGTGCCCAGTTACACTGGCAGAAACCACAGTCAGTCAGATATAGTAAGTGCCATAAACTATAACCAAACCACAGGCGAACTTCCCTAAAAAGAATTTACATCAAATCAGAAATAGAATTCATTTAATAATAATACCATTTTTTAAGTTCATAGGCTCGTTTTTGCAATGTCTGGTTAAAACTAGCTTTCAAATATATTAATATCAAATTAATTGACAGAGAAAAAGTTATTTATAGTTTAAATATAAATTTTAAAACAAATTATTATAACTGAAAAGATAAAAATGTTAAGCTAAAATATATATAAAAAAGTAAAGTACTTAGCAAGTGCTGTGTTGTACAAATTTTAAACTTTAGGGAAATGAAAGTATTATATATAAAATTAGTTTAGTTGAAGTTACAGCTAGGCTATTTCTCTTGAGTATCCAATAAATATAGAAAGAGTTTTGAGTCTGAAAGAATATGGTTCCTATTAACTTTATTGAAAATAGTTTTCGATTCAAAAGTTGTCCTTTAAAAGCTCTGCAATCGTAAACATTTCCTTTGGTATAAGATGTTTCGAATAATAATTAAACTTATTTGAGAGAGCAGGAAGAGGAGTTTGTGATATAATAAACTTGCATTTTGTATTAGATATATTAAGGGTTTTAAGTGAGCAAAAAATTTACTGAATCTGAATTTTCAAAGGTCATGCATATAGAACAATAAAAAATCCACTACAATATTCTTAATTAATCATGTCGAATATATAATAAAGATATTATTAGTATCAGTAATATCATCTACTTCGAACTTTGCAAAATTCCAACATATTCTTTAATATTATCAACCCTTCGAATCCAAATCAGAAACTTTAAGACCTGTCTAATACATACTTTTTAAAAGAGTTTAACTATTTATAATTGTGTTTTAGCTTGACTTGGAAACAAAACAATCATCATTATCTTAACTTTGACTGATCTTTTCGCTGAGTGTAAATGCAGATGGGTCGCTGTTTTTGTCTTGTTGCTGTAGGTTCTGTTGAGCCAGTTTTGGGTCGCTCGTTTGATGGTTCTGATGGGTTGTGATGGGCTTTTGGCCTTCCAAGTCGCTGGGTCCGACCGTGTTGTATTTTGTTCAAAGTTAATATTTACATGCCACGAACGCAGCGATGGAGGCGCCACAACTAGACAACAACAGACAACGGAGGCAAGTGGCAAGTGGCAAGTGGCAAGCAAGTTGGAAAGTGAGCAAGTGGCGGGAGGAGGAGGCATGAGGGGGCAACAGCCTAGCAACAAATTCTTGTCATTTGCAGCTGCTTTTTGAACGGTTGCCTTTGCCAGGCATTGCAAAGTATCAAGAACAGAGAGTAGAATCAGAACAAGGCTCAAGGATGGAGGAGACTGGAATGGGGTAGCGTGAGTCCTGACTCAGGACTCGGCGGGACATTAAGGACGACAGTTGAGCGTCAAGTTTGTTGGCTAGAAATGACAACTTCAAGTTCATAAAAGCGCAACTAATGTGCATAAAATACTTTTGATATATATGTACTCACATACACACACCTCTCTACACTCTCATACACACACACAAACACACACACACACACACACACACCTTCAACCTTCGCTTCCTTTCGTCCTGGTTTTACATTTGGCATACTCGGCATTTTATTTGTCATTTCCTCAACGCGCTTCCCTTTCATATTTCGTAAACAAACATCAACGCAAAACTTTGCCTCTCTTTTCCGCATTTTCCCAGATTCCTCACCTACCCTCCCATCACCCCCTATCCCCTCGTATCCCCTCTCCTTTCTCTGCATCAACGCTTTACTTCTGCCGTTTGGTGTCATCTTTTGTGTGATTGTGTGTGTCTGTTTGTGTGTGTGTGTGTGTCTTGGTACAAATTTTGTCGTTTTATTTTTTCTCTTTCAGTGTGCATTGTTTTTACCTTTGTCCTTTAAATGCCCAGTAGTCGCAGCTGCCAAAGGGGTATGTCAACTAATATACGCAAATCAACAACTTTGCAAAGATAAGAATAAGAAATTCGGATAAATGTGGCAACACTGTGAACATTTTTACCATCTACAATAATTTACCATTTAGCTTAAACTTTACTTTGTTCATACAGTTAAACTCCAAATTTATCATAAATTGCAATAAAAGAAAAATAATAACATATCAAGTATCTTCCAAATTAAACAAACTTTTCTCCTCTGTCAACGACTTAAAATTAATATTAATTTAAAGTATAGTTTCTAATTTTAGTTTTAGTTTAATTGTCAATATTTAATTTCTTTGTCGACTGCACTTAGTAGTGCTCACAGTTTAGTTCACAAATTACGTAGTAACTGCTAGTTGAGTTGAATTGCCATCTTTTGGATCCCCTTTTGTTTTTCAACTGTCATTTTTGCAACAACTTTCAATGAAGTTAAAGGAAAAGCCAAGAACGGGCCAAATAAGTTTCGAGAAATCACACAAAAAACTTTTCACATTGACATGTTTTGGCTGACAGAGTAACGCCCCCCCTCCCCCCACACCCCTTATTTCCCCCTCTGATTCCCCTCGATAACGCAGTGACAGTGCCAATTTCTCCCTGGGCGCATCAATTTGTGCACCCTTCGTCCATTTTGTTTGCCATATTTATGCCATTTATCTGGCACTGTCATTCCATCTTCCTCCATACTTTCCTCTCTTCCTGTTGTGCCCTTCTTCCTGTGTCTTTCTTTTTTTCTCCCCCCTTTTGTTCACGTTGCCCCATGGCATTGTTGTAATGCATTTGACGCTGGCAAAAGTTTCTTGTTTATATTCGTTTATTGTTTATAAATGGTTGATAAGTGATGCCCAACTGTGCCATTCGAACCACTCAACCAAACCACCCACTCAACTCAACCACTCAGCCACTGGCCCCACTCGCAATTGAAGATGCGTTCGATTTCATGACAGAACCAACTGCCAGGTGCTTGTCAAACAGTTTATAGAGTCTTCCGTTTTATGTGCATTCCCCTTGAACTGCGTCCAACAACTCTACAAAAACTCTCACAACTCTCTGACTCTAACTCTGACAAGTCTGGCAACTCTGGCAACTCTGGCAGCCCTGGATGGCTTTCAACTGACTTCAGCTGATACTTCTTATCCATAAAATCGATAAGCAGGCTACATAAATATTGAAACAGTCAACTAACTTTGCTCAACAACCTTATTAGCAACTCTGAGTGCCATTTACGAGTATTGTACATTCATTTCAGCGGTACAAGTACTCGTACTTCGAGTACTCATATTCACTTGCTGCAATCATTAATTTACGACTAATTTATGATCCAGCTGCTGCTGTCCTTACTTGCTAGCAACTGAATTGAAAGACATTAAAGAAGACATCTCCAATTCGACTATATAAGTATATATGGGTAATTCTCCATGTCGAATGCGACATTCGTACGCATTCAAAGTGAAATAAAACATATGCCAAAACATTATTTTGTTGTGACAAAAGGAGAAACTTATAGGTATTGATTAGCACTATAATTGGTGCTAAAGTTGATTTTGGGAAATTGTTCGTTTTCAAGATAATTTAAAAAAACCAACACATTCGCACGCGACTCAGATAGAAGTCGTTTTTTCGGCGACCAGTTCTAGCACTGATTCCGGCAAAGCGTGAACGAATATTTTGATGCCATTTATTTTGTAATGTAATGTATTCATTTATCTAAAAAATGCTTTTTGTTTGATTTAAAAATATGAAGTAGTTTTTTTTTAAATGTAATTTGAGTCACTGTCGCACGCGACATGTCGCACGTGACATTTTTTTCCACAAAATATTTCTGTTGTTTCTGTCTCTCTTTTTAGAATTATATCTCGAAATCAGCCGAAAAACTTATTTAAATTAAACTTTCAATATATTTCTTTGAATTAAAATGGTTTATGTTACAATCTTACTATCTTACTTAGTGTAATCGATAGAATACAAACGGTCCATTTTGGAAATCAATTTTTAAGAAAATGGACATAAATATGGAAAAAGTGAATTTATTCCAATGTAGAATCTATATGTTCATCCTATTGAATTTCTTCTAGCGTATATTGCTTAAATAAATAACTTGAATTCATTTTTGAACATAATTTCCCAAGATGTGAGTTTTTGAGCAATTATTCGTTTTTAGGCTCGGTTGACATTTCTGGAGAAATGCCCATATAGTTGATATATGGGAAAAGTACTTAGAAATTACGACATTACAACTATTTTAAAAAATTCGAAATAATAAATGAGTTTGAATTTTTATTTAAGCGTCACCTAAACAAACATAATTTTTTAATTTTCAATACAAAATAAAAATCATACTAATTTCTAATTTTAGTAAAAGAGTTTCGAAAAAAGATATGCACATATGATTATAATCTTCTAAGCCTTATTTATTTATTTTATTATTTATTATTATATTATACATATGCAACTGTTTCAGTTGCTTTTTTTCTTATTTTATATGTGCAACATAAACGAATTAAAAATGTATATACATTTATTTAAATCTTTGTCAGCTCCAACATTATTCGAATTCACCCAACGATCGATATTTCGCATCTAGCGCCGCTTAAACTGGTTGAGAATTTTAGGGAACTGAAGAAATCTGCTTCCATGCGGTGCAGTTGCAGCTGGACAAATTATGGCGCTTGCTGCCAGTTGCAAATAGCCATAAATAGTCCTGTACTTAGACCCTGTTATTCATGTAATTTCCTTTATTAAAAACTGAAGTTGCCACCACAGCTTAACGAAAAATTCCATTGGTGCAAATAATTTGCAACTTCAATCTGAATATATAAAGTCGATTAATTCCAAGCCGCAACAGTTGAGAAATTCTTCGAGCTGCCTTTTCTCAGTGCTCTCAGTTGGGTGGGGATGGCGATGGGGATGGGAATGGGGATGGGAATGCAGGGGAGGAATGCGGGGAAAAGAAGAAGAGGGGTCTAAAGTGCAGGCAAATTCAGTTGCTGGGAGAGAGAGGGGACAAAAATTGCAACAGAGCTGACGCTTAGTGGCCACGCCCACTTTCTGCGGGGGTCACGAAAAGTCCATTTATAGAGTTGCCAGCATTATCTACATTTTTATGCGAAAACTTTTCTGGCCAAGTGTAGTGAACTGCAAAAGCAAAGCCATTAGGCAATGCCAACCGCCAGCAGAGGCAGTGGGAGCACCACCCAACAATCCAACCATCCAACCACCCAACCACCCAGCACCACTTAAAGGCAACCCACCCAAAGGCAACCCATCCAGCAGAAATCTGAAGGGAACTTTTCCATCAAACGCTGCACATGCCACGCCCCTTTGTACACCCACTCCTCACTGCAAATGAATGTAAAAGCAACCGCAATGTTTAGCTAATTTAACTATGTCTCCGGGTTGCCTGCCAAACAGCAAACTAATGACACTTGGCAACCCTGAAAGCAGCACAACATACACCCAAAAATTAATTTCGCAACATGAGCCAAAACTGAGTAGTGGAAAAGGCTACCATCGAGCAAGCCTGACTGTGACAGACCCTGTATATATTCTGTAAAAATAAAAAGCACACACATTAAAAATGTTGCTCGAATAACTGTCGTGTTTATAATCCGATTCTGATGATATTTTCAAAACATATGGAGATTGTGACAATTATAATGTGTATTTAAACTCTGAAAATTAGTTTTATTCGAATGTAAACTAAACAATTACCGTCACTAAATTTGGTACGTCTATCTCTTTAGATCTAAGAATTCGCGATTAAATCGACTGCACAGCTTATGCCGATCAAGAAAATAGATAAATTATGGAGAACGCCACGCGTTTCATAAACCCTTTGCCCTTTTTTAAATACAGGGTCTAAAAGGAAGAAACGAAGAACTTTAACGCTATTTGGTATGTTTAGTCCCCGCCCCAGCTCAAGGGTCACCGAGCAGAGGGTAAGAGGGATTTAAGGTCAGCCAACTTTTAATAAACAAAATTAGCCAAAAGCTGCCGAAGCGTTGGCCAAATAAAAAGCGAGATAAACGAAGAGGGTCACTTGCATTGCGAAACTGCTTTTTATACAGTGAGTGAATATCAAGTCACACAGAGAGAGAGAGAGAGAAAGAGAGAGAGAGAAAGAAGAGGTTGAGGGCAACTGTTGTTGTTCTTACGTCAAAGTTTTTGGGCACACGGCCAAAGGCGTTGAACATGCAATGGAAAAATGGAGAATGGAGAATGGGAATGCGGATACGGAGATGTGAATGAAATTTGGCATCCTGTGAGAAGGAGTGATTTCAGGAGTACTACTTAGTAGGGATAGAAAGCATACTCCTAGCAGCACCATCGCCATCAACTAATTGAGTTGTGGTGCGCTTTGAACAAGTCTAGACATGTCTCCGCTTCAAATGCAGTATGTGGAATTTCCCGTAAAAAAAAAGACGCACGACGTGCCACGAGATAAATCAGAGATGATAAGTATTAGCCTGCTTTATATTCTATGCCCTGAAAAAAGAGTAGTGAAAAGCAAAGTCTGCTTAAGCTCCTTATCATTCTGATTCGTTTCAAGGATCTCAGCTGTTTATCCCTTTTTTTCCGTCATTCTGTTCTGCTTCGCACTTTTCTTTCCGCTTTACTATTTGCTTAATTATATTAAAGTTGTTTTCGTGTTTTTCATCTGGCTTTGTTTCGCACTCAGATTTATAAATTTAAATTTTGATCTGTAAAGTTGCTTGGTCAAAAATTAGACCAACTTCCAACTTTCATAATTTTTCCAAATCTTATTCGATTTTCAAGCGGAATATCATTTTGATCATGGTTTGGCATTAAAATTCTGCATTTAACTGTAATAAGTTTTGTTTAAATAAAATTAAATAACTTACTTATTATTTTGCACCACTTCTTGACTTGGTCGACTTTCAATTCTTTTAAAAACTTCTCACTTCAATATTTTTTTCTTTGTAAGTTGTGTTTTTTTTATGTTCTTGTTTATTTCCTTTATCTTCTTTTTCTGCATAACTTCTCAATTCTAACAATTTAATAAACTCTTCGTTTTTCTCCACGTTTCACAAGTTCTCTGAAAATGGCTTATACCATTATACATTCTGACTTTAAGCTCATAAGTTTTCCACATTCCAACATACCATATCTACAAAACCTTTCTTTAAAGGGAATTTATTTATTTAGCTTTAGAGACTTGTTCCACACTTTGATTTTTTCCTAGCAGCAATTTATAAAGAATCTAGTACAAATAGAAATATGTATTTCAATTGAATTTCGCATTTTTGTGGCTGCGATTTATTTCACCCCAGAACTGGGGAGAAGGGGAAGGGGAAGGGGAATGAGAAGGAATGTCCCAATCCCAAATGTAATCAGTAGCCATATTCATTTACGTTCAAATGGGGCTGGACCTGGTCCAAATATTTGGCCAACTGTCGCTGGACGCAGATAAAACGCTCGTGTCACGTGTTAAGCTCGTAAATAAAATACACACACACACACACACACACACATAGAGAGAGAGATGGGGAGAAAGATATTTACACACATACAAACATACATGTATGTGCACTAAGCTAATTAAAATACAGTGAGAGAAAAAAAGCAATGGCCTGCCGCCGTTTAATTTGAGCCAATTCCTGACAGCATGAATTCCCATTTGCATTCGGCTGTTAATCACGATTATGCATAATTAATTCGAATTATGCATAAACACAAATTAATAGACAAAATATGCATATTGCATCAATTAGTAGTGTGAAGTATGAGTGTCTCTCTCTCTCTCTCTCTCACTCTGTCTATGACTATCATTGTCCTTAACTATGTTGAGGTCTTAATAGAGCCTTGTAATATAAACCGCATAACTGATAACCTCATTTCATCTTTAAAGCCCCCAAAACAACAATAAATGGAGTTATCGTAAAATATGAAACAAGTCCCAACAAATCCTTGAACAATGGACAGATTCACACACGCACACACACATAGCACACACACACACACACACACACACACTCTAACAGTCAGTTAGGACACAGAACGTGTTGAAGCTGAAAAGGATTCAACGCTCTACTTGCAATTTCCGTTGGCCGTTTGCACCATATAAATATATATACACATATATTTTTATATATAAAATAAATCTTTGTTTAAATACCCAAAGAATGTTGGCAAATATTTCTGCCCAATCTCGTATATCTTTCTCTCTCTCTGTCGCACTCTTAAGGGTCGCTATCATATCGCTTCGAGTGCGAGTTTTGTGCGAAATAAAAGGCAGCCCATAAATAATATTCAACAGCATCAAATCCGCTTTAAAACGAGCTCCGATCCAAAATCAAAGACCCCTCAACTCTCCTCTCTCCTCTCTCAGTCTCTCTGCTCCTTTGTCACTCTGTCTCTGTCCTTCTCGCCTCGCTTTAATAGCTGTTAGCTGTTAGGACCGGATAGAATGGCCATTGGTCAAAAGCAACACATCGGCTATAAACACTAACCCCAACAAACAACAAACAACCAAAAGCAGAAGCAAAATGTTGCCCATTCTCTCGGACAAAGACCTTGAGTCCTTCAACTGAGCATAACTCTCAAGTAGACAATAGAGCTACAGGTTATGCTCGACTAGAAAATGCCCTGTTGGCCAAATTGCAGCAGCTATTGAAATAATTATTTAAATTGTGAATTTAACAAAATAAAGGTAGTATCAACTAAGATACAAAATAAACATACACATGTCTATTTTGAGTAGGCCCGACAGAGAAGTGCCCTGTAAGTAAACAAAATAAGAAACTGTTACATAAAGTACAAGAGAATAAGTGCTAAAACAAAGAAGAAAGTTCAACTAAATAAAAAAAAGATTAATAAATAGATGCTTATTTAGGTTTTGCTTAAGGAAAAGTTCTAGTATGTGTGAAGAATTTGTTAATTTTTTTTAAATGAACTAGAAAGTTCAACTGAACCGATGTGACTTGAAACTAAAGCACAAAGTGTAAACTAGTTAGCTGGCAGAAAAAGTATGAATAAAATGATAGATGAAAACAATTAGCTAATTGTTGATCTCGGCATGTGGTATGACTGACTATCGCATACCCTGTATGTAAATAGGCAGCAAATATCCATAAAAAAAACTTCTAATAATGGGATATGAGACATGTGCAGGAAACTAAGACTATTAAATACCCTTAAAATACCAATTAAAAAAAGTGTAAGTTTGAAGAAACTTTATTTTAAATATCAATACATGAGATGATGATAATATCATAAATTGTTTATGGAAAAAGTGAGCATGGTGAAAAGCTGCAGTCAATTAAAACTCTTCGTTGTTCTTCAATTAAATTGTAGTAATCTAAAAGCTTCAGCTTCACTTTGTTTGCTTTGTTTGTGGCAAAGATGGATAAAAATCAAACGAATCAGCGATTCAACTTAAGTGGTCATGTCTAAAATTTGAAATCATTTTAATGTGTGTGTGAGTGTGTGAGTATGTGAGTATGTGAGTATGTGAGTGTGTGTGTGTGGGCGTGTCAGTTTATATGTGCGCGTTACGCCCTAATAACCTACAAAATAGTTGGCTCAGACACAAAACAGCACGTCATGTGAGTATGAGTGAGTGTGTGTGTGTGTGTGAATATGTATGCGTATGTGTGTAAGTGTGCGTGTGTGTTTGCCGCTCTTCTCGGGCCACGTAGCTTGAACTATGCAAAAACAAAATAGCAAAATGAATGAGCAAAAAGGAAGAAAATAAAAAATAAATAAAAATAAAAACAGAACAGAAGCAAACCAAATGCCAAACAAAAAGCAGAGTCTGACTGACAGCAGCAGCGACAGAGCAGAGAGCCGAAATATAAAAAGGGAAAAAGCTGAAAGAGAAAAATAAAATAAAAATGGGCAAAGGAAATGGGGAAAATTCAAAACCAGACAAAACTAACTGCAGTTTCCTTGTGCATTTCGCCTTTGGTTTTCGCCATTTCTGCTTGGCATTTTGCTTATCCGTTTTTCCGTTTTAGTTTTGCATTTTGCAGCCGCAAAAAAAAAAAAAAATTTGACGATGAACGATACCAAAGCGGTGGGGAAGAGGAGAAGGAAGAGATGCAAATGTCGTAGTATCGATGCTGAATGCACACTTGGCATCGGGCTCAAAGCATGGGCACTGAAATAAGTTGGCAGCTGCCCAAAACTTGTCCTCTGAACCGCCTGGCAGTGAAACAAGGATAAGCGAAAGGAGGAACTGAAAGACATAGACAAAGAGAAGATAGGAAAGGGAGAAAGAAATAGAGAGTGAGATCGGCAAAAGCGACAACACTGCGATTCGAAAATCTCGCATTTCAAATTTCAAGATAGCAACAAGTGCTTTGCTTTTTTATTTGACTTTTTAAATACGCTGTACATATCAAGCGATTAGAATAAGTTAATAAATGTAAAGGAACTTTGCCCAGTTCGATGTCAGTCTGTCTGAGAATGGCTCCAATACTCCATTGATCATTCTAATTAGCAACTTACCTATCTGAACTCTAGAAATATAAGAGTTTTATTTGACAATTCTGTATTCTATCATATGTTAACTTATAAGCTATTAATCGGATTAGTTTTGATATGAATATATCTAATGTTTTTGTCTAAATTAATATACACGCACATTGAGACGGAAATAAAAAGTAGTGAATAAGATTTTAATTAAGATTTGTAGGTAAAAAAAATAAAAATAAAATGGTTTTCGGTATGGCCATATTTGAGCTTAGGGTTCAGAACGATTCGTTAATGATAAGTTGTTGTTCAGATTATTCACTGTAATCTGTTATTATGCCCCCTAAAAGTAATAAATTCAATATACTATATGGGTTAATCGTATATAAATACTTTAATGCACCATCACTTTAATAATATTTAAGCTTTTTATTGAGTATCTACACAGAAAAAAAAATGCCATTCTAAAATCAAGTATAAAATACTTAGTTTAAGCTCGCATTTTTTAAGTATGTATTCAGGATTAAGCTGAATAATCAAGCCTGTATCGGGATTAAAATGGGAAAATACACATTTGATGAGCGCGAGAGAAAATTCTCTCTCGGCCTCTCTCATTTCAACCGGTCCGGTGGCTCAATGGTTAGAGTCGTCGACTCCAGTTGAAAAAGATCTGGGTTCGATTGCCCCCGTCAATTAAAAAAAAAAAAATTAAATTAAAAATATCTACTAAAAAAAAAATTGTAAAAAAAAGAAATGTTTAAAAAAAACGTTTAAAAAAAAAAATTGTAAATAAAAAATTTAAAAAAAAACCTTAAAAAAAAATCTTAAAATAAAAAGTTTAAATGGAACGTAAAACATTATAATTAATACAAGTTTTTTAGCCTGAATTTAAGAATTTCAGGATTGAATTCGGGATTGAAAAAATCCAGTATTTCATACTTGGTTTAAGAAAATCCGAGATTACTCCACTTCTGACATCGTTTCGGATGGAATTCGGGCTAAATATCCCGGATTTTTTTTCTGTGTAACAACCCATCATTTCATTCCATTTCATCATTATAAGTACCTTTCAATTGGCATCCCTACGATTCAGGCAATTTCTAAAATTGCTGCACGTAGTTAATCTCTTGCATTCATGTGACTAGTGGAATTAACGAGTATCTCACAGATACGAGTACGCCCAGATATTTCTGACATACACACAAATCGTTCAAGACATCTCAGCTGGCACATTAAATCCACCTATGGATACAAATACGCCTCTAGATATTCACTTATTCACTTTTATGCTTGATTGACCCAATTCCAATGACAGGCACTTTCGCAATTCCGCCGAACTCATATATCCGTATCTGAGGGCGAACTCGCAGATACAAACATAGATGACTTCATTTGCTGAATTGCCAAAGTCAGAATTCGCGTGCTGTTTACCGTATCGCACATTGTAATTGAAAATGTTGCAACTAAACGCTAAATTGGCGCTGTCAAGTGTCAAAATTGAAAATGAAGAACAGAAAATGTAATGGAAAATGCAGAAAATACAACGGTTGTGTATCCATATCAGTAACATTTCCAAATTCGCAAATAATGCCAACTAAAAGTTTTCAACAACAGACTGAAAATATGCGAATAATATAATAATAATATAATATATAAATTATATATATGTATATATGACAAATTAAATATTAGCTTAAAAGTATTTAAGAATTGTAGGAAATTTTAAACAAATTGAACCAACGAGTGTAGATTTTGGCAATTATTAGTCCTCTTCATTTATTAAGAAATTGAATTGCACATAGTTAAATAACTAGAGCCCGATGTTATCAGAAATAAATTGTACAATATTCATATCTCATAAGTTTCATCATAAATTTCTTATATGCTCTAAAAGGGTATAAAAACGACACACAGAGCAAAGGAATGTAAAGGCGAAACGTGTAAATGGAATTTATTGTTATGATTGCACTTTGACCTGGCAGACAAACACACACACACACACACAACACACACACACACAACACACACACACATACATGACCTGTGTGCTGAGCCTTAAAGTTAATATTTAGTTTCAAGGCAAACCATTTGGTGCTGGCAGTGCAACCAAGTGGGTCAAAGGCATTACAACAAGACACCGACAAAATGAAGCACACAGAGAGGAGAAGTGAATACCGAGGAGTGAATAAGGTGCTGCAGTTGGAGGTACAGATAAAAGCAAAGGAAGGGGCTTGGGGCATGTGGTTGACCAGTCGGATAGCCTGTTAAATTGTTACGAGTACAGCAAAGTCCTCAAAAGTCAAGGGCTTAATACTCATCCAAGTTATAGTTCATAAGAAAAATAAATTAAATTCAACTCTGAATATTGCAATTTTTTGTGAATCGCATGAAAAATGCAATTTATGAAAATGTTTGGTGAATATTCACTTTAATAATGCCCAAATAAAGACAAAACAATTGGAATGGAATTAAATGAAACTAAAACTAAAATACAAATGAAAAAAGGGGAGGAAATAAATGCAAATACAAAAAGTTTAAAAATATCAAAATAAAAATTATTCCATAATTTCTAAAACGAGCCTAAAAAAAGCAAATTTATAATTTTTCTATTCACTTATTTAAAGTGTGTAGTTTTGTTAAGGAAGTTAAATAATCACAAATCGCTCCAGCATAAAAAACAAATAAAATTAATAATTTGATGAATATTGAAATATTAAATATAAGGAGATGGAAGAAGAGCTAGTTTTTTTGTCACTTTTTTTAAACTTCCCGAATACCAAAAGCAGAGTCCATCAATCTTGTTTTCTTTTTTTCATTTTAATCTCCCAATTAGGCGTCCTCCATTGTCATTTAACTGTAGTTGATCTCTGGACAGTTGTTGACTTTGATAAGTTCCTGTTAAAAGTTGCATGCCATTAAAATAGTCTTTCTGTTAACTGTATAATGTGGTTAAATCTCAGTAAACTAATTGCTGTCCATTTTCAGTACAATTTGTTGCACTAATTCGCAACCAGTTCTGTCGCTGCATCAACTCTCGCATTGCAAATGAAATTAAAAGTTTCTCTCGTTCTGCTGGTCTCTCTCTCTCTCTCTTTAATTTTCCCTCTCTGTCACTGCTCATTTTCTTTCACTTTTTTATTCCTCTTAGAACTATTTTAGCTTACCCCTTACTCCATCCTTTCCTTTTACTGCTGCTATTTCGACCCGCATGCTAAAGCCAATTCCAACTTCAGCTATAGTTTCTGTGCAAGTTGAAAACTTTTTGCCGACTTTTCACCTGTGTGTGTGAGTAGGATTGTGTGTATGTATGTGTGTATGCCAACGGCAGTTTAGATTTGCATTTGGGAATGTGTTTCTAAGCGCTTCGAAGCTTCTCTGAGTTCACTCTTTGAGTCTGTGTGATTGTTTAGTATGAGTGTGTACACAGAAAAAAAAATATATATGCTAATATTTAAAATCAAAATGTTCGATTTTAACATACATTTTTGAAGTATGTATTCAGGATATTATTATTGTTAAAATGGCAACGATTCGGCATTAAAGTTGTCATAAAAGGCTTACAAATTTTAAATAATTGTTGAGAGTTATTTTTATCATCATGTATTTATAAATTTTTTTATTTAATTATTTATTTATCAATAATATTTATTTATTTTATTTCTTATTTATTTAGTTTTTCGAACTTGGTTAAAGAATATTCGTTATAACCGAATTTTGGGATTACATTTATTGCGGAATCCCAATTTTGTTTTGTTCAGTGTACCTGTGCGAGAGAGTCTTAATGTGTGTGTGTGTGTGTGTTTATGTGCTGGATCACATACAAATATAATAAAATTGCCCTTTGGAAATTAGTTGCGCTTTACTCACATCAAGCTGCCATGTGCGGTCTTTGTAGTTGCAGATACTCTACCCTTTAACCCCGCAACCCCCCCGGTTACCTGTTACCACTCGGTATACTCCATTCCCCCCACTCCCTTCCCGTTGTACAAAAACAAGAACAAATAATGATGTGGCAAGCGGAAATTTAATATTGATTGTGTTGGTGTGTGCACAATTGGTTGCGCTTTCAGTAAATTATCATGATACACTACCCACAACGTACACACTAGTCTCACACACACACACACACACACACACACACACACACTCACACAAAAATACAGTTAGACGCTCAACGGTTAGTGGAAAGTCTCTAGTGTAGCTTTGATTTTAGTTTTGCGGCTCTTGGTCATATTTTGCAGCTGAGATGCTTTTGTTGGCCGCCATCTATTTCTTTCTCTTTTTTGGCTTTCGCTTTTGACCAAGTTAATTAAAATGCTTTCTTGATTTCCTGCAGGGATTACAGTCCAACCAAGAAGTCTCTAGTTGATCCTTTTGCTGTTCCTTTTGTTTGCTTAGCTCATTATTTCCATTGAGTTTTGCATATTGCACCAACAATTTACTTTCACTTTTTACTTTCACAAATCGCCTTAGATTCTCCTTGAGCTTATTTTGGGACTAAGCATTTGAACGGACTTCTGTGCTAATTAAAACTGGATTTGTCAGAAACACGAATGCCTCAAGTATTTTTGCATTATTTCATTGGCAAAAATTGTGGTGCATCTTTTAAAAACTTAGCTTAAGCTACAAATTAAATGAAGTTGTTTTGCATTAAGATGATTAATATTTTTGGCAATTGAAAAATCCTGTATGATAAGTTGTCGTTCTTCATCCGATCCGCTGGATCTTGGCTAAAGAAAATGTGAATTTCGACTCATATAAATATAAAAAAAAACTCAATAAATAAAATAATAAATTACTCTTGGTGCAATATTCAACATTTGGTTGTCGATATTATTCTGCAGACAAGCAGATATATTTTTTCTGATTTTAATCAATGATAAAATGTGCGTAAAATATTAAGATTAAAGCAGAAAATGTTAATAACATCTAATCATAAAATAAATGATTTTTATAATGATACATATATAAAAATTATCTTGTCATGCATTTTTTGCTTTTTGAAATGTATCCCAATAAATCTTTGGTTAAAATCAGACTGATCAAATGTTGTTCAACCATTCTTAGATTGTGTGTTTGTCTTCAATAAATTCGGCTAGAATCGGACTACTATATATGACAGAGCTAGCATAGAATCGAGTAATTATAATTTCCTTTTGTTTTTCGACTTAAAAACGTAGTTATTGTGAAATAGTTCGCCGTTGAAATTAGTAAATTTTCAGCTGAAAAATACACGATTTTCCTCTAGAACAAGAACATAAAAAACAAGAATTACAGCAACAACAACAACAATAACAACAACAACAGAAGAAAAGTGGTGCATGCTTAATAGAGCCCGCTGTAGAGAATTTAGTTCATTTTGTTGGATCGCGATGTAGGCAGTGTGCGATGTGTTTCTGTCCCTGTCCCTGTCCCTGGTTCTCGGTCGGTTCTCGTTCGTAATTGAATTCCATTGCGCGCCCAAAAGTATGCCACATGCAATAACAAGCGAAATTTAGGCGAAAACGTGAAATTGCCTGCGGTTTTTCATCTGTATATATATATTTTTTTTCTTTTTTTTGCTTTTCTTTTGGCGGCTGATGAGGGGAGTAGAAGGGAAAGTGGTGTGCTTGTCCCCTTTGGTTTATCCGGTGTAACACGCCAGTGACAATGACAGCAACACTGACAACGCCAACGACAACAACCACAACGACAACAACGACAACAACGACGACAGCTACAACGATAATTAAAAATAATTTGCAGAGCCAAAGGCTGGCAAACTAAAATTCAGCGAACAGAGGCGGCAGCATTTGACCAATACACACACACAAACACACACACACACACACACACTCTGTTATGCACACAGGATGATGCGAGAACATGCAACGCATTGGATATAAATGGGGAAAATAGGGGAAAACATAGGCATAGCTAGGGGGAACGGTACACTAAGAGAATAACAGAGTACATTCGGACTTAAATCAAGAATTTCGGGTATCAAAAGTTCAGTTATCCTGATAATTCTTGATCCAACATTTCAGAGTGAGCCTTAAATTCTTGATATCAAAAGCGTTTAGATAAGTCAAACCTTTTTCAGTATTTTTATTTTTAAGAATTTTAAGTGCTCGATATACTCTCGAATCAGGCTAAATTTACGGAAACGGAAACGGAATTGGAGTAAGAACTTTTCTTTGTCGAACGAGTATTCCTGCATTTTTCTGAGTGTAGGTAGGGATAACGACAAACAAAACTGGTACAAGCCGCAAATATGCTGGCCAGAACACATGCATATACCCCATCACCATCACCATCACATCATCATCAACATCATCTCCAGCAACAACAACTTGGACTGTCAAAAGGTGAAAGTAAAGCCGCTCACTCGTTCGTGATTAAAACTGCAAATACGCGCAGACTTAGCTCAAACCAAGCTGAATGCTAAAACCTAAATCCAGGGCCTACTTTATATACACGTATACACTCTGAAGCTGACTAGGAGCAAAAACGGGATCAAACACTGCGTTGCCAGTCAAAAAGCAAACGTTGTCCATGGTGCTGCAAATGTGGCGTGTCACGCGATTGTAATGCATTCGAAATTGCAATGGGAAAATAATTGTTAATAATTTCAAAAATAATTACTTAAATTTCATACATTTGTTTATCTCAATATCTGCAACTATATATCAGTTTGATGAGTGGAAACAGAATAATAAAATTATTAATCTTAAAAGTGACGAATATTTCTTTGTCATAAGGATCAAGGACAACCATAAAGAACACAATTTGTACTTTTACAATTATTATAAACTTGACATTAATTTTTTAAGATTATTAAAAAAGTATTATTTTAATATTGATAATATAGTATGTATGTAAGGTTGGTCTTACTGTTTATATAAAACATATTTAACTAAGTACAATTCAAAAGATTATGTGTAAAAAATACTTTTTAGTTAGATAATAAAAAGAAATTGGAATATTCAAGGCAATGTAACAATTACAAATATATGGAATTTTACATAACACTTTGTCTTGACTGACTGACTGATTGACTCAGCGATCATTGTGAAGGCCAAACGGTAAGACCTAGGAGGCTGAAAATCGTACACAACATAGCTGAGACAAATCCATCGTACTCTTGCTATGCAGAAGGTCAAATGACACATCCTTACTCGCTGTTACCAGGTGAATGGATGCTCGTGACTCACATTGCAGGACTTTTGAGCACGCGCTCATCTCTAGTTTGGACAGACGCTGACACAATACAACCGCACACAGAGAGAGCACTGACATGAGCATTTTTAAGTTTGAGTGACACGAAGTGAAGGCACAAAGTGCTTGCCAGAGAGACAGAAAGACCAGAGACGGTGAATGGGAGAGAACGATACGTGGGAGGCAGTAAAAGAGAATGGAAGGTGGCGTGGTAGGGGAGGAAAGGTGTATGACAGCGCAGGAAGCACTTAATGCAAGTGAAAACTCACAAAAGCAACGACAGTGGGTCGCTGGGTCGTTCGCTCACTTGGCTTTAGTCTGGGCTCAGTTCTGGCCCTTGTCCTGGTCTTGGCTTGGCCTGTTCTGTCCTGGCTTGGCTTGGCTTGGCTTGGCTTGGCAGACTCAGTCAGCTCAGTCACTCCGTCACTCAGTCGAGCAAACAAACAAACAAACAAACAGCCAGGCAAGGGATAGCAATACCAACAAACCAACAAACTAGAGAACGAGACAGAAGCAGAGTGAGCGAATGAGATAGAGTTAGATAATATGTATTGTAAATTGGAATGTATTTTGCCTTGGCTTAAAGTGTGTCAAGTGTTAAAAGCATAAATATCATTTAATAACAAGGATTTCTCACCTGGCCAAGTGTTGCATTTAGGTCAAACGTTTTAAAGCGTTTTGCATCTGGGAAACTGTTGCTACTATGTGAGTTTCCAAAATAATAACACGAAATCGGGAGTTTTTTGGGTCAACACCTACATACATACATATGGATATGGATATGGAGGTATGGATACCATTATTTAGAGCTCACACATTGCCAATAGAGAAGATGAACTTCTTCTCTCTACTTCTAAGCCGCTTATCTTTTCGGAATCTCTCTCTCTCTCTCTCTCTCTCTCTGTGTTCACTGTCTCTGGCCTTTCCGCTACTTTCGTTATTAAATGTAATCGTAATTTCATTTGGGCTTTCATTTTATTTGAATTTTTATAAATATTAAAAAAATATAATTTTAAGCAAACTCATTAAAAAGTAAGTTAATAGTGAATAAATTAAGTTGTCGTTAAAATATAAAAAAGATAATATTTTAAGATTTTTCTTTAACGTTGTTGGACTGTAATTATTGTTCAAGTATTTATTTAATTCAAAATACATTTAAATTGTAACTTAAAATCAATTTAAGAGTAAACCAATTCGACAAGCAGTTGAGAGACAATTTTTAATTATCCTCTTACTTTTCATTGAATATTGATTTTGTGTTTGTGTGTGTGTGTATGTGTGTGTGTGTGTGTGTGTGTGTGTGTATGCAAGTGTATTGTATCAGTTAAATGGTGTCAGTGTCATTTGTGGCTCTAGGAAATGTGCGGCTTTTTAATATATATTTCGCACTTCCGTTTTATTATCGAGAATGCGGCGCCTCAACTGGCCGCTAGATGGCGTCAGCTGCTCCTGTTTATACCCAGCACATATCAATCAGTTAAAATGGGTCTATTCAACTTGAGTAAAAAATAAACATAAAGACTTAAAATGTTATTTAAAATCAGATTAATTTCAAAGAGCTGAGTAAAAGCATTTATACAGCGTATCTTCAAGTTGGCAAAGCCTGCGAGCTGTGCTTTCATACTTGTTAGTCGTGTTGTTTCATTTTTAAGGCGAATTTCCATTGCATTTCATTATGGTTTGGCGCACATTTTTGCGCTCAGTGGCCAACTGACACTCAACGCATTGCGATTCGTATAATTTATGCATCAATTTGTACGCTTCCACGTGTGTTTCTTTCGTTTTCACATGCATTCATCGAGTGCCACACACACACACACACACATATACATATGTGTATTCGATGGAATGCCAAAAACACGCAGTGAACAACCAAAACGCAATTAACTAGCAGATACCCTGTATTAGGCGAAAGCCTTAAACTATTACCAGATATCCAAAAAATGTTGAAGAGAATCTCATTAAATTTTTCAGAACAGTCGAAACGATAACAAGGAATAATGTTTACGAAAAACTAGACAGAAAGCGATTTTATAATTCATTATTAATATATTCTAAGAGCTATTAAAAAATCAAAAATAAAAATAAGAATTAAAGATCAGTTGTTGGTTTTTTATACGCATGTTGTGGTAATTTAACAATTATATAATATTAATACATACTTGAGGCATACATAGTAAAACCAAGAATAATAAACTTGAATTTAAGAATAATTTGCTGTTTTTCTTGTGTATAATTAAGTTGGAATAGGGAAAATCTCATAAATCTAGCTCTAACCTAATTCACATAGTTGGCTTAGTCTCGAAACTGTTTATTTCTCTGCCTATGACATATATTGGCACAGCTTTAAGGTACCTTCTCTGACCACATTTTATTGTGGCTACAGGGTATACAAAAACGAAAAACGCTGTCAGCATTTGCATTGCAACAACAACAACACAATTTTCCCGGTCTGACCGCCTTCTCTCTCCTCTCCTCCCTTACCTTCCCTTCCGTCTCTCTTCTCGCACTTTTCGCTTTTGGTTGAGCTGTGAAAATGCGAAAAGTGAAAACGCAGCACAGCAGCAATAACCGCATTGAGACCAAAAATATGTGCCAATTTTTATTATGGGCGCAGTCAAACGGCAAAAGCCAAACGACAATGCCACATGACGTCCCAAAAACAGTAGCAAAATACATACGAGTATATATGGCAATAGAGATGGGATGACAGAAAGAGAGGGCGAGAGAGAGGGAATAGAGATGGGAAGTGAATGAGAACAGCAGGCGCCTCTCACCATCGTAACAAATATGACAAAACATTTTTGAATTGCAGCAATTGGATTTGTAGAACGTATCGTGCTCCATGCCACAAACTTATTTTCCACATAAGGATACAAACAATAAGAGCTCTGTATATTTTAGCAGTTTTAAATATCGCTTATCGCTATCTATAAGCAAACTTTAATCTCGTTTTAACCTAAACACAATTCAAATATTTGATACTATACTCTTTAACACCTTTCAAATGGCACCTTAACTTTCCTTTTTTTTAATTAAATAAATCTTATTATCAAGCTTGAAATATAATAACATAATTTAAAAACCTACTCTCTGAGTTAGCCATGTAAAAAATGAGCAATTAGCAAATTGAATAATATAGATATAAACATGAAACTCAAAGTACACAATATTCGATATTTACTTTTAATTATATGAATCTTTACAATATTTGACACTGCTTACATCTAAATTCAAATGAAAAGCAGAAATGTATTACAATCAAACTATCCATGACTAAAAAAGAGGACTTTGATACATGTATGTTGAAAAGCCAATCGATACTTTATATAAAACTCCAATTTTCAACAATATTTTCATTGATTTGAATTTGTGAAACTCAAATAAAGCATGCAATATTAGATAACAACGAAGTTCGGGGCGCAAAAAAAGCGTGTAAAATTGAGTAACTTTTAATGGCTTTATATCAACACAACATTCAATTTTTTTTTTTTTTTTGCCCCAGTTGCAGTTGCAATTATTGTTGTTGTTGTTGCTCCAGTTGTCGCTATTTTGTTGTCACTGCAGTTGTTGATTATTGTCGCGCAAATCACAAACGCATTTTCATTACAAATTTCCTATGAATTTTTTCACATATTGAAAATATTGTCAACCCGTTAAAGCGCTCGACTAACAACAACAAAATTCAAAAATTGTCAAATCAAAAAAATGAGCAACAAAATGAAGCCTTTTAAAAATTGTTATAAATGGGAGATAGATAATGTAATGCCCTATTTAAATATAGCTAACATATATAGTAGATTGTTGGAAACTTAACGTGCCTAATTAATATTTAATGTTAAAGTAATGGGATTTTGGTCATTTATGGTATTTCCATGCCATTAAAGTTTGCTGACTGAAAGACTGTTAATTTTGTAGCTCTGATTACAAAAGTGATATTTATTAGATAGGAAAAGACATGCCTATATATCCTCAGCTCTTCAGCTTTACTAAGACTTTACTATATACATTTCCATTTTGTGTTATCTTTCTTGACAAAATCCTTATACCCTTTACAAGGATATTTTAAATGGATAAAAAACTGTAAAAAAGGAAATGTGACGAATATGCCAAAACTATTTTTAGCTTGCATTGCACATTTTAGCACACATTATTGTATGGTACTGTATGGGTGTAAGTGTGTGTGTTTGTGTGTGTATTTGTGTGTCGGTGTGGGTGTGTATTAGTACTAGTATATGTGTGTGTGTGCGATAGTTCAATATTCATTGGCCGTAATTTGATTGAAATAAGTGAAGCGCGCTTTTGTGCGTCGCCCGAGTGAGCAGCCAGGCACCGGTGAAATGAGGGATGCATACAACAGGGAGGGGGTGGAAAGAGAGCCAGGGAGTAAGAGGTGAGGTTGGATCATGGGGGACAGCAGGGGCGGGGGGGGGGGGGGGGGGTGAGGAGTGAAGGCTGTTTTTAGGTCGCAGTTTCAACATGAAAATTTATGAAGCATTCGACCCGCTAGAACGGGAAATTAAAATTATTAAGCATCACCTTTTATGCTTGCAACACACACACTCAAACTAACATACACACGTATGAGTGTGTGTTGGAGTGTGTGTTAAGTATTAGTGGCACAACACACACATTGTTATTTTAATGGCATTCTTATGGCCCACGTTATGGCCACTTTAAAAATGTGCTGATGAATACTCTGTGCAGCTCAATGGGCAACCCAAAAGACAATCCCTCCATCTCTCTCTTTCTCTCCCTAACTCTCTCTCTCTTTCCAGGCATTTGGTACCTATAATTACATAATCAATAGTGATAAAAAAAAGCAGTTCTTGCTCGCCAGCTTGTATCATTTTTAATACCATGTAGCGCAATAGTCATAAATGCCTCATCCAAAAATGGGATATAAAGTTCTGCAAATTTGCGTTCATTTCATTTTTCGATAGCTAAACTAATGGCGATATAGGCAAGCTTCTTTATGACGAACTCAAACAAATTTTTGTATGAAAATAATACAGGCAAATGTAACAAATAAGTTTATGACAAATTTATTTATATAATTAAAGTAAATACATCTAAGAGTAATGAATATCTCAGAATAATAAAGAGAAAGGATATGAGAAAATATAGAAATATATCTGCAAAAACAAAATTCACGCATTTGCAGTTTGCGATGACGGCGACTTTTTTATTTATTACTTACACATTTGTACTGCCCCATGATTTTAGCCGTGGTTTTTGTTGTTGATGCTATTGCAGTGCTCCCGATTGAAAATTTCATATATGTACACCACTGAACTACAGCCATAATTAACTTGGCCTAATGCGAGTGTCATTAGTCGATGCTCTGTTCCTTGGACGAAATCCAATGCTGACCGCATTAATTGGTACACACATACACACCCATTTGACATCAAGTTTATGCATTAGAACGCAGCACAGTCTGCGGTGTTTTATAAATTTAATGAATTTAGCTTATTATCAAGTAGAAGAAAGCAGAAGCAACCCTATCCCACTGCAGTGGTAATTTCCAAGTCCACATAGTGTACTATATGTGTGTGTGTGGTGGCTCTAATTTCACTAGCAGGCGCTGACTCTCATTAAATTTTCATAGTTTTCCAAACGCGCCGCCCGAATCTGAAAATGATAATTAAAATGCGACCCAGCCTCCAACTATCCCCTGGCTCCACTTGCCCTACGTGAATGTGAGATTGTGTGTGTGTGTGTGTGTGTGTGTAAATGTGGAGTGTGCATGAATTATGGCCAAGCACACTTAACACCCAAACGACCCGGCTCCAAGCGAGCCAGGCATCCTTTTGGCATCCTGCTGGCCTCCATAGTGCAACAGAAGCGGATGAGCGGATGGAGGACCAAATGGCACCCAACCTCTCACAAATGTTGTGCAGGAGAGCGAAAAGGATACACGCAGGATGCCGACAGCTGAAGCATCAGCATCAGTAGCACCTACTCGTATGCACGTAACTCTGCCAGGCTCTGGCCTGCGTGAACTGCGTGCATGCATAAGAAAGTAAATTCTTACGCGAGCAGCAGAAGCGTTGAACGTCCGGAATCAAGTATACGTTGCGTATACGTAATGCGAGTACGAGACAAACTGCCTAAAGAGGACGACAGTAAAATGAGATTGAGATAGCGATTGCAAGGGATCATAATGGTCATAGCATTAGCATTAGCATTAGCATTAGCATTAGCATTAGCATTAGCATTAGCATTAGCATTAGCATTAGCATTAGTATTAGCATTAGCATTAGCATTAGCATTAGCATTAGCATTAGCATTAGCATTAGCATTAGCAATAGCATTAGCATTAGCATTAGCATTAGCATTAGCATTAGCATTAGCATTAGTATTAATAAATTAATACTCAAATAAATAGCATTAGCCAAGATTTTCTTCAAGTTTTGTTTTTCGTTAATGTTTACTGTACACGCCGACGTTTTGCGTGTGTATGGGTGTGTGGGCGTGTGTATATTTGTGTGTGTGTGTGGGCAGGTGATGTGATTTATTGCATTGTGGTAACTTTTAGGTATCGCTCTGTGTGCTCAGTCTGTGCGTTGTGGTGTGTGGTGCGTTCTCTTTTACGTTTAAAAGACAAACCGCTAATTTGTTATCATTTATCACCATGCTGAGACATGTGTGCGTGTGTTCGTAAACAATTTGTAAATGTGTTACATTTAAACCCTAAAGTAAAGTCTGTGCTCCCCGTCGGTTAGTCCCTATATTCTCCTGATTTTGTCATTGTGATAAATACTTTGACGTCAACGTAACATGTGAGATTTGCACGTAACAGTCATTGTGCGTATGTATTTGTGCAGATGTTAGCGTAAATAATGAAAAGGGACCAAGGATTTTGGTCCAGCCGCTGAATAATGACAGCTGAGCGTACGGTAAAAGAGAGATAAACATTTTTTATGAATCGTATTTCATTTGTGACTTACGACAATTCGAGTATAAGCCCAAGTAATGAGTACAACCGTATCCCGGCGCCCACTCGTCCCCTCCATACAACCGATAAGCACTGAATCACGCCTAAAGGAAACCCTTTTTTATTAAATACGACTTTAAATCGTGAAAGAAATTTCAGCAAATAGTCCCGACCTGTGAATGCTTCATTTAATTTCTGCTGGTTTTTCTATTGGATCTAACTATTACAATAACATTTCAATTTGAACTGGATTTTACCATAAAGCTATCATCTGTCAATTGTCAATTGTGTGCGATTCGCAGTATTATTGATTGTTCAGCGCAGTTTGATTGATTTCATGCATTTTAATCAATTTGATTTATTGAAAGCACACAAAACATGTGATTGGAATCACATGGGGAATTATTACATCTTTGTTAAGCGTATTAGAAAGAGAAGGAGGAGTTGTTAATCCAATAAATTGTATAGATTCGTGATGGAATTTGTAAGCTGATTCTGCTCGACCCATTATCTATATGATATAGCTTTCAATAATCAATCAAATTAATTTGAAAATTTTGAATAAACATTACCATCATATTTTAACTCACACTCGGAGATAAAAAAAATGTAATGATAATAAAAAATAAAACGAAATCTGAGCCTGCATTTTTCAAACATTTTTCATTTGAAAAATTCAACACATTGTCATATCAAAAGTCGTCAGAAATTTAGCTTGAATCAGTTTTTCTATTTATTTATCAAACGGTTTTTAGTCGGAAAAAATTCCATTGACATTACTTATTTTATAAAAAAAACCACTCGAATATCCAAAATTTTTAAAACCGACAAAAACCATGTCAAAGAAATCCCTACTGGCATTCACTGTTGGCGCAGCTGGTGCTCTGCTCCTCGGCTATTGTCTATATTACGATCAGAAGCGTCGATCCGATCCCAATTACAAGAGGAAGGTGCGTGAGCGTCGACAGAAAACGAATCGCTTGACGCCCATGTCCATGCACGGAGTGGAGATTCGATCAGGCGGTCAAATCAATATACTACACGATCCGTTCGAATTGTCTGATCACGAGATTGTTCAGCACTATTTCCAGAATGAGATCAAAATGGGCGAGGAGCTGTTCAGGGAGGGAAAACTGGACGAGGGACTCATCCACTTGGCCAATGCCACAATGCTATGTGCCCAGCCGGTTGCCCTAATGGAGACCATGAAGGTGGCCCTTCCCGATCGTATTTTTAACATGTTGCTGACAAAGCTGCCGGAAATCACTAATCAATCGCTATCTGCACACGGCATTAGCGTCGATCTACCTCTGGATTAATGGATTGAGGCACAATTTTCAAACTTTTCTTTTATTCAATTGACTTTACAAAACGAACATTTCAAGAAAATATATAGAAATACTAGCGTTTCTGAAAATTAAAAATTGTTTTTATTTAGTATTATGCTTAGATTAAAAAGCTGGAATCAGTTCAGTTATCATGGAAAAAATATGAAAATACTTTATAAAATGGATGCAACTATTGACAAAAGTTCGTGTACAAGATGTTTTTATAATAAATAGCTAGCAATTCTTCTAAGAACCCTTTGGGCTTTCAATTATACAATTTTTCATTCAACTTGAATACACAACAATTAAAAAATACTTAACAAATTTCGGAATGTATTTATTAAGTATTAAAAACACTTGAAATTTAGATACAATCTTAAACTAATTTTCAAGGTTGGAAATTAAATAAATTTTTAAGAATAACCTGAAAATTAATTAAGTAAATGATTAAAATTGATTAACGCTGTCTGATGTTTTAATTTATATCGTGCTCAGAATGTTGTGAAAATTATCAAAGAATGACACAAGAATTTTTAAAAATTAGATCAGTTTTACTTTGAATTTGTCATTGCGGATTGGGTTAACGACTTCTGTTTT
This sequence comes from Drosophila suboccidentalis, assembly GCA_037043435.1. NCBI lineage: Eukaryota > Metazoa > Arthropoda > Insecta > Diptera > Drosophilidae > Drosophila > Drosophila suboccidentalis. The sequence goes on along the minus strand of JBAMBK010000663.1, from coordinate 919,630 downwards.
AGCTTCTGTATCTGTTTCTGGCATTCAGCTATTAGTACTGCAGGGTGGGAGGGACTAAACTGTATCTGGAGTGCTGGTTGAATTATCCTTGGATGAGCTTCTATTGGCCTGAAGTTCAGTTAGTTTCATTAACAATGGCATGAAGACAAAATCCGGCAGGGATTCCTGGAATGTCTGAAACAGGGGCAACGGCTGGGCACACATCATAATGGCATTGGCGAAATGGGTAACACCATCGGCGATATTACCACTGCTGATCAACTGTTCGCCCACTTTCATTTCATTGTAAAAGGATAGCTCCATAGCCGACTGATCAATGGTATCACTGATATCACTGATCGCTTGATTTTCATCATTATCCAAATCTCGTTGTCGACGCTCACGAATCTTGCGCTTGTATTCCGGATCGGAGCGACGCTTCTGGTCGAAATAGAGGCAATAGCCAAGGATTATTGCTCCGGCTGTTCCTGCCGTTAACGCCATCAAGGATCTGCTCGCCATGTTATGTTATTGAATAATTTCGAAATGGATTTCTTCAAATATATATACATGTGTGTATATATATTTAATTTTTTTTTTTGTGTCTTATTAGTGGTGTTATTTATTTGTGAAATTTTATGTTTTTGAATTGAGTTCACTGAACGAATACGGAATGAATACTAAGTTTCTGTCGTGTTCCCTGCGAGAATATTTGAAGCATTTTGCAAGGCAATCGCGCACAAAGCTCTCAGATTTCGTGGAATCGGAGGCAAAATAAAGCAAATGTATGCAAATATATTGGTAAAAGAGTTAAAATAAAACATTTTGTTAAATTATCGAATGTAAATTGAAATGAACTTTAACAGCCTTTGTGAGTATCTTTAAAAGTGTATACAATTTGTGGTTACGTTCAAATTCCTGTGGTATACGAGACATGTATATGCCACGTTCTCTATGTATTAATGATAATTAATATAATTGCTTAATTTATTCTGGATAGACTGATACTTTATCATTTTTTTATGCGCACTTATTTGTCTTAAAGTCTTTGGGATATTTTTACATTTAGATACCCCAGAGCGTTTAGTTTTAATTTATTTTGTCATTGAAATATATATATATTTTTTAACTTTAATACTTAATTTTAAATTAATTGTTGTGTCGGCTGCTTTTAGCCTGACAGTAAATAAATAAATAAAAAAATAAATTACACATATTTTATCTACATAGATATGTAAAATAATTTTATACTTATTCGTTCTCTCTCTCTCTCTTTCTTCATTTTACAGGTAAATCCTTGGAATACTACTACCCAAAAAAAAATAAGAAATATGTTTAATATCAGCTGAAGGAGTCGCCCAGCTTGGCTCAGTTCATGGTGGGAGGTCAAGCTCCCAATGCGACCATCTTAAAGTGAAGGTCTTGCCACTTGCGAACTTTAATGAAAAACTTGTGAATGACTCTGGGTATGTGTGTGTGTGTAAAGAGGCGTGTGGGCGTGCCCGTGTTTGCCATTTCGCTGTGAACCCAAATGAGCATATGCATATTTCATAAGACCTTTTTTTATGTAGCTTTTTTTTTCTTTTCTCACAAGTTATGTTAAAATTTTTAGTACTACTCCGTTGGCCGCTCGCCTATAAAAGAACTTAAGAAACTGCAGAAATTGTTGCCAACACATTGCATAAAATAAAAAAGAATAAAAATGTGGAGGAAGAAAGAGCACGAGAAACAAAACAAAACAAAAGCACGGTTGAGAAAGAAATGTGCCAAGAAAAATTGTGATGTGCCCATAACGAAATTTTGCTACCGCCATTTCCCGTTTGAAATTTCCTTTTCTTACCGTAATTTGTCGGTGATTCATTTTTCTGTTTCTCATTCTCTGCCTTCATTTGGCTTTCGCATAGTTGCAAGCTTGAAGCCCTCTTGCCCCGCCCATCACCCTCTCTTTCTTATTTCCTTCTTTTACTGTTGGCACAGGCTGCAGCTTTTTCCTATTGTTCCTGCCCTCTATGCTGCGACGAGTGGGCTCTCTATTAAATGCTGCTTGGCACTATTCGGGGGTCGTACTCGGACTCGTACTGCCACTGCCACTGCCACTGCCACTTGTCATAGCCCTAGGGCAACATTAAGAGCAAGCACGGTGAAAACATGCTACTTTTGACACGTCGCACCCTGTGATACCCTTTTTACTCTCCCTCTACTTGTACTACATATTTATTTCTACCAGTTTATGAGTTTTATTATAAAAATTACATAGTAATGTTTATGTAAAGATTTTTAAGGATTTTCTTCAATGATAATGATTAAATTTGAGCGAAAAAAGTAAAGCTCACACGTAATCATTATTTGTGATCTTTATTTTTTCGTTCAAAATAAAACTCACTTTTGAAAAAGATTACGTAATCATTTTAAAGATTTGTTTTTGCCTTTTATGGGTCCTCTACACAAAAGCCATGAATTTAAAGTGAGTTTTATTTTTAGCGAAAAAAATAAATATCACAAATAATCATTATTTGTGAGTTTAATTTAATCATTATCATTATTTTATATGGCTATGTATTCTAGTCATTGAATTTTTGATGTGAAAAAATTTCAACATCCATTATTTGCGGTCCCTAATTTCTACAAATAAACTCAAACTGTTGCTATTCAATGTCCTGAGTTATTTTGCAATTTTGTCTAGACATCTGAATAAATGGTTAAAGCTTCCATGTGTGGTTCAATTTCAAATTAGAGATCTTTATATAAAAGTAATACCTTTTGAGATACAAATTAATTTTCATATAATTAGTTTTTTATTTATTTTTGTTAATGTATTTGTTTAACGTCGACTATGAGCAGTCGAAAAAAAATCAATTAAATTAAAAATAAAAATTGGTAGTATTATTTAAAATGATCAATTAAAATAACCTACAAATAATTTCATTTAATTTAAAACAAAATGTATATAATAGTAATTTCAAGTATTTAGTTATTTAACTATTTATGAAACAAATGTGAAAAACTTGAATGTACAAAGCCCACCTTTAAAAACTTTTGAAATGCTTTGATAAATTTTCAGCATAGCCTATGAGTTATTCAGGGTGTTAGTTTGGCACATTCATCATTAGTTTGGTCAGCCCGCATACAAATCTCTTGTCATTTCCGTAGTGTACACAAATTTCGCGTGCTTTTAATTTTGTTGCTAAAATTATGTTTCCTCTTTCATTTTCTAGGATTTCTTTGCGTACTTTTTCCTTGTTGCCCGCATGCAACGGCTCAAGCGTGAAACAAGCGTTGACAACAACAACAACAACAACAACAAGTGCTAGTTATATGCTAAGGTGTGCTTGGGTGTGCGTGTGTGTATGTGTGTGTGTGTGTGTGTGTGTGTGGAGCAAATAGCATAAAAACGGAGCGTATGAGTGATACAAGTGTAAATTTGTTCAAGTGCTCGGAGAGGACAAAGCATAAAAAATGTACAAATAAAGCATAAAGGAGACTCGAATTGAGAATAAACGACTAGAAATTACCCTGTAAATAATTATTAACTAGTTAATTATAAACTAGATAGGAGGAAAACGAGATATGAGGATATACATATACAAAATAAGAGAACAAGGTTGAAGAAATACATGAAAATAAATTATTTTCATTAATTTTAAAAATAAAATTATTTTTAAAATGAATGAACATAATTTATAACAAAGGATGCAATTTTTGTAATTCTGTTTTATTTAATCGAGCCTTGTTATCCTTATTAAAATATATTCCAAAAATGGAATTGAAAATCATAAATATTTATTTGTGTGTGCATAGAAGAAATCGTTAATTGCTCTCCTTATAGCAATATTGTTCTGCAATCAAATTCAGGCATATAGTATATGACATTTGTTAGTTATAGCTTCATAGAAGGGGAAAGATAATTTTGCTGACTTTTATGTTAACCGCTTAGACTATGATTACAGGGTATAACAAAATGTGAAGAGTAACAATTGCGCACACATGCCTATCTAATAAGTGTATGTATGTATAAGTAACTGTGTGTGTGGATTGTGTGTGGACTGTGTGTGAGAGCGTGTGCTGAGTGCATCTCATGTATTTATGAAGTGTCAACAGCTTCGTCATGATGCATGGGACCTTAAGCTATCTCCTCGCACACACAGCACACCTGCACACACACACACACACACATTGTCACTTACACACACACACACACACACCAGTGTAAGTCGCACTTTTTCGTTGCGTTGGCAATGAAATTTGTGCGTTTCAGTTGTATGAATCCAGCTGCTTAATAGGTATTAATGCACACAAAGCACAAGCAACGAGAATGTTTGCATTTCTCTCGGGGTTTTTACCGTCCCTCTCCTTTTCTTTCGTCTCTCTTAACTTTTTTCTCTATAGAGTTGCAGGCAATTAATAAGCGAAATTTGTCAAAAATTCAGAAATATACACGGAATTTGTGTCATCTGCAGACAACTCAAAGTTCATTCTTTACTTTTTATTTTTTGCTCGTCTCCATTTAAAATGTTGCTAATTTTCAACTGAAGTTTAATATTTTGCGTGCTTCTAAACCACGTCATATTTGGAATTTCTACAAATGTTCTTGTAACTATATATACGACGTATCTAGAGATAAATAATTGGGTACAAGGGGGAAATGTAAATAAATAGAAAAATTCATAAAAAAAATAAAATTATTCAGTCAAGCTAAAACAGTCAACAATAATAATAAACAATTTGGTTACGACTTCTAAGACCGTTTTAATAAATTAAAAAAATAAAAATACATAAGCATATGACCTGAGATATAAAGCAAACAGTAGTAAGTTAGATTACTTATTAAAGTGACTAAAAATAAACCAAACATTTAATCAACAAAAAATATATAACCAAGAATTTGAAGTACAAATTCAGAAAGTCCTTAGACAGGAAATTTGCTAGTCGAATGAACAGCAGAAATTTAAAGAACTCGCATTTTTAAGCGTGTTGCAACTCAATTTGAAAGCAAGCTGGATAAAATGTAAAGAAAAGAAAAAATACAAAAAGGGGGCTACAAAAATAAAAAAAAAAGAAGACATCAACAAAACATGAAAACAAGCCAAATGGAGGCGAACGACTCTGAAAAGTACAAGAACAAAATGGCCGACAGTGAGTCGAAATTGTGTTTCTATGTCAAGCATAAATTTCTCTGTCTCTCTCACTATGATGTTGTTGATGATGATGGTGATAATAATGATGATGATGAAGACGAACGATTATACAACTGCGATGGAGACGTAGATGAAGACAAGCAACTGAGTCTGAGTCTGAGACTGAGATTGAGATTGAGACTAAGACTAAGACTAAGAATGAGACGCGAGCCAAGGGAATAAACCATGAGAATGTGCGAATTTGCAGTGGAAAGCGGCAAGTGAAAGCGCTGATTAAAATGTAGTAAAAAGTATAATATTTTGAGAAGATAGAAATGCAATGAAAATCCGAGTCTGAACTGATGACTTTGAATATCAGTACTTTTTTAATAAAAATATAACTCATAAGTATATCTAAAAATATTTAGTGTGCATTAATGATTATAATATGATGAGATTAATAGGGATAATTGCAAAAATAAACAGGTTTTTCATACCGAAAATTAGAATAATAGATCTTATGAATTTAATCAAAATCTTAATCCGTTGCCTTTATTATGGCTCGATTTGTTTATTTCGAAAGAAGAAAAACATATCGAATGTATTAAATTTGATAGAGATATTTTCAATAAAATCTAAAAATAATTTGAGCCCAAAACTCATTTTGTTTCTCTCATTGTGGTTCGATCTGCATGAAATTTCACTGAGCAACAAATATATAGGTAATTATATGAACTCATTTAGTTACGTGCTCGACTGCATTTGTCCCACTGTGCCACTGTTGGCAGCTTGCACTTAATGAATACCGCCCTAGGGCGGACTTAGCGCCCCACGCACTTATATCATTTTCTTGGGGTAGTGCAAATAAATTATACGGAAATAATTTCATTTAGTTTGTGCAACCAAAAAGTAGCAAAAAGATGAAAGTGTTACGAGTGCACCTAAAGCCTGACACAGAGAGACAACTATGAGATCTTCCCCTTCATATTCTCACTCATTCTCAGTCTCAGTCTCAGTCTCAGTCAATCTCAAGGATGACAGCATTTAATTTAAAATGCTGCTAAAAGTGTGTAATAGCTGCTTGAAAATGTTGCCCACAAACTGCATTTTGCATTTGCCAGAATGATGCACTTAACTCGCATGAATGCTGAATTGTCGGGTACTCGTATGTATGTACTTATGTATGTTTGTTGGTTAGCATCAAGGTTGTTACACTGACAACTATACCCTGGGGCAGATGACAGCAGAAGCAGAAGCAGAAGCAGATGCAGATTCGGCTTTAGGTTTTGATTTGTGCAATGCATGCGGTTGCCATCTGAGCTTCCCTTCGGGCAATACTCAGACGAATGTCGAGTGTCGAGTACAATGGGCTGATTTCCCAATCAGGGAGGAGAACAAAGTGGGAATGTGGGAATTTCCCTCAGCAAAAGGAGAAATGAGGTGTGTAGGAGTTGATATCCTTAATTAGAGTATTGCTGTCTGTCTCTCTTACTCAGCATCTTTCGCTTATCATATTGCCTCTCATTATTCTAATCACTTGGCATTGACTTCAATTTCTGTCTTGCTTTTCTCTCAGCTTCACTGATTGCATGAATTTCATCTCTGTATTTCATTACAATATTTTTAAATATATATTTAAGTTGTAAATTGTTTAAGTACAGATTCAGCTGGCGAAAATTATACAATCTAAAATTTGTAACTATTTCGAAAGTAAATAAGTAAAAATAAAAGTTAGATCACAAATCTTTCACAATTCTTTTACTCTTCGCTCCTTGTCACATAAAATCTTCCTTTTCGTTTCTCTGTCATTCTCTTCTCTTTCCACTCCTCCTCCAATCCTTGCTTACCTTCTGTGTCACAATTCTTTATTAGCTTCTCTTTTTCCATCACTTCTTCTCGCAGATCTTCTTCCAGATCTTCTACATAAACATCTCTTTTGTCTTCCTTTGCTTCTCTCCCCTCTCTCTTCTTTACCATTTTCTTTGTCACATCACTTATCTTTGAACTTCTCGCTCTGCTTCTCTCATGTCTTCCTAATTTTCTTCTGCTTTCTATTTAGTATTTCACTTCTAGCTCTGCTTCTCTCGTCACTTTCCTCTTTGCTTCTCTTCTCTATCACTTTGTATCAACTTCTCACTTCACTTCTCTTTTCTCTTCCTCTTTGCTAAGCTTTTCTGTCACAAAATCATTTCCATATACTTCTGACATTATTGCCATGTTCTCCCCCCTTTCTACTCTTCTTCTAAGTTGCTTCTCTTCCTCACTCGCTGCACTTCTTCCATCACCTCTAACTTCTCGCTTCGCTGTCCGCTGTCCGCTTCATCTTTCAACTGGAAAACTGAACTGAACTTAACCGAAACTAAAATTATCGTTGTTGTTTTGCGTTTGGTGAAAAGTCCATTTGAATTTTCCATTCGAGCGCCTTCTACACTTGCACTTGCCGTCACAATACAAAACTTTTGCATTTTTGTTTCGCTTTTTTCGTACTACTTATTTGTTATTTTGGGAAGCTCTCTTTGCTCCTGTTGTTCTTTGAAATTCAATAAAATCAACCGAAATTGGTAGTCAATAGGGGAATCTATATGTATGTATATATGGTGAGGAATATACATGGAGTGTGGTCGCCTTTGCTGCAAAATTACCCAAAAAAAAAAAAAAAAAAAAATATCAGAACCGCAATGAAGCCGCACGGGTTGCCTTAAATTGTTTTCCGACAAATTCCATGATGAGTTGCGGGCTGAGAAGGAGGAGGAAAGAGGAAGCAGAGCGAAAGTTGAACACATTTTACAACTCAGCTGAAGTGCTTAATTATACACACAAACATACAAGCAATGGGAGTAAAATAGATAGACACATTTGAGGGGATTGAGAAGAGGGAAGAGGGAAGGGTAAGGAGGCGTTAACAATGTCAAACAATGCGCAATGGCCAAAAGGAGAAGCAAATAAATTGGTGTGCGGTACGTGTTGTATTGCAATACAGCCAGCAACAAAATCAAAACCACTGCAACTCTGCAACTCTGGCAACCACAGAAACAGCAGCAATAGTAATAGGTGCAATCCCCTTCCGACTTGCCTATCTTTCTCCCACTATCTCTCTCTCTCTCTCTCTTTATCAATTGTGAGTCCATCCCTTTCAGCTTTTACTTGGCCATTAGTCTTAATGACTTGCGAGTGCGAGTGCGAGAGCCAAACAAATAGTCAAGGCCTGAATGAGTTGTAGAATGCGAAGCGTCAAGAAAGTCCTAAGAAAGTATTTAGCTCTAAAGTGTGCAACTGCCCAACAGGGAGGAGCAAGAAGAAAAAGCAGAAGATGGAGAAGAAAGAAAAAGAAAGAGTAAGAAGGTTGCTGGCCAAACGACAAAGAATTTTCCCAGCAAGCTTGAGAAAAAGCGCTTCCAGTGCTTTTGTGTTTTTGATTCATTGTCCGTTTTTAACGTTGTTTTTTCATCTGTCCGTCCAACTAATCATGTTTACACGCTGTGTAGTATCATGATAAGTGTGTTGTAAATATCAAAATGGCAAACTGATAGGATATTAAGAATATGTATGCTTAGAAGTTGTAGGGAAATACATAAGTAAATTAATTTATTTTATTGATAACTAAAAAAGAAATATGAATTGTTATTTCCTGAAGAAGACTTTTGGAAGATTGGAAGATACTTTTTTCTATGTGTAGTTTCTTTGGTTAAACTGGTTTTCTGATTCGTGATTTAACCGACATTCTGGCAACTACTTTCCGTTAACGGGCACCACATGAGAAGAATTATCGCAATGAGCTACGCATAAACCTGATTTTGTCAGCTTGTTATATTTCATTCAGCTATTCCGCTACCTCTCTTCTCCTGGCCCACTTCGTCACTGTTTATCCTTCTCATTTTTCTCAGTGCATTTTGCAACGTTGCGTATTATAAACAGTTAAAACTTTGCGCGTCTTTCGCAGAGCAAACTTCACGTTTTAATTCCACTTTTCATAAGAACGGTAATTTTTAATGAGCAGCCACAGACTCGTCATCATCATCATCATCATAGGGACTGCAACTGTGTCTGTGTCTGTGTCTGTATCTGTGTCTGTACTTGGCAGCTTGAAGCTTTCCCGCTCTGCTATCCGCTATCCGCTATCATGGTTGCCCGGTTCCCGCCTTCCGTTCACGCGATGCATCCTGATGCCGCTTCTTTTTCAGCTTCTTGTCCTTCCCGCGGAGTCTCTGCTTTTTGTTTACGACAATGAAACGCGCGCCAACATCCTGCAAAAATGCGCCTCCTGTTTGTGCCAAGCGACTGCCCCGCCCTGCCCAGTCCTTCTTTACCCGTCCTTCCCGCTCCTCTCCTTTCTGCCCAGATCCGATCTCTTCCCAATTTCCAGCATCAGCTCCACTTTCAGCATCCTGCTGCACTTAACCCGTTTTTATACCCTATAATTAACGCAGGCACTTATAAGTAGCACTTATATAGGGTAGCATTGATTTTAAATAAATTCTTAATTCTTTTGCATTCTCCAAACTTTTTTCTTTTCTGTCTATAACTTAAAGTTTAATTTTAATTTTAGTTTTATTGTCAATATTTTATTTACTTTTTGCAGTCGGCACTTACTCGAGCTATGATAAAAATAAAATAAATAAATAAAGAAATAACTAATCCCCATATAAACTAAATTTGATAAATTTAATAAAATATAGAATTATTTCTTTACTTTGCTGAGCATTTTACAAATGTGTAAAGTGAGTTCAAATTAAGATTTTTATTCTTGCTTTTTAGGCACAATCTAAAATCTAAAGTAAACTCACAATCTAATTTTCTGATAATTTGAGAAGAATCCATTTGTTAACACTTTAATAACTAGAATTGCTTTAAAAGGATATGGTAACTTTATAAATTTAGAACTCAAACATAAATTTAAGATTACGCTCCTGTATTTTTGGCATAAGCCAGCCATTTTTTTAAAGTTTATATATTTAATATTTTAATATCATCGGTTCTAGAATATTAAAAGTTTTAAGGAAATTAATGCTCGCCCTATTTAAATTCGGCTGCAGGAAATGAAATAAGGCCCTAAAAGGGAAAATGAAATAAGGCCCCAAAATTTGTTTATTTCATATGAAATAACACCCCAATTTCAAATATGAAATAAAGCCCCAGTAAGATGAAATAAGGCCCCAAAAAAAAAATGAAATAATGCCCCAAATTTGAGGTGTTATTTCATATGAAATAACACCCCAATTTGAAAAATGAAATAACACCCCAATTTTTATTAATTATTTTTTTTATTTTATTGCTTTTATATTTAATTTATTGTTTTATTAAGAAAAGACTTGCATGAAACTATTCACAGGTTTTCTGTTATAAGAGCAGTTGTAATGCTCGAAGTTCTTTGCAATTGCATCTGCTGCTTGTACATAGCTTTAAATTACATTCTGCACAAGTTTTTAAATGTTTGCATGGCAAAATAAAATTTTAAGAGATAATGAAAATTTTATACAAAAAATCGCGCGATTTTTTGTATAAAATTTTCGCCTGCGGCGCTAAGATTAAGAAATGATAAAAATTGTATATACAAATCGAACATTTTTTTGTATAAAATTTTCGCCGGCGGCGGCTCTAAGATTAAGAAATAATGAAAATTTTTTATAAAAAATCGCGCGATTTTTTGTATAAAATTTTCGCCTGCGGCGCTAAGATTAAGAAATGATAAAAATTGTATATACAAATCGAACATTTTTTTGTATAAAATTTTCGCCGGCGGCGGCTCTAAGATTAAGAAATAATGAAAATTTTATATAAAAAATCGCGCGATTTTTTGTATAAAATTTTCGCCTGCGGCGCTAAGACTTACACAATTATAATGTAATTACCTGGTCAAAATATTGAATATAGATCACTAGGAGCTGGTTAAAGCAACCTTTGGGGACTACCTTCGATTCGGCGGAGGTAAATTTTCCTTTATTTCGCTTATTATTTTTAAAGACGAAAATATACAAAAAGCCTGTTTTTGGTCTTCAAAAATACAAGCCGTGTAAAATGGCAGTGAATTTGCTTTATCCTTTTTAAGCATAAACGAAGGCCACTTAGATTCCAAATTGAAAGCCTCAATTACTTGAAGAGGATGGTCAGGCGAATTTACAAATGTTTTGCTGACGATATAAGGCCCCAAAAATAGGTTTTGGGGTCTTATTTCATTTCTTCTTTTGGGGTCTTATTTCATATGAAATAAGGCCCTAATGAAATAAGGCCCCAAAAAATGAAATAACACCCCAAATTTGATTAGAAATCGTTGTTGTTGTTTCCTATACATTTATTTGGGGCCTTATTTCATTTTTTGTTTGGGGTCTTATTTCATTGGGGCCTTATTTCGCAGAGCCTTTAAATTCACATCTGAAAGCAGGTTTGAATGCCATTTAAATGGAATTACAGAGTATCGGTTTGTTTAATACTCTCATCTGGCGCACGTCTGACTTATTTTTTTTTTCATTTTGGGGTCTGTGGAGCTGAATAGCATAATTTGCACGCATTCGGTGTAGTCGTTTAGTAATTTTCATAAATTACCCTTCACACGCACACAAAGGGCGCCAAAGGGAAACTGCTAGGGGGAAACTGGCAAGGGGAAACTGCGAAACAGATTCACACGGATTTACTGACACAGTTACACACACAGGCACAGATACACACACAGACACCAATACGTATACAAGCGCAAATTATCATTATCGGGCTGCACTCCTTGAACTCCTCGTCGACGCGTTGTTGCAAGCCAAACAAATTCGTTTTAAATGATCAAATAATGGCACAGATTTTCGCTGTTGCGAAATTATTTTACAATTTATGACGCGTTGATTTTCAATACCCTGCACATTTTAAAATTGCTGCAAAGGTAAGCAAGCCTCGTATATAGTTTTATAATTTCACAGTCACAGAAAGTATGCTACAGTTTTTTCTTCAATATTTAAAAATTGAAATATCTACGATGTTGGTTGAAATGTGCAAGCAATAGAGAAAAGTTTATTATTTAAAATTCTTAAATCTATTCGTAGTACAAAAATATTCCCATGATTTGATATAATATATACATATGATAACTTAGAATCAAGGACCGCAAATAATGATTATTGAAATTTTTTCACATCAAAAAATCAATGACTAGAATACATATACAAAAAAAAATAATGATAATGATTAAATTTGAGCGAAAACATAAAACTCACAAATAATCATTATTTATGATTTTTATTTTTTTCGCTCAAAATAAAACTCACTTTAAATTCATGGCTTTTGTGTAAGATTTTCACAAAGTATTTTTGCATATCCCTTTAAAAGAAACTCAGAGGACCCATAAAACGCAAAAACAAATCTTTAAAATGATTATGTAATCTTTTTTAAAAGTGGGTTTTAATGTGAACGAAAAAATATGAATCACAAATAATGATTACTTGCGAGTTTTATTTTTTTCGCTCAAATTTAATCATTATCATTGAAGAAAATCCATATAAATCTTTAAATAATCATTACTATGTAATTTTTATAATAAAACTCATAATGATTACGGTCCCTGCTTAGAATAATTTATAGATTATTGCATCTTAATATCATTACCAATCCTATTCCACTACAAAACTATTTGACTTTCTAAAATATGAAACATTTACTGAATGTGAAAAAGTTCAGTTTATTTTCCCTTAGTTTATTCGCTTTTTAGTTTCAGCTGATTTCACAAAAATATATTAACAATTTCATAAATCGATGTGGAAAGCCCTAAAAATGATTAACTGATATGTGATAAATTTGGAATAAACTTAGAAAGCGGCTATTGATAAGTAACTTTATGTATAAAACATTCACTGCCTATTAAACTGTTTTTCATTTGTTATAAATACTCGTTATACAAAAAGAAACGTACTCAAATAATTGGGCAATAATTAAAATTAATTGCCTTAATTCAAGCCTATTTCCAAGGGTTGCCACAAATATTTGACTCAGTTAGTTTGCAAATTGCTATGCAAATATTTCAAAGCCAAGAATATAATAAAAAAAAAAAAGAATAGAAAAACTCAAAAAAAAAAGAAATAAATAAATAAATTCGTAGTTGAACTGAAACTTGCCAGTTGACCTGTGAGAGGGTTGACTATTGAGGGATACAAATGAAATGAAATGATGGCAGCTCCCCAAGCGGCGGCAACCCTAATGAAACGAGGACGCATCCAAGGGAAAAGGAGCCTGGGTCGCTTGGCTGCACTTGAAGTGCATTCAAGTGTGTGCTGCGTACAATGCAACAGTTCCTAAAGTGGGCAACTGGGAGGGGCCAGAAGGCACTCGTAGGTTGGGGACGTCAGGGTAGTTGGGGTGTTGGGTGTACTCGTACTCTTGGGGTTGGGGCATCTATAGGCTGTTTCTGCCTATCGCACAGTGTGACTAGCAATGTATATTACATTTTTATTTTATAATATCCAAGGCTGCAAGCCGGTTCAGAACCGATCCCCACAGAACAGGTTTGGTCATAAACTGAAGCTCTGTAAATATTAATAAATAAACCGTTTATTCCGATAACAATTTTGGTTATGGCATATTGTTTCTCTGCTATTGCAAATGTATCGATAGTTTTCCCCGTACATTGGATACATTGACATTACGAATGTCTTGTATTTTAGTAAGTCGTAGCATATTTGTTGTCAGCTGGTACAAATGTATCGATAGTTTTTCCGATAACTTGATGGCTGCTTGTCGATAACATATAAATTTCCTATACAAAATTACAGATGTATTGCAGTTTAGTTAGTAATAGCATATTGTTTCTGTGCTAGTACAAATATAACGATTGTTGTCCCCGATAGCTGGATGTAGTTATTCGATAATCGATAACACTTTATCGATAACATAAAATATCCCTTTGAGCAAATTACAATTGTCTTGCAATAAAAATAGCTATAACACATTTGTTTTTTGCAATTTCAAAGTTATCGATAGTTTTTCCCGATAACTGGATTGTCATTAATTTGTCATAATTACAAGTGTATTGCAGTTTTGTTAGTAATAGCATATTGTTTCTGTGCTATTACAAATACTATATAACGATTGTTGTCCCCGATAGCTGGATGTAATTAATCGATAAGCGATAGCACTTTATCGATAACATAAAATTTCCCTTTAAACAAATTACAATTGTCTTGGAGTAAAAATAGCTATAACACATTTGTTTTTTGCTATTTCAAAGTTATCGATAGTTTTTCCCGATAACTGGATTGTCATTAATTTGCCTGATACAAAGGTTAACTATTGTTAGACTGCTGAACTTCAGGCTTACTACAGTTTTGTCTGCACACAGTGCACAACACTCTACAGAAAGAAGATGGACAAAAAGCGAGAGAGAGAGAGAGAGAGAGGGAGGGGTAAATAGAGCGAGATTCTCTTTGTGACAGTTGCAGTTACAATGCATGCAGATAAACAACGGGACAACAGAAAGCAACACTTCAAACAATAATAATAACACAATCAAGTGCCTGTTCGCACACGTTTTTCAAGTGTGCTCGTGAGGCAGCAGCATCAGCTGCTGCATATAGTACTACTACCTATGTACCTGCCCCTAGAGGCACACCCCCTCACACACACACACACAGACACACAGACAGACACTACTTTCGAGTGCAGACATATGCAAGTGAAATTACGTATACGCAACGTGTGTGTGTGTTTGTATGTGTGTGTGTATGTGTATTCGGTTGGATTCGAGCTCATGCCGGCCGGTCTTGCCATTCGTTTCACACATGCGTGCCCAAGAACAACCTACAGCCCAATCCGTTGCATCTGTTCCCCTTTTCCCTTTACTTTCCCCACTCCCCCTACCGTGGCACTTGTTCCTTTTGGCCCCTTTGGGCCAGAGCAAGACTCACCTGCTGCGCGGACAGTGGCGCTATTACCGCTTTACCCCTCTGCGCCACCCCTTTTACACTCAGAAAAACTCAGAAACATAAAGTTCTTAAATTAATCACGTTTCGTTCTAGAATTTTTTAAGAACGACTCCTTTTAGAATGCAATAACGACCGTTAAACATACAAAATAAAATCCAAATTCTCAAAACAAAACCAATTTATACATAAGATTAAGAATTCTTAAACATAAATATGCTTAATCCTGATAAAAAATTCGTTAAATAATATTGATACTCTGATTCGACTCACAAAGCCAGCTCGTTAAATTTGATATCAAGATCTTTGATTCTTATATGTTTTTTGCGCTTTCTTAGGATTCCCAAATGGTTTTTGCTTGTCTGCTATGAGAATCAGTTCGAAGGGCAGTGAGAAATTAAGACTATATATAAGAAATTCCTTTGGTGTTCCCTTACTTTCACACTAACTTATTATTCAAATGAACAACAAATGCCTGATCAACCTAAAAAAAAAACTCTCTTTGACTTATTCGACTTACGTAATTTTACTATAATAATCTTTTTTATTTCAAATTTAAATTATTTTGTACTTTATTCCTATTAAAAATTTTCAATTATATTCCTTATTTACATTTCATTTTAAGTTTAATTGATTTTTGCCGGTTGCTCTTAGGCAACATTAAAAAAAAAAAATAAAAAAAATTGGATAATAAATTTTCAGGATCATTGAAGTTTTTACACTGGAAATTCTTGATGCCGATTTTTCTCTCAGTGTGGGCAGACCTTCTCCCTCCCTTAGGTTCCTCCTACCTTTCGCTCATAGTAAGTGAGTGAACATTTTAAGCCTTGAAGCCAACATCATCATCAACTGAAGCAGGGGCAACATTTTGTTACAATAGCCCAGGCTCAGTGGGTGTTCCTTTCTGTGTATGTGTGTGTGTGCGTGTGTGTGTGTGCGTGTGTGTGTGTGCGTATGTGTTTGTTTGCTGCCATGTCTGTGTTTGCTTTAGGTAATCATTTCAACGTGCTCATTCTTCCTTCTGCTGCTGCTCAAGCGTCTTCCCCCTTCCTTTGGCATCTAAATAACCAAGGATTGTGCAACGTGCATCAGTCTCAGTGGCTGCTTGCCACGCAGCAGGGCTTGTGCCATGCTAACTGGAGGGGACAGGGGACAGGGGGGTAAGTCATGCAGCAAGTCAAGCAGTCAGCAAGCTGTTCTTGCATTCCCAGATAAAAGCTGCCAAGCTGTGCTCCTTCAAATCCTATAATAAATTCGAGTTTGACTGCCTTCTCCTTCTACTTCAAACTGTGACCACAAACACAACAAACATACCTTTCCCTCTCTCTCTCTCTCTCTCTCTCCCTTTCTCTTTCCCCTACTACCATCTCTCTCACCCTCCATGCGGTGTCATAAGCATGACTGCTCTCATTCCCCCCGACATTGACAGCAGACTCTAAAGCATAAGTCGTCATAACAATTCAAGCTTACGCGTTGAGAAATCAGAAACAAAATATTTTCTAAATTCACTGGCCAAAACATTTGAGCTTAAACAATTTTAAAAGTCAAAATATTGCTTTGAGATACGTGATGTTTTCAAATACTAAATTTGTATATATATTAGGGTGTCCCTTATTTGGTCAAAGTCAATATTTTTAAACGCATACGGGCTAGTTTTGTTCATTAGGTCCTAAAGGACTCAGAAATAAATTTTCACCTCAATCGGAGTATGATAACCCGTGCCGACTTGGATCGGAAAATTTAAAAATTATATAGAAAAAAAAAATTTTTTTTTAATTTTTTAATTTTTTTTTTTTATTTTGTTCATTTGGTCCTAAAGAACTCAAAACCAAGTTTTCACCTTAATCGGAGTACGATAACCCATTCAAATTTGCATCGAAACATGAAAAATCATCGAAAAATGCATAATCAGTGTTAAAACACTGTTTTTTCATGTTTCGATGCAAATTTGAATGGGTTATCGTACTCCGATTAAGGTGAAAACTTGGTTTTGAGTTCTTTAGGGCCAAATGAACAAAAAAAAAAATAAAAAATTAAAAAAATTAAAAAAAAATTTTTTTTTTCCTATATAATTTTTAAATTTTCCGATCCAAGTCGGCACGGGTTATCATACTCCGATTGAGGTGAAAATTTATTTCTGAGTGCTTTAGGATTTAATGAACAGAACTAGCCCGTATGCGTTTAAAAATATTGACTTTGACCAAATAAGGGACACCCTAATATATATATATATATATTATATTATAACATATTTATATATATATAAATGGAGCTGTCTGAGGCATTTGTTATAATAAAACAATCGAGAAATTGACGTTGACTTTATTTAATATACGCTGAGGGTAATTATTAGTGAGAAAAGTTTTATAATCCGTAAAACAATTCTTATGTATAAAAATATATTTTTAAATTCACATATTAAAATGTTAATTGTAAATCGCCATAAAAACCATGTTTAAATTTAAATTTAATTAATTTAAAGCAGAATGCTAAGAAATAAGTTAATAAATAAAAATAATTAGTAGCTTTAAATAAGTAGCTTTTAAATGTTTCATTTAATTTATAACAGCATTTTTCTTATAATTAATTATATATTTTTATTCTTACCAATATCAAGCTGTTTCTTCTGTGCTTGCTCACATTCCAAGAAATTTTAATATTATTTTTAATAATTAATTATATTATTTTAAGCAATTATTCATGTGAATGTGATAGATATTATATAATATTAAAGATATTAAGAATCTTAGAAAAAAAGAATAGTTTTTGTTTCATATTGAATTGTTGGACCCGTTTGAACTTTTTCTGAAAATGCCCAGGCATTAATTCTTCATATTGATGGCATATTGTCTCTCAATATTTCATCCTTATTAGAAAAACAAGATCAATAGATTGTAAAGCAACCCCTTGACTTAACGTGGCGTCTAATGCAGGGTATCTCGAAGTCAACTATAGAGCTCTTACATATTTCTGTGTGTCCTTTGAGTGCAACTTTGATAGGTCGCCTTTATATAGATCATAAACAACCAGACTTTTCATATAAAGGAGAAGCCCAAAAAAAAAGCCTAAAGTTAATCATAAAACAAAAAAAAAATAAGATGATAAAAAAATGTAGGGAAAAGTGCAAAGTTGAAAAAAATAAAGAAAACAAACGAAAACAAAGTCAGTCGACGTTATAACCTTACGTTTGTGTATGCATGGTAGCTGCAATTTATGTCTGTGCACAACATTCACACACACATGCAAACATACTTACACACATACTCTATCACATACACCATCAGAGAGATAGGCACGCAGTCTCCTCACGTGTGTGTGAGTGTACGTGTGTCTGTGTGCTTGTGTGTAAGTGTGTCGGCAAAAGTCAAGTTGCAAAATGTTACCAGGCAACACCTTTTAATAGTTTCTGTGTTGTTTTCTTCTTTTTTAATACCCTGTAAGCATTGAAAGTTGAAAGAAGGGGAACCATAACTATGTGGAAGTGTATGCAACTGACTGAGGAATGCATTTTCGATCCTATAAAATGTATGTAGTATATGATATCATTTGTTAATTTCACATTTAACAATTATACACAATTTCTAATAATTATTGCTCTTTGTTGATTATTTTAAGTTGACGTTAAATTAATAGAAAACAAAAAATAAATAAAGAATCAGTAATTAAAAAATAAATAAAAATTCCATGATGATATTGTATAATCTCAATCGCATAATAAACGCTTAGATCATGCAATTTTCCATAGTGTCTGTTTTCATTTCTGGGCTAGGTAAAAGCGTATCCTGTAGTCGAGCACTCTCAACTGAAGTGTTTGTTGTAAACTTATTTTCTCTTCGCTTTTTCTTTATTTTCTGCTCTTCTTCTTTTCAATGGCAGCCATTGGTGACACCATTTTGTAAGCCAGCCAACTGTAGTGTGTGTGTGTGTTTGTGTGTGTGTGTGTGTGCGTGTGTGTGTGTGTGTGTTACCTGCCTGCTTTCTAGCTGTTTTTAGTCGAAGGGAAAGCAAACGAATTAAAAATTGTATGTATTATATTTATGTATATATAAAGTAAACTTTTGCTCTTTGACTTTGATAACATTTTGCGCCTGATTCGCGCATCTTTGGCCTTGCGGCTTACGGATCAAAAGGATCAAAGGACTTAGAACTGCCCCATAAAGCCGGCATGATATTCATTTCATTTAAATTTGCTAAAATTTTAAAGTTTGTTTACTTCCAGCTTAAACATAATATGTTAGTAATTGTTTCACACTCTGTTTTATTTTACAATTTGCAGAATCGGAAGTTAATACATATATTAAATTTATGATTAAATTATATGTATATTAATCGTAAGATATAGCTGTTCAAATAAAGTTTGCCTCAGTATGCTTTTATTTTCCTCTGTTCCTTCTAAATTTTTCAGAAGAATTAGATATACTAAAAACATATTGCACAATGTAATGATATGAAGTTGGCTGGTATATTTAAATACTAAATATCAGGGATTAAATTAAATTATAATGATTATATTTTAATTTTTAATTTTCATTCTTAATGATGATCATTATTTTTGAGTAATTTTATAAAAATCAAAAATAATCATTATGAATGAGTTTTATTTTTTTCGCTTAAAATAAAACTCAAAAGTAATTTACGGCTTCTGTGTTAAGATTTTTACCAATATTGCTTTATATCCCTATAAAGGGACACCATAGCTACCTCCCAGCATAATCTTTTTTTTTATCGGAGTACGGTAACCCATTCAAACTTGCATCAAAACATCGAAAAATGTATAATCAGTGTTAAAGCACTGAACGAAGATTTCGCGATTCGTCTCTATTTTAAAAGATTCGTCAAAATTAAAGCTATTTTTTGGCCAAAAAATGTTTTTCCTTAAACCTGTATTTTTTATTAACAGAAAATATACAACTTATTTTATTAAACCTGTATTAAAATTGTATTAAAATATGTTTTAAATTTTCTGCTTATAAAAATACAGGTTCAAGGAAAAAAAATTTCCTTTAGGCCAAAATTATATTAAATTCTAATTAAGTTTTTAGGATATAGCTTGACATAATCGAATCGCAAAATCGTCGTTCCAAGGATGAAAATTATGTTTAAAGGACATTTCGTCCTTTGGTTCTATGGAGTTATAAAAGTCCTGGTCCTAACAAGAGTATTGACACCAAGTTTGTCAGGATCAGACCATAAAAACCCAAGATATGAATTTTCAATAAAATGAATTTTTCAACTCAAAAGCGCGGACCAGGAATTCATTTTAGAACTATAGTTTCTTGGTGAAAACATCTTAGAATTTACCATAGATTACGAAAATGGGTTACCATTTTTTTAATATTTCGGACCCATACAAATCGATTCACTCTACTATACAGTTTTTCGATTTTTTTTCATGTTTTATGCAAGTTTGAATGGGTTACCGTACTCCGATAAAAAAAAAGATTATGTTGGGAGGTAGCTATGGTGTCCCTTTATAGGGATATAAAGTAATATTGGTAAAAATCTTAGCACAGAAGCCGTAAATTACTTTTGAGTTTTATTTTAAGCGAAAAAAATAAAACTCATTCATAATGATTATTTTTGATTTTTATAAAATTACTCAAAAATAATGATTACCATTAAGTAAAAAAGTAAAAATCATAAAAATAAAAATCATGGTGGAAACACAGAGATTGTAAAATAATAAACATTTTGGTGCAAACCATTATTTTCTAGGTCTTCTATAAGTGTTTGATTTTTTTATTTAAAAAAAAAAATAATCATTATTTGCAGTCCCTGCTAAATATCATTAAAATGCACTGATTAATTTAAAGTTAAGTCATTGTTTCTTGACTTATCTTCCTCTCTTTTTAAAGCTTTTTCTTATAATATTTGATATTTTTTAAATGATTTAATAATTAAATAAAGTGTACAAACTAAGCTTTTTGATACTACTACTTTTTTACAGTTATGTTTGAGCTTTAACTGCTTTAATTATAAGTTGTTATTTTTTTTTTGTGCCTCACAAAATCATCAATGCTTTTTTTTTGCACTTATTTCATATGCTGGGATACGAAGCTCTCAAATGTTTTGATCCTTTTTGGCAAATAAAGTTGCAACATTGCAGCAATTTCACTTTAATGCGCAGCTGAGGCAGTTCTCAAAGTACGCCAACAGCTTTCCAGCGAATTAAAACTAAAATATATGACGCAAAATGTTGCATAAAGTGCGGCCTCGTCCTGGACAAGTTGCCTGCCCGCCTGCCTGCCCCTCCCTCTCTCCCTTCAATCTCTTTTACGTTCGCCGTGCTTCCTTCTCCCTGTACTTCGCTCTCGTTCTCAATCTCAATCTCATTCCCGTTGCCGTTGCCATTTGCTGTTGCCATTTGCCGTTGCCAGTTGCTGTTCCTGCATAAGACCTCATCTCCGAGCTCGACGGGCACATAATATGCGCCTACGCAATTATTTTGCATGCTCCATTTTAACAATTTAAGGAGAAAAAAATACAACTACCAAGTGATTAAGTTGATTGAGGGTGACACACAAATACCCTGTAGTGATGTACAGTATTCACATAGGGAGAATGGAGATAGATGTAGATAAAGATATATGTAGACATTATCTAGATGTAAATAATGAGAAAGACTTAAATAGATATCAATATTTATAAATATAGAAAAAGAAACAGATATAGATAAAATAGTTACTTGAAGAAGTAAATTACCGATTCAACAAAGAAACAGATAAAGATATCTGAGATCTGTAGAATTATACATTAATATAAAAAAACAAAGGTGCAAGAAAATATATACATACAATGAAATCTCTGATGAAATCTTTAAAGAATGTGTAAGCAATTTATTTATTCAAATTTGAATTCTTTTTTTGTATGAAACTATAATGACTAACTCCTCTAATCACTTTCAGATAGGCCTACTGGACATATTTACATAGACACCCGACAATTTCAATTGTACAGGGTTTGTGCAAAGGATGAGGAAGAAATGTGAGCAAGTGAAATGCGAAAATGAACGAATGAATGAGTGAGTGAGCGAGCATTTCTACTGCAGTGCTCCTTTACCCTGTTTCCTCCCACTTTATCATACTTCACTTCTCCTGTCCCCCAACTAGGAGTATGAGTTTATGTTAAAGTGGGGCATTAAAAAAAGAGTCGCAGGATGCATGTAGAATGTGGAGTCTGAAGCTTGTGGAGTGTAGAGTGTAGAGTGTAGAGTGTGGCATGCAACTGGCAAAGAGACGAGTTCGCTTTCACATGCACGCTTAAGTACGTTGCAAGTGTGGAAAATCAACAATAAAGAGCGGCATAGTAAAAAATGAGAGAAAAATTGTTAAATTAACCATGCACCAAACTGTGTAATATTGTTTTGCATCTTAATTTTCTTCAATTTCTACTTATTATTCAATTTTCTTTTAGTTTGCTTGATTTTCAATGGCAACAACTACAAACGCTTTTTATTTTCATTAAAACAAACAAATTGTTGTCTTCGTATTAAAAATAAAATAAAAAAATAATAATTTATTGATTACAATTACACTAAAGAATATTTCATATAAATCAGTAGCATATAGTAATGTAAATCCAAGTTATGGATCGAGTTCTTAATAGAAATGTTGAAATCGTCAAGACATAAATCGAGTTGTCGATATCATCAAATAATTACCATGTTCAAAGAGAGTTCAAAAAAATTTGACTAAATGTATCAGCTGAATTTTATTAAAATAAAATAAAATAATAATATTTTAGGCTGCGAATTAGTTGAATTTAACTGATGAGTATTATTAGCAACAAGCCTCTCTAAGGTAATCAAACAGACTTCAGGTACCTCAAAATAAAATGTAATAATGTTTTTACAAAACTCGAACGAAACATGAAGAATAGTTTCAAACAAAATAGTTACTCCAATTGAGTAACTTCTTGGAGTTGTGTCAATTTAAATTTCTAGAAGTCAAGCCTTTGGCTTTGGCTTTGATTTTGCTTTGGAAAACGTTTGGCATTTCACATTACGCATACGCCGCGTTGGCCAGTGAATCATTTGCTCCCATTTCCTGCCTGGCTGTCGCAACGCAAATGCAACAGTAAACAATTGTGAATGGGTGTTGCCATTCGATTCAATTCGTTTCGATTCATTTCATTTCATTTCATTTGTATTTTCATTTTCATTTGTCGGCAAAGGAAAATTGTGCGCATTTCCTGTGACATCAATCGGCCGAGTTGCGTTTCATTGTTTTTGCCACAATGGTTATGCATATTTATTGCATGTCATACGGGCTGAAAGTAGAGGAAACGGTGGGGAAGAAAGATAGGGGAAAGACTAAAGAGAGAGGGAAAGAGAGTAAGATAGATAGAGATAGTAGGGAAAATACGACTTGGGCATTTTACAAACGTTTCTTTTATTCGTTGTTATTCTTGTTGTTGCATTGTTTGATTTGTTGTTTTTGTTGATTGTCTGCTGATTGTTTGTAATTGTTGTTGCCATTGTTGTTGCTGTTGTTGTTGCTTTCCTGTTGTTATTGTTGTCTGTTTGGCAAACCGCAAAATATTTAATTATATGTCAAAAAAAAACTGTGTATTGTGATAAATATATGTGTATGTATATTTTTTCCTTTTTGGCACGTCAACATAAATGCGCAATAGATCGACAGTTGACATGTCCCCTGCCCCTTCCCCTGCACCCTGTTCCTGCTGAAACACCTGCTAACGGTTTTACAGATAAAAGCCAGTGTCAAGCTGAAAATGTTGTTGTATTATGACTAAACATGCAAAACAACCTCATTACCAGCACACAATGTAGGCTCTCTTTCCAGCCAGGACTTTGCCATTGTAAAGGATATTTACACACACAAACACACACAATCACACACTCATACACATGTGTAGAGATAGATACACTTATCTACTTGTGGGGCACACACATAATTGCTTCCTGTGCAACGTCGTCGTCGTCGTTGCCAACGAAATTATTGACATCGAGGGGCGGGAAAACCCGGCCAAAAGCTACCCCCCGACCCTCCTCCGTCAAAAAAGCCCTGTCTATCATCT
This sequence comes from Drosophila suboccidentalis, assembly GCA_037043435.1. Classification (NCBI taxonomy): domain Eukaryota; kingdom Metazoa; phylum Arthropoda; class Insecta; order Diptera; family Drosophilidae; genus Drosophila; species Drosophila suboccidentalis. The sequence continues at coordinate 895,608 of JBAMBK010000663.1, read as the reverse complement.
ATCTAATGAATGCAAATATAGCCACAATAAGTGTTATTACAAACACACACACACACACCCAACACAACAAGTTTACATGTGGCCAAGGTGAAATGGCGAAATTAATTTTCATGTTGTGCTACCTAAAAATAACGCGATTTCATTAATGACACAGTCCCAAAATGGTTAAGGAACTTCGTGGAAGACAACAACACAGAGGGAAGGATGAATATAATATTTCATTTTGAAGGAAGAAGAAGCAGAGCAAAGTGGGTACTAAATTTAGTCACAGTTGTTGGCTTCAGAAAATGTCCCAGGCTAAGGTTAAGGTTAAGGCTCTTGGGGAGTACGTATTAAATGTCGTTAATTGATTCAGCCGAAAGTTCACTTCAATAATAATGATGATGATGATGATATAGAATATAATATTTAGTAGTAACATGAAATATAATGACAATACATATGAATATGTTGATAAACATATTAATAGAAATAATGAGAACTATATTTATGATAAAAAATAATTAAATTAGATTTAGAAAAATTTAGAGTCTTATTGCTTATGGCAATTTTAAAGGCATCTAAAAAACATTTGACAATAATGTCAATGAAGATAATAATAATAATAAGCTAATCGCTATCAGATAATGAAAATAAATAAATGGAATAAAATAAAATAGTGCTGTAAATCCAAGCAGTTAATCGAGCTTAAAATCGAAATCTTAAAGAAGACAAAAAATGAATTAAGTTGTAGATACATCTTCAAATAACATCGATGTATCAAACTAAACAAAAATAATTATAGATAATAAATACACGCCATTAAAAATTGGAAATAAATTAGGCTAAAACAGCACTTTAAACATGATTTTGAAACTGTGAACAAACTAACTTGATAGTCAAAAAAATATTCGAAAATTGCTCAGCGAAACTTGAGTTTTCGACACAATTTTGGTAATGGAAATTATAAGGAAAGGCGCCGCTTTCTCAAACCGCTTTAAAACCGAATATTTTATTTGATTCACACTAGTTTAAAAAGCATTTAATTTCCTCAAGCCTTTGACATATTCAGCCTCTGTATAAATTGGATCTTAAGTGCATCAACAACAGAATCCATGAAGTATTTAACTCGCTTTGATCAGATTATTCAAGTTAAAATTGTGTAACTAGGTCAAGAGATGAAGGCTGTGTAACAACATTTAAAATATTATATTTCTTTAAAGATGTGTAAAGATGTAGAGCCTTAATGCATTAAGAAAGGATTCAGTGACCTCTAGAATTAATGGTTACACTGTCTCTGGTTGCAAGTTTTATTCAACGTGCAACTTACAGCATCCACAACTTGCCCCATTACGAGTGAGAACAATGACAGAGAGCCAACTGTGTGTGTGTGCGTGTGTGTGTATCCGTATCTCTGTATTTGTATCTGGGTATCTGTGTATCTGAGCTTGTACGACATGCAGCTGCGTGTGTTTGGCATGTGTCTGAAGTATGTCGAGCATGGGAATGTTTATTACACGTGTTCCGAGTGGTTGCCTGGGCGTCTGCGAGGTGTGACAGGTGAATTGCCGAGCGAGGGAGATAGAGCGAGTCAAAGTGAAATGACGATGCAACAGATGCAGAGACATTTATGAACTGAACGGAGCTTGAAATGAGCCAAAGATGCTGGCAAAATAGAATGCACTGAATGCAAAGCTCAAGAATGATAAGATACAAATGTGACGGACTGTAAAAACGATTGCAAAACTGAAATGCTGCGGGCCAAAAAGATAAGAAATGGGAGATATTTAGTACCACTTTGCTATGCTGAACACAAGTTTTTATTACAATCTTTATAAATAATATAGTTATACAAACGAAAAACATTTATAATTGAAACAATTTTGTAACTATGCAAAAAAAAAAAAAATTTAATAATAAAATCGCTGTAGCCGCAATTCGGGAATCTCGAAAGAGTTGCGAATTTGCCCGTTTATTAAAATCCATCACCGATTCAATTCAGAAGCACAAAGCCAACGCGTTGTTCTTAAATAATATCTCGTCGCAATTTGTGTTCCTTTTTTTCGCCAGTGCAAAAAATCTCTGGAAAAAACCTTTTTCGACTGTATTTCGAGTTGTGCCACTCGTCGTTGTCGTTGTCGCCGTCGCCGTTCAGTCTCCTTTGCCACATTAATAAGATCTCCAAATCTTCAGCCATAATTTCTTCATTTTTGACAGGATTTCAGTCACTTGGGGTCCGGGGTCCTTATCTACTTCATCAAACACCTTACGGGCTGGAGTTTCTTCCTCCATACGTTCCACGAGTTTGATTTGTTGAATAGAGTTGCCGATTTGTCCGTTCAATAAAATCTGGGGTCTTTATCTGCTTCATTTTCCTGAAATATTAAGTCGCATTAGTTCAATTATAAAAATTGTATAATTAAGTAAAAAACTTACTAGTATCGCTGTAGCCGCAATTCGGGAATCTCGAAAGAGTTGCAGATCTTACTATTATTATTATTATTTTATGGCCAGTATCCTCTTTTGGGCATGGCCTGATCCGCGATATGCCTCCACGCGTTCCTGTCTAACGCGCGTCTTCTCCAGTTGGTAACACTAAGAGTTGACAGGATTTCAGTCACTTGGGGTCCGGGGTCCTTGTCTGCATCATTTTTAATATGATCCTTTGGCCTCTATCCTCTTTTGGGCATGGCCTGATCCGCGATATGCCTCCACGCGTTCCTGTCTTGGTAACGCCAAGAGTTGACAGGATTTCTGTCACTTGGGGTCCGGGGTCCTTATCTGCTGCATTGTACGCCTACTACCGCATCAAACAGCTTACGGGCTGGAGTTTCTTCTGAAATATTAAGTGGTATTAGTTCAATTATACAAATTGTATAATTAAGTAAATAACTTACTAGTATCGCTGTAGCCGCAATTCGGGAATCTCGAAAGAGTTGCGGATTTGTCCGTACAAAAAATTGAGGATCCGAAACATGACAAGCGTCCTCGAGGGAACCACGTGAAGCAAGAGGAGTGGTTGTGGTTCCCAAGCAAAGAACTTGCCACCGAACTTGAGGGAGTGCAAAACAGTTTCATCAAAATTGCAGCCACCCAATAGAATGCGACACTTCCTTGAAAATCTGGCGAACAGTCCACAGAAATAATGAAATATTTACACTATTTAATATGATATTCAATTTAATTGTTTTTGCACTTTTTTTTTAAATTATACTACTTTTTTTACTTATAAACTGTTCCGCTTAGTTGCTCTCGAATGAATGAGGAAATGAACGCAAAATCCGCCTTTTATATACTGCGTCTGACAGGCAATTCAAAACCTACTTGACTTAAATCTAATTTTGTACATCATCGGAGCCTACTGAGCTTGGAATATTTCTCTTCCCGATTTTTAGACAGTGAAAAAGTAATGAATTCATGACCTTTAAATATACCCGTTACTTAAAAAATAGGTAAAAGGGTATATTGTATTCGTTGAAATGTATGTAACAGGGAGAAGGAAGCATCTCTGACCCTATAAAGTTTATATATTCTTGATCAGCATCAACAACCGAGTCGATATAGCCATGGCCGTCTGTCCGTTCGTCCGTCCGTCCGTGTGAGATCCCAGATCTCAGAGACTATAAGAGCTAGAGCGACCAAATTTGGCAAATAGACTTCTATAAACCCCACGGAGCACACTGGTTCCTGTTGTATGGGGAAGGCGGCCAAAAATACTTCTAGTAAAGGTAGAGGCTTGAAACTTAACACAAAATTTTTATAAATTTATAGTAAGATTATGTATAAAAATCAGCCGGATCGAACCAATATATCATATAGCTGTCATATGAACTATCGGTCTGAAATCAGGTGTTTGTATGAAAAACATTTTTGTTGTTTGAGACATCTCCACCAAACCAACAGAATATGCATATGGAATGATCCCATACATCCTGACCAAATTTGGGTAAATTCGGACAACTATATCTTAAAGCTGCCATAGGAACGATCTGAACGAAAATCATGTCTTAGTATGAACAGGTCTTAGTATGAAAACCTTTTTTGTTGTTTGAGATATATAAACCAAACTGACAGAATATGCATATGTGATGGTCCAATACATCCTGATCAAGTTTGGTTGACATCGGACCACTATAGCATATAGCTGTCATAGGAAGGATTGATCGAAAAAATAGATTTACCTTTTTGTATATAGCAAGAGCCTAGGCGCCTATTGGCACTTGAAATTAATATCACATAATCTTCAAATGTTATTTAATAATATACAAAAAGATTTTTTGATTCCTGATTTTACCTTCATAACGAAAACTCGAACGAAACACAGCAAAGACAAACACAGAACGTCTAAGATAATGTACTTAACACAATACAGATTTACACAAAACACAGCAGGAAGTACATATACTTTTTGTTGTATAAATATAGATAATACCTTTATTTATAAAATTAAACCCTTCCATCGCACAATAACTTTGTTTTTAATGGGTTCTTAATTTTTTTATTAACAGCTCTACTTGCAAGTTGCTCACGCTGCAATACCAAAATAATTTATGTTGTCTCTTTTGATGCTATTCTTGAAGAGGACAGCTAGAGCAAAACAAAAACAAGAATACAGTTTAATAGCTAGACCAATTCTAAAACAGTGTTGACACATTTAAAGTCCAAATTTTAACTTGGACTTCTTTATTTTTGGCCTATGGGAGGAACCACTGTGCGCAGGTCAAGTTTATTTCAAATTATTTTAATGCAAATGCCTAAAAGCATGCAATAAAAAATATTTTATATTTATTTAACTAAGTAACGGGTATCCTAAAGTCGGGAGCTCGATTATAGCATTTCCCACTTGTTTTTTAAATATAATAATAATCTTAAAAAATCTTAGCACATTTAAAAAACAATAAAGAATTATGGAAAACACATAAATAAAGTTATTCCTTAAAACTAAACAACCTTGTGAACTTGTTCTGAAATGGTTTAGCTGCATTTCTCAGGAACAGTTTCAATGCAAATGATAACAATAAAGAATTTAATCTAAATGCAGCAAGTGAAAGTCGGTCGATAGAGGGTCAACAATTTGTAGATTCCATACAGTCGCTTGGGATAAAAATAAATGAACTCTTGAGAGCAGAGAAAGACCCTAAACTACAGTCCGTTATGATGGGTTAACTCTGCAAGTAATGGACCACTTGTCATGCCCTTTTGAGTGCATTCAAATGCGCACTCATCAAATCAAAAGCCAAATTGTCAGCTAGCAGATGTACCAGTGGACAGACCAGGACTCAGACCAAGACCAAGACCACGACCACGACCCACAATCTCCCTTCTGGGCCCACAGAAAGGGGCGATAGTCATAAAAGGCGGCATCCTTGTCTGCTCAACAAAAACGACTAATAACAGGCAACGTTTAAGAGCCGAGCTTCCATTTAATGCAATTGCTATTAAGTTCACTTGACGCCAGCACCCACACACAAGCCCCGAGATGGTGTCAGTTAGAGATGAGCTCGTGCTTGACACGAACTTTTTACTAATAAATTGAGATAAATTGAAAAAATAAATAAATTGTTGCAATAATGATATTTATAAGTATATATATCCTGATACCAAATCGAATTTCTCCTCATTAGCAAAAACTAGTTGCAAATTAAATATCTGGAATATGCATGGATATTATTTCTTATTAGTCAGCTTTTCCCATCCTACAATAGAAGATTGATAAAATTTAGTTTAATAAAAAATACATTTCAATATGATTTTATTGTTATGAATATGAAAAAATATATAGGACCGTTTTTTCAATGTACGTACATATAAATTGTATCAAAGATATACAGGCCTGTTCCGAAACTTACTTTCGTTAAGATTTGTCGGAATTGAATTTCTTTAAACTGCTCTAATACCATTTCAGATATACCTACATATTAAGCGGATTGATATCACTTTAAGTTGATGAGTTTAAGTCCGATAAAGCGAAAACGATCATTTTAAACACTTAGTCTAAATTCAAAGTGATTAAATGCAAATCACAAAATGCTCAAAAGTAAAAAGTGAAAACCGAAACAGGCCTGATAATTACAAATTTGACAGTAATTTCTATACATTTTATGTCAAAATATATGTATATTCAATAGATATAAAACACCTTATTTAGACATTGAAAAGGAACCATAATCTAAATTCAGCATATTTTTTAGTACCAAATTTTCATATTAACATAGTTGTCAGTTTTCTCAATATGATTTTTGCCCACTAACAGGTTAAATCTTCCAAAAAACCGTCTTTGCACGCACCTAAGCTACTGTTAAAATTTCAGCCTTCTAGCTCTTACCGTTTAAGCTCTGCTCTTGCTAAGAACAAAGAGTTTTATATGTGGATCTAGATTAATCGTATGTTAACATATGTATGTTCGTGTCACGCACGCCGCTCTACACGCAGCACAAACTTTGCATTGAATGAGAAGGAGAAATGGTAATGAAAGAGGGAGATGGAAAGAAGTCAGAAGGTCACCGGCTGCTATTTATTTTCATTTTCGTGCATTTATGGTTTTATCTCTGTATCGCACAAGACCTTCCCTCTCACACTACTACAACTATCTCTCTCTCTCTCTCTCTCGCACTCTATACATTTGATCTCTCTCTTTCTATCTCGAGTCATGCTGACACTTTGTCGTTTTTATCGTTTCAGCGTTAATTCGGTTAAGCACTTAAAGCATCCTCGTCAGCCTGGAAGTGGAAGTGGAAGTGGAGTTGGAGTTGTTGCTGTTGTTCTTGTTGTTGGGGGCGTTACCACGGCCTGGTGGATTGGGCCAGATGCCCATGTGGCCCAGACAGGGGCCATGCATTAACAATCTGAGCAACAACACTACAAACGAGCGCAAATTGCGGGCCAAGAAGTTACGTGCATAGTTCAATTGAAGGTGAAATTCACTAAACAAACGGAGGGAGACCTTCGAGAGGGAATCCGGAAGCGAGCAGAGAATACATTCAGCATGTCCAGCAGCCATTCCGGCACAGTTGGCCGTAAACGCGTCGGCAGCGGCAGCGCTGTTGGCAGCGATTTTTACTACGGCAGCGGTGGATCAACTGGCGGTGGTACCTTAAATGGCGGTGCTGGCGGTGGTGGGGAACAGTTGCGGCGACAGCGCTCGGCCGAGTGGCACAGCCATCGACATGGACATGGATATGGCAGCAGCAGCGAAGATGAATATCAAAATACCGCCCAGGCAACGGCCTTTGACACGCAGCTCTTGGCCCAGTTGTTGCTGCAGAGTCAGCAGTTGGCAAGTGAGTACACTGGCAAAAACAAGAATCTAAAATCAAGATTTTGGTCTTAGAACTAAGAACTTTGGTCTAAACAATGCGTCGAGAACATGAAAATCTTGAAGTACGAGGGCTGCTATATATATTTCTGGCCTAATAATGAAAATGCGAATATTTATCATCAAAAATTGTTTTATTGTTTTTCAAAGTATTCTCCAGCCTGATTTATACACTTTTGCATGCGCTCAAACCAATTGTCGAAGCACTTTTTCCACTCCGATTGAGACACCTCCAAAACATGGTTTTTGAACGCTTCAACAGCATCTTCTGGGCACGAAAATCGTTGACCACGCATTTTTTTCTTGATGTGCGGGAATAAAAAGAAGTCATTGGGTGCCAAGTCAGGGCTGTACGGCGGATGACCCATCAATTCGACGTTTTGGCCGGTCAAAAAGGCGCTGGTTTGAGCCGATGTGTGAGAGCTCGCGTTGTCATGGTGAAGAATGATTCGTCTTCTCTTGTTTGTTTTTCGAATTTCTCCGAAGACTTCAGGCAAACAAATTGTGGTGTACCACTCAGAATTGACCGTCCTTCGTTGCTCAAGCAGAACAGTCGCCACATGACCAGTTTTGCCGAAGAAACAGGCGACCATTTGCTTCGAAGTGCTTCTTCCACGAACAACTTTCGTTGGATTTGGCTCGTCTTCGAAGACCCACACGGTCGATTGTTGTTTTGTTTCGGGCTCATACGCATAGATCCAAGATTCGTCACCTGTGACGATCTTATGAACATCTTTTGAAGCACCGCGATCGTATTTTTTCAACATTTCTTTGCACCAATCGACACGAGCCTTTTTTTGAGCGATTGTCAAATTGTGCGGGATCCAACGACAACAAACCTTTTTTACGGTCAGGTGTTTATGTAATATCGAATGTATGCTGGTGGGAGAAATGCCCAAGGATGCCTCTATCTCCCGGTATGTCACATGACGATCTTGCATTATTAGTTCACGCACGGCATCAATGTTCTCTGGCACAACGGACGTTTTTGGACGACCTTCACGGAATTCGTCGTTGAGCGAACTGCGACCACGATATTCACGAATTCGTTATACCAGTTTTTCACGGTGCTATAGGATGGTGCTTGATCGCCATACAAAGACTTAAGTTCATCGATGCACTCTTGTCTGGATAATCCACGTCGAAAGTTGTGAAAAATGATCGCACGAAAATGCTCACGTGTCAATTCCATTTTTTTAACGGAATTGAATTGTTCAAAGCTCTGTAAGTTTAACAATTCACGATTAAATGACAACACGTTCTGAGTGATGTTATGCTAAAAAATGTCAACCTTTCCAATGGAAATATCAGATTGCACCTGGCAACACTTATTGTTGCCTAGGCCAGAAATATATATAGCAGCCTACGTAAGAAAACAAGACAATTTCAATTAAGACCAAGTTCTTATTTTCAAGATCATAAATTCTTTTATTTTCAAGACCACAAATCTTAGTATAGGAATAAAACTTATTATTCTATTCAAGACAAAAACTATCAAATAATGATTAAGCTTCTTAACATTTTAAGAAGGATGAAGTAAGTTTTAGTTAATCTGAGGTCTAGTAATGTCGAAATGACACTAAACAACAAACAACAACACACAAAACACTTGCATCTTTGAGAAGCCAGAACCAGTTGTGAATTCTAAGCCTCAAAAATTGACGAAATTTTAAGATTTTTGTTCTTATTTTAGGAGAAACAGATCTAAGATCTAAGATTTTTGTTCTTATATTAAGAACTTGAGATTTTTAGAATAATATTCTTAGCTTTAGTAATTTGGTCTTAAAATGGTCTTATATTAAGAACAAAATATTTAAATTTGAGAATTTTATTCTTATATTAAGAACATACGATTTTCAAGATTAATAATATTATTCTTAGTTTTTTGGTCTTAAAATATTCTTATTTGAAGAACAAAATATTTCAGATGCATGTTCTTGATTTTAGAAAGTGGTCTTTATTTTTCAGTGTAGACCAAAATGTAGATACAAGAGCATACAAAGACTAAGCTACAAATTGCCCCATGTACAAGTCAGCTCGACCTTCATTAATGATAAGTCAAGTCAAAGCTACTAAATATTCATTATTTTATATAATTGAATTATTCATTGGTCATCTGATCTCAATGTCCCCTCTACAAATATATACATACATACATTGTATCTATATCCCCTGTCACTATCTCAAGGACAGCTGAAGCAGGACAAAAGCCAATTGCTGACGCTGTCAAAGTATTTGTCTTTTTTTTTTGCCTTTTTTACATACACTTTTCCGAGCAGGCTATGTTTATTTTGCCATTGAATATGCCAATTACTTAGAAAATGGCATTACTAATTATAATTACATTACAGATAACAGAATATTGAATTGAAGGTGCAAATTCGAATATTTTATTTTATAACTATTTTTAAATTTCGATCATTCAGAAATGTTATTTGTATAATTTTGTAAAATATTATTAAAAATTATGCTATTTCCGGATTATAAAAAATTAAAAGTATCAGCTAATCGATAATATTATATATCTAGTCAGATTGAGAAGCTGTGACAATTTAGCTACCTTTTATTTTATTCAGACTCGAACTGAACCGACGAAGTCAAACAAGTCTTAAAAAGTTAATATGTTAGAGCAAAGTAAAGAAGAAATGTTTAACATTCTTAAAGAGGCTTCACTGTTGCTGTTAGCTTAAAATTGAGTTAAGTAAAGTCTTATACAATATTGTAAGACGAATCTTATTTGTCTTATACCCTGTTGAAAAATACATAACAGAAGCGGGCAGCATTAAGAACATTTAGATATTGTATATTTGCCTGTTATAATTCCGAATCCCAAATTACATAGTAATGATTATTTAAAGATTTTTAAGGATTTTCTTCAATGATAATGAATAAATTTGAGCGAAATAAATAAAAATCTTATATTATTTGTAAGTTTTATTTTTTCGCTCAAATTTAATCATTATCATTATTCTTTTTGTATATGTATTCTAGTCATTGATTTCTTGATGTGAAAAGTTTCAATAATCATTATTTTCGGTCCCTGAAATAATTTATAAAAAGCTTGACATATTGTTAAGCTTTAGAGTTACAACTATGATCTTTGGCACATTTGCTTGATTTTTTATAGGTTTTCAGTATTGAAAATTTCATAAAAATCTGTTGAGAAACTCAAAAGTTATGCGAAATGAAAAAAGATGTGTCCAATAACTGCGAATCTTGTTGTGCTTCACTCACGCTAATTGACCAAAGTGCCAATAGGGTATGCATTAGTCGATCATCCCTCCCTAGTACAATCCGACATTGTGCTTTTTCGGCTTTGGCTTTGGCTCTGATTGGATTCGATGCGATGCGATGCGATGCGACGCGACGCGACATTGGATTGGATTGCATTGATGGGTTTTGGGGGCTTTTGTGGCCGCTTGGGCTCGTTTCATTGAACACAAAACCACTTGACATTTTGTAGCTGACGGCGGGTCAACCAACAATTTTTGGCGTTGCTTTTTTTGGTCTGTTCGTCTACCTTTCTCAAAATACCCTGTAATTAAAAAAACGAATGGATGAAAGTGTTTAAAATTTAATTTGAATTGATATGAAACCATCGTACGCATAACTATCGATACAGTCAGTGGGACAGTCAATTAATTAGCCAAATTTATTAGCTATTGAATCAATCAGTCATTCAATCAGTCATTCAATCAATGATAAAATATGAAAGTCAGCTACTAATTGGAATATGAGAATCGCATGTGATTATAATAGAAATATGTGCTTTCCATACTTTATGTAGGGCATCTCACAGTCGATCACATGACCTTGAAGCACACTTTTTGTTCGGGATCACATTTGTTCCACGGATTTCAATCCGTTGCTCCGACAAATAGACAAAACTTTATGTGAAATCCCTCAAAAAACGGTTCGCAAATAATTGGAAACTATTGCAACGAACCAAAAGTGGAGCGAAGAATTGAACGAATTGAACTTAAATTTGTGTAGCTAAATTGCAGCACAAAATGTGAAATTGAAAAGTTGCAGGGAAAATGCGTTTAATTATAAAGGAAAAGTCAAGATGGAAATGAATGAACGTCCTCCAGGCGGTTGAAGATTTAAAAAAACTTCTCAGCTTCAATTCAATTGCGAGAACTCGGCTAAATGTGGAATGGAAATTGAAGAAGAAATTGATGGAATGGAGTGTGGATGAGAGGGGGTGGGAGGAAGGTGGGTGGGGAGGGGAGGGGAGTTACTAACAGAGTCAAACGCCTAATCGAAGCATAAAACGCAAATCGCCGCCTGCTGCGCAAATTTTTATGTTCCCTATTGCATTTCGCGTTTTCACTTCTTTCCCTCTAAGTGTGTGTGTGTGTGCGCGTGTGTGTGTGTGTGTGTGTATTTTGCTTTTATTGTCTGTTAATATTTAATGCAATTTACGATTCATTTTTTACAACCTCATAACTTTGGGTGCCCGTTATTCCCAGCCGCCCAGGGAGTGATTGTTGTTTTTCTTTTTTCTTCTCTCTCGCACTTTTGGTTTGGGACTTGCTGTTGCCAAATCTGGCTAAATCAAGACGCCCGGGGGAGTTATTGGAAGGTCAACTAACGCGTTGTCTCACTGCTACTAATAGTTTATTTAGTCTAGCTGTCTAAACTTAATTCAGTTGACTGACTGTCAAAGAAAAAACAGATTTTATTGATTTTATTGATTATCGGATTAAGTGAAATTTCAACGAATTCGAAAAAAGAATCAAATTGAAATACGCTACTTAAGATTCCCCGACTAGCACATACCCTGTGGTCTATAATTATGAACAATACTACTTGGGTTGATTGGGACTTCAATGGTTTATCGAACATAGAATCAAATTCGAATACATAACTCAAGACTGCTCGACTAGCAGCTACCCTGTAGTCCAAAATATGAAACTACTTAATTATGGTTGGGTCGAATGGACTCAGTGAAGAAAGAAACTATTAAAAAATTTAATAGTCAAAATTGCTCGATTAATCCAAAGTCTAAAAATATATATAGTATACAAAGCACATTGCCGTTCTAATCATAAATACAGGGTATATTGAAGCCTCAGAATACATTCGTAGTTTTAATTAATCTATTTAATACACTTAAATCAAATTTTTTTAAATTTACAGGGTATACATATATACATACAATAGCCTTTTTAAAAGTATTGGTCCAGCTTCCATACACATTTTAAGCTATTTCGTAAGATTTATTAAGGTCAAGGATTTGGTTCAAATCTTGGTTTAATTTAATACAGGAATCATATTTTTATTACAATATATTTTTCTTAATTTTTTACTTAACTAAATTGTTTTTATTTAAAAAATTGAAATGTAAATAATCAAGCTAATTTTATGACATAATTATGACTTATTATATTATGATATTTATTCGAAGTCTTTAATAGTTTGATTTAAATAATTGATATAGTGTCATATCGACATTACTAGACCTCAAATCAGCTAAAACTCACTTATTATTGAATAATTTTAAAATACATGAGCATGCACTTCATTGGCATATTCATATTTACAGGGTATGCATAAATAAGTACATTATGAAGCACAGTCATTACTAGCTCCCTGTCTCACTCTATCTATCACTCTCTCTCTCTCTGCCCAGGCATGGAGCATTACAATTCGGACTGCGAACCGGAATATCTGCGTCAACGCGATCGCCGCAGCGAAGATTCCAGCCTGGAAGTGACATACGCCCAACCTCATCCACGATCCTCTGCCAGGGACGCAGCGGCAGCGGCAGCGCTGTCGCCGCTCAAGCTGGCGACTTTGTCGGCCAGCACCGCAGCTGGCAAATATCAATCGAACGCGAATCTGGGACTTTTTCCCAACAGCAGCAGCAGCAGCAGTACGCTGACAGCGGCAGCGACAGCGACAGCAACAGCGACGCGCAGTACAAATCCCTTCCTAAACGCCAAGTACGCAGCCGACGAGGCGCAACTCGAAGCAGCGGCGGCGACAGCGACGCCAAGCAGCGCGTATCTGCTGCCCGCGTCGGCGTCCTCGTCGACGGCGGCGTCGAGCAGCCAGCGCAGCCAGCGCAGCGGCGCCGCACGCAACACGTTGAATCGTTTAAGCGGCATGACCAGCAGCAGCAGCGGCGCCTCCGCCCTCTCTGTCAATCGCAGCGATTCGCTGCGTGAAAAGGCGCAACAGCTCGTCGCAGCAGCAGCAGCGGCAGCGGCGACGACGTCGACGGCGTCAGCGACGGCGACAAAGTCTGCAGCGCTGCATTGCGTCGGCAGCGATTTGGATGATTTTGCGGGCAGCAGCGGGGAATCGGAACCGCCGCCGGAGCCAGCGCCGCCAGAGATTCCGCCGCGTACGCAGTCGCTGCTAATGTCCTTGCGCAAGCATTCGGACTACAAGCTCAAGTACGAGGAGAAGGGGGACCAAAAACATGAGGAATTTATTCCAACCAGCCAGCTGCAGAAGGGTGAGTAACAAAGGGAACTGCCAAAAAGTACCGAGGTACCAAATAAGTACCTAATGGTGCTAAATAAGTCCTAGCTATTTTCCGGTAAAAGTTCTAAAAATATCCTTTAAATAATATCCCTCAGCTAAAGCGTTGCTTTTTCGGCAGCTTTGGGACAAAAGCTCAGCCGTAACATGGCTGTTAACTAACAGTTTAACATCCCAGTGGCGGAAATTCGCGTTCGAAAATCGATTACAACCACCCAGTGGCGGGAACCAGCCACAACCGATTGTTGTAACGCTACGGAATGCATCGGCGAATGTACATACGTAATCGATGTTTTCTCTAGTTGTTTGAACGTAGGTTGGTAATGGGGCGCTGTTTTGGCTCATACTGTTCTGCCATCGAACATGCACGAATGTCTTTCGGCTTTTGTTATTCTTCTTTGGTTGCAACAATTGTTGCAAACACGGGTTGTTGTTTGTGCAAATTTTGTTCGTTTCTTTTCCGACATTGTTTTGTTTGTTTGTTTTGTCGCGTGTCACTTCTGTTTTACCGCGTGGCTGCAACACTTCATCAAATTTAAAGGAAAGTAAATCTGAGTAAACTTATTGATAATTAAATTGTTTTAAACATATAATACATATTTATATTTAATATAAAGAAATGGACAACAATACCGACATCGCCCTTAAATCCCTGGAAGCCAGACAACGACAAGGACAACGGCAAGGAAAACGACAAGGAAAACGACAAGGAAATAGATTTAGCTAATTTGTTATTTTAATTTTTCTTATTTTTTATTTTATTTTTAATTTTATTTTCAATTTTATTTTCAATTTTATTTTCAATTTTATTCATTTTTTTCTAATTTTGTGTTGCATTTTTAATTTTATTTTTATATTCAATTTTATTCATTTTTTTCTAATTTTGTATTAAATTTTTATTTTAATTTATTTTTATTTTCAATTTAATTCTTTAATTTATATATAATTTCTACATATTTAATAAAAATATTGTTTTGTTTTAAAAAATAAAAATCTTTTATTTTGGGGTGGGCTTACAATATGCATTACAATCCTATAGGCATGGTATACCAGCCAGTAAAGCATCTGCATTACGATCCTATACGCAACAATATACAGGACGGTAATGCAACACGAAAGAACTCACTCAATTAATCGCATTACTGGCTCGATTACAAGTATGCGGTTTTGAAGCTGGTCTTGCTTAACAGCGGACAACCTTAAGGAACAGTAATGCGCGTTGTGGTATGAACTCGCAGCCGTACTGGCCACGACGTATGGTGGTTGTAATCGATTTTCGAACGCGAATTTCCGCCACTGGGCACCATACGTCGTGGCCAGTACGGCTGCGAGTTCATACCACAACGCGCATTACTGTTCCTTAAGGTTGTCCGCTGTTAAGCAAGACCAGCTTCAAAACCGCATACTTGTAATCGAGCCAGTAATGCGATTAATTGAGTGAGTTCTTTCGTGTTGCATTACCGTCCTGTATATTGTTGCGTATAGGATCGTAATGCAGATGCTTTACTGGCTGGTATACCATGCCTATAGGATTGTAATGCATATTGTAAGCCCACCCCAAAATAAAAGATTTTTATTTTTTAAAACAAAACAATATTTTTATTAAATATGTAGAAATTATATATAAATTAAAGAATTAAATTGAAAATAAAAATAAATTAAAATAAAAATTTAATACAAAATTAGAAAAAAATGAATAAAATTGAATATAAAAATAAAATTAAAAATGCAACACAAAATTAGAAAAAAATGAATAAAATTGAAAATAAAATTAAAAATAAAATAAAAAATAAGAAAAATTAAAAATTAAAATAACAAATTAGCTAAATCTATTTCCTTGTCGTTTTCCTTGCCGTTGTCCTTGTCGTTGTCTGGCTTCCAGGGATTTAAGGGCGATGTCGGTATTGTTGTCCATTTCTTTCTATCAAATATAAATATGTATTATATGTTTAAAACAATTTAATTATCAATAAGTTTACTCAGATTTACTTTCCGTTAAATTTGATGAAGTGTTGCAGCCACGCGGTAAAACAGAAGTGACACGCGACAAAACAAACAAACAAAACAATGTCGGAAAAGAAACGAATAAAATTTGCACAAACAACAACCCGTGTTTGCAACAATTGTTGCAACCAAAGCAGAATAACAAAAGCCGAAAGACATTCGTGCATGTTCGATGGCAGAACAGTGTGAGCCAAAACAGCGCCCCATTACCAACCTACGTTCAAACAACTGGAGAAAACATCGATTACGTATGTACATTCGCCGATGCATTCCGAAGCGTTACAACAATCGGTTGTGGCTGGTTTCCGCCACTGGGTTGTTGCAACCAAAGAAGAATAACAAAAGCCGAAAGACATTCGTGCATGTTCGATGGCAGAACAGTATGAGCCAAAACAGCGCCCCATTACCAACCTACGTTCAAACAACTAGAGAAAACATCGATTACGTATGTACATTCGCCGATGCATTCCGTAGCGTTACAACAATCGGTTGTGGCTGGTTCCCGCCACTGGGTTGTTGCAACCAAAGAAGAATAACAAAAGCCGAAAGACATTCGTGCATGTTCGATGGCAGAACAGTATGAGCCAAAACAGCGCCCCATTACCAACCTACGTTCAAACAACTAGAGAAAACATCGATTACGTATGTACATTCGCCGATGCATTCCGTAGCGTTACAACAATCGGTTGTGGCTGGTTCCCGCCACTGGGATGACAGTCGACTGTTAACTAACAGCTTAACGGCGCTTAAAGCTTTGCATACTTTTAAGATGTTGATTGAAAATGAATTGGAATAAAATTAGTTGAACTAGTCTAATTACTACTTTCAATGTTTTTCTTTATCTTTCTAACAGATTATATTATCAGCGATAATCTTCGCACAGTGGAGCAACAATTAAGACCCATTTCACCCGGCGATTCACAGGGGTGAGTGCAAGAATCCATTCAATAATTTGAAATCCATTCGAATATAGACAAGTTACTCGGCTTTTAAGTAGGGCTAAGTATGGATACCTTAAGCTTTAATCTATAAAAGTCATTAATTAGTAAGAAAATCGGTATAATTTAAAACATATTTAATTTTAAATATATATTACTGAATCATGAATAAACAAATATTGTTAAAATCTTTTATTTGGAAATAGGTGGCACTCTGATATTAAAAAAAAAGGATTTTAACTGTCTTCAAATTAATTTTGTGTTACTTATTTAACAGTGAAAAAAGTTCCAAAAATGATTTTTAAAACAATCACAAGTCATTCAACAAAAATAAAAATTATTGACTAAAAAAATTTGATTTTCTGGATTTTCTTCAATTTTTTTAACGCTTCAGGGTTTTCCAATACCATTTATAATCTTGCAAATGGAAACGAACGATTTTTAAAATTTTAACTTAAATTAAAAATTGAAATTTGTAAGAGCTCTTACTTCAAATGGCTAAGAAACAATTTAATAGATTCGAAATGTCTTTACTTCGGATTTCAACTAAGTACTAAAAAAATATCCATAGAAATATCTGCATCTATATATTGTATGTTAGTATGAACATTCGTAATTCCTTGTGGACTTTAGAAACCGCAGCGAGCAACGCAGTTGTCCTCGCGCTATCTGTGGCATGTGGCATGTGGCAAGAGGCAACTTGAAGCCACCAAAACTGACCACAAACTTGGCAACAATGGAACCTAGAACCTAAAAAACAGAGGACAAAGAAAGAAAGGGCACTGAAACAACAACAGATACACTGAGAAAAAATTAAATTCAATCCAAAATTCAAGTTTAAATTTCTTGATTTAAACATGTATTTCTTAAGTATTTATTCAGGATACTTTTGGTAAATCAAAATAGTTAAAAAAAAACGTGAAACTTGTTTTAAGAAATTGTGAAATATTCGAACTATTGACTTCATTTGGTATTGATTTTGTCAGTGTAGGAGAGTAATGTGTAGAGCAGTGTGGCATGAGTAGAGAAAGAGAGAGAGAGAGAGAGAGACAGAGAGAACTGGAGTTGGATTGAATGTTGGGAGTTGAATGTTGTCGCTGTTGGTCTCTAATCTGTGTGCAACTTCGGCTCCTGTTACCAACAACGGCAACAATGATGACAACAACAACGTCAACAGCAACAAGGAGAAGAAGGAGATAGGAAGAGGCAGGAGGAGGAGAAGGAAGAAGAGGAAGTAGAGCTCTGGTGAACTGCAATAACAAAGTAAAGCGAGCCTCATGTTAACGGCAATTAAATCTGCAAATGGTTTCGCATTGGCAGCAGCCACTTGCCACATGACACCAACCAACCCCTCACCCTCACCCTCCCTCCAACACTCTTCACTCCCACCCAAACTACCCCCCCCACCTGTTGCCTCTCCTTCTCGCTTTTCTCGTATCTCAACTCCATTGTAATCCTCGACAGACGTTGCTTCCTCCCCTCTCCCCCTCCGACCCTTTGGCCCCAAAAAGCCGCAGCGCCCCAAACTTCAAAATGGCTGCCATGCCGCGGCGGAATGTCCCCGCCAGCTACTTCCCTCCCTTATCCCTGTCCCTACTTCCCTGCCCCTCATCTCCCTGTGCTCGGGCAAAAGATGTCCGTAGCATTTTGTGGTTTTGTAAGCGGCTTTCGCTTCGCATTTTGTTTGCGTTTCTCATCGACCTACCCCCCGCCACCCACCGAGCACCCTTCGCCCCGCACCCCTTCACGTCCTACTCGAGCCTTTTGCTGCCTCCTGCCGCCAGGTGGCGCTTGCTGCAGGCTGCCACCTGCTGCGCTGTCTACATGTGTTGCGTTGCAAGCATAATTAAAGAACTCACTTGCAGATTACGTGGCTTTATAGGTTTTAACCTGCGCCCCCTATCTCCCCTCTCTCTTCGCCCTCTCTCTCTCTCTTTCTTGTCAAACAGGATATGTTTACTTCCTTCTTGTTGTGCTTCATCTTCAGCTCAATGTTGTTGTTAATGTCTCATTATACCCTCTACTCGTACAGTGCTAGGGTATATTGTTTTCATTGCTTTGTATGCAACATATAGAGAAGGAGGCGTGACAAACTCAAAAAATATTCCTTATATTTATCTTAGAGTCTCAAAGAGCTAAAGCCACCCAATCTGGAATACAGATTTCTATGAGCCCCACGCTGATTTATTGTATTCAATAAATTGTTACTATTATAGCAACTATAAGAACTAGATGCCTTTCGTTCTCACGAATGCGAAAGGGCGTTCAGAATATTGTCACACACCCAACGGCCTACGCAAAGCAGTAAAAGCTACGTCACATCCACAATTGTTCAGGTAGAATGACCTCTTTAGTGGTAAACGGTTCCTTTTGATATTATTAATCATCCTGTTGAATCACATCAAGATCGGATAAATGTATCCATAGTTATGGGTGTTTTAGGTTTTTGGAGGATGCCAATTTCTATACCGTGGGAGTTTTAAATTTGAATTTACACTTTAAATGAGTAATGGGTATCTTAGAGTCCCCCCTCTCTCTCTCTCTCTCTCTCTGCCTGTCTGTCTGTCTCTTTCTTGCCTTCATGTGCATTCTAGCTGCATTTAATTTGCTTACTCAAAGGATTACGGTAAGCGTTTCATGCAGTAAATTTTCAACGTCAATGACGCTAATGTGGAGCTAATGATTGTTAAGGGAAAGAGCGAGAGAGAGTAAAGGCGAAAGAAAGAGAGAGAGAGAGCATGTCAAAGCTACGGCAAACAATTTTTGCAGGCAGTACAAACAAAAGATAACTGTGCCAGACACCTTAAAATACAGAGTGAGAGAGAGATAGATAGAGATGGAGAAAGGAAGAGCATATGTGTTTAGAAAAATAAGGTTAATTGAGCCAAAAATATAATAGTAAATAAAATTACCAAATCAATTGCAATACTTTTACATATGTATCTCTAATCTCTCAATTTTTAGAAAACTATCGAAACTATCGCTTACAAAGAGTACACACTTCTATTGTCATTATCGATTGATTTGGATTGGAATATATGTTTTCATTATTTTATTAAATTACTAATATATTTTTCTTAAATAGAAATTGAATTATAGAGATAATACTGCCTAATCTTATTGCAAATGAACTATCGATAACATTGTCCAGGGCCACTAATCAACTATCGAACTATCGAAATGCACAATATTATCCATTCAATGAATCGTAAAGAAGTTTGACTGTCATTCAAATATACATATATTTCCATATAAGGGTTAATCGCGCGTGTCGCACGTAACATTCGTAAGTTTTTCTCGATGAAACTATACAAAATATATATTTTTGGGCTTTTGAAAGATGAACCGTCAACTTTTGTGTAGTGCTAAGAGGGATTCAAATGTACTTTCCAATGGCACAAAATAGAACTTCAGTCATCTACTTTTTGAAAGAATTGTTCATAATGTTGTCTAGCGAACGTTACACAAAATGGAAGTGACTTTTAAATTTTCCATTTCATTTGTAATTTTTAGCGAATTATGCATAATAAATCACACACAATCCAATATCTTAAAGAAAGCTGAGAGTAAAAGATTGCAGAAATAACTTATTTAAAATAAAAAAAAAATGTATGGCTATTTAGCAAACGACGTGAGCGAAAGTGTCGCACGCAACATTTTTTCTATAACATATTTATGTTGTTTCTGTCTTTATCTTTACTTAAATGATATATAGAAAGCAGCTTGAAAAACTTGTTGTAAATTAAACTTTCAATATATTTTCAAGAATGTAAATGGTTCATGTTACAATCTTACTATCATACTTAATGTAATCGCTCGAATACAAACGGTCTATTTTGATATTTTTAAGAAAATGGACAATAATATATAAAAAGTAAATTTATTTCAATGTAGAATCGATATGCTCATCCTAATGAATTTCTTCCAGCGTATATTGGTTACAAACATAACTTGAATACATTTCTAAAAGAAAATTTCACAAGATTTCGCGGTTTACATACTGAGCTAGTTCAATGTTAACAATTAAATAGAATTAGAACTAGACATAGAAAAAATAATACAAATATTTATATTTTAAATTTAGAAGTATTTATGTACAAATAATAATCACATTTAATAATAGCTGCAAAAATAAAAGAAATGTTTCAAATTCAATAGAGATCTCCAAATAATTACAGCTTCCGTTCAGGCGCACTGCCTGCTCTCGGAACTAGTTCATTAGGTGCCATGTCGGGTGACATTTGAATGGCCAATCGAGTTGTCAAATGGAGAAGCTGCCACAACTGTCAGTCTGTCAAGTTGCAGGTGCCACAACTCGTAGGTGTTGTGCTGCATGCAACCAAAACGTGCAACTACCAAGAACAAGGGCACCACATTTTGTGGTATCAAAAGCGGGGGCGGCAAGGGGCAAGTGGGCGTGGCAAGCAGAGCGTGTAAACGACAGCCTAAGACGTCGATTGACAGCGATGCTAAAACTTAGCACACAAACACACAGAGTTTCCCATTTTGACCAGGCCAAAAAGGGAGAGGGGGCAAATAGGAGAAAGGGGGTAAAGAGGAAGGGCAAGAGGAAGAGGAAGAGAAGTGGATAAGTCCTTGCAGTGTCGTTGACAGTCGTCATGCGCAGCTACTTAGATGGACATAAAATTATGATTACAGCAAATACCACATGTCACAGCTCCAATTCA
This sequence comes from Drosophila suboccidentalis, assembly GCA_037043435.1. Lineage (NCBI taxonomy): Eukaryota > Metazoa > Arthropoda > Insecta > Diptera > Drosophilidae > Drosophila > Drosophila suboccidentalis. Next base: position 874,192 of record JBAMBK010000663.1, on the reverse strand, counting down.
GACCAAGACCAAGGGAAAGCAGCAGAAGGAGAAGAAGGAGAGGAGAAGAGAGGAGAAGGGGGCGTCGTTAGCAGGAAATAGGCGAAACTCACACCCGAAACTCACTCACATGCAGTCAATAACCGAGCCTCAGACTAACGACCATTGCCATGGATTACACTAAAAAAAGGAGAAGATGATACAAGAACCAGAAGAAGACGCAGTTAAACGGGGGACAGCCACAGACTGATAGACTCAAAGTTACCCTGTAGTAAAAATGGACATCGATATTTTATATTTTTAAAAAATATGAATTTGGTTTGAGGAATAAAATATTAATTTAACCATTAAAAATTATAGAAAGTTATATATTAAAGCGATATTTAAGTAAAAATTAAAATAAAAATACTTTCAACAGCCATACAAAATTATAAATAATTAATATATAGTCTAAAACTATGCTTACATCGATATTATATCGATATTTAAGTAAAAACTAGAATATCGTATTCATGTAAAAAAAAAACAAAAATACTTTAAATCTTTTATCTTTTTATTAGTTTTGAGGGTTTTTTTTGTATAAATTTAGCGAACGTTAAATAAAATAAATATCGATATTCATCGATATCTTTTTGAAAAAAAAAACTATAAGTATAGGAAATTTAATTAAAGTAAAAACTTGTAATTAACTAATTTGCTTTGGTATCTATGTGATTCATTATTTTACAAAAATATGCTATTTATTTTGAAAAATGTACAGACACTAATGGATAATCTATAAGCCCACTGAACCAAAAGCTCGTTTAAAATATCGCTAACGACCCTTATGCGAAACATCAACGTGCAAAACTATCGAGAAAACACTCGCAAACGATCCGCAAAGTAATCACCCGTCGCTCAGTTTGTGGCAGAGAAAGTTTCGTTCTCGATAGCTCGCAGAAGATTCGTTTGCGAGCCTTCTTCGATAGTGTTTGCGAGCCTTTTCGATATCTTTTGCGACTCACTTTGCGTTAATGCGAATGCGATAATTTGACGATACTTTCGCCTCTCGTATCACCTTCGAGCTCGAATACGATAGTTTTACGATACTCTCGCTTGACACTCGCTTCGTGGTGCAGTGGGAGGACAGTTTTACATTTAACCGATTTAACCGACAAAAATGATCTTGTGAAAAACTTATATACTCATATTCATTAACACTACAGGGTACAAAAAAAAAGAAATAGAGGAAGAGTAGGAGTAAAACTGGCTCTGCCGAAAACGAATCCCAAAGTAATTCATTAAAATAAGCTCACGAATGTGCCATAAAAATCGCGTGCTTTGCCAGAGAGAGGGAGAGAGAGAGAAAGAGGGAGAGAGTGAGAGAGGGAGATAGCAAATGTTGAATGGAAAGCATCTGGGATGGAAAGTGATGTCGCTGCTGTCGCTGGCATTTCAAATTGCCACAAGACGAGACGAGGTCATGATGATAGTGTAGAGTAGTGTGTTCAAGCCAAGTTAATACACTCTCCAGACAAGTATCCTGTAACTGTATTCTATTTATATATATATATATCGTATGTATGCCCTTCGCCTTTGCTCCCCTCCCCTCTCCACTCCTATCCCCTCTCAATTTGCCTGCTTCAATCGCTGGTTTGATTGAAAGCCTTGCACTCGAAGCATGAAATTGGCAATTCGAATCGTTTTAGCTGTAAACTTTCGTGCCTTCTACCAACTCTTGTACTGCAATTGTTAGTGTCCTTCCTGCTTCCTGGAGAGGGCGGTAGTTGGGGTAGTTGCTTGGGGGGTGTAAGGCAAGGAGACTTTGGGGTAACCGTATCTTTATATGGCCTAGCGGTGGCATTAATAAGACATTTCTGTGGATTAGCTGATTTTCGGGACACGATTTCCACGCTGTCATAGATTGTCGCCCATTTTTATGTGTTCTTTGCAACTGAAATGGAAATGAAAATAGATCGGATCATCGTGTTCAACGCTTAAATTGACAGTCGCTGTCAACTTGCATTCAACCGTGTACAATTCAATTTCAATTTGCAGTCATTGATGTGTCCTATTCACAATTTATTTATTTTATTTTTAAAACTAAATTAAGTATCTTTTCAATTATTATATGTATTATATACATATATAGTTAATGCTGTCAACAAATACCTTAATTTATTTTTATATTTTTTACCTTAAAGCGTAGTACGCTCTAGCTGAAAACATTTTGGGCGCTCGAAATGTTCGATGTTTTGAAGTCCGGCCTTACAAACTTCAGTGTGACAGCATAATACCAAAAATCACTAAAAAGTTGAGAGATTGTTGGTCTTATGCTGCTGTGGTCACACTGTTGCGTCAGCTGTGCACAACAAACAAATACATAACATTGATAACAACAAAATAGAGAAAATGAACCGAATTGACAGGATAAGAGAAGTAGCAGCGACTAATACCCTAATTATTAAATTAAAAACTATAAATTATAAAAATCACATTAAAATGTTTTTTTTCGGTTAAATCCCACAATATTGGCCTCTGTTGCACCTCCTTAATCAGTCTAATTCGCTCTTTGTGTTCAAAGATCTCAATTCGGCTCTTATTTTGCTGTTTGTTGGTCGCCATTTCTGTTCAAAAAGATTTCGACTAGTCGAAACAACGATTCAATCGATGTTTTGAAAGGTCAAAATAAAGCTGCCATCTGTTGACCAAACAGTGTTGTAAAACACCAGAAAATATTCTGAACTGCCCATATTTAGGTACAGCGTACATAGGTTTAGAAATGGCCTTACAAAAACATTTCGAGCATGTTTGCAACCCTTTTTTTTATATGGAGTTTTGGCCTTGCAAACATATTTTCGGCTAGAGCGTACTACGCTTAAGTTTAAACTTTTTCAATCAGTTTTCAATTTCAACGCAATAAATTTTCTTGAGTGTTATATAATACTAATTTTAGCATCAATTTCAAATTTCAATTCAATTTGTTTTCAATTTACATTCAATTTTGATCATTTTTCTCTGAGCGAAACAAGTTTAATAAATTGCTAATTTAAATGTACAATTTAATTTCAATTGAATATTTAAACAAAAGACTTTTGTTTGACTTGCCAAACTTTCATTAATTTCATTAATTTCAACTATTTACTTTATCAGCTATATATTTCAATGAATTTTTCTTTCCAAATTTATTGCTTGAGAAACTAAAATTATACTTGAGTTGAATACTACAATATAAAGTTAACTTTAAGTTTCAATTAACATTTCAATTGTTTTCAACTTGAACGAATGTCTAATTTGTGTTAATAAAAATAAAAATTTAATTTTAATCTTTAACATATCTTTAAATATCTTTCTACAAACTCTTCAGCAATATAGAGCATATTGAATAAATTGTTGTTCAATTGCACAGTTTACTTTTAATCTGTTTGAAAGACATTTACTTGTCAATATGTTAATTATTTTCCTGATAACTTTATTTCTTCAATTTATTTCATACAGTTTTCCAGCTAGACAATTGAAACTTGGCTGCCTTTCAATTTCCATAGTTTTTTTTTTTTTCAATTGCAGCGAGTTGAATTGATTTATGTTTTGTTTGATTTGAATTTGGTTTCTTCTATTTTTTTTAGCACGCCCCCGTAATGTTGAAAAGATGTAAGGTATATGTAAGTAGTCGGTTGAATATCATTGGCAGCTCGTTAACTATTGAAAGTTGATGTTCAAGTTGAAGTTGAAGCTGTGAATTTTCCATGTTGTTGTTGTTGTTGTTGTTGTTGAAGGGAGATGCACACTGACAGCTGAAGATGTATGATGGAAATTAATAAAACAAGCGTAAACACTTAAAAGGCGCTCCTCCGGCCACATGCGAGTGACTCAATCGATTGAATCAACCCTCGCTCCCTCCCTTTCTCTCTTCCTACCTTCCTCTGTCTACCTTTGCAATCCGTTGACTGAATGACTGACTGGGCTGCCTATAGGACAGACAGAGACGACAGCGCGCAAAAGTAATTGAAAACAATCATTAAGAACTGTAAAGAACAAAACTAGATGGAAGATTTAATACCCTTTAAGAGTCCTGAGAATTTGCTTGGAACAATTGAAATTTTATAAATTTCAGTTTCTGATTTAATTGAACTGTATTTTACTATTTTATTATCATGTACACAGAAATAAATTACACAATGCTGAACAATTCACAGTTTGGTCAAACAATCATTTCGTTTAAGTCTTTAATGAGTTATGGAATTCTTAAAGATCGATTTTCGGTGGCTTTTCTAACCGATTCGATATACTATAATAATGGCATACAAATTGAGAGACTAGTTCACATACTATATAAACTAGTGATGTACAAATCAGGTACCGCAAATAAGAGTTATGTATATGCTACATAAATTCCTATTTCAATCGGAACTATCGATATCAGCCAAAAACTTATATTTTAAATTTATAAAAATTAAATCAAATTTAATTCTTATTTTAAATTTTTACTTAATAGGCCAAAAATAATCATAAAAAATCAATTTTTAAATAACAGTTGTGAAATAATACTTTTTTCTGATATTTCCAATAAAATTAAAAAATAAGAATTATTTTTTGATTTTTATTTTAAAAGTTACTGGTAAGAGTTATTCCGTAACTTATCCCTTGAATATCCCTTGAACCAAGTGGTGTATTACCAAAATATATATTTAAATATATTATTGATCTATGATTCGAGACCTTTCATATGATGCATCACATGTCCTTCAAGGACGAATATTTAGGATCCGACTATTTTCTATTATATTACATTTTAGTAGTAGTAATTATTGTCAATCACAATACCAATTGATACTAAAAATATAAAAAAATTCATAAAAATACCAAAAAAATACTAGAAATCATGAAAAATGAATCGAAAAGTTTGAAATGTTTCAGATTTTGGACCAAGCAACTTTACAAGTCAAAATTTGTGCGTGTATTTTGTATTTACAATAACGATTTCATTTCTTTAAATATTTTTTACTTTATCGATATATCGTTAAAATTGGGAGATATATCGCCAACTGTCGTTTTTTCGATTCAGATATTTCACATCCACTTTCCTGCGTTACACATTCCATTACCAAAAGATAATACCCTCTTTAAGGGTATAAAAAAAACTAAAATACTTGGCTCACATTCTGTCTCAGTCTACAGCTATCTCTCTCTCTCTCTCTCTCTGTGTCTTTATGTGTATCACTTAATTATAACTGTACACACATCTACCGCTTTGTACTGTGACTCTGTGGGATACTCGACTGCACAGTTGACCGTTTACTTTTTCACTTCATTAAAGGAGTTGCTCGAACAACAACCGAAACAACAACAACAACGAGAGTTGTTCAACCAACAACAACAACAACAACAACAACAAACAACAAACAACGAAGTCGCGACTTCCAACTGAGTTTTGGGTCTTAAGTTCTCGGACCTTTTCACATTATTTATTTCTTTATTAATTATTGTTTTGCCCAAGCTGTGTGCGCTCTTTCAACTCGCTCTTTCAATCTTGGGCGCTTCAGTTTCAATCTGATTTGCATATTTCTTGCGTTCTTTGATTGCCACTCGCAATTAGCTAAAGTTTTTCTTCTCCCTTTCTCTCTCTCTCTCTCTCTCTGTCTCACTTACTGGGCACATTCTCGATTTCGCGTAATTATCTTCAATTGTTTAATCGCCCACTGATTTGGCTTAATTACAGCCAAATTAGCCGCCAGCAATTGAAATTGAATTTGCAACACAGTTCAACACAGAGTTGAACGTATGGGAAAATTCCATCGTGGCTTCAACTTGCAATTTTCAATTGAACTCTATCGATTTTTAATTGCCGCCCAAATTGATGGCGAATTGAAATGGTCAAAATAAAACTGCAAAATATGCTTAGCATATTGAAAACTCTGTTTTATTGAAATTGTTTAATTGAATTCGAAATCTTGTTGAATTAAACTTTAAATTAGCTAGAAATAAGTAGCTTTTTAATTAAATCTCGGATTTAAGTAAGAGCAACATTTGTCATTGAGCCAAAATGCAAGTTTTTCAACTTTAGCTAATTAAATTGATGGAAATTGATTAACAAATTGATTAATTCAAAATTATATTAAAAGACTACAATTTCAAAAAGCTTAAAAAATACAAAACTGTTCTTCTGGGAATTATAACAATGGTTTAAGTATTTTCATTGAGTCATTGAATTATTACATTGATCTTAACCAATTATATTGAAAGGGTTATTCGATGGAAATTGACACAGGAAAAATTGCGATTTTTTAAAGCCTGTCTGAATAATTTATAATTTAAATCAATTAATTTAATTAAATTGGAAAAGTAACTATAATTGAAATTGAAGGGCGTTCTTAACTTGGGTTGAAAAGCATTGAAAATTATTTTAAAAAAATACATAATTAATAAAATTTTTACCATGTAAAATTACAATTTTAAAATAATTTCTCATAAAAATGAAAATATTTTGTTTTATAGCAAATGTATTTGGAATTAAATATGGGCATTTCCAGAAAAAGGTCCACCACGACGAAAAACGTAAAATTGATTGATCTTGTGAAATTTTCTTCCAAAAATGTATTCAAGTTATTTATTTTATCAATATACGCTAGAAGAAATTCAATAGGATGAACATATAGATTCTACATTGGAATAAATTCACTTTTTCCATATTTTTGCCCATTTTCTTAAAAATTGATTTTCAAAATGGACCGTTTGTATTTTAACGATTACACTTAGTAGGACAGTAAGATTGTAACATAAACCATTTTAATATATAGAAATATAATGAAAGTTTAATTTAAAACAAGTTCTAAGAGCTATATATCGGAATATAGAATAATATTTGATGAACAAACTCTTGGAAAAACTAGGTGGAAATCTTGTCACGTTCGCGATGTCACGTTACAAATTACTTAGAAAACTTGTAAAATATATAAAACGGTAGTTACATATCAAAATTATTTCTAAAATCGAAAACTGCATTATTTTATTATGGTTTAAGAGTATTTCCTTCCAAATTACTCGTCACATTTCGCAGACATTCGCATTTGTCAAGATGAAGTCAAAAATGACTTCCATTTTTCGTCGCGTTCGCGATGCATTGTTTTCTATAAATAATTAAAAAACGACAAGTCTTCAAAGATTGTCTTTTATCATAAAAAAAGAGTTGATAAAATGCATTAAACACGTGAGAAAACAGTTTTGAAAATGTCAATTTTTGCCATTTTTTTTTTTTCATTTAAAGTCGTTCGAATGTCGAGTTCGCGATCCTGGAAATACTTTTATGTATAAAAATATTGAAATTTGAAAAATTCAAAAAGTATCTTCGATTGTGATTGAAATGTATCTTCAAACGAAATTAATTGGCACTGATCATGAGATTATTACTATAACATAATTTCAATCAATTTAAGTATGTAATATGTATGCCATGTAAATTCTATTTACTTCTACATATGTACATACATATGTAGCTTTTAGCCTATGTACATACACACATACATTTGTCTGTACATTCTGATATGCACATAAATCATAACATATCATATCATATCGTTTTACCAAAAAACAAATGTTAACAACAACGGCCAACAACAACAATGCGGGCCCACGCAGCAAAAAGAACGAAACGGACGAAGAAGAGGAAACAAGAAAGAAGAATTACAGTTTCAGCGCTCGGACCACAGATCTCAACAGACCTCAAGTGGCGCTGAGAGCTGGCGCTCAAGTGTGCACACAAACACACACACACACACACACACACCGAGCGTAGAAATACAAATGATGAGAGCATATTCGAAAGAGAGTGGGAGTGAACAATGCTTAGGGTGCTGCAGTGCGAGAGAGCGAGAGGGCAGGAAGTCCATCGCTCATGTGAAATTCATAAATTCACGCCGCAGACGACGACGACGACGACGACGACGCAATTAATCTGCTTTTGGCTGCTGGCTGCGCAGTCGCCGTTGTCGTTGTCGTTGCCTTTGCCGTTGCCGTTGCCTTTTTGCGCCAGCGCGCAGCTGTTGACAACTGCGCTGTCGCCGCCCGCTGCGCCCGTTGATTGCCCAATAGTAAATTTGTCGCAGAAAACTGTACAGAATTCGTACAGCGCGCTCACAGTTCTGCGCGCCGAGTTCGTGTAAAACCCTCATTCGCTTTTATACATGCGTGGCCACAATTCTCTGTAGGAAATTTAGAAAACCGCGCGGCAGGTTCCGCTACGAAGTCGAACGTTTTAGTGAGTTCTTCGTAAGGTTCGGCTGCATACTTTTCTGTATGCGTATTTCTGCTGTATAAAATTCTAGTTGGAATTGCGGCTGGTTCTAGTATGAAATCTGGTTGGAATTCTTATTGAACTACCCCACCCCCAGGGAGCGGCAAATTTGCACGGCAGTAGAAATAAAATGTTTATACATATTTTTAATTAATAATTTTATTTAAACATTGATTTACATTCTTTTATTACATTCTGACAATTACTTAAACTAATTTAGATATATAAGAACACTGAAAAGAAAGAAAAAACAAACAATAATTACAAATGTAATATTTTATGTGTTTTGTATTTTATTTACCTGGCTTGTGTGTATATACAAAACAGTAGCACTGCCGAATGTGGAAGACTGTAATATATTAATTGTGTTTTATTTATAAATTATATTAAAATACGCAATAAATATATTTAACTTACCGCTTCACTTATGTTGTTTACGCAAGACGAGCTGACACTTAACTAAAACGCAAAAGAAAAACTGCAAGAAATACACACAAAAAGGGTTGCAACGCATACAAAATGTAGCTGATCGAGTTTTTTTATACACTGCAATAACTGCTGCAAAACCCTATGACAACCCTACAAAAGTCAATACAAACAAAGAAACAAAGAAAAAATCCAAGCAGCGTTCTCTGCAGCAGAACGCAATGTCAAACTCAAGCAAACGAGCGAACTCATAGCGGACTTTGCTGCGGGGATTTCGCACAGCTCAGAAACAATTCTGTGCAGCGTTCTCTGCAGCAGAACGCTATGACAAACTCACTAAAACGTTCGAGTTCGTAGCGGACATTGTTGCAGGGAACTTTTACCACGACGCAAACGATTCTAAGCAGCGTCTTGTACAACCAAACACTATGAGAAACTCAAGCAAACGAGCGAACTCATAGCGGACTTTGCTGCGGGAATTTCACACTTAGAGACGATCGATTCTGACTACAGAGCGCGCTCATGAAAGTTTGCAGAATCAGGGATGTGCAACTTAAAACTGACACGTTCTGTACAGCGGCCGTATAGAATTCGTTCACCACATGCCTGAATTTCCGGCTGGGTGACCTTATTATTTTGTGCGTGCGTCTGCGCCTGCATATGTATATGTGTGCGTGTGTCCATGTGTGTGTGTATGAGAAATGTGCCCGAAATGTGTTGTAACCGTTATCGATGACGGGCACGCCAACTGCAGTTTGGCACTCTCGATCATTCGCTCGACAGGAGTACAGTGGGAGGAGGAGAGTAGCAGAGAAGGAAGGGAAGAGAGCGCTTAAGATGAGGTGTCAAATTACGTCTTGAGTTGGGCTCTCTTGCGAAAGTCGTTGCACTCGACGTCGTCGTCGACGTCTTTTGGGCTTATGACTCTCATTTATAACACATGAATTGCTCAATTAATCTTGATAAGAAGCGGCGACTGCGAAACAACAAAAACTCGCAAACAGGATCTGTTATACACTGCTATAACTTCAACAAGTTGTTCCGAATTTGCCAATTTAGTCAATTTCGCAACCCAAAGCTGATGCTCTGCAATCAGTCAGTAGTATAAGAGTTTTGCTCTTCAATGTTACCATAAACTGTTATACGCTGTTGCAGCCACGCTCTTGCGCTCTTAAAGGCTAACTTTAAGAGAGTGTAGTTAACAGTTGATGCTGCTGTTGTTACATAAAAAATGTTGTTTTCATTTTTTTTTTTTTGGCAAAGCCATAAACAAATATGCTGCACAACAATTGCAAATATTATGCAACAAAAACCAGAAATAATATTATAAAAATTAATTTAAAATTACTAGATGCTAAACACAACAAGTTAGCGAAAAACAATAGCAAAACATTCAATAGATCAATTAAATTTAATCAAAATATTTACAAACATTTAATGCCAATTTGCCCTGGAGAAATCGTAAGTTATTTAATTAAACTCAATTAATTCAGCCAAACTGTTATACGCACATAATTGGACGCAGTAAACAACATGAAACAGCTGTTTAGCACAGCGGCGTCGGCAGCGGCAGAATCGCAACAACAGAAACCTGTGGCGGCTAACAGGAGTGCGCCATCCTGTAAGCGCTCACTGCGTATAACAGTCACGTGGGCGAACATGAGAGAGCGAGAGCGAGAGCGTGAGCATGGCAAAGAGAGCGCTGGTTAAAGTAAAATCAACACTGTTGAGTAACATGCTCAGTTAGTGTAAATAATGTTAATGTCAATGTAACTCAAAAGTGCATAAACAATTGAGGAATTGCAAAAATAATTAAATACTATTATTGATTTTACACGTTTGATTTTTTACGGTTAAAAATTGAAAATTTTATTAATGCCTTTAAATTGACAATTATAAAATTTGGAACAATAGAATAGAACAAAAATTAAATTTGTATTTTTTTAATACAGCTGTATGAAATTTATTTTTTAAGCTGAACAAACAAATAATTAATTAAATTTTATTAATACTTATAAAAATATGTTCATGAATTCATCTATGAATATCTAGAGTATTTTAATCTAAAAAAACACTATAAATTTCAAAATAGAAACATATGCATATAAAATGTATCTGAATTTATGTTAAACATTTTCTAGTTTTAATTACAGTATTTTTATTGAATAGAATTATATTCTATAATAAATAATTGAATTTCTTTGCACTTGCTGCAATAAATTTGGCTAGTGTCAGTTAACAGAGCTGACCGCAGTTAACAGCAGCATCAATGTAATCAAGTTAATCGCTTACAGAGGCTGTGAGAGCCACCCGCATGTGTTTTACATCTTGCGAGAGAGAGAGAGAGCGAGATAGAGAGTGCAAAAGAGAGCAGACATCACCCTCAGCATGCACATTTGCTTGCATTAGTCTTTCGCTTTCTCGCTCGCTCACACTCTTTTACTCTCAGTGTCAGGAGCGCGCGCGGCTCTCTTCATGCTGAAAGGCTAAGCCAACAACAGTCGGCGAGACAAAAACAGACAGACAGAGGGACAGACAGACAGACAGCCAGCAAGCAGGCAGGCAGGCTGTCAGGCAGGCATGCAAAGGCAAAGGCAACGGCAAAGGCAATGGCAAAGCAAAGCATAGCAAGCGGAGGCAGCACGCGTCGCGTTTAGTTCTGTTCGAATCGTTGAAGCGTTTGGACGCGTTGTCGGTGCGTCTTGATGGTACGTCGTGTGTCGAGCGTCGCATTTAATCGTCATAATCAGCGCGTTGCGTGTCTATGCGCGTCAACTGCGTGAGTGCGTGCGTGTGCGTGCGTATGTGTGTGCCTGTATGCATGTATGTATGTGTGTGTGAGACGCGCTTACAGCAGCCCAGCAACAACAACAACAACAGCCGCCGCACATAAATAATAATATTATTATTGCATTTTCATTTTCCAATACCTTAATTTTTTTTGCCATATTTTTTTCAAGTGCATACAACAACAACAACAGCAAAGAAAACAACAACAACAGCTCAAATGACTTGCAAATTGATTCTGAAATAAAAATAAATAAATAAAAGAAAGAAAAGTAAATATTCAAATTTGAGCAAAATATTTGGTGAAAAGTGCCGCAAAAAAAGTGTAACGGTTAAAAGAAGCAGGAGCATAAACAACAACAACAACAACAACAATTATTGGATATTCTATTTGCTGCTGCCAACAACAACTTCGACAACAACAACAACGAAAAGTAACTGCAGCAGCGACGCCGCCAATCATTTTTTTTTTGCAAGTGCAGCAGAAGCAGCGCCGCTTTGGCGGCGGCAGCGACAGCGACAGAGACTGCGGCAGCGACGTCGCGTACGGTGTGGAACAACGAAAACCACAAAAGAAAAGCAACAAATGTAGGTCAAACTATATAATACTTTTATCTATCTATGTACATATTACATATAAAAACACAGTTAGAATCTATCTCAAAAATGCAACCAAATCTATCTTTATTCTTGTGTCCTTTTTACGCTTTTCGTTTTAACGGTTCTACGGTTCCAGCTGTTCCGTTATTTGTGCATTAACTGCACATAAATAAATAAATCCAACAAAAATAGAGAACGTCAAATGAAAACAATTGTTTTTAACAGTATTTTTTGTGTAAATAACAACAATTCAATTGGTTGAACATTTTACCTGTGAAATGTGCAAATTTCAGTTGTCGATTGACAAAGTTTGAACATTTGTTTTGGTTGGTCAAAAATAATAGAATACCAAACATTGAAGTACATATCTACATACATATATTTTGCTAAAAAATCAACTGTTTATTAAACTCTATAAAAAATGAGCTAAATAGTAATTTTTCTTATGATCTACGTATATATCATTTCTAAGATTATTTTATGTAGTCTAAAGTCAGTTGAAATTAATTTGAACTAAACCTATGGGAATAAGAACATAATTATATTGTAGTATTTATTATTGTTATTTGTATTTAAGATTCGAAATACAGTCGAACTTCCCTAACTCGAACTTCCCTAACTCGAATTTTCTCTAACTCGAACAAAATCGAGTGGCAATAGCGTTTACTGAGCAAATTTCATACAAATCGCCTTCCCTAACTCGAACTTCCATAAGTCGAAGTTCTCCTTAACTCGAACAAAAATATTGGCCCGTACTTCCGTAAGTCGAATTTTTCGGGAAAATCTCCAATAAAGTTTGAATTTTTTGTTCGTTTCTGTTTTATGCTTTTGTTACCGGCTCGATTGGTGATGTAATATTGATGTACATTAACATATGGTGATGTAATATGATAGAATATTGCATCAACAATTATTTAGGCTTGTGTAATTGCTATAGGAAAGATGTTCGAAATGTACTTCTTTGTCAGCGCATCAGTGTGCTAAAATGTTTAAAAATGTTTAAGGAAATATTCAAACTTATTAGTAGTTAAGGAATTTGAAAGTAGACCAAATAAATTAAAGTTGCTGAAAAATGTGGTATGTCAGCAAAAACATTTTTCATTATATTAAAAAATGAAATATTAATTATGATGACATTTGAATCGGGAACTTCTTCTGGATACAGCAAAAGAACGAAGAAACCAAATTTTGAGAGTATCGACAGGTCTTGATCAAACTGGAATCCTTTCTTGTTGAAAATGACAAGAAAAATTTGCAATTTGGAATGTATTTATCATTGAATGCATTTGTAGTTTCTTTTAATATACTAAAAAAAAAAAATTCCCTAACTCGAAGTCTCCCTAACTCAAACTTTTTTCCTGGATAATGGTGATTCGAGTTAGGGAAGTTCGACTGTATTATTCTAATTACATTTTTGTAGAGTAGTTTTTCGATATGTCAAAAGAAAGTGAAGAGCTGAAAAGTAAATGAAATAAATTGGCAAGAAGTGGAAAGCAAAGAAAAATTAAGAAGGGACGTATTATAAATATAATATAAAAAATAAAAAAAATGCATACTTTTTTTGAAATAATTAAGTACAGAAGTTTAATGAAAATGAAAATATTTAAAACATAATAAATATAAGAAATATTTTCAGAGTAACAAATTTAAAGGAAATATTATACATAATATTTATAATAAAAGCGAGAAAAAAGTAAATTCAGAAACAAAATGAGAAAATTTAAGTTCAAGTTAATGTAGATCTTTTCAGATACAGATACAGATTACAGATTGAACCAACAAAAGTGCAGAAACAAGTTTCCGATAGAGTGGAAACAAATAAATGATGTTGAGAATAATCAAACATAGATTCAATTAAAACTGACAACAAATGCCATTAATTAAACAAAGTGCCAACAGTTCCAAAGTATTCATATTTAGTTGCTCAAGAGTTGAAAGTGCGTCCCGCAATTCCCCTGACTCCCCTCGCAGCCAAGTGCCAAGTTAATATATTAATCTTTCGGTTGAAATTATTGTACCATAATTTAGGGAACCGACTGTCCGACTGACTGACTGACTGCTGCCTAGACAGACAATCATGTTATTTGTTTATTTCAACATTTTGTTTATTACCTTTTTTTTCTGCGCTTGTCAAAATGTGGTTCGTTGTCCGCCTCCAACTCTCAGGTCTTTCGGGCCGACGGCAAATAAAGTGGCGTCTTCGCAGAAACCGAGAATTGAAATTGGAAATAAATCATTTAGCAAACAGTTTTTGTACACATAGACAATTGATTGGGTCAGCGAACCAGGAAGAACGTCTTCTAAGAAGCTTTAACTTTTGCAAGATTATTGAAGTATTTGGAGAAGAGACTTTAAATAGATTTGAATTTAGAATTTGAGTTTATTAGCAAAATTGCAAAGCCCTGATGATTTTAAATCCCTATTGAATACTTATCTAAGCAAAATATTTGCTCTCCATTAATTATTACTTAAATACCGAAAAGAAAATCTATTGTAAGGTTCAATGCATTTTCTTTTCATCAGCTTAAGAACTCACAATGAATAAGCTTAATAATGAATTGAAAACTTAAAGGAAACGTGTTGTGTCTTAGCTTTTAATTCATATTAAACAAAGTTTCCATTTGGGATGCTCTCTCAACGGGTCGTGCTAAATTTTGTGGAAACTGTCAAGCAAATTCGACTGTTGTAAGAATATCAAAGACTTTTCCGACTGAGTAATTTTCACATGTGCTTGTTAAAACACAAAAGTGGATTTGGGCTTAGGAATGGAGAGCCAAAAGATGCCAACAGAAATAGATAGAAAATATATCAGTTTAAATTATAAAAGTTACTTAAAAAATGTTCAGATTTTAAGATGTCTGCTTAACAAGTTGAAGGCTATTTTATTTTAGAAGCTTTCTTGAAGTTGAAGTGACTAATCAAAGACTTTTTCCAAACTTGAAAAGGTGAAACAAAAATGAAGAAATTTGAATTGAAGAATTTAAAACTATTTTTTGAACGTAAGTTCGTTTGAAGTGACAAATTTGCTTTAAGTAATTTGATTTAAGTTATTCTAAACGAAACGACAAGTATAGAATTGGCAACCTTAAAATCTTAAGATTGTGTATTAAGTTTAAGCACGATTCTAACTAATTTTTGTGGCTAAAACCTGAACAGACTGAAAAATCGAGTTAATGATTGATTATTATGTGAATGTTCCCACAACTTCTCATACCAGACGAACTTCTAAGCGAAATGAGCTCGAATTTCGCACAGCTGCTAAAGTATCTTTTGGGCCAAAAAATCAAAGACGTCAGCTGCCCAACTGCCCAACTGCCGCCAACCTGATGAAATGCTCCAAAAGTATCTCACTTTGGGTTCGTCAATAAGACAACATTATCATTATCAAGTTGATGATCATCATTAGCATTAACCTGCGTTGCAAATGTGGCGCACAGCTGTTGTCAGTTTTAAACGCCAAAAACGAAAGGACTGAAAGAAGCTGAAAACAAGTGAAAGATACTTTTTTTGTATCTGTATCTTGTGGATGCAACGGAGAACAGCAGACGGTGAATGCGCGCTTCTACCTGTTACAATAATTTTACGGCTCAAAAATTACAGAAAATGGCCAGGCGAAATGTATCTGTGTGGCTGTGAAAATGTATCTACAAATTGTGTGTGTATCTGCAACTGTGTGCGCGTTGTATCTTTGTAACGTTCAAGTGCGCAAATTAGTGCAACGAAAATGTCAAAGTGACTGCAACGTTGAGCGTTGACTGACAAGAAAACAGCATACAGTGTGTGTGTGTGTGTGTGTATCTGTGAGCTACACTTGCAAATTGTTATAGTTATGGATACAATACCAAAATAGCTGGATTTGGCCAAAAGCGCAGAGAGCGCTACACAGCAGCCACTTGAGATGATTTATGATGCCAGTCAGGCAACACAGAGTGAGATAGAGTACGAGAGGAAGAGCGAGAGGGAGGTAAAGAGAGAGACAAGTGCAGACAGGCAAAAATAACAAACCTAAAAAGGCTGCCATTGATATCAGCAGTCAGCGCGCTTGGCTCAGCCTCCGATTTGAGTGTCTCATGCCACAGAAGCAGCAAGAGAGAAAGAGTGCGAGACAGAGGGAGAGAGAGACAGATAGACAGAGAAAGAGTGATAGAGAGAGAAAGGTGTGAAGCAGCAAGGGGCAGGTAGTAAGAGGCATATTCAGGCAGCGAGAGCAAAACCTTGAATTGAAAAATTCCAAAAACAAAAAAACAACAACAACACGACAATGATGCGGCTAAAACGAAAATTTCAGTAAGAAAAACAGCCAGAAGAAACAGTTGGGCCACAGGTAACAACAACAACAACATGTTACAACAACAACATCACAAGCACAACAATCTTTTGGCCACATCCTCCTCAGTTTTAGTCTCCAACTCCAAGTCCAGCTTCAGCTTCAGCTTCAGCTCCAACACCATCGTCGTCGTCGTCGTCGTCGTCGTCGTCATTACCGTCATGCCTTGTCATAGACAACATCGTTTATTTTCCAGCATCTTTCGCCTCTCTCTTGGCCAGTTTTTCCCATTTGGCACCTCTTCGCCTGCTGTGAATCAGCACAACTGTTACCTACCCACCTCCTTCCTCTCCCTTCTCGCTTCTCGCTTCTCACTCCTCCATCACCTGTCCCTTACTGCAACTCTGCCTCCATCTTCCATCGCCTTTTCTCCCCCTTGCAGAAACAACACTCGACTGATTTCGCTTGTTCGTTATTGTTGTTGATTTTGCGTTTTGCGTTTGCGTTTTGGGCCTTGAAGTAGCTGGCCAACATTTTCTTCCATTTCATTTTCTTTCCTCTCATCTTCAGCGACTGTGTTTTGTTTTCATTTCATTGTTGTTTTTATCGTATTTTGCCAAAAGGCCGCAAAACTAAAAGTATGATATAAATGCGCAGGTAAAATACAAATTTAAACCCAAAAACCAAAACCAAAATCTAAAAAAAAAGTAGAAAGAAATTCAAACAGAGCTCCAAATACTCGTAATGCAGAAAAGACTCAAATTTCTGACAGTGGGCAATTATTTTTCCTTAAGCATTAACAAAAACATTATTGTGTGAATCATAAAAAAAAACTAGACGATAAAAAGAAATTATTTGTAGCTTAATGTAAGTCTTCAAGTGTAAGAAAAAACAAGTATTACTCTCCAATTAAATCTAATTATTACTTTTAAAACGTATTTTTATAACGAATAGCAGTTGAATTTGACAATTGTATACAAAAATTCGCTAATTCTGTAGATCATAGTAAATATAGATTTGATAAAAGAAAAGAAAACAGTAATTTACATTTCCTTTCTATTTTTTCTCTATTACATATTGAACTTAAAAAATTTATGATCTATGATCTACAGAATTTGTGAATTCGAAAAGTATTTGCATTTTCAAAACAAACAAATGCCATCATTTAAGTGTATCTTTTAATATACATATTAACATTTTCAAGTTACGAGCTAAAAGCTTATGCAAAGTATTTTTGTTTTTTTAACGACTAAGAAAATAATTTCAAAAGAATATTTAAAATGCCGATTAAGGCAAAGTAAACAAAATGATATAATAAATAAACCCGCAGAATCCCCTTTGCAATAACCACAAAGTAAGCCCACACACACACACACACACACACATACACACAGAGTGAGGAGGGAGCGGTTGAGAATTGGAGAATTTGAAATATGCTACAGATTTTGTATTTTGTTTTAATATGTCAAGTAAACAAATGGCAGCTGCAATAACAACAACAACAACAAAACCAGAAATGTACTCAAAAATTTCAAATTTAAATTGAAAATCGATTGCGTTGCACATTAAAATGAAATGGAGCGAGAAAAAATAGGCAGGCAGACAGAGACACAGAGACACAGAGAGAGAGAGAGAGAAAGGCGACTCATAAATCTTTTAAATGGATGCGAGAGCAACAAATTTGAGAAAGAAAGAAAAAAAACAAGCGATTTGTTGCTGTGGCATTAAGAAATCTTTACAGTTATTAAAAATAGTCAAATTGTTGAAAAAACGAAAACTTTTTGGGGAGAAAATGAAGAAAATTGGGGAAAATGTTTGTCAAAATATTTGCTAGAAGCTGTTGGGAATTGCAGCACACACAACTCACAGAATTGAGGCTAATTTGCGGTGGCAGACACAAACGAGGGGCAAAAAGAGAGTGAAAGAGAGAGAAAGAGAGAGAGAGTGGACGAGAAAGAGATAGGTAAGGATTTGCAGGTGGCAGAAGGAGAAAAGAAGTTGAAAGGGGAGAAGTAGAAAGAAAGAGTGCCACTCTAGGAGTCAAGTGGCTGTGGCTGCAAAAATATTTGCCACACACACACACACACACACACACACACACAGGGTACGAGAGAGCGAGAGAGATAGCAACAGAAAGAGAGGAAGCACGAGCATCATGTGCATCTGCATCTGTTGGAGCTTAAGACGTTGCAGCTAAAAGCAGCTTAATTAAATTTAACGTTGTGCCCGACTAAGTCCTGACTGGCATCCTTGCAACAAGCAACTTGCAACGTGCAACGTGCAACTTGCAATCCTTGGCAAAAGAAACTGGAGCAGACTCTGCGACACAAAATGATGCAACAGATTTAAAGACGAAGCTCATTAAATGCCTGCAACGAATTGTTGTTCATAGCCTCAGCTCGACTCCAAAGTTGCCACGTTGCCAAACTTCAGGGCCGCATTTAAAGCGCTTTTTGACTTAGTTTACACAGAAAAAAAATCATTCCAAAATTCTAGTTTAAAATTCTTGATATTTTAGTTAAATTAACACAATTTGCGTATAAAATGACAAGAAATCGGCATTAAAATAGTCAAAAATAGCCTAAAACATTTGATTTCACTGAAAAAATTCTTATAAAGTTGCGACAGAAATCATACAAAATACTCGATTTAAGAAATTTCCAGTTTTCCAAACTTTTGATTGATTGATTTTTTTTTCCTGGAATCCCGCATTTTTTTTCAGTGTACTTCTACTTCAACTCTTCTCTCATCTCCCACTTTAGCTACGTCTATTTACTATATTTATCTAAAGCTTTGACTTTTTTTGTGCCCCCCAAAAGGAACTCAGTTGCCACGTCGACGTTAAGTGTCAACTTTTAGCTGCTCGAGTGACTCAAACGGCAGGCGATTTGAGTGGCACTAATGAGTTGCAAGATGCACACACACACACACACACACACACACACACACACACACACACACACACACACACACACACACACACACACACACACACTATTCACACACTCAAGGTGTAATTAGACTGCATCATAAGTGACAACATTAAGCATATGAAAGCCGTTTAGTTTAGTTACTTATTAGCTTTGCTTATTAACTTGGCTCTTTAGCAGACTCAAGGGTTATTCAACACATGTCCTCCATGGTAACATTTTTTTTTTTTAATATGTCAACATGACTTAAACTACGACATGTTTTCATGATTACAATGTATAATTATTGCTGTTAAATTAAAACTAAAACCAGTTTAATTAATACTCATCCTCCATGGTCACTTTTATTGTGTCATTTTTATGATTTGGATAGCACAACATTTTTGCTCAGTTAGCGTCCATTGTTGCACTGAGTAAAACTTCAAATGTAGACGCTTTGTCACCTCCATTGTCACTTTATTTTGAGCACATTGTTTGGCTTACAAAAACTTTAACTAAACATAAACGTTAACTTAACAAAATGTAAACGCTTTTATTGACACTCCTCCATGCTCACTTTTATTGTAGAAATGCGTATTTATTCGATTCTCACATTCTTAGACTTAGTAAATATGTCCTCCATGGTTACTTTCTGTGCTGTGAATATGTTGTTAGGCTTATATATGAACTATGTATTAAATTTCTTATGTAGTCGTTTTTTAAACTCCATGGTCACCTTATCTATAGGTTTTCAAATTACTGACGTTAACTTCTGGCTAGACTTTTGTCCTTTAATTGCTTTGGTTGTCAATCATGGGGAAGTTAAAAACTGGATGTATATGTAGTCGTAAATCACATAAAGCTCTGGTATTATAAAACGTTGCAATTATAATGTTAAACTTTTGCCCAAATACGTATAATTCATGTGCGCCACAGAATGAGAATGAGAATGTGTTTTGCGAGGTGAGATTGGATGGTTAGGGGAGTGAGGAGTGGAGAGTGGGGAGCGTAGTCATTGTCTTAAATCATTTTCATTTTGTAAGTGCGTGTTTTATGGGCCGTCGGTTTATTGTTTCTTAAAATGTATAAAAATAAATGAGCTAAATTGTTGCTGCAAGGCGCTGAAGTGATTTGCCGCCGCAAAAATGCTTCTCCTTCCTCCTCCTCATTTCCCTCAACATTTTATGACCAAGTCGCGGTGGAGGCGGAGTTGAACTCGAACTCGAACTCGAGTCGAGAATGATTCTTCTTCTAGCATGAGCGTGACTTGGCTTTTTTTTTGTTGTTCTCGGCTTTGTTTTTGATATTTTATAATTTTGCAGCCGAAGCTCGCACCGAGCATAGAGACCCATGCATATTTATGGCAAAAATATATTATGCGTATAATTGTTGTTGCTGACGATGTTGCTTTGTGTTTATTATGATTATACCCTAACCGAATGAGCATTATAATTATGTCGTGCAAGTATGTAAGGCCTTGAAAGAGATACTCTGTTAATGGATATTTCTGAAGAAGAGTTTAGTTGAGTTTAAATTCATTCCTGGTATCTGTATCAACAACTCTCATTCAGTTTACTACAGCTCAATCATAGAGTATTCAAAGCTTCGTAAAATGAGTTTTTTTTTTTCGTTTTCTTCGTTGGCGTCGCCAAGTTTTCGCTTTGTTTCTTGGCACCTTTGCGCCGTCGTTTGTTGAATCAATTACATACATTTGCCTCCTAGCCAAATTGCGAGTGTGTGCCACCCAAAAAAACAAAAAAGAAAATGTAAGAAAGAGAACGGAAAAAATTTTGGAAGCAAATAAGGAAAGAAAACCTCTTGCTAAAACTGAGGCAAAGAAACTGCACAGAAGCAAGGAGCTTCAGCCAAAAAAAAAAAAAAAAAAAAAACAGAAAAAAGCGCAGACTGGCAGGCAAAAATGGCAAATTATGGCACCCCAGAGATGCGCGATAAAAGCCCATTTACTTAAACTGAATATTTATTATTCCTGTCGGTCCCGATGAACCCCTCCCGCATCCCGCGACCCGCTTCTCCGCTACCCTTAAGCTGCCCTCGCCTTCGACTTGTCTGTGCGTTGACTTTTGCCCATTTCCTATGCAAAACGTTCCTCGGCTCCTTCTGCTGGGCCTCATTCTACCAAACTTTTTTTTTATTTTGGTCTAGTACGTGGCGCCTTCTCCTTCTTCTTCTTTTTCATATGCCGCACGTTTTTCATTTCCTTTTCGGCTAAATTTTTGTTGTTTTTTTTTGTTTTTTTTGTGAAAAGTCATCGAGAGTCTTTTGGTGTGAGAATTGCTTATGAGTGTGTCGTAAAGTTTTTCGGCCAAGTTTGATTGAATTGTGCGGTACACAAGAGTGCGAAAAGTAGCCTCCTCTACTTGAATCTATCATTTAATGGATTGCCAAAGGAATTCTGTTGAAGAGAGCAAACTGATATGGATCCACTGAAAATTAGAGCCTAATTCAATATTGCTTTGCCCCACCTTGGGCGCCAGAATGGCAAACGGAGCAAAAGCGACGACGACCGCAAAGCAAATAAAATCAATTAATAACACCCCACAACGTAGGACGCCATTTGAGTTAAATAAAGTTGTGCTCGTACTTTTATGTGTTCTTGGCTTCTCAAATTAATTGCACCCCACGTTGGGCGCCATGCCGTGGCAACCTTTCTTGGTAATTCAGCGAATTTGATATTTAATTTTTTATTGTGTTCTGCTCTGCAATTCGTTACGGGAAATTTGAACCATCATCAGAGAGAGAGAGAGAGGGGAGATTGAGAAAATGAAGCTGAATACAAACTCTTAATGAAGTAGTGAAATGTCAAATAAAACACAAAGGACCTACTTGACTTCCAGTCTGTTTGGCCCATAAAAAAGCTATGCCATGAATGGCATTCAAAATAAATTAAAAGGTGTTTCAAATCCCAATCCCAGTTGCCGTTTCCCGTTGCGAATGAAACGTATCTATGAGATACGCGTACGAGGCACACAAAATAAATATAAAATAAATTAATGAAGTCAATGAGCGAAAGTGTTTCATAATTTTTATTTCAAGCGCCGCCATCGACAACGCTGATAACAGACACTCCAACCCAACACACCCTCACCCTCCCACTCCCCCTCCCTTTACCATCTAACGACAACAACAAGGAAAGGAACCGAAAGCCATATGAAATATTTGGCTTTTGTCCGTCGTTGTCGTCTTTTGGTTTTGTCTCGTTGTCTAGGCGCACCAAGAAAGAGAGAAAAAAATTAAATAATTTATGTTTTATGTGCGCAGGAAGCGTTTTTCTTTGCAGTCAGCAGCAGTAGAGTAGAGCGAGGGTTGCTCGACAGTTGAATGGCGAATGGGGAGGGAGCGAAGTACGACGTTTGGAACGACTCAAGTGATTTAGGAAGTGTTTGTCTGCGTTACGCTTGGTTAGTTGATAAAAATCAGTCGGCGCTTGTTTCGTTTTTGTGCTTTTCTTCTTTGTCTTTGGGCGTGGCAAGCAGACAGTAAAATAAGAAAGAGGGAAAGGGCGGGAGGGCGGTAGGAGGAGGAAACCTAGTACAGTCATCAGGCGGAGTCCAGTTTGTTGTCCAGTGTCTTTCTCTCTTTTTTCTCTGGGCTTAATTGCATTGACTAAATTGCATTTTAAGCGCTTCGTTTCGTTCATTTCGCAATCTCTTCACCTTTATTTTTTTCTGTTGCTTGTGTGTGATTTTAACTCGTTTTCATTTTCGTTCTTGTGTTCTCGTTTTCATTTTCGTTTTGATTTATGCAACACGCCCCAAAAACAAAAATAAGAATGGCAAGGTAATAAAAAACTGAGTCATAAATGCAAAGAGATATGTGAAGGATGCCAGCATATGCGTTGAGATTGTGCGTGCAGCGAACTGCCAACTCCAAGCTAACTATGGAGCTTACATCTTTGATGTGTGGCAAAGTTGCTGCCTCATGGCGCCCAACGTGTGGCGCTGAGGCAACTTGCAACTTGGACACAGCTCGGCTCTTTTTGCTATTTTTGAGCGATTGGAAAGCAATTGAGATTGCTTTCTTTAGACACTTTTGGATTTGCAATGATTTCACAGATTGTTGTTACACCATTCAATGGAAAGCGAAGGATGGAGAAGAGACAGAAGCAGAAGGAAACATAACAAACTGTGCAAATTGCATTGTTGCGTGCCAAATATTAATCAAAGGCAGACCAAATGAAAAGCTGTAGAGGAAAGACAGAAACAGAAATTAAACCATAAAAAAAATAAGATACCTATAGATATAGCAATGAGATACTTAGATACTTACATGAGAGCCACCGCTTCCTGTGTATGAGGTCGAGTTTAAAGTGCCATTAACCCACAATTGCGCAGACCAAAAAAAATAGAAAGAAAAATAACGATAGATAGATAGAGAGAAACACCCATAAAGTACATGTGTGTGTGTGTATCTGTATCTATGGTTTGTGTGGCATGTGCAGCAATCATCAGTGTGAAGAGTTGTGGATTGTGTGGATTTGTGGCAACTAATTGCAAGTTTTATCCATTGCTGCTGCGTGTCAAAATATAATTTTGATTTGGCACCGACTCATACTTGGAAAGAGAGAACGACAAAGAGTAAGAGAGAGAGAGAGGGAGCGACACGCAGTGTAAACAGTAATAGTAACAGTCATAGATACAAAGATTCAAATGATGCATAGATACATTTGTAAGGCTGGAGTCGTTGCCATTAATCGTTTTTGTTGCCCATTCGACTGTCATTTTGCGGTACGAATCTGTGGCAAATGTGGACAACACGTTGCGATCTCCCTTCCTCTCCCTACATCTCTCTCTCTCTCTCTCTCTCTTTCTCCATCTACCTGAGCCACATGCACACATAGAGAAAACATTTGAAAATAGTCTCCTTAGTCTGTTTATACGGGGGTTGTTCCCGGGGTTTTTGTGTGTCCTGTGACCAGCTGCCAGGACTCGCCTGGAGGGTCTCGTGTCACAGGATATATTCCCCTCGATAGACAGCGTCATCGTCCACCTTTTGGTTGGGTCTGCGCGATAAATTTGAAATAATTTGATGCGTCTTGTTTTATTTGACAGCCAAACAAATTCGTCGCCCAGAGGGCTACAAATCGTTCGTCCTACCCCTACCCCTCTCTTTCTCTCACTCTCTCTACCACTCCTTCTCTTTGTCTGTGTATCCTCTATGTACTCCTCCCCATTTCTATTTGCCACGTACCCAATGTAAACAAAGTCGTAAGGCTGTGCGGCAATTAAAAGAAATGTTCCCAACGCGTTCATGTTTCATGTAGGGAAATTCAATTTGCAGATTAAAGTATACTCTATTTGCTTATCAAACCCCCCTCCAATTTACGCTCACCCCTGCCACGTATGATCCTTGTTTTTCCCTAGTTGTCCTTAAAGCTGTGCTGGGAATGACATAATCGACTCGATGAATGGAAATACTTTAAAGAAAGTCTATAATCTGCAATAGCAGAAATAGATTGTCAATGAAATAATGATTGTTCCACTAGATAATACCCAGCTATAAACTATTCATATGTGAAACTTGGAAATAAAACACTAAAGTATAGTATGTGACATATGGAAGTAATAGATACTTTATAGAAAGGTTAAATAATATAATGTATGAACTGATTTGTTCAAAATTTGTTCTATTCTAATTCTATAAGTACGTTTTAATGAATTATGCTTATAATTCGCAACTAGTTAACGCTTGTGATAAATGATAGCAAAGATGTGTTAATGTGACGCGTTAAAACATATCGAGAGCAACTTCTTCTCCTTCTCCACTTTAAGCCAGATATCAGCTAAAGAATTTCCATTTTATTGGCCGTTAAAGACTCAGCTGAACTCAACTTGACTCGCTTTTTTTGTCTTGTTGTTGTTCTGTGTTTACTTGGCTGCTTTGTGCGGCACTTGCAACTAATATGCAACTATTGCAACACAGATCTCTCTTTTTCCCCACGTTCCCCTCTTTAGCCCACTTAACTTTCTTACACTTTGGCAGCTTAACTTTTGCCGCGTCCCTTTAGCCATTTTAATATTTGCATTATAAGCACTTTAAACCATTTAAACTTGCCCCTAAAGGCTGGCCGGATAATGCGCTAGCAAAAGTGGGAAAAGCAAATATAAAAAAAATAATACAAAAATATGAAAGAGAAAAAAAAGGATAAAGTTCACAGCAAAAAAAAAAACAACAAATAATAAAAAGAGAAAAATATAGAATGAAAAGAAGAACTCGAATTTGCTTGGGAAAAAATGCAATTTCCGCACAGACGCACACATTTTCCGGCCAACAAACATACATATACATATATATACATATACATACATACTTAGTTATATATGAAGAATGCAAATATATATATAAGTATAGAAAAAGATGGCAATAGATGGTCGACAAAAAACACGCAATTTGCAAACTAAATTCCACTGGAAAAAAAATTAAGAATATTTGCAATACATATATATATAAAAATGGATATACATATATATATAAATATGTATATATAGTACAGTTATATGTATATGCATAAGCAGAGGAAGAAGAACATTTGCGAAAATTGTGTTTGGCAAACGCATTAAACTTTCATTTTTCTGTCAAGCCAAGAAAAACTCTGGCTAGAAAGCGGCAGAGCGAAATCAAGAGAAGCGGAGTGAAGAGAGAGAGAGAGGAAAGAGAGCGAGATAGTGATGCTGCATGCTGCATGGAATGCAAAAATTTCAAAAACCAAACGCCACACACACACACACACACTATTAGTATGTTAGCTGTGTGTGATATTTGAAAATCAAAGCGAAAGTTGGCTCGACTTTTGTGTCCTCCTCCTTTCTGGCTTTCCTTCCTCAGCACCGAAAAACTTTTGTCATGAATTGAGGCTTGGGAAATGTGCGAGAAAAACACATCAAAGCAATCAAAAAGTGACGCCAGAGCAATTGAAAACTTTTCGCATGAACTACAATAACAACAAAAAAAAACAAAAAACTAGAGAAAGAGAAAAAAATGAAATGATTATAGAAAATGCAAACGCGCATCAATGCACTTGTGTGTGTGTGTGTGTGTGTGTGTGTGTGTGTGTGTGTGTGAGGGCGTGTGGGCGTGGCAGGGACTAGACTGTGAATATATATGAAAGGAAATCAAAGCCAAACAGTTCACAAATGCCAATTGCCAAATGACATCCTTTTTTTGGTTTGACTTTTCCCTCCATCATCATTCCTCATCTTGTCTTGTCCTTGTGCTTATGTTAATGGCTTTGTTTGGCATTCAATGGCCGTTGGCCAAGAATATGAAGCGCCAAAAACTGTGCTATGATCATTGCATTGCACTCAAACAATGAGTTCTATCTATTTCAGCAGCTCCCCAGTGCATTTTGGATATATGTACGTGTGTGTAATGTGCATGAATAAATATATCTCGCTTAATGTTCCTATTTTGCAAAACTTGCGCACCCAAAACTTAAATAATTTGCGCATAAAATATAATTTAATGTTGCCCCATTCCAAGAGCCTCTGAGTTTTAGATACTTTCTATCGAAATGAGGTCAAAACTGTCTGTGAATTGTTTCTGGCAGTCAACATTTGACTTGGCAAAGAACTAGAAAATAAAACGGACTCAAATAACAAGAGCTAAAATTGCTGAATATGCAATTTTTAGAAAGAAGCGCTGCTTTAATTATTGAAAATATTTAACGTAGCGAGCTAAAAAATAGGAGCTGAGAATTCCTTAGAGTAATATGAAATAGTGGTTAAAGTGGGGATGAAATCTACATGAATAGACGTTTAATTCAACTCCTATTTATTTTCTATGTAGATATAGATATAGAATGAGTCGCAAATAAAGAAAGATATGAAAGATATGATATCACAGTAAAGTCATTAGGAAAAATAGAAAAAGAAAAGATAATTTCGCGATTGGGAAAACGAAAAAAAAAACATTTTTTAGCATTGATTTTTTTGTTTCATTAACTCGCTTTTTTAATTTTCATCTTCTAAGAAATTAAGAGCCGAAACAATAATCCTTTCGTTTTAAATCTCTTTACAATATTAAAAAGTTTGAAGCATAATCAACCTGCTCCCCAATGCGCTTCTTCGATCAACTGCATTTTCTTCATCTTTCTTATTTCCGCCTTTAAGAAATTTCTTTCACTTTTCTTTGTTTGCTCGACATTTCTGTTGATCTACTTTTTCAAACAAAGAGAACTCAATCTCGAGCATTTTCGAGTGTTTTTTCTCCTTTCTGTTGTTGTTTCCTGTTGCTCATTACACACACCTTCCGCTACTTTCACTACCCTCTTCTTCATGTCTCCCGTTCTACGGCATCATCATCAGTGCTTCTGTTTGTTGTCAACACTTTGGGCTGTTGTACAACACTGAAGGCAATTAAAGGCAGTCAAAGCAACAACAGCAGAAAATCAAGTTAAGCACAAGTGTCTCAGCCCCTACAAGTTACCCCCTTAAAGGGGTTGTTTGAGGGTAATGGAGGAGGGTAGGTTGCACTTCTCACTTCCGTGTGTGTGTGTGTGTGTGTGTGTGTCGCTGAAGTGGACAACAAGAGAAAACTCTATGCTTGTTATTGTTGTGATTGTTGAGCACGTTGCACTCCACATATGGGTGAATCTTTCTTTCCTCCTTTCTTCTTTCTTCTTTCTCCCTTCTTGCCTCCCTAGTGTCCCCTACAACCCCTATACTCTACCTTTGGCATCATTTATTTTTTATTTTTCGACTATTTGCCTTTTTAAGAGATTCTTTTATATTTGTGCTTGACTTGTGTATCAGTATCTTTCTATCTGCATCTGTATCTCTAGCTGCACATGTATCTGTGCAGCTGTTGTTGTCCCGTATTTAAATAGCAAATGATTAGCTCAATTGACTTCAATTGAGTAGAGCAATTCGTGCACACCCAAATTGATAAAATTTTTTTTGAAAAATATAGAAAATCTGAAAACTGTCTTCAGTTTAACGAAGCTTGGATGCTCTTGTTACTATATTTAGCTGTCAAATTTATGTTTGAATTAAAGAAAGATAATATACAATAGTTATGGCATTTTGAGAAATTCAAAAAAGGATTAAAAAGTTAAATTTTTGTCTAAAAAACTGCGTCGAGAACCAAAAACTTCAAAAATAGAGAACATATCTTAATTATGAGTTCTTTTAGTATTTCTTCCTGTTATAGTTGCTTTGTTTTAAATATATCTAAGAAATATTCAAGACGAATATTTTAAATTTTATTTATATTTTTTTTCTTCATGTTACACATGCCATGACAAACTTAAAATACCCTATCCAAGAATATATTTATACAAGTATCTTGAGTTCAGCGCTGACTTAGCTCAACTCTGACTGCAGCTTCTCCTCCTCCTCCTCCTCCTGCTCTTCCAGTTTTTGACCCAGAGCTTGCACTGTGGAGGAGACTCGAAGCTGCTGGTGGGGCAATTGTTGGTGGGGCAGCTGCTGCGGGTGGTTTTAGTGGCACGCACATTCATTTCGCGTTTGCCAGTTGCCTTTTTCGAGAGCCGCTGAAGTGTCTGGCAAGTTAAATCATTTAGAAATTGTTAGTGTAATGCATCTGTGTGTGTGTGTGTGCGAGTGTGTGTGTGTACATATGCGTAATTACATTGATTTGAATTGGCCTCGAGTTGAAGGGCCATTAAAATGCAACTAAACGCAAATTCTACAATTGTAGTCAACGATTGCATTGCTTTTGTCTCTGGCTTACATCTCAAGTATTTACTGTATCACTCTGTTAATAATCTTGTGTATTTAACAGATTGTTTATCTTAGATTTGTACATATTTACATATCCTTAACTACTTTTAAGATCAGCATCTAAATACTGCCAATTATATTTGCTTATTTCTAGTGAATTTTTTAAACTGGATTTTGCTTTCTCTCTTAAGATAGGAAAACTAAATCTAGATTTTAGATTTTAAATTTAATGACAATTCCAGCTTAGTCTGAAAGAAAATAAAAGATAAAAACAATCTTTAGAAATAATATTTTTAAATTGGTTAAGATTAAAGTTACTTACGATCTAATCCATGATTCTTTAAATTTCTAAGCCACAAATAAGATTATATTTGACAACGATTCCGAGATAATTTCAGCTCGTAAATACATAGATACATATATTGAAATATTTTTACATTATCATTTCTTATCTGTATCTTGTTTGAGCTACTCTTGTTTTATGTCTAGCTCTTCGTCATTTGCCAGTCTATTCAGTGCCAAAAGTAGCGTTGTTCCTTCTTTAGTTTCTTCCTTCTTCACAGACTTTTATCGTAGGCGCAACTTCCGCTGTCAGAATCACTGAGGACACACCCGATTCGTAGCTCCTGTTGCTTCCTGTGATTGAAACACATCTTTAATTCATTTTTTATAAAAGATAGAATAAGTTCGTAATATGAAGAGTAATTTATTTCAATGAGTTTATATGTTAAGAAAAAATTAGTGGGCATTGTAGAATATTTGTATTTAAAAGGCCTTTTCTATGAAAATACCATACCTGAGCTATTAAAATTAAATACAGATGCTATAGATCAAACTGTTTTATCTTCTGTTATACGAAAAATAAGTTGAAAATTGAGTTCAAATTTTTAGAAATCATAGAAGTTCTGTTGGATATAAAAGGATTGATTACAATTAAATAATAAATAAATTAAGGAATATAATTATTAAGCATTTTTATTTGTTTTTGGTATTTCTTTTTAAGTATATTTGCAGTATTTTGTTGCAGTACTTTACAGTAGTTTTTGTTGGAGATCAGAAATCATAGTAGTTTTGGTGTGTTTAATATGATTAGCTATTAAGTATTTTTTTCGGTATTTTTTGATGTGTTTGCAGTATTTTTGTTGTAGAACTTTAGAGTAATTTTTGGCTTATATTTGAGATATTTTTGCATTTAGCTGTGAAATGATTTAAAGCATTCAATTTGTGCAACGTTGCATGCCCATGACCTTTGTGTGCGATGCGGTGGGTTGCGGTGTGTTTGCTGTGGTATCTGTTCTGTTGTGTGGTGCAAAAGGGCACCCACACCAAAGGAAGAAAGAGACAGAGACAGAGACAGAGAGAGAGAGAGAGAGACAGAGTCGCGACTGAGTTGCAGCTGCAAATTAAAAGTTAAACGTTGCGTGCTGCGCCTGTTTATCTTACGGATGCGCCCTGGGATGCATCACTCACTCAACTCGAGCGTAGCATTTAACTCATTCGTATAAAAGATACACACACACGCACACATATACATACATTTACAGTGGCAAACAAACAAACAAAACTGACGGCGGCTTCTGCCATTCATGATGTTGCACTCGATTAAAAATTTTCGTGTCTTTCTCTTTCTGTCGCTCCGGCAGCGAAATGTGGCAGCTATATGGATGCTGTTCTCGCTGCTGCTGCTGCTTCTTCTTGCTGAAGTTTTTGTTGTTGTTGTTGTCGCTTTTGTTGCAGGAAGTGCTCATCTTCATTTACTTTGTTGCCGCCGTCCCCAACTGCTGCCACTGAGACGGAGACGTTGACACTGCTTCTGATGTTGCTTCTGATGTTGCATTGCCAATTTACATCTAGCTATCTCATTCTCTCACTCTCCATCTCCTTCTAACCCACTCTCTCTCTCTTTTTCGCTGCCTGCCTGTCTGTTTGCTAATTAAATATCTATGAATGGCGGTTGCTGCGTTTGTTTCCAATTGCCATTCGGTTTTTTGGTGTTTGTATCTATAGCTGTGTATCTGTATCTGTATCTGTAGCTGTGTATTTGTATCTGTTGGATTTACCCCGAAAAACACATTTCAGCTTTCTATCCCTGTCGCTCTGTCGCTTTTGCTAGCTGCAATTCGTATTTGAATTTAGCATCTTCAAATTGGCACAGGAAATTGCTTTAATTTTCATTGAGTGTTCGTTCTTCTGCTCAACCAAATTGCCAATTGCTGTGGTTGTTCATGTTGTTTTTGTGGTTGTTGTTGTTGTTGTCTGGTGATATATATGCGCGCGTGCCGCGCCTACTTCACTTCACTTCAGTTCAGTTCACTCCCCTTTTTCTCTGCTCTCAATTTCCTCCCACTGCTGCCAATCGACGTCTCACTCCAGTCCATAAAAACACTTAAACGATTTTCATTAATATGCGTGGGGCAACAACAACAACAACAACGACAACGACAACAACATCCGCAAAGATATTACAAGAAATTTGCGTGCAGTTTTTGGCATTGCGGCTACCGTTGACAGCGTAGAAAAGAGATGGAGTGAGTGTGGGAGGCAAAGGAAAGAAAGAGCAGGGGAAAAGACTAAATACTGAAGCTGTGGCAAGGAAGCTAACACATAATTGTTTTGTGGCATGTTGCTCTTACAGTGTCTGCCAACTAGGCAGCAGCACTGTAAAATTGTGCAATCGATGCTAAATTTGTTGACAGTAACAAATTGATAAGCAAACGATAGTATAAACGATAGTTACTATCTGCATATGGAGAGAAGAAAATTGTCTACTAAAATAATCGTATAGCTTAAATAGTTTAAGACTACAAAAGATTAGAAATTGATAAATGTTGCATAGAACATCGAAAATTGTAAAATAAATATGAACAAATCTAAATATAATTTAAATAAAGATAAGTATAAAGAATTAATTAATTATTAGTGCAGAGAACAGCGAAAATTTGTAATGAATTTAAATAGATCTGTATCTAAATCTTATACATATATATAGATTTAATTTATAGGCAGACAGCCAATTTATAAAATAAAAAAATGTAATAGATAAAAACTCAGCATAACTGATTTTTATTTTTCAACTCAAATACAGAAGATTAATAGAGATGTTCAAATACAATTGTAAATTACTTATTTCAGCCTTTTTTTTTATGTAAAGAAGACAAAGCAGAAACAGATAATCGATAGAAAATGTCACAACAACTAGAATAAGAATTATGAAGGAAAATGCATACATTATTGAAAGGCTATTATAGTTATATATAAACATTTAAGAAAACTGAAAAGCACTTAATTTCAATATGTATGTACTAGCTATAAAACCTATAAAAACGTCTAAACATCCTACGGTTTTATTCTAGCTAAAAACATGCAATTAAATTGTAGCCATTTTAATGATCACAAATTAAATCCAATGAGGATAGCACCCAAATAGAGCTCATATAGTATAGGCAAGATAGAGCACAGACTGCTTAACCCCCAATCAGAAGAAGAAGCAGAAGAAACAAAGAATGAATGAAATACTGAAAGAAAGAAAGAAAGGAAGAAAAGAACTGGGTCGACGGAATTAAAAACCAATGAAATGTCATGAGAAAAGCCAATTGGCGGCCCCAAAAACGTTTGCCCAGAAGGAGGCGATTAAAGGGGGTCAGATTTATGCATGTGTGTGTGTGTGTGTGTGTGTATATAGTTCAGGCAGTCGTCACCTCTGGCACACCCACTCGAGAATTAAAGAAACCAAACATACGCACACAGCAGGTCGGAAAATTGTGGTGAGAGGGGAAGGAGGAAGGTGGGGCCAACACTTGAGCGCATTTCCCAAGCGTTTTGCATTCGCAACGCTTTGATCTATGGGCAAGAAAAGAAAGAAAAAGAAAGGGAATGAAGGGAGAACGGCAAAGGTCGATTTACTTAAGAATTCGCAAAGTAGATTTTAGGGGGGATGGGGGTAGGGAAAATCGGATTCGATTGATTGGCGCTGGTCATTGGCCAATCCCAAAAAACCAAAATCGAAATGCGAAAACTGAATAAAAACCACAAACCAAAGTGCGAAGCTAAAGAATCAACCAAACGGAAAGCACGCAAAAAGCAAAAACAAGAAAAACAATAGACGATCGCCTAAGACAATAGCAAATTGTGGGTAGAGGAGAGAGAGCAGAAGATGGGGACGGGGCTTTAGTCAACTTCGTTTCGGCCATTTTGCTATTTTTATTTAATTTTTGGCCATTTGCTTGAAGCTAAAACAGCTGAAAGCTGCAGTATAGAAATACGCTTAAAGATACAGATACAGATACAAATACAAATACAAATACAAATACACTTGCAGATACAGATACAGATACAAAATTTTATTGCGTTTTTGTCGCCCCAAAAATTGCTCCCTAGGGAATTTTGCTGCTTAGTCGCGTTCCAATGGATACACTTCGATTTGCTAGATTTGACAATGTCTGCCTGTGTGTATCTGTGTATCTGTGTGTGTGTGTATTTGTATCTGTATCTATGTATCTATCTGAATGCGCTAAGCATTTTCATTTGAATTTACTAGCACATCTGCCTTTTGACTAATGATGAACGGGGCACGGACGGCATCGAAAGTGTGACCCAACTTTTGGCCCATTTGCAAGATTCTCTTCGCTTTTTTGGCTTCAGCAATTTATTAGAAATAATATATCAAAGTGACTTCCCCTCCAGCCTCCCTTCCATTCTGAATTCCCCTTCCCTTTTATACTCCTGTCGAAAAGTTTTTGGCTTCTCGTTTTTGTTGTTTTGGCATATTTGTCAGTGTGGCATTACTAATTGGTGATTACGAGCGGAAGTCGACAAAATATTTCACTTCATTTGCTTTTATTTATATTTGGGAAAGCGACAGCAACAACAAACACAAGTGAGAATAGTACAATTGACTGTGACGCACTATAAGATACTCTGTTATCCGATTTCATGCAAAACAATCATTAAAAATGAAACTAAGAATTCTTAAATGTGATACAGGCAAAATTTGAGCTTATTGTATATCCAGATAGTCTAATGAGTCTATTTAGCAATCTAATATATATTCTCGCTGATTCTCACAAATTCGATCCACCCTTCTATTTAGATTTGCCGCATACAGGGTATAAAAAGAATATAAAAGAAAAATAAACATGCTTATAAGAAAATAAAAAAAAAAGAATGCGGCGGAAATTCAAGTGGCTATATTTAAATCTAAAAACAGCAAACGAATGAGTTGCCCGAACTCTGGATCTTTAGCTGTATCCCATGGATCTGTATCTGTATCTGTATATGCATCAGTATCAGTATTTGTATCTGTATCTTTAGCTGTTTGTTGGCTTGTTTTGTGGCTGCTTTTCATCAATGGACTTGAGCTGCTGGCGCTCTGCCAATTATTGTTGCAGTTGTCACGTTGGCAACGTCGTCCCAGCTACAGTTTGTCATGTGGCCTGTCAGCTTTAGTTCCTTATATTACCCCCTCCAGGCTCATCTCTCTCTCCCTCTCTCTCCCTCTCTCTCTCTCTCTCTCTCTCTCTCTCCATTTGCCTGTTTATCCCCCTCTTCGGCCCAAAAACGCAGCCCCAGCCAATTTGCATGTGTGTACAAATTTTCATTCATTGCCAGGCGAAATGCAAATAAAACTTAAGCGCAATGCCAAATAGAAATTTCAATTGCAGTTCTCCAATGTGCGAATACTACGAGTAAATGCACACGCACACACACTCACACACTCAGATACTTATATGTACATATGTATCTCTGAGTGCCTTATTGACATTAGCATGTGCTGAGATACTTTTTGCATTGCTTTGATGCTTGTGATTTTAGCTCGAGTTCAATAACTTGGCTAAGCGCTGCTTTATTATTATTAACAAAGCTGCTTTCAATATATACTTGAAAAACAAACATCTGCAATTAGTTTTATTTCATTATTTATTTTATTTTATTTTATTTTATTTTATTTTTATTTTCTTTAAGTATCCTTATGTAGTATTTTTTTCAGTAATCTTTGACATGTTAATAAACTAAATTATGTGCTAATAATACTAAAATGGATATAAGAATATAAGTTCCTTAAACTTATACAGAAATACAAAAAAATTTAATTTATTAGCATATGATTATTTTTGACACTCATAAGTTCGTCTTATTCTCATCATATTCTCTCTGTGTCCTGCTTTCGTAAACGTTAGATGTATACAGCACAAAGACTGCAAGAAGTAGGTTAAAATACTCACAAAATGAATTCTTGCTGGAGGCAACAAAAAATTACAAAATAAAGGACTTCATAATGCACTAGCATAGTTACATTGCACTCTTTGACCCCAAGCGAACCCCCAACAATGTCTGACATAGCTCAGGCCCAAAAATGAATAAAGAGAGCGAGAGAGAGAGGGAGAGATGGAAAGAATCTAATATGAACAGGCTGAAAAATTGGAAAAAGAAATAGAAGATGAAGTTGATGCCACACTTATTAGAATGCATTTGCTAATGAAGAAGCGGCAGCGTTGTCTGCGGCTGCTGCTCTTTTGTCGTGCCATCAAAATTTCAACAGTCAAGCCAATAGAGAGCGGGGGGAGAGGGCCAGAGTGGTGGGAGGGGTAGCTGGGGGGGGGGACAGGCAGCCTAGACAAGTGCAATGGCCGCCTAATTGCGCTGGCAAGTGCCACACGAGAGGCAGCCGAACATGCCAATCAACACCCGTGGCAGCTGTAGACTAGTAGGGAAAGAGACAGCAACAGACCGAAAGAGAGAGAGGGAGAGAGAAGCACTTTGTTTGTAATAGTTTTTGGTGTTTTCTTTTCTTTTTTTCAGAGTTGTTTTATTTGCCATGCAGCTCATTTTATGAACAACTGCAACATTTTTTTTCTCTTTTTTTTTTTTTTTTTTTAATATTTTTGTTGTTAATGGAAGAGTCGGAAAGGAGTGAGAAGAGTGGGAGGAGTGTGAGCTGTGCATCTGACAGTGTCTGCAGTCAGTGCATTGTTGACTGGGTAATGTTAGTTTTTAGAGGGTACAACTCATGCGGCTGATAATTATAATGGCACTCTTGACGCCTTTATTATGTGTAAAGCGTAAAACGTAAAACGTTTTGCAGCCAGCGCCATGTTGATGGATATGCCAATAAACGAGTCTACCACAGCACCCAGAAGAAGACTCTTTGGAGCCAGCGCCAGTCTCCAAAGCAGTTGGCGAATATATTACAACTATACTCTAACTACGTGTAAAGTTAGTTGGTTTCTTTAAGCTATAAGATTCTATAAGATTCCTATTAAACCTGAAGACACTCGTTAATGGAGCAAGGGCACTTTCCTCTATTGAGACAAAAGACGTTAGTTGATAGAGCTAGAATACTCTATGTTATGGAGTCAGAATATTGTACACAAAAAAAAAAAAAAATTAAAAGTTCACTTTGTCGAGCCCGAAAGACATTTTTTTGAAGAAACAGACAATTATACTTTAATCTTGGGTGCAATTTAAAAAAGGGAAAAATATTTGTATTATTTTAAAATTTCCTTAATTTTGTAATCAATAACATTTTGCTAGTAAACAAATAAAAATTTAAGTAATCAAACTAGTTGTATGATCTAAATATGACTAATTATATTTTGATATTTATACAAAGTCTTAAATATTTGTGCGATATGTGCTTGAAATTTAAATAAATTTAAAAGAAAAGAAGCAAGATTTCATTTATTAGAGCTAGGAGAGATCGTAGATACTTTATGGAACCAATAGAATATGGAGGTGGCTGAGTGAAGTTTGTAAAAAGACTAGACTCTACTTTCCGAAGAGTCGCAAGACTCTAAAGACCGAGGTGTTAAGTTATCGTAAATGCTGCAACTGCAACTGCTGCTCATTTGGCATGCAAATGTGTGGCCAGGTTTATCGTCGGGTTTTATCTCTGTGGGGCATGCCACCAGCCCACGTTGTGGCTCTTCTCATTTGAAATGCAAAACCTTTAACAATCTCCTCAACTGATAAGCTGATCAAAAGCTGTAGCTGTAGCCATAGTTTAGTTTCTTTTAACACCTCTCGACAACTCGGGCAGCAACAGCTACGGTTAACGAGCCTAACCCCAGATTGAAATGAAGAAAGAGAGGGCGAAAGACAGGGAGAAAGGGCAAGAAAGAGAGGTGGAAAGACTGTTGATCTGAGATGAGCTCATGTTGCATGTGTGTGGCGTCTGTTGTTTGTGTTTGTTTGTTGTTTGTTTTTTGTTGTCTTCTAGGCGGTCGCTCGTTTAGGTTCTTTTGGGGCCTTAGCTTGCAACAATGATGTTGCAGGCCACTGAAGCGCAACCAAAACTTAACTTTCTTTCACTCTATTTTCCCCGTCTCCCATCTCACTCACTCCCCTTTTGAAGTGACTGCTGAAGCGACAAATGTGTCTGCGATTTGTGTGTGGGGGCGAATTCTCTTGTCATTGTCAAAGAAAGAAGAGAGAAAAAAAGGTTTTCTGTTGTTGGATAACACGATCACATGGCTGCCTCATTTTTGGTGTGGGCTGCAGTCGATACAACCATGTATTTCGATTTTTTTCCTTTTTTTTCTTTTTTTTCAAATCTTCTTTGCTTTCCCCCTTTTTTATATATATATTTTAACAAGCTGTCAGACATTTGATGGGCTCGAAACAGAGTTTAATTACGAGACGATTGCGACTCTGGCAATCAAAGCAATCAACTCATCAAATGGGCCTATCGATTTCATGTCTTCACAAACCAAAGACGCAACTCCTAAACCAACATCAGACTTCGGCAAAATTCAAAATGTGCATGTTAAAGAGCCGAGAATACAATTTTGGTGCAACTTTAATGGGCATGGGATGAAGATAAAGACTGTAAAATCATTTAAAGGGCAAAATTGTTGAACAAAACTAATGAATAATGCGATAATATGCCTATCGATACTGTGCTATCGATTTAAAGGGAAACAACGTCTCTATTGAGATTTACTATAAACTCGTTAATCTTCAATTCGTTAAATTTTAAAGCACTTCCAGCTAACAATTCAATTCAATGACTTCATTTTATAAGAAAAAAAAGCATATTATGACAATAGTTTTTGAAAATATTTTAGATGCACTTAGTTATAAGTTGTTTATTTAAAAAATGATTCAATGAATTTGATTTATTATAGCTTAAAGCAATATCAGAGATATGATTATGGCTTAATTAAGTAGCTTGTAATATTTTCCAGATCTTAAGTAGAACCATTTCCTTATCTGTGGATTACGAGGGGAACAAGCATAAAAAGTTGCTAAAAAAAAAATAAAAGATGTACAGCTTTTTTCACTTAACGCTACTTAAACAATAATATGTAAAGGCAGTGGGAAAAAGAAAGACAGAGAGAGAGGGAGAGAGTAGAGGGAGAGATACGTTTGTGATATATCAGACTGCGCTTTGCCTTGTTAGCTCTACATTTTTTCTTCTCTTCTTTATTTTTTTTGTTTAATGTCACAAATTTTGTTGTTGGAGCTTTTGTTTGTTGTTGCTGTTGTGGATTTTACGAGCTTTGTAGTCGTGGTTGTTGTTGTTGTTGTTTTTGTTGATAGCAATCAAAGGCACAAAATGCGTGAGACAAGCTAAGAATCTTTTTAAGGACCCTGGACTCTGTGTGTTAAGATATGTACATGTCCTGTCTCTGACTGCTCTAAGTCCTTAATGTGTGTGTGTGTGTGTGTGTGTGTGTGTGGGTGAGTGTGTGTGTTTGTTTGTGAGTGCTATTAGCATGCGCTATGTTAATGCTTTCATCTTGCTGCCAGCTGTAGTAGAAGTATCTGTATCTTTGTATCTGCGCATCTTTGTAGCTGAGAGATGTCTCTCTATGTGTGTGTGTGTATGGGTACCTTATTGTATGCGTATGTGTGTGTGTGACCGTGTGTATCTTGGCCCTCGCACAATTCCTACAGCATTGTCGACTTATTTCATTTTCAGTTTCATTAAATAACAAATTGCTCTTTTGTCATATGTGTGCAAGTGTGTGTAGCTGTGTGTGTATGTAAGTGTATGTAGCTGTGTGTGTGTGTGTGTTTGTAAGCTTTACTTTTTATTATATGCTCTATGTACTTAACTTTGTTTTTCTTTTGCTTCACTGTTATGAAAAAAAAAAGAAAGAACTCAATTCTCATCTCAAAAACTTTACATTTGCCCCTCGTCGTCACTCACACACACACACATTCACTGGGCACCGCCTTTAAGTTTTATGCTTTCAATAAATATTAACATTTCAACTTCAACCCCCCCAAAATGTTAAAAGTCAAGAAGAAGAAGAAGAATCTATCCACCCTCAAGGCCAAGCTTTTTATTTAGCTTTTTCTTGTTGTAGTTGTTGTTGTTGTTGTTGTGTCTTATCACGCTTTTATTGTTGTTGTTGCTGTTGTTATTTTTAGTTAGTAGTCACCATTTTTCATATTTATGAAATGCCTTCAAAGATTTTAATCTCATAGACAGAGACAGACACAGAGACAGAGAGAAAGAGAGAGAGGGAGATAATGATACTGAGCTTCCCAAAGCAGCTCCAAAAATATCTCATAACTGCGGGCGGCCCTTTTGTAAGAACCGTTAAATTATTTTTCGCATGTGTGTGTGTGTGTGTGTGTGTGTGTGCATGTGTATGTGTGTGCTATATAAATATAACTCTCTGATAAGTTATCGTTTTGCGCTTGAAACCTGCTTAAGACAGCCGTCTGACTTTGACGAGCTGCAACGAAAGTTTTTGGCCTTTCAAGCGATTTGAAATTTCCCCCCGGGGTAAATTATTATCATATTTTTATGCGCATTTTTTGCTGCTAAAACTGTAGTATTTATAGCAACAGCTGCTGTGCATTTCATTAGTCAAACCTTCATTTAAACTTAAGTTTTTTATTTTTAATTCCTCAAATTAATTTGCCTCAACTTAATCAGAGTTGAATAATGTTACTGAAATTTCTCACGTCTATTAGTCACAGTCTAAGCAGTTTAAATATAAAGACGTTAAAAGCCAATTTTTGAATTTACTGACTGTAACCGAGTTAGTAACTATTGTAAAATCTCATTGCTGAAACTTTAAATAAGCTTAAAAGATACATTTCACATAGAAATCAACTGATCGGACTAAACTTGGAAACTAACCTAAGCCCACAGAGAATTTACTCACTGAATTTAAGGTTGATGCAACTTAAAAGTCTAAACGGCAAGTCAAAATAAAAAGTTGGATACAAGTTTCAATAATAAAGAAATTAAAGGCAAATAAAGCAATTTATTGGCCACAACTCACAAAGGAACAACTATAAACTCTTTTGGGATTTCAATGAAATTTCAGTAAATGCCCTTTAATCGCTCAAGGTGTTTGCTCATGTACAAAGTGCACTAAATTATAGAGAAATTCAGAGAAAGGGAGTATCCCCCTTTGGTACAGAAATCGAATCGAATCGAATCGAATCGTTGCGGCAGTCAATCAACAGACGAGTCGATGCGGCTTTGCCACATGTTTTGTGTTTTCGTGAGGAGGCAATTTGAGGGTTGGCCTCTTCATAATTTCGGAGGTGTGAACACTTTTCCAGTGACATGTGCGCCAGAGAATAAGAGCAACATCATTACGATCCTCTGATGATCATGATCTGAGAGGAGAACAGAAACGAAACGAAAAGAAATGAATGGAAAAGAGAACATGCGACAGCAAGTCATAAATTTAAAAGCAATAAAACTTTCAAGACAAATAAATGCCACGCAGTAGATGAAGCATTCGCTTCACAATTTTTAATTTTTTTTCGGTTTTTGGGGAGGGAATCACAACTGCGAAGAGTGAGAACTACTCGCATATGAAAGAAGATACAAATACAAACACCACCGACAGCAACAACAACAACAATAAAGGTCGCATAAATCTCAAGGCACGCAAAATATTTAAACAAAAAAAAGAGGAGAAGAGAAAAAAGTGAATGCAACTTCGGCTTCTCGTCTTCTTCCCCTTACATTCCCAGTCCAATTCAGATTCTTCATTCTTCATTCCAATGCTGAACGCGTGCGTGCAACGGCTTGCGGTTATACTGAAGCCTCCCCTCTCTTCCTCTGCTCTTTCCCCCACTTGCCACATACCTTACCTTGCCTCTGCCCCCCTCTTTGAGCAATACTAAGGTTGTTTATCTTTCCGCTGTGGCAAGACCTTGAAATGCGCTTGCATATGACAGGGGCGTTAATTTATGTGAAGTTCCACAGGGACTCCAAAGGGGAGGTCACAACAGAGTGAGAGCGAGAGATAGGAAGAGGGAGAGGGAGAAGAGCAGAGTGAGTGCAATTCTTGTAATGATCCCCAATACAACATCTTCGTTGCATTTTCGTATTCGACGATGCATTCAGCCAAGTGATTGTTATCTCAAGATATCAATTTAATTCCCCATTCCCAGGCCATTCACAATCCCACTCAACTGTGAATCTCCATGGCATTATTGTTTCTTCCAAATAAAAACATTTTTATTTACTTTTCATTATCTTTTATTCAGTTTCGAGACAACAAAAGTTAATTCAATTCGATTAGTTGTGTTTATCGAAATGATTTTAAATGTTAATCTTTTACCAAGATCAATCCTATCACGAATTTGTTGCGCTGGTTTTTTAAATACAATTTTTCCCATAAATCACTGCAGATGTGATTGCTCTACAAACTTATCGATAGTTTTTATAAAGTGTTTGATTCTTAAAAAAGTGTGTGGCGTTCCTCTTTTAAATGACTGTATGATATTTGCATTGATCAATTAATATTCTTTTAATATTTCAATAGAACAAAACATAGATTTTTTGGTATCGATAGTTTCGATAACAATGCTAGTTTAAATTATAATTTGCCTAAAAAACATAAATTGGCTTTGAATAAATGCACACTTATTTTATATTATCGATAATTTCGATACATTTAAATTTTTCACGTTATCGATAACTCTCGTAGGAAATACAGCATAGACTCAAATCTAATTTACGTACTTCAAGTAGATGAAACAAAAATGCAGTGTATCTATTTGATTAGTGTTATCGATAACTTTGATAACTCCTTAAATAATTATGAACGATTTCAGCAGGTTCTCCTCTCATGCTTATTCTTAATATAAAAGTGCTGTCAATTAGCTGTCTCTGAAGAATCAATGCAGCTGCATTCGAGTCTCCCCCTTCTGCCCCTATATCTGTCTAGATTCTAGAATGTGCACCTCACCCCACCACCTCTTATGCATCAAATGAACTTCTATGACACTTTCGTTCTAACCAGTTCACAGTTGTTGCTCCGTCGTGTGTCTGTGTTTAATTGTTGTTGTTATACTCATTCTTATGGCTGTCTTTGTTGTTTATCTGGCAAACATAAAACAGAAAATGAAAAACCAAATAAACGCTAATTGGAAAAACATATTTTATATGAACTCTCGAGAGTCAGTCCTCGCCTCCCCCGTCACACTCTGGCCCCCTCTTAATGTTGCATCTGGCAAAGAGATCGTGTGCAGCAGTCGAAGCAGCAGCAGCAGCAGCAGCAGAAGCAGCGCCCCCAAGTAGATGGCTAACGGCATGCGGCACGCACTTCCCACTCATAAAAACTGGAAACGATTTTCCGAAAAATGTACACTGCACAAAAGAAATCGTTCAAAAATGCAAGTTGAATATTCTTGATTTTAGAATGAATTTTTGAATATTTGTTGAGGATATTATTGTTAAATTAATTAATTATGCGGATAAGATGGCAACTATGCAGCATTAAAATAGTTAAAAAAACCTAAACTATTTAATTTCACTAAAAACAATTCTAATACAGTCCCGATGATCGACATATTTAAGCAATAGTACTCGAATCAAGTATATCGTACTTAAATAAAAAGATTTCGAGTTTACCGCATTTTTGACACCGCTTGGCATTGATTTAACTCCGAAACCCTGGAATTTTTTTCCGTGTAGAGCTTTTCCTTGTCCCCCTTGTCACTACTCCGCTGTCTCGCTGTCTCTCAGTCTCTTGTAAGGCAATAAGCAGCAGACGTCGAGAAATAAAATCCACACATAAAAATGTTTTGGGTAACCCTTTGGTTTGTCTCACTGGGTGCGGCCAGCGGGAGGAGAGGGGAGAGGCAGGGGCAGGGAACAAGTGAGGGAGATGGGGGGTATATGGGGTCTTATGGGGGCCCCCGCTTATGTTGTCAAATGAAATGCCGTGTTGCCCATGATGATTATTTCTGACATTTGTGGCAAATGTGCGGCAACCAAAATGTGTCGCGCCCCCTTCCCCCCTTCTTTTACCACTTCCCTTTTCTGTATTTTATTTTATTTATAAACAATCAAAATTGTCACGCGTTTTTCGAACGCCATTTAATTGTTTTAGATTTCAAATTTTGGTTTGTAAATCAAATAAAAATCAATTTTAATTGCATTTCCTTGCTGACATTTTCAAGAGTTCTAGAGTGGCAAGGGGTTAGGGGGGAAGGGGCAACTGTAGCACTAATGTTGCTTGCAGCATGAAAACTTGTTCCGTTTCAAGAAAACTGGCTTGGCCAAAAAAAGAAAAAAACGGCAACAGAAGCTGCAGGATAAGGTGCGAAGCGGAGGCAGAAGAAATAAACCTGCTTCGAACTCGTTTGGTAGCATTTGGCCATTTCTGTTGTTGTTGCCTCTTGCAGTTGTTGTGGTTGTTGTTGTTACACAGGAAGAAAACAATCACTCTAAACCTCATGCTTAAAATTCTTGATTTTAGCATTTATTTTTTAAGTATGCATTCAGAATATTATTGTTAACTTAACACATTAGGCGAATAAAATGGCAGCGAATCAGACTTAAAATGATCAATAAAGAAGAAGACATTTGTTTTCACTGAAAGAAATTCTTATAGAGCTCCGATAGTCAAAATATTTGCGAAGAAGGAATTGAAAAATCATACATCAATCAAATAAT
Organism: Drosophila suboccidentalis; assembly: GCA_037043435.1. Classification (NCBI taxonomy): domain Eukaryota; kingdom Metazoa; phylum Arthropoda; class Insecta; order Diptera; family Drosophilidae; genus Drosophila; species Drosophila suboccidentalis. Next base: position 830,376 of record JBAMBK010000663.1, on the reverse strand, counting down.
TCGTACTTGGCTTACCGAACTTTAAATACCGTTTTGGGATTGAATTCATCTCGAAATCCCCAATTTTTTTTCTCAGTGTACTGTTGTATTTTTGGAGGCGGGGGGCGTCAACATGATTTGCACTACAAAACAAAATTTAAGGAGCAGCTCCGCCAAGCAATCCAGCATCAATCCAACTTCCCTCTTTGCCCCCATCATCATTCTCTTTCTCTCTCTCTCTCTCTCTGTCTCTCTCTGTCTCCCTCTCTTTCTGTCCTTCCTGTTTTGGCCATGTCGAGTGCATGCCTTTTTTTCGCGCTGCATTTTTTGCGTAGGCTTTGCAGTTTGCAGCGAGTGCAGCGAACTGGTAGCCACCAGGCAGAGATTAATGGTGGTTGAGTGGTGCTGCGGTGGTGCAGGGGCACAACTGACTGCTTAGAAGCGACTGACTGCTTAGCCAAGTTAAGGCCAAGTCACATGGGGACAACAACGTTTCGTGTTTGTTGCCACTAAATCTTGGGCCTGAGCCTGGGCCAAATACAAGACAAGACAATTGAGGCTCAGCTCAGCCTGGGCTAAAACCAAAACCAAACCGAACTCAAATCCACTCAACTGAACAGCGGCAGCTTAAGATGCCACAGCGAGATGTTTGCCACAAATAATAGGGAGGAAGAGGAGAGGAAGAGAGAGGAGGAAGTCCAAGATAGGCATCACTAACAATGAAATGAAATTATGAATAGGGACAAAATGGCATGAAATACGAATATGCGGATATGGTATACAAAATGAAAGCAAAAGTTAAATATCAAACAGAAAAAATTTAAAATAATAGGAAAAAACTCAAGAGCTACTTATTAGAACCTGAAAAGATTTAGTCTGCAATTAATGCAATGGCAAGAAATATTTAGAAAATCAATAAACACTTTTTATTTGTTGAATTCTCTTAACTGGATTATAAATTCAATCTTTCAAATTATTTCTCAATATAATGGTTATGTTCAAATTGAAAATATTACATAAAATATAAATTTTTTATTTGAATTTTACTTTAGCTTAAGTATTACATTTTATATTTAATTTAAAGTCATTACAAAGTTAAGGGTTTAATATTAACAAATGGGAAAAAGAAATATATGCAATGAAAAGTATCGATAAGTTAATGAGCATTATGACAATAACTACTATAACTCCATAAATAATCGAGTTCTTCAACTGAAGCACATATAAAGTTAATTTGTTCAAAAAGATACTGAGATACTTGAATTGAATTTCAACACCCATTTTTTGGCGTTGAATACTTTATTTGTTATATGGCGCAACATGTCAGAACTTTGAAGTATTTCAATTATAATTGATTGATAATTGATAATTATCAATTAGCTGTCGAACTTCATATGGAATTTTGCCCGCGAAATGTTGAAAACAATTAATGTAATTTTTTTTTACACTTGTCTTAATTTCATAATAATTTCTGTGCATATTTTTTTTTTTTGATATCTGACAAACGACGAAAGAGTGTGGAAAGAGAAAGAGAAGAGAAAAGGAGCGAGAAACCGATGCGAGCAATTACATGATTACCAGCTATTTTTTTATTTTCTTCCTTTTTCATCGAATGCGTGTTGAAAATATTTTTCAACATACGTTTTTATTTATTTATTTTGTTTGATTTTTTGTGTGTTTTTTTTTTTTTTGGTAGAAACGACGAAAGTTAATTTTTTGGCGTTGAAATTTTTGTGTTGTTTGTGCTCGGATGTCGTTTTTAATGAACGTGAAACTATTTTCATTAGTGAGCAAATGTTTCGTTGGTCGCACTGATGACGATGACGATGATGAAGCGACACGCTGAGCGAAAGATACAAATGTATCTTTTTTGGAATCTATTGAAAGTGTGGCAAGCTGTTGGATCGCAATCGCCAATATGCACGCTCATCAGCAGACCCCCCACCTCCTCTATCTCTCTCTCTCTCTCTGTCTCTGTCTCTATCTCTATTCGATATTAATTAATGTGCCACGCCCACGCTAGACGTCATGTCGTGTCGTGCCGCCCTTCGCTTCTGTGGTTTGATTAATGGAAAATTGGTTGCAATGTTAGAATATAGATACATTGGCAATTGGCGAGCTTTTGCGGTCAAATTGTAGTTTGTATATCTCAAAGATGTAGTTCGAATCTGTGTAGCTATGTATCTTTGTATCTGCAGCTTGCGGTTCATTTGAGGTGTCGCTTCGTTTCGTTACGTATTCGATATTTGTAATTCAATTTTTTCTGCCATATCATAAATTTAATTTGAAATGAAAATCCCCAAGATATGCCACATTATCCCAAAAGCGTGGTATCTTGCAGATACAACTACATAAACACGCACACACACACTCACATACACTTGGCACACTCGCATTTTGTTGGTACTTTGCTTTTTCGACCACAATAACGGATTACATTTGAAATTGTTTGGCATTGGCTGCCGTTCGTCTGGCCACAAGCATTGGCCCTCTTCTTCTTCTTCTTCTTCTCTCTTCACCTCTTCCCCTTCGCTGCCTATACAGTTCCCTTACATACCTCTGACTCTTTCCTGCCTGTCGATCTCCATCTATAGTCTGTGCCTTCTTTTTTTCAATATTACACGATGACTTTGAATATTTCTGTTGCTTTTGTTGCCTGCACATCATGGGTGGGATTTTGTGATTAGAGAGATACAAGCGGCAGATACACAACAACAACAACAACAACAACACTAACAACAACAACAACTGACGTACTCACTGACTGACTGAATGGGCTGAATGGTCGAAGCCAGAGAGCAAGTGTAACAAATATGTTGAGCATAGGGAGCAATGGAGATGCCAACTTAGGATCCAGATACAGATACAGATACATTTACAGCGAAGGCTAAGGGTACAGCTTTAGCTATAGATACAGCTACAGATACAGCTACAGATACAGCTACTACTGCAGTTACGGATACACTTATTTTGATTGTTTGCGGACTAGAGAAGGCAACCTAAGGAATCTGTTTTGGGCAGCGAAGGGGATGTAAGCAGAGGGTAAAGGGGCGTGTCTCTCATTTTATGCGCCCATTTGCGGCGGACTTCATTTTTTCGAAGGAGGCACGGAAAAGGGAGCCGAAGATGATGCCAACTGGAGCCGAGTTGAGCTCCAAAGATTAAAATCGATACTCGAAATTATTTCACAAAATTGCCAGTAAATAGTTCGAAATATGTGTGTAGAGCAGAAGTTCAAAGAATTTTCAGTAACGAGTTGCCTTTGGAAATTCTTTGGTCCATATTGGCAAATTATTTGCAGTTACACTGATAAAAACAGCTGCTGAATTCTGATTTTTACTTACATATGTATACATTAATTTTGTCTTTTTATACAAAGAAAATATTTAAGACATTTTAAGTTATAAATTGCTACGATTAAAAGGCTAAGAAACAACTCATTTCTAAATTACAATCGATTGCTGCGGTTATCGATTAAACAGCACAACGATAAAAAAAAATGGAACTCAACGAAAAGCGTAAAAATGGAAATTGGAAATTGGTCACAAGGTTGCCAGCAATATGACAGCTTTATTTAATGCTCTATATATTTTATTCTTTATTCCATTTCTCAAATTTAGGTTTACAGTGGCTCAAAACTAGGAACAGCAACAAGAACAACAGCAATCTCAACACGCAATACAATTGTTGTTGCTAGAAGTTGTCGCTGAACTGGCAAATGTGAAATATGTGAAACAACTTGCAAACTCAAAAAGAGAGAGAGAGAGCGCAACAAAAGAGAGAAGTACAGCAAGTGTTAAACAGAGAGCGAGAGAGAGAGACAGACGTGGAGCAAACTGAGTGTGTGATTGTGATTGTATTTGTATTTGTGTGTTGTGGCAGGTAAATGGATATTTGCATTCAATTAAAAGTGCTGTCGGCGGCAGCGATGCCACCACCCCCCCACCGCCCAAGGGCCAGCCACGCCCCCTTGAGGAGCAGCAGCATGGAGCATTGGGGCAAGCACTGAGAACTGATAACGCATAATTTGCTGCACTTGCAGCAACAGCTCCTATGATTAATGAAATGCAAACGCGCAAACGTGGCCAATAATAATTAATAATAATTAATAATAATCATAAAATCCTGTGCAAATGAAAAAATAAATACAAAAAAATAATAGGAAAAAAGAGAGAAACACGAGTAAATAAATATTTAATGTGCATGCAAATAAATTAAAATTATTTAACACAAAATACTACATGTAAAATCACATTAAATCGCGTGTGAAGTGATTCTGCCCACTCCGTCTGTCTGTCTACGCGTCGTTGCGTAGCTGAAAAACGCATCGAACCGAACCGAACCTGATACCAAAACAAAATGACTATGAAATCGATGAAGTACTCCGATTGTGATACCATTATGGATGGCTATAACCCGGTGCCGCCTCCATTGCCACGACGTGTGCCGCCAGTGCGTAATATTTATGCCGAGCCCTTTGCCCACGAGCCGAACCATTCCAGCAGGTAAATTATGCATATCGATTAACGATAACGATTAACAATTAACAATTAACCACTAAAGATTATAAGCACTTCAAATGTCAGACTGTTGAAGCATTAATATTTCATTGTTTTTAAGTTAAGCGCAAAGCAAGTGCAATTTTAGCAGTCTGGCAACTCTGACTAACAATTTATTTAATCTGGTCACCTTGAACTGACTAGAATTTGTCGGAATAATTATTTAAGTATTTTTATTAGGTTAAGCGTAAAATGGGCTCATTTTCAACAATCTGGCAACTCTGACCAAAATCACTGTCAGCATGGTCACTCTAAGTTGATCAGGTTAAGTTATAATGACCACAGCTAAAGCAGATTTCATTTATTGTTACTAAGTAAAGTGTATTTTAGACAGTCTGGCAACTCTAAGTTGACTACTCAGTTGTCTAGAGGGTAAAGTGACAAAGAGTTTTTGATAAGTTTTGAATGTATGTAATTGCAGCATTGGAAAACTATCTTATGTGCATGTTAACTTTAAATTACAGTTTCATTTGTACTTTAACTTTAAGCATTGTTTTAACAATTCCAATAAAACTAAAATTGGTTGACGCCAATCGATCTAAGTCATGTTAACACTGTTGTCAACATTGACATATATATGAAAGACGACTTCAGTAAAACTAGGGATCTTTCTAAGTGCTAAGATTTAAACTTGAAGGAACCGCAAAAATATTATTTGCAGTGAAGGGGAAAAAGTTTAAGAGCGGAAGGAAGGAATGTAACCTTCTCATGTACATGTTAACTATTTATAAGGCAAGCGAAAAAAAATTGGTTACAACTTGTAGATCCCATTTGAAATTGTATTTTCATTTAGTTTGAAGTGTGTGGAGTTGCAATGTGTGTCTTGGATTACCAAGAAGAACAACAGGCACCGCCCAAGTGGCAACTCTAACCACTCTGTGGCACACATGATTCGAATTCGAGCCATACGGATGCTGCTGAGTTGCCAAGTTGCATATTAAAAGAGAAATGTCCCATATAAAGCTTGTGAGTATCTTGTCGAGTGTACAATATGCATTTTGATACCGTAACGAGATGGAGTGGGTGAATGAGTAGGAGTAGGAGTAGGAGAAGGAGACGGAGAAGGAGAACGAGGAGAAAAGGAGAAAGAGAGGACGGAGTGATAGGTAAAGTATCTGCATAAAGTATAAATGGATGTGCGACGCGAAGTTCGTGTGTCGCATATGGATATTGTGTATATCCTTTTCATAAAACGAGCTTCAACAATGCCAAATAGCCTCAGTCCGCAGTGGCGCCGACAATGGGGGACAAAGGGGGGCCTCGAAGTACGAGTGCTTGATAGAAGCAGCTCTCCGGCTCTGCTCATATCGCATATCAAAAACGAAACACGGAGAGAGCGAGAAAGAAGAGAGGCAGGGGCAGAATGAGAGTAAGAGAAAGAGAAAAGCAATGGGCAAGTGGTAACCAACAGCCAACTGGTTATAGGAGCTTATGCAGGGGCGTACACAGGAAAAAAAAACTATTCTAAACATCCAGTTTAAATTCAGAATTTTAACATGTGTTTTTTTAAGTATGTACTGGAAATATTATTGTTAAATTAACACAATATGCGTTTAAAATGGCAACCACTCATTATTAATATAGTAAAAAAATCTCCAAAATTTTGATTTCACTAAAAAAATTCGTATATATTTGCGGAAAAGGAACTGAAAAATCGTACTTGAATCAAGTATTTCGCACTCGATTTAAAAAATTCCGTGATTATCAAAGTTTTGACACCGCTTGGATAAGACTTGTCTCGGAATCCTGGATTTTTTTCTGTGTACCGTTGGGGGCTTTGCGGTGGGGTGGCAACGCTGTGTGGTAAAAATGCGGCGCAATATGTTTGCCTGTCAGTTTTCATGCATTTCATATCGAAAACCATTCGTACTTTTACTTGAGTGAGTTTTATGAGCAACGAGCCAAACAGCTGAGGCTGAAGGGGGTACAGAATATCAGTGGAGTGGGTCGGAAGGAGAAGGGTAATGGGAATGGTAACAATAACAACGACTGAGTGGATACATCTATGATGATGCTCTAGTGTATACATTGTGCACAGACAGATAGACGGGCAGAGGGAGAGAGAGAGAGGGAGATACCCTAGACAGTTGGACAGACGGATGGACAGAAACTGCACTGGCCCCGTTTATATGCATAGTTTTCAGGGGGGAAGGGGGGGGGGGGAAGACACGCTGGTACTGCAAACTGGGTTAGAATCTAGCATTTTATATATTTTCCTTTTTTTGCTTTTGGAAAAAGAAGATAGAAGGGAAAAAATGGAATTTGTTGCTTGTTATATTAAATGAAAACTCCAATTACTTTTTATTGGACTATTTCAATGATATGAAGTTGGAGCAGCCACCTCCGCCCCTTCACTCTGCCCCTTTTTCCAACTACTCGAGTGCCGCATAAAATACAGCATGTTGTGTTGCATGCAGCACATGAGGCAGAGGCAGCCTTTGGGGCAACATTAGATAAGGTAAGCAGCCAGCTTAAGTTCTGTATCGATGCGTTTTGGCCACAAATTTACATAGAGGCAAGAAGCAAGGGGTAAGGGGTAAGGACAATGGCAGAGGAACAGTACAATGACCAAGCATAATGTAGATTATATTACTGTGAATATATGTGTATGTACTTATGTATGTGTTTGTGTACAGAAATCTTGTGCAAATAGTTGTGTGGTTCCTTCCAATTATATCAAGCTTGCAGCTAAATGCATTAATTAAGGAAGGCAAAATACCCTGTACAGGAGTTACGTAATTTCGTTTAAGAACTTCTCATGAAAAAAGGTCTGTAAATTGCGTAAGTCTAATACTAATTTTCTAAGTCAGGAACGTATTTTATTTCTTATATTTATATATAAATCATAAATATCAGTCCAAGTATAAGCATTACATTTACTTAAACAGGGTAGCTCTCAGTCGAGCAGCCTTAAATACTACAGATAATTCAGATTTTAATCGCTGTAATGGAACATAGGCGTCTTTGTTAAGATGTATTTAAGATACGAACAATAGATACGATAGATGATATCGTTTAATTGAATAATATCGACTCGTGGAGTTTGCACACTACTTAGAGTCCTAATTAATTAAGACTTACTTAAGCCGAGTAACTATTGTCCTAAGATTTAATTGCAATTCACATACAAATAAACTGTTTTTTATTAATATTTAATTTTCTCGTTCTCTTCCTTTAGGTAAGTTATGTGAATTCTTGCCAAGAGTTGTAAACTTGATGAGTGTTTGGTAAGATATAAGAGTTTAATTCGATTCCCCATGGTATGTATGGTAAATGTTGACAATTTAAAAAAACAAAAAGGAAGTAATAAAAAAAACGAAACTGAATTTAAGAGTCCGTCGAGAGTTTTTGGTTTGTGCTCGTTGTGAAAAGTTTCAACGGTGGCAACTAGCAAATGGCAACTTGCAACTGCCACAGCCAGAAATGTGTTGTATATGAACCAAACATTTAATAATTCAAGTAGCCCAGAGGCGGAGGGTGGAAAGGGGCAGTTGGGGATTGGGGGTTGGGGGTTGGAAGTTGGAAGTTGAGGGTGGCATACAGTGAACGCCCCTAATGACCTACTTCACTTACACTAACAACAACGAAACTAACAACAACAGCGTAATATACATAAGTAATTTTTGCGTTGAGAGAGGGGGAGGGGGGTGGTGCCATGGACGTAGTCTCCCCCCCTTCCCTCTCCACCACTCCTATTGCAGGTGAGCAGCAGCTGCTGAAGAGAAAGAAAACTTGTGTTTGGTTCTAGTTTTGATTCAGAGTCTGGTTCAGGTTCGGGATTTTTTTTTTTTTTTTGGGTTTACTTGCAAGAAGTTCCGAGTTCTGTTCTGTTTGGTATAGCTTTGGCTTCCGGCTTCCTGCTGCTGTCACAACAGCAACAACAACAACAACAAGAACGACAAAACTTGAAGTGCATTTGCCACAGCAAAAACTACAAATAACAGACTAGTTACAATCGAGCGCACGCGACAGTGTGATACCCTGTACCAGTCTCTAGAAAAGTGTCTTCTAAGCAACTGCTTAGGAACAAGCATTTAAGATTGTTTTTATTCAACGATTTCCGTATGATCCGATGAAATGTAAACAAATACAAAGATATCACGCTGTTAGAGAGTCTGCTAGCCTTCTTTGGCCTCTTACAGGGTATTCAAATTGAAGAAAAAACTGAGGACAATAACAAAATATATAAAAAAAAGAAGAAAATAACAATCCTATTGCAAAATATGCGAAATATGGTAGAAGCCAGTCGAGCTGACTGGGTGAAGGGGGGTGGCAAAGTGGGTGAGGGAGGTGAGGGGGTGCGACGAACTGGCAACAAAGTTGTGCAGTGAAATTTGCATGCAACATGAAGGAATGCCCCCCTCCACCGCCCCTTTCCCCTTCCCCCTCCCAGTTGCCGCGTGCTCCACTTTAGTGCGCAATTTTCCCACTGACAAATTTTCCGGCGTACGCCTTTTCCTAACCATCCGGACATGTGCATGACCTCTTGACCTAGTCGCACTGCCGGAGGCAAGCCAAAATGCGCAGAAAAGTGAACTCAACTTCTCCCCTTCCCCCTCCCCTTTCCACTCGCAACTCACGTTACCAACAAACTGCACGTACATGTACAGTTATGAGGCAGTTCCCTCTTCCGTCTCCACCTTCTGCCACTCGGTCCAATCAATATGACAAGCCAAATCTAGGCAACATTCAAGTCAATGCTCAGCACCACTTGCACCACCCAAAGGCACCACCACCAACAACAACAACAACAGCAACAATAACAAGAAGCAAGAATATTATGATTGAAATGCTGAGCTTGATATGATTACATACTATACAGAGGGGCAGAGGAAAAGAAGAAGATGGCAAGGAAGCACAACATTTGCTTCGGACAGTTGGCAACTAATTTGTTTGTCAAATATGACGGCAACTGGACGAACGGTCAGCACAAAGGTCAACAAATTGAATAAAAATTACAGCAAAATACAAGAGAAAGAGGGAAAGAAATAAAGAGAAATGGACGTAAGGGAAAAGTAAAAATAATAAAGGATAGATATAAGACATGACAGGAATTGAGTAGGATGATGAAAGCTGATATAAGGGGACTTTAAATAATGACAGTTACAATAGAAGACAAAAATAAGAAATATAAAAACTGAATTAAATCAAAAAACCATAAAAAATAAAAAATTTGAATAATTGAAACGGCTGCAGGAAATAAGGCCCCAATGAAATAAGGCCCTAAAAGGGAAAATGAAATAAGGCCCCAAAATTTGGGGTGTTATTTCATATGAAATAACACCCCAATTTCAAATATGAAATAAAGCCCCAGTAAGATGAAATAAGGCCCCAAAAAAAAAATGAAATAATGCCCCAAATTTGAGGTGTTATTTCATATGAAATAACACCCCAATTTGAAAAATTAAATAACACCCCAATTTTTATTAATTATTTTTTTATTTTATTGCTTTTATATTTAATTTATTGTTTTATTAAGAAAAGACTTGCATGAAACTATTCACAGGTTTTCTGTTATAAGAGCAGTTGTAATGCTCGAAGTTCTTTGCAATTGCATCTGCTGCTTGTACATAGCTTTAAATTACATTCTGCACAAGTTTTTAAATGTTTGCATGGCAAAATAAAATTTTAAGAGATAATGAAAATTTTATACAAAAAATCGCGCGATTTTTTGTATACAATTTTCGCCTGCGGCGCTAAGATTAAGAAATGATAAAAATTGTATATACAAATCGAACATTTTTTTGTATAAAATTTTCGCCGGCGGCGGCTCTAAGATTAAGAAATAATGAAAATTTTATATAAAAAATCGCGCGATTTTTTGTATAAAATTTTCGCCTGCGGCGCTAAGACTTACACAATTATAATGTAATTACCTGGTCAAAATATTAAATATAGATCACTAGGAGCTGGTTAAAGCAACCTTTGGGGACTACCTTCGATTCGGCGGAGGTAAATTTTCCTTTATTTCGCTTATTATTTTTAAAGACGAAAATATACAAAAAGCCTGTTTTTGGTCTTCAGAAATACAAGCCGTGTAAAATGGCAGTGAATTTGCTTTATTCTTTTTAAGCATAAACGAAGGCCACTTAGATTCCAAATTGAAAGCCTCAATTACTTGAAGAGGATGGTCAGGCGAATTTACAAATGTTTTGCTGACGATATATTGTCAATATAAAATATTAGGGCCCTATTTCAGAATAAAAATGAAATAAGGCCCCAAAAATAGGTTTTGGGGTCTTATTTCATTTCTTCCTTTGGGGTCTTATTTCATATGAAATAAGGCCCTAATGAAATAAGGGGGTCTTATTTCATTGGGGCCTTATTTCGCAGAGCCAATTGAAACAGAATTGTGCTAAAAATCAAAACCAATCTATGAGTAAATACTTCAAATAAATAGAAAAAAAAAACATTCTTACCTAATAACAAACACTTTTTAAATAGATTAAAAATAAAATGGTTTTTTAACGCCAATTTCTCTTTATCTCGAGCTAAATGATTGGCAGTAAAATTCAAAATTTAAGAAAAATAACTCTATAAGTCGAATATCTCCATAGCTTGAACCTTTTCTTTGGATAATGGTGATTCGAGTTAGGGAAGTTCGACTGTATTTTGAATGTATCCATATGATGGAACAATGTTAATGAATAGTGCATTAATTTAAGCAAGTCCTTGTTGCACTGCGAATAAGTAAAACTAAAATTATAAATAGATGGAACAATGTAAAGTATGAAAAATGTTAAGGAAGTTGCGATTAATTGACTTAAAAGCGGAATTTTAGTTTAATAAAATGGTATCATACTTTATATCATATTATATTTTTGGAATTTGCAAGAGACTCCCGAATGGGGTTTCAGATTCATCAAAGCTGTGTCTTGAGCCGCATTTTCGACCTTGGCATTCGAAGGATTGATTTCTTAACAACTGAGGAACTGCCTGCTGCAGACCTATTCCCAGCAGAGCTGCTTCCTCCAGATCTTTGTCCGGTAGATCGGCTTCCGGAAGCTTCTGTATTGCGCGAATTACTATTATTATTATTGGATTGCTCTGCCACCGATTGGCGCATGTTGAGTTTCTTCTGTTGCAGCATCTCTCGCATATTCTTCAGCTCTTCGGTCAGCTTCAGACGTCGCTGTTCCAGATCCTGCAACTTCTGATGTTCCGCTTCGAGTGTGGCAAAGAGTTGCTTAAAGACACTTGGACTCTCCCGTGTTCCTCGACTGCTGCCCGCCTCCCTGGCATCCTTTTGTTGTTGTTGTTGCTTGTTGTCAGACATGGTCACTGATCCACCCAATGGTCAGTAGAACCACAGTTCTATGCTTGAGCCGAATAAGGGCTGAATTTTTAAATTTAGAATTGATTTTGCTTATTCGAAATCTGTACGCAAAGCTTTCTACGATTAGGTTTTAAGAATTCTTCTGACGCTGTTTTCGAAGCTAGCTTCCCATATCAACTACAGTATATTTATGTATCAAATTGCATGGTGTCTGGATATCAGAATATTTGATAGAAATAATGTCGGGTTGCCCGAATTAACAAATGTCGAATAATCTAGAGTTTACTACATTATATATTGGTTTTTGTTACAGTAGTTTATTCAACAAGGGGTGCCACAGAAATCGCTTTCGCTTGAATTTCACTTAAATTTGTATGCATTTCACTTGAATTTGTATGAAAGTTAGGTGAAATTTAGACGAAAGCGATTTCTGTGGCACCCCTGATAAACTTGTTTAAGCACTGTCCAATGCAATTCTTTTTTCGTCTTATTCTTTCAATTTTTACTATCTTTTTTTAATTTTCTCTTCCATCTAGTCATATTTTAATCGGGCTCTGATATCAATACTTGATCTTAGAATAACTTTAGCTTCTCAATCAGCTCTGCTAGGGTTGCCAACACGTTTTGCTGTTCCTGGGCAGCGTTTTGTTCGTTCATCAGCTGATATCAATCTAGATTCCGGCTGACTGAATCAGAGCTTATGACCTCTGCTTGATAAAGAGCTTTTAGCAAAGCCATTGAAGCCTGGAAACCACAGAAGCAGCAGCAGCGGCAGCGGCAGCAGCTTAACCCACATTCAACTCACAGTGGCTCAAGTTAAGCGGCCTGTTAATGACGCCATTTCCGTCCACTGACCATTGTGCGACCTTTGGGGTCAGTTCTCTCTCCCTCCCGCTTTCTCTCCGTCTTTCTCTACCCCAAAAGGTATAGAGAAAACAAGACAATATAGAACTTCCCTCCCAAGTTGGCTAATTAGCTTAGCGCAGTTAAATCGTTTGCTTATTGAACTACACGACGCGCATTTCTATGGCATCGATAGATCAGAGTTCACTCCGGAAGGGAGCAAGGGAGAAAGGTGGAAATATACAGTAACTACACCTTACTTTAGTTACCTTGCTTCTTGGCTTCCGTTTCCTCACAACAAATTTTGCTGGCTTTGCCAAAATGCCAGACAATAAATATATGTAAAAAAAAGGGTAGAGAAAAGGGAGATGGGATGTTTGGAAAGGAGTTTGTTAGATTGTTGTCCAAAACATGCCACAAAAACAACACAACAGCAGAACATGAAGGAGAACGACAAACACATACAAATTCTTAGACAATTCCAGGCCATTACACTGAGAAATGTGCCACAATTTGAATAACATTTAAAATAGAAAATTGAGCATCAATTCGGTAAAGGGAATGTCATATACTAGGAGAGGGGGAAGGAAAGGAGTTTTCGGACGGAAGTGGTTGTTAACCCCCTCAAGCCCCAGAGCTAAGTAGACCCAATTCAAGGCAAAAGCAACCCAACTCATTGCCAGAGCGCCTACACATGTTGTATTTGTGTTTGTCTTTCATTTTCGTGTATAAATCTTAAGGCTTTCTTTCGTCTGTCTTTTCCTCCACAACATTTTCCTCTGTGTTTTATTTTTTTTGTTTTTTTGACTAAATTGCGTAAATTATTGGCATATGTTGTCTTCACAGCGCGCCAAGAGCCGAGGCAATGAAACATTTTAACCCTTTTTCCTTTGGCAACGTCGAGAATGTCGCTGAAATTGACAGTCGCACATTGTTGGGGCGCGTCTTTCGAGCGAGAGAGATAGAGAGAACAGAGGGAGAGGGAACAGATTCTTTGGCATGGCATTTCATTCCAATTTTGAACCTCCTCTTTCTACTTGGCTCGTTTCATTCTCCCGACCTGCCTCTGGCTGCCAGTCGCCTGTCAGTTTTGCTTGCTCCTTTTTCTTTTTGTGTTCCTTTTTAGAGCCCTTGCTTTTTACTTCTACTTCTTTTTTTTTTTTTTCATTTTATCATTTATTCCCATTCTTTGGCTTTTTATGTGCGCTATTTCGCGAAGTAGAACAATAGCCCAGCGCGAAGAGACTGCCTTGGTTGCCTTGGCCGCCGGAGGACCTGCTCCAAGTCCTCCTCCATTCATTCATCTCAGCTTCTCCGTCTCCATTTTCTCCTGCTGCTTTTTCTTCTTCTTCGTCTTCATCTTGCACAGTTTCGTGAGCTTTTGTTACAACTAAAGCGACGCGACGATGATACACCGAAAAAAACAAAACTCCATTCTAAACTTCAAGTCAAAAATGCAAATAATAAAAGAGCCCAAAAACCCATTTGATTTCACTGAAAAAATTCTTATAGAGCTCCGAAAATCGTACTTGGAACAAGTATTTCGTACTCGATTTAAGAAATTCCAAAATTACCGAACCTTTTACACCGTTTGGAATTGATTGTATCCAGGAAACACGGATTTGTTTTCTGTGTATCCTCCGTACAATACTCGTACTTCATCTGCTGTTACTTTTTTAGATAGACCCCCTTTTCCCCGTTTTACCAACTCCACCCATGTCAAACCCTCCGCCCGCCCCCCTTAACAGCCCTTTTTCGACTGGTCTTCTACAGCAACTTTATTGTCTTGCCAAAGAAATAGACTTTTAATATACTAGGAACCTCGCACTGCAAACAATACATGAACTATTACATATAAAAAGAGGGTGTAAGTGTGTGTGTGAGTGTCTAGGGGTGTGAAGTGTGCGTGTTTGTGTGTGTGTGTATTTCTGGAAATATTAGGCGCTTTTGCCAGTTCATTGACTTGCCACAACAATAGTTTGAAGTTTGTCTGCCAAAATATGAGGCGAATCCCATTTTTAACCCCTTTTTTTTGAAAATAACATCTCGTGGGCGTAAGGAACATGAAACTCAGTATAAAAAATATATAAAAAAAAACACTGTGAAAAGGTGCAAAGGAATTGATATGAATGAAGTGTAGATAAAAGGCAGCCGACTACTTGAACAAATGGGAAAACAAAACACAAAGTGGGCAGGAATAAAAGGTGTTGAACTCACAGAGCAAAAGGTGAAATGAAGTGTGTGAAGTATAGATCGTATAAGAGAAGACGGAGATGGAGAGTGATGAGTGATGATAAAGGAAGAGGAATGAAAGATTGAGAGAGCAAGACAAGATGATTTAGTTGGGGAAGAAGAAAAGGGATTTGTGTTAATCGTATTAGAGGAGCAGGAGACGGATGAGTGATTATAAAAGAAAAGAATTGAAAGATCAAAATAGAGATATACAACTATCTTCTTATCTTCAGTTAGGGAAGTTAGGTAAAAAAGAAAGAAGTGAAGGAGAATGTTTTCATCGGAAGAAGTGTAATGATTATTTCCTCAATGATTTGCAGATACAATAAACTTTAAGGCTTAACTTAAGTTCTTGAACACTCTTAAACCAAAATAAACCAAAATCCTTGCTAACAGTTTCAGTTACAAATATAGAATAATAGATCAAAGATCAAACTACGAAATATTATCTAATTGATTTACAGCTCTACTTAAAGCTACATGATTGACTTGCAAAGCTGTCAGAAGCACATTAATTATATTATTAGTATTGTATTTACATAATAAGGCACAGAAATGAGCTGAGCTGGAAACTCTGGTAGATGCCTGAAGTAAATTCATTCATCGCCAGACAACATACCATACATATATCTAAAATCAGTTGCAATGCATTAAGTCTCTTTCAAGTTGAATGATTTTCTTAGTCAGTGTCTGTATCTGTATCTGTATCTGTGTATCTGTGTCTGTAATTGGACCTTGTGCCTCTTGCCTGAGGGCACAAACTTGTACGATTGGGCAGAGGGTCAACAACGGTAGCGTTTTTGAAGTTGACCTAATGAGTTCCATGAGGCGAGTCCATTTTGAGTATTCAATTTACTTGTTAGTGTTTTTGGCGGTGGCAGCACAGCAACAAGAAGAAATGAACATTTTCCCCTGCGGCAAACAACAACAGAGGAAACTTACATGACATTTGAAGTACATGCCACATGCCACATGCCACAACGATGAGGCAAGTTGTAAGTATGCCAGCTAATTGGACAACATGTTGTCAAAGGGGGTCAAAATAAAAGTGAAATGGGAAAGCGCCTCAAGCCATAAAATACAAAACTCAAACCAAATGCCAAAAGCCAAAAACCAAAAAATAAAACTGAAGAAAAAGAAAAGTAATACCGAAAACATGAGAACATGCGAAACACAAGACACACGGCTAATCAGGCACACGCCATGGCTAATGCTCAGGCTAAAAAGGACAGAGACAAGGCTGAGACTGAGAACTGAGAACTGAGGATGTGAGAACTTGAAATCACAGTCAGGGACAGAAACACAGAGAAATGAGATACGAGAGACATGGAGTCCAAATGCAAGTCAGAGACAAAAGTCAAAAGGCACATCAATGTGGAATCTGGCTTCAGTTTCAGTTTCAGCTTCTTCTTCTTCTTCTTCCCCACTGCTGCTGCTTCTTCTTCTTCTTCGTCTTTTGCTTCAGATTGGAGACTTTAGCTTCTGTTGCTGCCAGGCTCTTAACATATTTTTCGGTTTCTCCTTGTCTCTCTCTTTCTTTTTGAACTTCGGGCGCACTTTTTATTCTTTCGGCTATTTTTTTATTTTTTATTTTTCAAACATCTTTTTAGAACTTTTGCTCTACCTCCGCATATGTGTGTACGTGTGTGGTGTGCGCGTGTGTGTGTGTGTGTGTGTGCCATGATGCTGCACAAAAAACTTCCGACAACAATTCTGCAAACGCAAGCAGGAAAACATAAATCTGGCTAAAGCTAAAACGCAAACTTTTAGTTAGAAAAAAATATCTTCTTTCATTTTTTATTTTTTTTGTTTGAATGCGTGCAAGTGATAGAGAAACAACCGATGATTGTGAAGCTTGGCGCGGAGTGAGGGTAGGTGAGGTTGATGAGGTCGACTGCAAGCGATGTTCCGATAAGCCAACAACCTTAGGCAAGTTGACCCCAGGTCGAGAAGAGCCCAGAAGAGTCTTACGAAATTAATGAATATTTATTAAAGATCACAAGACTTATTTTAGTTCTATCATCAACTTGTTTTCACTTTAAAGTCATCCAGTTGATCCAAGAAACTTTTGTGACGAATTGCTGCTGATTTTTTCCGATATTTTTTTTTAGCAGAGATCAGGCTTTTGACAATGTTTAATTTTATTATATTGTTTCTTTATATATTCTTTCGTCTTAGTTAAATCCCAGAAGTTAAGGAACTCTTCTCTCTCTCTCTCTGCTCTGTCTTTCTCCCTTTGATCAGTTTCCATATCAATCTATTAACACACATGAGATCGTTTTCTAATTGATCACCTTGACAACTTTGTAGACTATCACTTTTGTTACATTCTTTCGCTGCAATTCCTCCCTTTCTTTTTTAGTCTCACTCTCTTTTGCTCTCTGGTTCTGTTTAACTTCATATTGGCCAAAATGCAGACCATCTGCTGGCAATCTTAACCCTTTTTCGACTTGACTTGAGTTCAATTGAACTGCGACTGTTTGTGTTACGTTTTGCTTCCTCTTCCGCTCTCTTCTTTCTTCTTCTCATTCTTGTTGTTTTGTTTTATATATATATATTTTTTTTTGTTTTAAGCAAATGTCCACATTTTGACCATTTGAAATCCAAACAGGCAACTTTTATGCCACTGACGTGCGTTGCCAGTGTCTCTGCACGTATGTTACTCTAACTGTTTATATGTATATGTGTGTGTGTGTGTATGTGTGTGTGGACAACAGAGTTTGGCTACCATTTCGAGCTTGAGCTTGAAATTTTGCAACATGCCTTCGACATCTCATGGGTATTTTTACGACTATCACTGGTCGGTCACTCTGTTCCAAAAACCCGTCCAACCGTTGCCTCCCTTCCTCTCTCCTCTCCCTTCTCCCCTCTTCACTGGTCACGCCCATACCTTTTGCCGCCTTTCCATGCCGTTCCCTTAACTTGAACCATTTGCTGTTTGTCCACTGACCACAGACAGCAGATGGACAGACGGTCAGACGGTTCCAGCTATGTTGCAATGTTGCCTCCTGAATCCCAAGTCCCGGTCCCTCTTAGTGTTCTTCTTATTCTTGTCCCCCCTGCTGCCCCTTGGCCAGCACCCTGTGTCTGTGTGGAACAGTGGTTGCAAATCGAATATTTAATTTATTTTTATATTATTTTACAATTTATTTATTTAATATAAAAATAAATGTTGACAGTTGTTTTTAATCTTTTAAGACTTTGCATTATTTTAACAACGATTAGAGTCCAAAATAACTTTATGAAAAGAACAAGGTTGCTTAAAATTATAGTAAAAGAGTTTTAAAAAGTGTATTTGTGTTTAGAAAATGCAATATTATTGTAGTAGTAAAAAT
Organism: Drosophila suboccidentalis; assembly: GCA_037043435.1. Classification (NCBI taxonomy): domain Eukaryota; kingdom Metazoa; phylum Arthropoda; class Insecta; order Diptera; family Drosophilidae; genus Drosophila; species Drosophila suboccidentalis. Next base: position 812,152 of record JBAMBK010000663.1, on the reverse strand, counting down.
AGAAAATAAGTGGAAAAAATATGGAAAAATTGTATAAAAGATCGATTTGTCAGAGCGCGCCACTTTGGCACCACTGTGCACGCTTTGGAGTTTAAAGCGTTGCTTATTGTGGACCGAAAAGTAGTTGGTCTCTGGCTGCTGCTTAAAATGGATTTGGTCAGCAAAAGGCAACAATAACACACAAGAAGGCAACTGATAGAGAACGAGAAACAGAAGTGGAAAAAGAAATACAAAAAGAGAAGAGAAACAGAAACAGAAACAGAAAGATAAACCCAGCAGCTAAGTAACAAGATGATGGCGCACGTGATGCGCTTTTCCATTGACCAAAAGCAGAAGCTGCTGCACTTGATGGCCCTCCAGCTAGAGAAAGAGGGAAGGCAGTGAGAGAGAGAGAGAGAGAGACTCTTGTCAAGGAGTCAGGACATAGAGCTTCGACTTGGGCTTGGACTTGGCTGATTTGCCGCCAATTAGCAGCTAAGTGGATTTGTTTACCAAAAGCCATTTCCATTTGCATTCCGGAATACGGATTTGAGCGAGTTGGGGAAATTTACGTGCCAAGTCAAAAACTCTAACAATATTTATATCGATAAACAAAATATCTATAAGCTATTGGAGTAGAAGGAGAAAGATGTGGAGTGGACTATAGCGTTATCTGGTGCTTTTGGCCTGGCAGACAGTTGGAGGCTTACGGGCCTAATCTACGTGGCATGCGTGTACGTGCGAGGCCAAAAACAACCAACATTGGTAGCTGAAGACAGGGGAAGGATGCAGGGGAGTGGCAGTGGGAGTGGGAGTGGGAGGGGCTTCAGGGTTTTTTGGGATGTGATGCTCTCTCACTCTCTTGTCGTCTACGTGGCCCAGGCGAACGAGACAAGTTAAATCGTTGCGTTATTGATGGCAAATGTACGTGATAGGCTCACAACGTGAGCTTCCAATGATGATCATCATCATCATCAGCATCACAATCATCATCATTATCAATGTTATCGTATCGTACACAAAGCGAAAAAACAACCAAGTATTTTGTACTTTAAAACGCCACATTTCAAACTTGATTTTTTACTAAAACTGAAATTTTTAAAGTCAAGTATGTTAATCTTATTTCAAGTACGATATTTGAAGTTCGAAATTTAAGTATTTTTAAAAGAGAGTTTAAATCAATAGCAGAAAAGCAAGAACCATTTAAAGATTTTGATTCAAGATGTAACTTACTTGTACTGTAAATATTCGAACTTATTTAAAGAATTTTCGTAATGATTTCTACTAAATGTAGACTTGATTTAAGATTCTTTGTTTAAGATTGATGGTACTTAATGAAATCGCGTGCTCAATTTGAGTAGTTCGTGTTTATATCAAGTATGGCTTTTAAGTATTGCAAACAATTGATTCGAGGTCATTCAAACTTGAATATAGTATGGTTGTTTTCTGTCAGTGTATATAGTATCGTTTCGTATATACTCTCGTTCCCCAGCATCGATGATGATGATGATGATGGTGCTTTTGGGTAATGCTAATAATGGCCCTGGCGCTCAACTTCGACGACAACAGCTTTCAACAACAATCGAGCCCACCTGTGCGCCAAGTCCAACGGACTAAAGAAATTTAAGCGCATTACGAAACTTTTCTTCTTGCTCTTCCTCTAGCCCCTCTCTCTCTTTCTCATCATATATTCCTGTCTCTTTCTTTGCGCCTTCGCCATTGTTTGTGCCAAGTTTAGCCAAGGCTTTGGGTAAGCGAAACGCTTTCAAGTTGTCAAACAAAGCGCCTTCCAATGTCTATACATCTCTTTCAGTCTATCTCTATCTCTGTCTCACTTTTGCATTATATATCCGTTATATATATACACATCTATATGGCAGTATGCCTGACTGTACTTAGCTTAAAGTCAAAGCAACGAGTAAACAGTTTAGATAAAAATAGTGACATTGGGTAAAAGAGATGGATCGAATATAGAGAGAGACAGCGAGAGAAATGTTGAGAAGCTGCTGTTTAAGACACATAATGAGATTAGTATTTTCCAGCTTAAAGATTGACCTTAGCTAACCGAATCAACAGCTTTTGGGCTTAGAGTCATCAGTGTGAAAATATCAGCTATTCTTATATCTTTAATGTATTGATTTATCTCTGTTTCTTATTCTGAAAAGGATCTAAACTGATTCTAAGGCAACTTATCGCTTTTCTAGAACTTTGATCTTTAATCTTTTTTGTTGATTATTTAATGTAACTTGCATTAAATATATATGCTCAGTAACATTGATAAGTTTTCTTTCAATTGATCACAATATTTTTTTCCTCATCAGTTCTTTTTTCAGTACACTCTCCTTTTTCTCAATCTCCCTTTCTATCTGCCATCAGTTTATTCTCATTCTGTGATTTTAAATTTGCTCTCATTCTCACATTTTTCTCTTTCATTTAGCTAATCAAAGTTAATTACAATGCATCAAAGAGAGTAATGTAAATAAGTAATTTTAATTTCATTTATTGCTCAGAATTGCAAACTCTCTTTCTCTCACAGTCTCATTCTCTCTTTCTCCCTTCCGATCTCTTGGAAGTAATTTTACTCGTTTATTGGCACATCATGAGCCAAAGTTTAATTAGGTTTCACTTTTGTGGCTCGTATTTTATTGGATCTCTATGTACAGGAAATGCATTGCTTTACTTTTCCAATATAAAAATCATTTTCCAAACTATGAAAGAGAGACAGAGAGAAAGAGGGAGGGAGTAAAATCATAAAATGCCAAATAGCGCAAACAAAGTTCAACTCGTGCAATATTCGCATTGAAGTGCCACTTGAGAGGGAATTGCCCCACATAAAAGATGAAGATAGCATGGCATAAAGAGGTGTTGGGGGAATTTCGAGGGGGGAAAGAGGTATATAGGGTATATAGGGGTGCGTTGCCACCCAACCCAACATTGACAGCATACAGAGCGAACCACACAAAACACGCGCCTGCAACTGACAATTAAACATTTAATTAAAAATCAATTAAAAACGTATTTTTGCACTTTGGTGTGAGCAGGAAATGTAGAGAGCACTCTCCTATCCACCATTTCAGCCATCTATACATCTACCTATACACTCACAGATACAACTGCAGATACAGATACATTTTTTTCTTTGTGCGCATAACTCGTATACAAAAAGAAATAAATTTTTACTGTATTTCGCTTTTAGCAATATTTGTACATATTATATTCTTTAGTATACCCAGTACAGCTAAAATGATTCGAAGAGTGTATATTGGTGAAATTGAAATGGTATGTTAGAGGTATGTAGAAATCAGTTGAAATTCCATAAAATATATACTTAATTCTTAAATGTTATATGTAACTACATGTTTAAAACTATTGTAGCTTGCATTTTTCTTTAGCAGAGGATATGTTTTTTATTTGATTTAGCATCTATTGGCAGTTAACGAATTGATTTTTTGCAAAGTCAATAAATAGTCAAGCGTTAGACAGTATCTCTTTGATTATACAGGTGCTGGCTACAGAATATTTTCGTGGTATAAATGTTTATTTTCAACTCTAGATAGCTTAAATTTCAAAGAGATCATGCAACAAATAGGGTATTTGCTAGTCATGGCAAGTTTTATTTTTATATTTTATTTATTGGAATTAAAGAGTATAATTTAATTAACGTGTTGTGCTTTATGCGCGTGAACAGATGCAGCTACAGCTATAGATACAATCATAAATTGCATAGATGGATAGCACAAATAGATAGACGAATGTTTGAATGGATGGATGGTTGGATGGATGGATGGATGGCTGGATGGATGGCTGGATGGCTGGATGGATGTGTGAAAGTAGCTGCAAATGAACTGCAATCAAATATGCGACGAGTGTCAATGAGTTATGATGTTTTATTCACACACAAATGCGAAATAATTATTATGTCCGGCTGTTTAATTGGTCAGCTCTCTATCTTTCTCTCTCTGAATTAAATTGAATGAAAGTGACGAGCAGATTTATTGATTTTCCATTCACACTCGCAGACGACTTTAACTTAACCCTTTGAACTCATTGGAAGGGTAATCGTAGTTCGCGTAGTTCGCTCCCATCGTTTATCATTAAAATGCAATTAAAATTGACATGACATTTGATTTACAACACGAACCTATGCCCTACGCTCCTTGTGGTCGTAGGGGTGGCAACCCTACCAGCCTTAGGGTTGTCGTTGTAGTTGTAGTTGTAGTTGTAGAGCATTCAAATCGACCCAAGAGAGTCATGTCAAGTTGCATTCTGTCACTTTCCGTGCTACAGACAAAAGCAGGGGCCTTGTTAGACTAGTAAAAAGGTGTGGGAAGGTCAAGGAAAATGGGGAAAGTCAATAGATGGGGTGCGATTTAAGGGATGTCTGATAGTGCAATAATAGTTATCAGTTACCCACTCACATCTGTTTGAGGTCATTGCAGCTTTGTTGATCCGATTGTTAACTTGGTTATCGAAACTAAAGCAGCTTGTTTCACTACAACGATCCACGAACACCGATTTAGTTGACTCTATATGTACTTTGCCTCCATTTCCAGTTTTAAAATTTAAAATTTTTTCGTTTCCATTCCGTGGTTTCTTTCTCAATTAAAAAGTAAACTTCTTCGGCTTCTGTTGCTGCTTTTTTGTGGCTCAACTTGTTCGATTTTTAATACTTGGACAGCATTCACTATTTAATATTTTGATTATTAAATAACTTAATGTTTTTCAATTCAATTGTTTCTCTTTCCCATACTCCTTGATAATAAGCTCTTTACAATGTGTTTCAATTTCAACGTTCTTCTGACTATTGCCTGCATTAACAACACAATCCAATCAATCGCATTATCCAAGCTGTTCCACTTCCATCGTTCCACATTTCAACAGTTATCTCATCTCTAGAAGCCAATACTAAATGGACTTAACGTCGTCGGCCAAACCTCAAAAGGTTGTTGTCTATCAGAACAAATGTTGCCACAGCAGCAAGTGAATGGAGGAATGAGAGAAAGGAGAGGAAGGGAGGGCAACAGAGTGGGAAGGGGGACAGAATGGTGTCAGTGATACGCCCATTGATTTGATCATTTTACGGTTATTAGAAAAAATTAAAGCGCAGCCAATTTGCATACGATTTAAATATCAATTTTTTATTCGTTTTCTACTTCGGCTTACAAAATAACATGAATTGGAAATGAAATCAAATAAAACGACAAAGAAAAAACATGATAGGAAAATGAGAAAAACGTTTACGATGTGTCATATGCGGGCTGGCATCTTATTGGCTGTTTGTTGTTCTTGTTGTTGTCATTTCAATAAACTGTTAAAAATAAAATTCATAACCACAACAAAGCGGCGACACAATGAAAACGCTGTAAACGAAGAGCACAGCGTGTGGTGCAGTGGTGCATTGTACTGTGGTGCATCAAATGCTGGCTTTTTATTAAATTCATATAACATAAAATGGAAAAGAATTGTGCTCGACTGTAAGGGGCCCTGTAATTTATCTGTAAAATATCATACAGGCTCTAACTTTAAAATTGTTCTTAAAGTTGTTTTTTTTTTCGAAAAGTAAGATAAATTCTAAAGAAAAACTTGAGCAGTTGATTTACGATTATGATTAGGAAAGGAAGAAGTAACAACATTCATGCACATATACTTACTACCTCAGGACTATTTAAAGTAAATTTTTTTTAGTCAACATAAAATAAAATATTATTCTATAAATGAAAAATATTTATTTTGAATAACATCTATCCACAAATACGTATTTCTTTGGTATTTCTCGACATCGATGCAATTTAATTTCCTTCAACAATTTTAAAAGACCCTTTGTAGTTTCTAAGTACAGGGTCTAACAAATGTAAGAAAACGGAAATTGCACAAAAGGCAAGAAGGGGAAAGGTCGCAACTTTTAATAAGGATGTGAATAATGTTAATGTTGTGCATGCTAATTGCCTCTCTGATTGCCAATTGCCATTGAAATTTAAAACTCGGCACGTTTCAAGTGGCTCTTCCCTTCACCCACTTCTTCACTCCCCTTTTTCTACGCCTTTTCTCTCCCTCCATGTCTCCGACTGGACTTTATAGTTTGGCGCTGTGTGTGGCACTTGAGGCTCTTTTTTTTTGTGGAGCCCAAGCAACAATTTATGGTTGCAATCAAATTTGCACATTTCATTTGACTGTGGTGCCTATTAAATGAACCTGATATTGCCTTGCAGCCGACGATCGTGCCTTAATGAATAACAGACCAACTCGGCTAGGGGGAAAGAAGACTATTTCATAAACTGCTGTAAAAACTTCCATAGTTTCCATTACAATATTGCAAAAATAGACAGTAAAACATGCATCTGAAATAGCTTCCATTCTAAATATTGAACATTTTATTTTTTTTGATTTTGCATTCCTTTTTTTTTATGAAAGTATGCTTAATATTAGCTAAGTTATAAATCGTTTTTTTATAACTTTGCTAATTTGTTTCCATATAAAAAAAGTTATTAATGGCGGCAAACTTTTGTTTTTATTCACTTGTGTTCATCTTAAGAATTGCCGCTTTTTTGTTCTTTTCCCTCAACTACATAACATTTGAACTCTTCTGACTTTTTTCACACCCTTTTGTGACGAAATGTTCAAAAAGTATTGTATTTTTGAGTCTTTACATCCTTAGCAAATTTAGTATATCATATAATTCTCATGAAAATATCAGTCGAAAATTGAATACAGATCTCTGCAAGCGTATCAAGTCTTCGGTGTGCCGAAAACCAATTTCTCTCTTGTTTTTTAAATATTTCGTTTAAAGTTGAGTTTTTTTTTTTTATAGATTTTTTTGCGATGCATAAATATTTTTTGGGGTGCGTTGTCAAAAGTTGTTGGCAGCTGCAACGGCAGAAGTAGATTAAAATCTAAATACTCACAGGCACAACATACACACATACACACACTACACATACACTACACATACACTCAAAACAAAATGTTGCACAAATAAACCGAATTAAAAGTGCAAAACAAGGCGACCAACAATAAAATACAAAGAGTAGCGACAACAACAAGACCGAAAAAAGGGAGTAGGCAAAAAAAGAAAAAAAAAAGAGTTAAGTGTAAAGGCGCGTCATGTTAGACACACCACAAGCGTCGCTGCTGCCACGCCCCCCGCCTACACTTGGTTGACTGGACTAACTTTTGACAAAATGTCGACCAAAAAAAAAAAGAAAAATAAAATAATAGAATTTACAGCGGGAGAAAAGGAGTAGAATTAGGGGAATAGAAGTAGACAGAGGCTAAAGTCAAAATGAGGACTAGGTGCTGAGATAAAGTGAGGGAGAAGGAGATGGGATACTGAAAAGATGGAGCCGAAGGAGAAGGGAAAAGGGGGGAAGCACACAGACAGCCGCCACACACGGAAGCCATAAAAACTTATGGCAAAAATATAAAAATTCACCCTTTTTATTGTGGCAAACAACGAAACGAGAAATAAAATAAAATGCAAAACATTTACCCACAACACACTAAGAGAGAGCGAGAGCGAGAGAAAGAGTGAGAAAGAAAAAGAGAGAAAGAGTGAGTCAAACAACCCTTTTTGGCCAACTACTAAACTTAAATGCTGAGTTTAGCAAAAATACAACAAGAAGCAGGAGAACAACAACTGTCTGAATTCGGCATGCAATTGTTGTAAAGCAAAAAACACAACAAAAGGCAATGAATACAACTCCAAATGGCACTAAATACAACAACAGCTGCATAAAAGTAATAATATAAAACTATTTATGCCGTCGTTGAGACTCGTTTTGGGGCTCAGCATAAATAACACACACACACACAATTGCACCCACAACGAATGCACTTTAAGTAACTATAATGACATTTTACAACACTGCTTTTATACAACTTTCCTTTGGACATACATATATATTGATAACGACCTGAGTAGCTTACGTGGCGAATTTCAGAAACATAGCTCAGTTACTCAACGAGTTATGTTGCTGAACCACTTGTGAACCGGTTCAGAGGGCAAATAGCCAGAGATAAAATGTAGGAAAAACTGAAGAATTTAAATAACAAGATTTACTAAGATGGCTCCGATATTCACTTAGATCATTTGAACCGGTTATTTAAGAAAATAATGAAAAAAGATACACACCAGTTAAATTTATACTATAGCATCAGATAATGCCACACACAAATATTCAGCTATGACTTTACAATACTTTCGGATCTATGACGCTGAACCACTTTTGAAGCGGTTCAGAAATAATGTATTAAAGGAGCCTTAATGTCAGCGAGATCTTTTTATAGCTATGAGAACGGCTTACATACAAAATTTCAAAGACATTTTTGATATATTTTCTGAGTTGGAATGTTGAACCGTTTTGGAACTGGTTCAGAGAGATGAATAATGGTTCACAAAGATGATATGGATAAGGAAGTCTGTAAAATACGAGCCATGGTTCAATTTAATGCTAAAGCAATTTTATATTATTTGGTCAATTGTTTATATTTTTTCTTGATTTTTATTAAGCCAAATTTAAAATAATTTGCTGATTTTTAAAGAAATAATAATAATAAGAATATATAAAATATAAGAAATATAATGGCAACAAAATGATTAATTTGCAGACCAAAAAACAAGAAATAACAAAAGAATAAATATGTGTATAACCCCTCTTCTCAGTCTGTCAACGGTAAAACCCTGGCGTCTACCTTTCGATAGTACTCGATACTGCTGTGACAGGTGCCTCCCTGTCAATGGGGGGGGAATATCAAACATTTCCTGCGTGTTCTCTGTTGGAACAAGTTGGGAATAAGAAAAGAGGTAGCATCTTATATATTGGCTTGTCGTAAAAGAATCGAAATAAAATTTTAGCTGTTGTCGGTTCGGTTTTTTGTGTATTGTGCGTTGTTTGTTGGTTGCTCTGTCGTTTATCCTGATTCACCGCCTGCCGTGTGCTGTCAGCTGTTGTTGTTATTGGTATATTGGTTCTTATGCTACGAATTACCGTTGTGCTACTGTTAACCCCTTGCTCTTAGCTCTACCCTCTACCCTTGACTCTCTACCCTTAGCCATAGTCCTTGCCTTTACCAGGTTTTATGGCTCCTTCTGTTCCTTTTTCGCTGTTCCCGCGGCTCAAGCAAGCAGCCAAAATAGTTGTACCGCTATGCGGCAAATAAATAAACAAAGAAATTCACAAAGAAACTTGCAAAGCGGGGGCATAAGCAACGCATGCACGACTAGCAAATACTCTGCATTTTATTTATATCACCTTCCCATTAAAAATGATAAATTCACTTGAGATTTATAATATGCAAAAGTAGTCTATATAGTTTTATCGTATTTATAATTTTGAAATTTATGTGATTTTATAATATTTTCAAGGGTAATTGCATTTCTTAAAATTCAAAATACTATTTATAAATTATGATATGTTAGAGTAAACTCCACCGATAACATATTGATAGTTGTATATGTTAATGGGTGATTCTGGGAAGTTGATTCTTAATGCGAAATGAAACGGAGACAAAATTAAGATGCGTCTAGTCAGCTTCAATTTTTATTTTGCGAGTGATGGTGAAATTCATTATTCAGTATACCATCGTTTCAATAACAGTGTTGTAAAGAGCTTATAAGAAAACTTATCGATATACCGATTGCGTACATGCATGCACTGATCTGATTTTCAATAGTATAGAATTCAATATAATTTGTATAATTTTCCTCAGCAATTGTTTCGTTTTTTCTTTTTTTTAGCAATTCAAATACTTTTGACTTACAAAACCTTACAGGGTATAGCACACACTGCCACACACACACACTTGCACACACACACACCTGGCATAGCCTGCAGCTGACGTCGACAGCGAAGTCGCTGGCGATAACAGTGAAATGCAATTTTCCTCTTATGGCATAGCGTTGATTTTTGCACGCGTCCTGACTCGACAAAAGTCCTCGGCTCCAGCTGCGATCCCAGCGACGACCATGCCAACCCCCTCCCCCTGCCCCTGCCCCTCCCTACCACCTCCAAACACTCAACACCTCCCACTTTCTCTTCACCCCCTCTGGCCATCGTTCCATCAGCTAGCTGAATTAAATATTCATTTTGTATTGCATTTTCTTGCGGGTTAAGATGAAACATAACACACACAACGGCAACTTGCATGAGGGCACGAAAGAGAAGGGAAAGGGAGGGAAAGGGAGGGAGAGGGGTAGGGATAGGGTTAGGGGTTGTTTGGGATGGAGGGGAGGCTTGGCTGCATTTAGCTCGAGAGATTTCGCACGTGTGCATTTAACTAAGTGGCACATGTTTTTGTTGTTCTCGTTCTCATTGTTGTTGTTGTTTGTTTTTTACATTTGTGCTTACTGTTGGTTGCTGTTGTTCTAGTTGTTGTTGTTGTTGTTGTTGCAAGGACAACGAGCCTGCTTGCTGCCTGCCTCATGCAGGCATCGCATCACACACACAAACACACACACACACAGATAAACGCACACTTACATATCAACAACAGCAGCCAAATTGGAAAACAAATTAGCACAATCCTTCCTTGCGCAATCCCAAAAGAGGCAACAACAACAATAGCGACAACAACAACAACAACCAAAATGCTGCAACATATCAAAGTGCTGCCTGTCACAGTGGTGCAAAAGCAATTTGTCTGCAAGTGACATTTCAACATCGTAAACTTATTTCAGATAATTTTAATTTGTTTTCTGCAATTTGTTGAGTTGCTCAAAGTAGATATCAAAAAATAGAATGCAAGTGGATGAACAAGTTTACATATATAAGTATATAATTATGTGTATCTACAAAATACTATATATCTATCTATTATTAATTATTGTTAATATTATTAATTTATTAATTATAATAAATTAAAAATAATACTGTTAAATTTAAAATACCTTTTTAATAAAAAGTACATACTAAGACAAAAATTGTTTTACCATAAGATTGTCTAAGTGTTAGGAACTAGAGGCATAATTTATAAGCATCCACTTGTAGCATAGATAAAAAAAATCAAATTTAATAAAATTAAAAAAAAAAAAATTATAATAAAAATTATAATAATATATTTATGTAATATTATTATAAATAATATTTTTTTAAATTATACCTTATGGACACTCTGCTAAGTTATCTCACACATTTCTAATTTATAAAAAGAAAGAAAACATTTTTTTGCAGTTGTACAGGCAACAAATGATTTGCTGGACAGTGTAAGTGCAGGCAATGCAACCCCAAAGATCCGAAACAGAGAATCAAAGCTATACCTCATACATATAGACCCTGGCTTATCCCATTTCGCCATTGCCATACTTTTGTCGATCCCTCCAAAAATGTACGAGTATTTATAACTATTGCTCCAGCCCCGAGAACTCTTGTTATTCACGCTCACTTTGACGCTGTGAACCACCCTTGCTTTTGTAGGCGCTCTATTGTTCGGTTAACCCCAAGTGAAACTACCCTAAGCCCATGTACCATTAACCGCTCACTCCTCACTCCTCCCTCCTTCAGTTCTCCTTTTTTCTTGCCCCTTACCACTTGGTGTTGTGTTGTGTTATGGAAATGGAAATCGACATCAACTCATCGCACAGGCAATAAATTTATAAGTTCTGCTAATGTGCGTTAATGGCTTGTAGTTTCGCTTTTCAAAATTTGTTTTGCGCCGTTTTTTGATAGTGAGGGAAACGCACCCCCCTTTTTTCCCCCTGTCCCTAACCCGTATCCCATTGCCTGCTTGGTATTACATTTTTTCTCGCTCGTTTCTTTAGTCATTCTTCTTGTTGTTATTTAATTTTTCGTTTGTATTATTAAAGGTTATTATGCTAATTTCTTTGCCAAGAGTTTTGTCCCGTTCTCTCTGTCTCTCGCTGTCTTGCCTTTTCTCTCTTTCTTGTTGCCGGGGCTTTCCTTTTGCCTGTAAATTCGGACATTATGGCGTAATTAGCAATACCGTTATGTGTCAGACCTCCACCACGATGCTTAATTTATGCAAAAAAAAAAATAGAACTCGACCCAACACACTCGAACTTAGCTACTGTCGAATGTTGAACCGTGCCAAACCCGAAAACCCGTAGAAATAACTCGGCTTGTTCCAGTCGTTTATTTTTTTTTTTTTTTTTGGTTCTGTTGTTAATTTTCACATTGAGGTTATGTCGCCACGGATCTGGACAATGTGCTAAATGAGTTGAATATTTGCACAACAGCCCCCCAAAAAAAATAATGGAGCAAACAAAGCAACCCAAAAGGGACATGAGTCAGACTCGGACAAGGACTCGAAACCGAAACTCAACCTTGCACTCGTGGAATCACATTAGAGTTAGGTCTGGCGAACTGCCACTTAGGAAATTAGCACGCCCTCTTGCCACGCCCCCACCTCGCTCAGCACAAGCCTTCCAGGAGGCTAATGTGGCTCATAACGGTAACGAGCGAACGGTTCTTCAGCTTAATTTCTGGGTGGGCTAAGAACTAAAACAGGGAATTACGAACAGGAATTTAACAACTTATTGAATTGAGTTGATCTTTTGGCCAGGAAGTGGTACTTTCCATATTTGGTGTAAACTAATTTCTTAGCTTGAAAAGTAGATGATATGGGATTAAAGAAGATGAAACTTTCCCCATAGATGTAATTGTTGTAGATTGCCAAAGTAAATCAGCGGTGGGCACGAAATCTGAATTCGGAAGCAGCCACTAGCTCCCGGAGCCCATGCGTGCCCAACGCTGATCTAAATGATTGAAAATTGTTTTTATTTAGAAAGTGACAGTCTTATTTCTCACAAAATTTGATGGATTAATTGAAATCATTATATTTAATATAAATTATAAAACTTAACCTCTTTTACTCTGTTTTTATTCCTACTTTGCACTACTCCAAGTTCCTTCTAAGCCATTTAATTAAATATAAATATACAACTTTAGACTTTTTACTTCTAATGCAATGCTTATATTTTATAGAAAATATATTAAATTAAAGCTTAAAGCATTTTACACATTGACTAATTTTATTTCTCTCTTTCTCGCCATCTCTTTTCAGGTATGTACACGAGTCGCATTCGAATCAGAGTCCTAACTCAACTTTAGCTGCCTCCTAACGACTGCAATGCGTGGTCAGCGCTGTCCAATTTAAGTACAAACCACATATCTCATATATAGTATACACACACTAACACACACATGCATACATATATACTAGCACACACATGCATTTTATGCCCCAACCCAGTGAAAAAAAGTTTCATTGCCCAAAAGTCAACTTGAAATCAACGCGCGAGTTAACTGAAAAAGTATTACGCAGCCAAAAGGGATACGGCAAAAGGGAAGACGGGGGGAAATGGGGAGGAGATTGCAGAGGTAGGGACATGGCCGAGAGTCCTGTATAGAGCCGTGTGTAGACCCAAAAAAAAAAAATAAGAGCCGTATTCGGACCGAGCTTAGCACAACTTTAAATACAACCACATAATTTTTTGGTCATGACTTAAAACTCGCACCACAAAGCGACAGAGAGAGAGAGAATGAGAGCGAGGGATAGAGAAAAAGAGAGATATGCAAAAGTTTAGACTGGCTTCATAAATGTATGGGGGGCATAACCACGCCTCCTTTTGGCCCAGCCAGCAAGTACCGCAATCCTACATGTATCTTTCCTCCTACCTTCCTCTTGGCCCAGGAATACATGGGAGATATTTTTGTGCTGAGTTTACATTATCAATGAACGGCTTTTGCGCTCTTTGCGCTTTTGTGCGGCGGTCGCCTAAGTAGCCAAGTAGGGGTGGGGGGCGAGGTGGCAAAAGTGGGTGGCATAGGGTGGATGGAGGAGGGAAAAGTAGATGGAGGAGGAGATAGGTAAAAGGTAAAGGGAAAACTGCGGCTTGGGGCGTGACGGCAACTATGAAATAACAGCACTAACGACTAACGCTCGAAAAGTAAGTAATCTACACACAGAGAGACACACACACTCACACACACACATACTTTCACACACACACACACACTCACACACAACTCGGCAAACTCATGTAACTGTGAGATATATGCATAGATACGTGCTCATATGGCGCTGACTTTAGTTGCTGCTCCCTCAGTCTCTCTGTGTGTGTGTGTGTGTGTATATATGTATGTGTGTATAAATTCATGTCTGTATGGTTGTTGTTTGTGGCCCGCCAACAGAAATTTGTTGGGCAATTTCCAAGCCAACAAATCTCTGCAAAGCTGCCGCACTGCAACATTACCTCCCATAGCTCTTTCCCTTCCCTTCCCATCGTCCCTTTCTCTATGGCTCCTTCCTGCCGTCCTTCCGTGCTCTCCCTTTCTTCTCCATGCCAATGCGAATGCATGTAGCATCTTTTAGCCAGAAGCAGGCCTACGACAACCGGTTAGGCGTAGACTGAAATACGCTATGTTGCACAAAAGTTATCGATGGGTTAAGGTAGCACAGATCGTAGAGCAAGACAAGGGTTAAGGTGTCTATAAAGAATAAATATTATAACAATTAAGGAGAGAGTGAGAAAAAGTAAAATAAGTACAAAACTTAACTATCGATACATTATCGATAGCATTGGTTTCAAAATATTGATATGAGTAAAAAAAAAGTCTATCGCCAAGCTAACTGAGATATTTGCATTGTTGTGACAATATTGATCCATAAGAATAATCGATAGATATCTATGTAAATATCGATATGCGAAATGAGCATGAGAAGAAAGAACATTCGATAAATCGATTAATTGCCAGAAATATTTTAAAAGTCGATAAATTATTTTGACAAATCAAATAAGTTGGGTTATTACTTCGATTCAGCAAGTTACAATAAATACCACAAGTCATTCAAGAACCGATTAATATCGGTAACTAACGATACATTCGGTAAAAGATAAATTGAAAGAAATTCATAGCCAAAATGTAGGGACTTTACCAACAACTGAGTGGCCGGATCTCGACTCGCTCGCAACCCAAAGCGTGGGGCGTGGCATGCCTCGCTCGAGAAGTAGTTGGAGCCCTAGGGTATAAGCCAGAAGGGCGAAAAGAGGGGTGGCTGGAGCCGTAGGGAGGGAAGAACACATACGTACATGCAGCTTGTATCTTGCGCATGCAGCCAGATGCTGTCATGGATGCCTAACAAGGTCCAAGCTCAATGCGTTGAGAGACAGAGATAGACAGAAGACGAGAAAGAGAGAGAGTGCTAGTTAGGTGTGGTAGACTGGAGAGCAGAAAATGGTATGGGAATTGGTACCAACTTTCCACCTTCCCGTCATGCACAAAACTGTCGCCAAAAACAATTTTGCTGAGATTTAAGTTTCTGCTCAACAATTTCCGTTCTGGTATTCGCCGAATACCATCAACATCCCTCTCTTTCTTATCCCTTTATCACAAACGCAACAAGCCCCTCTTTTTTCGCTACTTATTCCTGCTACACAGAAAGAAAAAATTCGAGGTAGCGGGATAATATAAATTTCAAACGTTGCCAAAAGTTGGGTGATCCCATTTATGAATACTAGATATTTTGATTATCAAGGTTCTTCTAGGAATTTAGCTCTTTTATCATATATTTTATTGATATTACTAATTTCAAACGGTGATATGGCTTGGGTGAACTAACATAGCTTTTTTTTAATACCGTGTGAAAATTCTGGAGACTTTAGTCAAATTCTTTCAGATTTGTTTGGCTATTTTATTGTTGATACCTTTGATACTCAGATAAGTTAACTTTACATTTACAATCCCATATACATTTCATAAAATAACATGATAAGAGCTGAAATTTTAAACTTGATTTTGAGAATGATTCTTAATTTTTTCGTGTAACCTCTTTTTCTATCCCTATTCTAGGCCTCTGCCATTGCTTCGCTCTTGGTTCTTTTTTCTTGTTGCGCCAACTGCCAACTGAAAAAAGAAGAAAAATGTGGCAGTGGCTGCGTAACGCCCACACACACACACACTCACACACACACACTCACACACCACAAAAAACCACATTCATAGATAATGTGCAGCTTGGGCTTGCGGTTATTTTGTATGCTTGGTCGGTCCGTCAGTTTATCTGTCCGTCTGTCGGTCTGGCAACGCTGCCAGCTGCAAGTTGGCACTTGCCACATCCATGTGGCATGTGCCTCTTTTCACTCTGACTTTGATTCTGATTCTGGTCTGAATTCGGGACTCTGAAATTCAGGGGGATCTTTTGTGGCTGTTGCGGCAGCCGCCAAAAACGCCGACGCTCATCCAATTTTCCCCGTTGCAAACTATTTTTGTTGCGCTTTACAAAAATTGCATTTTCAGCCTCAACTGCCAGTCCGACCCACTGCGCCACTGAGCCACCCAACCACCCACCATCCCAGTTGACAATATCGCGCAACGTCGTCGCTTTTCTATTGTTCAAAAGAAGAATGAAAAAAAAAAATAAACAAAAAAAAAAATTAAAAAATAAAAAAAAAAATAGTCAAAAACAAGTTGTTGAAATGACATCCCTACGCTCTGTTCTCCGCAACTCTCCATCCCTGGTCTGCCGCTGCATCGTCGTCATAGCACAGTCTAAAAGTGTCGACCACAAAGTTTTGGGGCACGATTTTTGGTTAACGAAACATTTTTTTCATGGGTTGCACGAAAAGTTTTGCCGACAGTTTGCCATATCAGTACATCAGTCAGTCAGTCTTCATTTAGAATTATGCTGAGCACAATCTTTCCAGCCTGGCTTCTCTTTCTCCTGCTACTTCTTCTTCTTCTTCTACGTCCCCCTTTTGGCACTGCAAAGTTGGCATAATCCAAGAAGTTGTCCTCGTTCTCTTCATTCTCATTATCAGACAACCCTAATGGCATGCCTTGCCAAAATGACGCTGCCAGAGCTGCCACGCTATTTATGCCCCACCCCCATTTCTTGCATGCTAAAAAACACTTTGGTTTATCGATAAATTTCGCAGTCAGCAGGCAGTAATCGCATGCAAAGGGAATGCACTTTATAGCGATTGTATTAAATATATAAAATTTATACAAAATAAAAAGTTCTAAGAGAGCAACAATAAAATACTAAAGCTTGTTAGGAGAATAATCAAAAAAAATTGCAGAACGTATTTCAGATGCATTTTTGGCTGTCGATTTTTAAGTTTAGTTTCCCTATGAAAACATTACGATATTCCTCGCATTCTATAAACTCTCGAAAATGTTATTTTTTTCCATCAATCAAATTTACGCTCTTGCGAGCATAAGTTTTTCTTCAAATTCTCTGTGTGCTTCATTCGCAAACGTTTCAACCGAATCTCAAATTAACCTAATTTGACGAATAGCTATCGATTTGATTCGCAATATGGAAAAGAGTTGGCAGTCAACGGTGCATTATGGAATCTTGTTCAACAGTGAGTGAAGTGGAAAAGCAAATGTGATTCACTTGAATTGAATTGAATGCAATCGAGTGCACTCATTTCACATAGGCCAATTTGGGGCAAGTATCTGTAGTTGTTGTGACCAAAAAACTGTAACAGAAATCAAACTAAATTAGAAGAGAGAAACCACAAGAAGCAGAAAGGGAAAAGGAAGGAATAAGAGGAGGAGAACAATCGTTAAGTGCAATTCTGTTCGCATTGATTGCGCACTTGATTACGATAAATGAAACGTCAACAAGAAGGAAGGAGAGTGAGACAGATAGAGAGAGAGAGAGAAGAGGAGGAAAGAGAGCGCAGAAACCGGAAACAGGACTAGGCCCGATGCGTCTCATTTTTTTCTTTTGGGGCGACTGCTCTTGTTGTTGTTGTTGTTGTTGGTGTCACTGATTTCTTTTGTCTACTTTTCATCAGCCTGCCGCCCTCCCTCTGCCTGCCTTTCTTGTTTTGGTAGCAATTTCTCTCATCTTGTCTCGTCTTGTCTCGTTTTTCGTTTGGACAAATCACAGTGTGTGTTGCCGGAAAATCAGTTGTCCTGTTGTGCCACGGCCAGTGAGTGTCCTGCGGCAGCTGCGTCGTCATCGTCGTCGCCATCGTCGTCGTCGTCGACATCTCAAGGCGCAGTTGGGACCAAGGCGAAGGACATGCCCTTCTCTCCCATGCATGCGTCCTTCCGTCCGTGTCCAAGGGGCCCAAGGGCTACATTTGGCCCCAAAACGGACACGGGCACAACACACATCAGTGTTGCCCATTTAGCCTTTTTCCAGATAGATTTGAATCGAATAAATATCTTGATCAGTATCAACATTTTTGTGTGCTAATGTCTGTTTGTATAAACTTAAAGATCTCAGAGTTGGTAAGAGGTAGAAGCACCAAACTTAGTATGCAGACTTCGTATATAGTCAGACAGATCAAGTTTGTTTGAAAATGTGGATACCTATTAACCAAAAAAGGCTAAAACATTTAATTTCACTGCTTGAGCGATTGAAAAATCAAACTTAAATCAAGTATTGCGTAATTGAGTAAAGACATTCCGAAAATTTCCGAGCTTTTGACACATTTTGGAATTAATTTAAATCCAGAATCTTGGATTTTTTTGTACGTCTAGCGGAATGAGCACAGGGAATCTCGTAGTTGAGCACTCTTAACTTAAGATTTCTTACGTCATTTCAAGTTGTTGTATCCAGTTTGTTGTGTCGGGCAGTTGGCATCACTGTCACACTTACACTCACACATACCGAGCACACACATCAGACACACACACACATCACACACACACATACACACACACACACACACACGTCGCTTTGGCCGTATGTTTGCCATTTTGACGCTGGGGCACTTAAGGCAAGGCTCAGCCAAAAGGACATTCGACGATTGTGAGGAGCTCTCAGCAACCGGAACCCTGCAAGCCGAGAAGCTGTCTCTTTTTCCCCTCTCTCTCTCTCTCTCTCACTCTTTCAGTCTCAGTCACGCGCTGTGTGTGTTGCATGCCACTAGAGAATTCATTCATGTTGAAATGCGCAAATTTGTTATCAACGCTTTATGCCATTATGCCTCATGTTGCCTTGGCTCTGAGATTTCAGCATCCCATTACACACAGCAATGTCTCCAATGCACCCCAAAATTCTCCTCTCTCTCTCTCTCTCCCTCTCTCTTTCTCTCTCTCTCTTGCTCTCTTGTCTCTTGTTGCACAACATTTGGCCAACGCTTCGTTCATTTGTTTTTACTTGAATTTATGGCTTTAATAACATAACAACCCTGACTCCCCCCCTTCCCATCCCTCTCTTTCACAATACTCTCCCCCCACCACCACCCCCCTTTAGAGGCATTGCCCGACAAACCATGATAGACCGTGAAACAGTCGCCAGGCAGCTTTTGGCCCATTGTCTGTCAGCCATTTTGTTGACCCAAACTGTCTGAATAATCCAAGTATGAGTCTATGAGTGTGCATGTATGTGTATGTGTGTGTGTGTGTGTGTGTGTGTGGGTATTGTTTATACATGTGTGTATGTGTGTTTTGTTTGTTCTTATAGTCGCCTCATTAGATTTCGATAAACTGGTTCAATGCCTAGCCAAGAGTCTCTCCAGCCTATAAGCTGCCCTCTCACTCTCTCGCTCTTTCTCTCTCCCTCTCTGTCTTACTAACCCCTCTCTATCCCTTCCACCCACTCAACTTGCTATCAATACAATTCAGCAGCTTTTTGAGTGGCTTTTGCTGGCCATTTAGTTGTTGCCACAACTTGTGGCACACACACAAAGTTCAATGAAAAACTAGTCGGAAGGACTAAAGTCGAGCAAACTCGCCATTGAAAAACCCTGCACTTATTCTGTTAGAAATTACAAGTCCAAAATGGAAAATAAAATTTTAAGTAAACCTATTTAATGCAAAATAACAAAGTTATATAAAATTTTAAGTGGATTTTTTCGAATATCATAATTTTAGAAAACTGTATAGCTCCCCCATAAATATTAAAAAGAAAAACTAGTTCTAGCCCAGTTTTCCTTTTTTTTAAGAAGATAAATGTAATATTTTGTTTGTTTCTCAAAAGACCCTTAACCCAAAAGTAACACCTTAACCCTATTAAATCTCATCTGGCTTATAGGCAATTAAGTTGTTTTTTTTTTCAATTATGTAACAATATACAATAAATTACAAATAATTATAAATTATAGTAATTAAAGTGGCTCTAAGAAAGATTTTTGTTATACCCACCTAAGGGCATTTGAGGTGTAAGTACAGGGTATAAATAAGTTGGCCCAAAAGGCCAAGGAAAACCCTATGAAAAGGGTGTTGCAACATCACACATCAAGTGCAAGCGGTCAGTGGCGTTGATTGAAGTGGCAAATAGTGCGTGGCAGTGTGGCAAGAGGAGGGGCGATGGGTTAAGGGTCAAAGGAGGAGAAAGAGGAAGGGAGGGTCGCCGCTGAAGGGAGATAAATGGATGTTGCAAGCAGGCAGACAGGCAGACAGACAGCGTTTGGTTTCAAGTGACGCAGCAGCTTGTGGCATGTTCAATAAATTATGCGACACAAAAAGCAGAAGCTGAAGTAGAAGAGAGAAAGAGTGAGAAAGGGAGAGAGGACGACAGGGAGAAAGAGCTAGTGAGAGTGAGAGGAGAGAGAAAGGAGAAGGGAAGCTTCAGTTTAAGCTAAACGAAACATTAATTAGAATTATCTAAAGTGTGCCACAAATGAGAAGAGTTTGAAAGAGAAGAAGGGGCAAGAGAATGAACCAGAAAATGAGTCAGAGAAGGAGAAAGAGAAACAAAGAGTTTTAGACGTGAATTTTAGAATTGGTTTCTTCTGTGTGCCTACATATGTATAAATAATGTTTCTATTCTTCTTGTTGAAACATAAATGCATTTTATGTAAATGATTTGTTAAGAGAACACACACACACATACATAAGTACATACTGTGTGTGTGTGTGTGTGTGTGTTGAAATATATTTTAGTTACTGAAGTCGACTAAATGGCAAAGTTTTGAGTCGAAAAACATTTTATTGAATATGCAAAGTTTTGTGGCCCTGGCAAAAGCACTGCCGCCAAGGCCGCAGTGTATTATAAATTAATAAGCACACTAAACGCTCAAAACACACACACACACACACGCACTCATACACACTCAGATAGTTCTGCATAAATAATAAAGTTAAATACGCTTACAAGACGCATTTTGCGGTCTCAGTTTACAATTTGAACTCGAAGCAAAACTCGAGTCGAAAACTAACCAAAAACTATAACCAACACTTTTGTGTGTATCTCTGTGAGTATGTGTGTATCTGTGTGTGTGCGCGTGTGTGTGTGTGTCGTCAAAGTCCTGTGGCGCCTAGGGTAACATTTTGGGTAATTTGCGCCCAAGAGAAGCATCTGCAAATGGCATCAGAAGTGCGCGAAAGTTCAAACGAAAGTTGCCGCCATAAAACCATAAAATATCTGAGAGAAGACCCACAGTGCCTCTCTATCTCAACTCCCACCCGCACTCTCTCTCTCCCTCGCTCTTTGTTCACCCTTCTCCCTCTATGAATATGCAACTGCTTCGACTGTGAGTTAAATTAAACTTAATAGGCATATGAATGCATTGCAAATATTTATGTATTCATGCCCCAAAAATGCTGATATGCAAGAGAATCCCATTACTCTAAGAACTTCTCAAGGAGAAACTCATGACGAACGACTAGAAAAGTCTCCATTAATTTAGGTTTCATTATCGATTGTAAATTCTGTAATATCAGACAATTTTTTAGTTACTTGTTTTACAAAATAAAAGAAAATAGAAAAATAAAGAAACAAGAATTTAATTTTTTTTTTATTTTGTGCAATCAACTGAAGAAAATATAGCAAAAATTTGATAATTTAGGATAAGGGCATAATTCTCTGAAAACATTTTGACGTATTCAGAACACATTTTTTTTAAATGCAAGTAATACATTTCTAAAAATGCATGTAAAAATGTTTGAAAACTAATTTTTGTAAATGCAAGCAATATATTTTTGCTGCTAAAGTCAGTATTTTTTTTACCTCAATACAAATAAAAATTTCTTTAAGCAACACAAACTCACACTCAAAACAAGATACTGTATCTGCAGCTCAATCTAGACTTGTATCAGCATCTTTAAGGCTTAAGAATGAACCACTCAACGCTCATTATTTAGTTTGTATTTTAAGCGTTGGCAACTCTATCAAAATTCCAAGAATTGGCATTGTCAAGCGGCTTGTCGCATTCTCGGGAAATTTGGGTGCCACCACAGAGGGAGATAGCAAAAGAGAAGGAGAGAGGGGGATAAAGAGAGAGAATAATTTGATTTAGTGGCGCATTGGAATCAATATATCAACGCGGTTGCACGCGAGCCGCGACAATGACAAACGGAGGCAACATTAACGCACTTAACCTGGCCAATACCAAGACAGAGAGAGAGAGAGAGAGAGAGAAACAGAGTGGGCTGAACAAGTAAATTGTATCTGTGAGATACATTTCCATGTTGTCAGCATTGGCATGATTTATTCATTTGACTTTAATATGAATCATTTGACATATTTTGGTCTCAGCTTTTGTTTCAAGCGCGTCTCTTACATATTTTTGATTTATCACTAAAACTCCCCTTCACTCTTCTCTCTTCTCCGTTTCTCCTTTGCTCCTACTTAGAGCAACTTCATTAAGTGTTGAATACGAATGCAGCCTCAAAGCAAACACGACAAAAATTAGTAACACAATTTATTGCATGTCTTATCAACAGTCGACTCACCGAGTCTCCCAAGTGAGTGTGGAGTGAGTGTGAGTGTGAGTGGAGTGAGTGTGATGACTGTGACTGTCTTTTGCATTCAAATGAATATCGCAACATTTGACTAAAAGTTGTCAATGCAAAATCAATTTGAGCGCCACTTTATTTGCACATTTAGCAGCATTAGTTGCGTGAATAAAAGCGTGAATAAATAGTATTGAACGAATTGAAATATAATCACATTCACTCAAGCAATACACTTCCAAGAACAGATAGTTTTCTTTACAACACAAAATAAAGACATTTTAATAACTTGAGCAACGCATAATCATTTTCATTTTCAAATAAATGTGAATGAGATGAGTCCTCAAGGGACCGAGCATGATAATTGAGTAATAGCAGCCTAAAAGCTGATAAAACGGATCGTTAAATGCTACCAAATGGTAGCTCAACTAAGAAAGGGACCAGAGATCATAAATATTCAATAGATAAGACGAAATGGGAGCATCAAATAAAACTCGAGCTACCTCAAGCATAGCAACTAATTGTATAGCTTAACAAATAACTATAAAGCATTTTACATTTAATTTACAGTCGAACTTCCCTAACTCGAATCACCATTATCCAGGAAAAAAGTTCGAGTTAGGGAGATTTCGAGTTAGGGAATTTTTTTTTTTTAGTATATTAAAAGAAACTACAAATGCATTCAATCATAAATACATTCCAAATTGCAAATTTTTCTTGTCATTTTCAACAAAAAAGGATTCCAGTTTGATCAAGACCTGTCGATACTCTCAAATTTTGGTTTCTTCGTTCTTTTGCTGTATGCAGAAGAAGTTCCCGATTCAAATGTCATCATAATTAATATTTCATTTTTTAATATAATGAAAAATGTTTTTGCTGACATACCACATTTTTCAGCAACTTTAATTTATTTGGTCTACTTTCAAATTCCTTAACTACTAATAAGTTTGAATATTTCTTTAAACATTTTTAAACATTTTAGTACACTGATGCGCTGACAAAGAACTACATTTCGAACATCTTTCCTATAGCAATTTCACAAGCCTAAATAATTGTTGATGCAATATTCTATCATATTGCATCACCATATGTTAATGAACATCAATATTACATATCCAAACGAGCCGGTAACAAAAGCATAAAACAGAAACGAAAAAAAAATTCAAACTTTATTGGAGATTTTCCCGAAAAATTCGACTTACAGAAGCAGGGGCCAATATTTTTGTTCGAGTTACGGAGAAATTCGACTTATGGAAGTTCGAGTTAGGGAAGGCGATTTGTATGAAATTTGCTCAGTAAACGCTATTGCCACTCGATTTTGTTCGAGTTAGAGAAAATTCGAGTTAGAGAAGTTCGAGTTAGGGAAGTTCGACTGTATTTTAAGTTTAAATCAACAAATTAATGTCTTCAACGTTGAATTTAATTTTAGTTAGCTTAGCTATTTCAAAAATGGAATAATTATGAATTTAGAAATTTATTTAGAAAATATTCCGTGGATATTTTTAATTGTCAAAGATTCATTTCTGTAAGCAATTAAATCAATTAGGAATCATCTTAAATCTAATTTTATTTTCATATTTATTCAACGTTATTAAAAGGAATCGAAATATAATATATTTAATTAATAATAAATACATTTTTCAATTAAAATTCGGAAATGTAAAGAAAATTAAACAATTTATTACATTGTTGTTGATTCTCTTAAGAAACTTTTCAAAAACTTAACTGCTCTCTTGGCTGCTTTAGCTAATGTACCCTGTAAGAGCACTTTTGTAGTGTTTTCTGGGTGCCGCTTCATTGACGACATCTTTGACAATGACAAGCTGCACAAAATTTGCATACAGTAAACAAGCAGCGATAACAAAAACAACATTAACAACGACAACAACGACAACAACAATCGATGCAAACAATTCAGGCAACGTCTGTCTGTTCACTAAAAAATTGACTGTCAACTGAATGGAGTTGGGGGGGAGAGTAGTGAGGGGAGGGGGATTGAGTTAATGCAACTAATGACAAAAACGCCGTCTCATTCGCATTTGGATTCACAATCGCCTCATTCTCATTCTCATTCTCCGATATAAACTGCACAATTTTATTTCCATTCTCAAGCTTCCCATCCTCAGACGTGTTCAGAGGTTTGTCGTCACCTTTGCCAAGGGCTCATTGGCCCATTTGAACCCGGTAAATCCGTCAATCCGCCGCCCTCTCTCCCTCTCTCTCTGTCTCTCTGTCTCTCTTTCTACCTTGTTGAGAAGCCCCATCCATAGTCGAATCACTGATCCGTTGAGTCTTCTTCTTTTTCTTCCTTCATTCTCTTGATTCATTCGGCGACACTCACTCAATTTCTTGCTGATAAACAAATTGAATGTGGATTTCTCATTCTCTATCTCTTTCTCTTTCCCCCTCTCTCTCTCTCACTCCACCATGGGATAGAGCGGTACTTCCCCTGGGGAGTAGCATAACGAAAAAAGCGCATTGATTTATTTCAGCCAGTTTGTTGTTAACATTTTAACGATTTTGTCCTTGCGTTTTAGTCTGCATCTTCCTTCCTCCATCCACTTTACTCACCCCCCCCCCCCCCCCCTACCCACTCCAACCTCTACTTGTTAGCTACCTTAAGCCACCTTTTCTTAGCCATTTTCAGCTTTTGTTGTTGTCTCCGGTGTCTGTCGCTTAGCCAAATTGCTGAACATTAGTCACCGATTGACAAGGCAGCGAAAAGAGGACGCCCAAAAAGGCAGTCAAGCATTTCGATACCCACCTGGACCCACCCCTCCCCTTTCCAGCCCCCTCTTCAGCTGTTCTACCTGACTGCGCCCCCGACTTGGCCATATACAAATCAACTAATTTCAAACTTGTCGATACTTTAATGAAATAGCAGAAACAGAAACAGGAAAGAAAACAGTCGGAAAAAAATGAAGAAATAAAGGTAAAAAATCTTTGGTATGACGAAGAATTGTCGCCCTTACATTTTCAACAGATCGGTGAATACAGGTGACAACTCTAAATTGTACCTTTGACAACTAATTAAAAAACTAGTCCGATTTCAGATAGGACAATTCTAAAATAACAATTTGTGAGATTGGCAAAAAAAAAATATATTTACATACTAATGGTTAATTTATTGATTGATCTTGATAGCTATAGTGACTTAGCTCAGGATTATATATACTTTATGGAGATTGTAACATCTTCTTACACACTTAATGACAAAATTTAGATACCCTTTGAAAGAGTATACAAGAAGAAAATAAGAAAAGCAGAAGGTAGTCACAGATAGCAGAGAATTATACTTTTAGCTGCTGCTGTGACTACTGCTTTTTCTCTCTCTCTCTCTCTCTCTCTCTCTCTCTCTCTCTCTATATTTCGCTCTATCTTTGTCACTGTCTCTTTCTCTCTCTCTAGTTCTCCCAGGGGCATTTGTCATTGGGACCTCGGCACTCTGGCTAATGAAACGCCAGTTTCGACTTGACTTTGGAGGCTGCATTGAGGCCATAGGCCATAAAAAGCATTACGGCCAACGGCTACCTGACGGCATTGACTTCCCTCAGGTGTTGTTATTGCTGTTCCCATTCTAGTTGTTGTTTCTGTACCCATTGTTGTTGTTGTTGCTGACCTTTGAGCTGCCGCTTGATTAGCGCTTTGAGGATGATTCAGAGCCAGAGGCGAAAGCCAAAGCATATCAGCTGTATTTGCATTAGCCAAGCTAGAGAGAGAGAGAGGGAGAGAGGAAGAAAGTCCCGATAGAGATAGACATAATTCATTCAGTTATAGCTACATTTAATTGGATAGGCAACTCTACGAAATATAAATCATAGCTCTGTTATTGACAAAATTTAGTATTTATTTTTAATACATATAAAATGTATATCAAAGAAAATAAACAAAATAAATCTGTTTCTTTTGTTTTCTTTAATAAACTCTGCACAATTGTGACAACTCTGTTAGCAAACTCAATTATACAGTTTTAAAATCATTCTTTAAATATTAAAGCCACAATTTGTAGTGCAAAAACTACAAATCATGGCGAAAGTTACTCGATTCTGTTGCAACTCTTATTTGCTCTTTCAATTCTAAGCGCAGTGGCAACTCTATTAATTTTTTTTCTTTTAAGCAGCTTGACAACTCTGTTGAACAAATTTGTCAAGGCATTTGGAAAAAAGTTTTGTGTTTGGTTTTCGCTTTGTTATTGCAGCATAATGGAAACACACACACACACACACACATAACATACGCTATCTCTTTCTAGCACTAAATTGGCAATAGGGAATGAGATTTTGTTGCCGGACGCGTCGCCGCCTGTTTGCATTTATACAATGGCCAAAACAAGCAAAATATATACATTTGTATGTATGTATACAATATATATAACAAAAAGACACACACACCCACTCACCCCTCCTCTCCTCTTCTCTTTACGCCCACCTGTTTCCTTTTTAGTAATTGGGCGCGAGGGGGAAAGTGGGCGGGGGGAGGAGGTTTTGGGGTATTGGCAACTCTGACGAAAAATTTCAAACACGTTTCAATAAAATTCAATTTGTAGCACATTTCAACGCTTTCCGCCAGCGCCAAAAGCGCACAGTCATCCCCCCAAAAAAGCCTGGCTGGCTGGCAACCCCCAACCCCCAAACCCCTTCTCCCGCTCCCAACAACACCCCTGCTCACATATGCATGAATTTCCTTTTGCACTTTGGAAACAAACTTCTCCATTCCCAATCCGGCCATTTGGCATCAATTTTTGCTTTGGCGCCATCTACACTTGTACGTGTGTATGTGTGTATGTGTGTGTGTGTGCCTGTGGGTGTGTTGCCCCCCTCAACCCCTGTCTGCCTCCCCCTCTTTTTCCCCTTGCAGCTTTTTAGCATAGCGCGTTATATTTTCGATATCGCGTTTGCTTCTTTTCGAGTTCTCTTCTTCTGGCTGAAGGATATTTCTCATATGTGTCGCACGCACGCACAAAGGCAGCGACATTCCGCCTACTTTTCTCCCACTCCTCCCCCTCCCTCTCTCCTTCCCTGTCTCTTTCGCTGCCTACAAAATGCAAATGCAAACAGCATACGAATTAGTAAAACGGAAACAGGCGTTTGTGTTTTGTAATATTTGCCCCAAAACACAACTCCAGTTACACACACACACACACTTATACACACACACTCTTATACACACACACACACATATACACTAGCCCTCTTTTGGCGAAAAACAGGAAGTAAATTTTCGTGTTGTGGCAGCGGGAGCAAAAAAAAATATAAAATGTTACGACTCCTTAATAATGTTATTGTTGTTATTGTTGCTGTTGTTTTGTGTGTGTGTGTGTAAGTTGTACATGTTGTTGTGCTTCTTTTCTCCGCCTTGTACTCGATCATAAGGTGTCGCTTTCATGCATCCTCAAAGACTTCTTGCAAGCAGCCTGAATACCCTGAACAATTCTACAATTGGCCAACAAAGCGCAATGCACGTGTTTGTCACAGATAGCAACTGAATTTAATGATAAGCACTCTTTAAATATACAAATTGGGTCACTGAATGCGTTGTTAAAGCTAGAATTAGGCAGATTTCAGTGCAAACTGCTGATAAACTAAGCATTCCCTAACTTAATACCCTGTAATTTTATAAAAAAACTACTACATTTGTAGTAAAGCAAATTTCGTAAATTCATTTCAGTCGGACACCTTCATATACCCTGTAATCATATTAATAGGTTAATTTTTGAGTAATCAAATTACGGCAAAGATAGAGGAATGTACTTGCCAGTACTTTTTTTTTTCGCAGTTTCGCAAAAATAAGCAATAAATATTAATAAATAAATAATGTTTAAATTTACAGGATATCTTGTCGTTCAGCACACGATACACTTGAGTATTTGCCATTTGTTTGATGTTTGTTTTTCTTGGTCTCATTTTCATGGCACGAAATGTGATACTAATTTACCTCAATGGCACGTAATATTATGTCCCCCTCCTCCCGCTCCACACCCGTGTAAAGACTCCCCCCCCATGTGCGTCCACTTTGTGAGACGCTCATGCGTTTGGTTTTAATAAGCAGCGCGTGATTTTCATTACGAAAATGTATTACGTATCTGTTTAGATTTTGCAATATGCGAAATGAATATGCCGTACGCACAACCAAACACACACACACACACGCACACACGTGCGCACACACCCTTAATTCAATCCCCCCAACCCCCATATCCCCCCTTTTGTACCGCGGAGATGGCTGAGTAACATAATAAATATAGTACAAGCGGGAAAATCAAGTGAAATCAATTTAATACACTTTTCATCTGCTGCTAAGGCAATGAAAAAAAAATGGTGAAAATTGTGCAAAACGTGTAGAGCGAGAGGGTGACTTTATTCTCTGTCTCTCTCTCTCGTACCCTGACTGTTCTCTTTTCTGGCTTTTTTCTTTCTTCTTGCCCTAATTTATTACATTTTAATGACTTTTTCATGCACACAACAGAACAGAAAACAGCAGCAACAGCTTTGCCTTTGATGCCCATGAACCGGAGGGGGGTACTAGAGAATCGAGGGGGAGGTTAGAGGGGGTGGGATGTGCCGTGTGCCGCATAAATCGCGACTTGATTTCGTATTTATATGTATAGAAAAAGAGAGAGAGAGAGAGAGAGAGACACATAATTAGGTGGCAGGACAAACTCGAAACACGTGATAAGATCATGACAAATACGAAAAGATATGCGACCATAGATAATGTCACATCATCTCTTAAAGCCACAAACGAGAGTGAGGCAGATACCATATAAAGCCTTATAGATAACAGCTCTTGAATTTCATTACTCGAGGAGTAAATGTTCTTTGAGTCACTGTCTTTAATCTATTTTCACTTTTCTTGACACAACAAAATACTAAATGATTTCTCTTTCATCTATCTACAGTTTTTTTATTGTTCTGAATAACGATGTAAAGTGCATTTAAAAAGTTGGTTGATGTTAATTTAAGGTCTGATATTTCAATGCTCAGAGTTATGAAAAATACTTTTAAGATTATTTGATTTAAGTGTAATTTTAGTTGTTAATTCATATTCAACTTTAATTACTTTAAATATTAATCTTTATCAAATAAATAAAATCAAATAAAATAATGAAGAATATTGTAATAAAATCCAATTACAATACTATTAGTTATCATCATATAGATTCCCCTTCATTTCAAAGTCTCTCATGGAAGTTATTATATACTTTGACTTTGCGTCGAGTCGGAAATGATTAAAATGTGCCATCATTAACTGTCAATATATCCAGCGATGGCAAGAAATAATAAATTTCGCACAGCATTGCACAATTTGGCAATGTGTGTGTGTTGTGTGTGGCACTCAAATGATGGTTTTCCTGCCAGGTGGCACAGAGGTGTCTTATACAATGAATCAGAAGACGTCTCTCTTGCCAACTCTGACTCTGACTCTAATTACAAATGCCAGTCACAGCTCCGTTCAGGTTTCCTCCAGTTGGCGGCTTCTTTTTGGACTTTTATTTGTCATAAATATCACAATTTTATCGCAACATTGTGAGTGACGATCGGAAAGGCAGTTAACTGTTTCCTCTAGCTTCCTCTCTCCACGTTTTATTCTCTCTTTTCTCCTACCTCTCGTGTGCCATACGCAAACCTATAATTAGAGAGCTGAGCTCTCGGTTTCAGTTACAAGCCCAAAAAATTCGGCTTTGGCTTTCAGTTCGTTCATTGGGTTTTTCCTCTTAATTATAGAGGGAGAGCAAACAGTTGCCATTGAGTTCGCCCTCATCAAAGCCCCGTCTCATATGGCAGCTGCGGATCAGCCACGCCCCCCTTTCCACAGCCCTCTTAGCCCATTCCATAGCATGTCATGCCGTGAAAACAAAAGACGCACAATCTAAGCCAAAAATCGTCGACGAAATGAAGTTCAAACTGGAAACGCGAGCTCTAATCTTATTATGCGTCTCTTTTGTGCCACTTCAAATAGCAGCCAGATAGTCCAGCCAGAGGCGGGGGTGAAGGGGGTTCATCAGCTCAAACAGTGTGCGTCATTTTCAACAAGGCTCTCTCAGGCCCATCAAGGCCTATCATTATCATGTGAACTGATTGACTGACAGCTGCGCTTTGTGGACTGCTGAATGGGGGAAAAGAGGATAGGAAGGGAGAGGGAAGCGTGAGACTTTGCCAGCTAACTAAACTCCCCCTTTCGAAGTCTATGCCACAGTTAAGATAACTTGAGGTTAACTTTCCAGTTAACCAACTGATAGTTTGATTTGATTAAGTTTTGCGACATGACTTAAGCAATCGATTTTCCTAGGCACCCAGAGTTTGGCGCCCAAAAAGTTTGGCTACCTTTTTGGCACCTGCTGCTGCTGCTGCTGCTTGGAGCTCATCCTTAACCCTATTATGGATCCACTTTGCACAGCGTTAGCCCCATTGTGTGTCTTAATTGCAACAGTCAACGACTTTTCTCTGACGTTGCGATGTTGCAAAATTTGCATGAAGTAACTTGAAAGACGTTGCTATAGAGTTATCAAGTGAGTGTGTGTCTGAGTGTCTTTTGTGTGTGTGTGTAAGTGTGTGTGTGTGTATGTCTGTGTATGTGTGTGTGCCAGTTCAATAGCATTTTGGCTACGTCTGCGCTTCCGTCCGTTTGCCAAAAAATATGTGTGTAACAAGGCGCCAACAACTACGTCGTCTGCTGCAATGCTTCAAATTCAAATTCAAATTCAATGACTACAGCTTCTTGTGCTTCTCCCCCTCCGCTAGCATCCCCTATCCTCGCACTCTTCACCACAGTCCGTTGCGCCAGGATAAACATGTTAATTTCGAAAAATGCAAAATTCTATAATCCGATTTAATGTTTTATTCATTTTGCACAAAAGCGAAAAGCATGCGAGCTGTAAAAGGGAACAAGGGCAGGGAGGGGAAGGAGCATTTGTGGATGCTGTGTGGCAGAGGCGGGAATACCTGTGCCACACACACACACACACACACTCGCATACACAGTTCACTGACACACTCTCGCTGCTTGGCAATTAGAATTTCAAATTTTTTTTCCTATGCGCCTGGTCGCCATTTGTTTTTTGTCTTCCAAGTCACACACAGATTGAAGTCCTATATACTTGCATACATATACATATATATCTATATTTTGCCAATACAAATGTATATAGCTGTATATGGTATATGTATAATTCTATTTTTATCGACAACGTTGGGCGCCTCGCACATTAACCTACTTACGTTGGGCGCCATTTTTTGCGCTTGCTCTTGGAAATGCGGCTGCTGTTGCTGTTTCTGCTAATGTTGCGCCTTATCCTTGTTAGATATTCAAATTTTCTATTTTCTTTTTTTCTTTGGAGACTGAGTGGGAGAAATAGAGCGAGAGAGAGAGAGAGGGAAAGAGAGAAGCAAATGCGAGAAAGTGAATGAAAATTGTAAGTAAGAAAGAATATTTTGCATTTTTGAGTTTCGTTCGTCAAATTATTATGTTGGATATATAAGCGTACACAAGTGGGAACGCTGCAATTTAATATGAACGATGCGCAGATACCCTGTAAATAAATGTGATCCATTTTTATAAAGTTATTCAAGTTTCTGTTAAGGGTAAAGCATCTAAAATTCGTTTATACAGATAATATCCATCAAATACCTATCGAAATTGATATAAATCGTTGAATTCCCAAAAGTAGTTGTTGCCGCTGCTGTTGTTAAAGTTTTATCGTTGAAGTTTTTTGGTAAAACGCTTTCGGCACTTTTGTCGCCTGTTTGGTGAAGTGCTCATCACCTCTTGTAATGTCATTTTGATTCGCCAGCTCATTATAATCTACAACAAGATATAAAATAACAGCAATAACAACAACAAGAGCAATTTGAAAAGTTGTTCTTGTCCATTTTGATGGGTTGTCTGCCTGCCCCGCCCTTCATGCTCTGTGTATCCTGCAGATACTTTTGGGACAGAGCGCGTCATCGTCGTCATCGTCGTTGTCCCTCGATGGCTGCGCATCTTTTGGCGCTGTTTTATTTACTTTTAATTTACTTTTAATTATAAATTCATGCTTTTCTTCATTGGGGGATTAAGTTTTAAATAACGGTAAACATAGCACAAAGTCCCCTTTATTCATCCCTCCTCTTCTTGCTCCCCAACTTTCTCATTTGCCTATCTATTTTTGCTCAGTGTTTGTTTTGGCATTTCGAAAAATTTGTTTGGGGATGCGCCATGAAATTCTATCGGCCATATGATTCTCAACCCTAAAACAGCCTTGCTTTTGTTTAAACAGGCTCACATTTTAGTTGAGCTGGTGGGTGGGTTCCAGGGGGGGGGGGAGGAGGGGGTTGATAGGAAACCCCTGGAGGATCTCCGCCAAAAGGAATTAATTTCAAAATTCACTTTCAATTGTTCAAAAAACGGATAACAACAACATTTTCTGCGGTTCGTTTTAATTTTTTGCTAGCTTTTCTGTTGATATTGAAACTTTTGTTTATTGTTTTTTTATTTTTGCGTTTTTGTTTAGGTTTTCAACTAATTTGGTTGATTGCGTTTTAGCCAGCCATGCCTTCCTAACACACACACGCACGCCCCTTTTATGGCATTGTAATCGCATTTGAAATGCAAACTGCATTTGAAAACAGTTTGAAAACAGTTTGAAAAGCGCAAATTTTGTGCTACTTTTCAGCAAATGGACCAGCTAGATACCCTGTAAGTGTGAGTGCATGAACTGGTGGCATTTATGTCGACACACTTGCGAAATTCGCCACAAATATTTTGGCAATTTGATTGTTGTTTTTGCGTGTTTTGTATTTTGTTGTATTCTTTTTGCGTTCTCTTTTTTTTCTGTTGAATGCCCACCCACTGCTATACCCTGTACTCTGCTGTGTCCTTTGTCCTCTGTGCTGCTTTTACTTTTGCCCGCTCATCCTTAGGCTCTCCTCCTGCTCCTGCTCCTGCTCCTTCATACTCATCCTCATCATCCCCATTTATACGCGCAAATATTTGCGCTTTACTGCGTATTTTTCTTTCTTTTTTCCCGTTTTTGTTTTGTTCTGCCATTTCTGCCTATCAGTCTGCCATCTCTTTTCCACTGCGCTACAGTCTGTCTCTTTCGGCGGCTCTTTGGCCATGTAGATTCTCATTCAATGTGAATGCCGCGCAACGCAACGAGCCGAAATGAAAATGTTTAAATGAAAGATTGATTGGATTTTGATGAATTTCGACTACACACACGCACACGCACACACACACGCACACACACACTTACAATCTCGAGTTCACACACACTTCTCTTTTCATACAGCGTTCGCTCCGCATCCAAAAAAAAAAAAAAATTGATTTTCCAGATTAAAGTAAAGTAAATCAAAGCAAATCAACTTTTATCTTTTTTTCATGCGAATTTCCCTTTTGTGTGCGCGTTCGTTTGACTTTTCCTTTCTTTTCTGTTCAGTTTTTCCCTCCAGGTTTTTTTCTATGTGCAGATTTTTCCAAACTGTCGCCTGTCCGGGCGGAAATTGCTTTAGCACGTTGCATTGTTGCAAGTGCGTGTGCGGCATGTGGCAAGTGGCAAGTGGCAAGTGGCACGGCCAAGTTAACAGACAAGTTAATATTCACTTTTCCAATCAACATTCATAAACCCATTGAATTTACTCATAAGCTTAACGGCTTTTCATTTTGAACAGAAATTGTAGTTCAACGATGTCGTTCAAAACGGAAGTTACGAGGAAATTTAGGGCCAGTTATAGATTTGCCCTATTCCCCTTTTGATTCATGTTAGAAGGGTCTTAAAAAAGCTACATTGGTTGGGAAGCTAGGAAAATATGCTCAAGTTTAGTTTTATTTCAATTTAATGAAATGCATCATTTTGCAAAGGTTCTTAAAAGTAAAATCTATAAATTTATGTTAAATTTGAGTTCCAATTTTATGACTATCTCTCCCATAGATATGTTTATTATTACATAAAGAAATTGGCATAGTCTTAAATCGAAATCAAAAATAGAGTTGTCTATATATCGTTAAAAAATGATCGAGTTAAAGTACACAAAAATAGCTTACACGAAAATCGTGTGATTGATTTTCTATGAATTTTTACATCACTACTCAAGACTTTAGCTGTCGCTTTGAACTTTTTCTTTATATGAGCTTAGGATAATTCCTTGAAATATTTGGGCCTGTTCCGAATTCCGATAACGAGTCGAAATGCCACAAAACGAGTTGATTGATGTTCCGAATTCCGAAAATCGACAATAATTGTCGTTTACAAAACGTCTGCTGTAGAGTCGTCGGATTTGAAAATAGATGCCATTTAAAGCATTAAATTAAATATCTTAAATTATAATAATTTTTAACATTACTACTTGCACTTTAAATAGTTAAAGTATTTTTTTTAAAGAATTTTTTTAAAAGCATCTAAAAAATATTTTATTTAAAACGAAACCGAGCTGTTCTCAATTCCACTTTAACTTTTGATATCGATACCAACTCACGCCATCGAAAGCTGCTGAGTTGCATCAATTGAACATCAAAGTTCGAACAACGAAGTTTTAGTCAAATCTACCTGCTATATTCAACCAGAAATTCTTAAAATGAATTTTTCGAAACGTTTTCGCAACCGAGTTCGAAAAGTAAAATCAAGCCTATTTCGATCAGAATTGGGAACAGCAAATAGTAAAACGTTCGTTTTCGTTTCGCTTTTACTTTTTGAAAACGTTCGGAATTCGGAACAGGCCTGATTTTGTTTTCAAGAATGACTAAAATTTTCTCTTGAAAAACATTTTATGAAACTAACGCGCCAAACAAAAAAACTTGTATACCATCGAAATGAATCTTCCCCAAAATTGTGGAGGTTTCACAGCCTCAATTTTAATGGGCGCTTATTAAATTCACAACAGATTTTCTGACTCGCATTGTGAATCATTCTGTGAATCATGTTGACTAATGAAACAACAACAACAAGAACAGGAATGTTTCCGCCCATTGTTGATGTTGTTGCTCGACCGCACGCATAAAAACTTAAAGTGGACTCTGGATGGTCGCTCGGGGCATCATTAGGATCATATGTCATCTCTCTGGCCTAGGCAACACTGTTGCGTTGTGCGGGGCATGTGGCATGTGGCAAGCGACTCGACGCGACTCGCACACGGAACTAATGAATTTTTCATAAATTGCCAACCACCGCGTTGCGTTGTTGCGCACGTTACGAGCAGTGGTTGAGTGGTTGAGTGGTGTACAACAACCGTGTGGTGCTGTGCTCTGTTGTACTCTGCTCACACGGTGGTTGCTTTTCACAATTTCACGTTGCCTTTGGCTGCAGTTGACACAAAAACCAGATTAAAAGATTATGTTGCAAATTAACTCGGTTGGGCGGGGGCGGAGAGTGAACAAAAATCTGCAATGTGCCACGCCCACGAACTCGCCCTGCGTATTTATGATTAGACGAGCGAGATTTGCTCGACCTTTTTGTCGAGCACAGAATGAGAATGTCCCATTTCGGGTGGTTGCTGTTGCCGTTGCTGTTGCTGTTGTTGCACTTGCAGCTGCGTTGCTTGCCGCATCCTTTATTTTTCTGCGCTGTGCCTCGTCTAATTCAATTTATGCCCCTCGTGCAAATCGAAAATGCCATTTTCATATTCCATCCATACTATATATTTTTAGACCCTGTACTTGGAAAATACAAAAGGACTATAAGGTACGCAAAAAAAAGAGCGTAACAGACAGAAAGAGGAGATTACAAGAGCTAAAGTCACTAAACTTTCGATTTAGATATATCCTAAGCAGATTATGTTTGTTTTAGAATTTAATAAAACAATTATTCAAAATTTTCTCTTTACAAAATTTAAAATTAAAATATTTATGCTGAATGCTTGTAATTTTAGCACTGGGTCTCTCACAACTGTAAAATTTATAAATAAAATATTTTAAATATGAATACTTCTGATTAAAGATAGTTTTGCTTATAAGCGTGTGTGTATAAGTTCTCACTATATCAGCACAGGGTCTTTCACAGTCGTGTTCCCTCTCGACTTTAGTGTTTTTTCTACTAGATTTTTTTATGATCAAGTGAAAGCGAAACGAAGGACGATGAGGACCATTGGCCACGTGCTGAGTGCGACTTCCCGCTGTGATGTCCTGCCTATTCCCTGTCCCCTTTTGCCGTGTCCTGCCTGCAACTATTTCCATTTAATAAAAATATATATATCAATTTTTTTTTGCTTTCGTTTTGGGGAGGTAGAGGAAATTGCTTTGCCTTTGGGCGTCTTTGATTTCAGTCCCTGCTTCATCCCTCGACTAGCGTAATTTCCGTTATTAGCTCGATTGATTTTATTGCAACACTTTGGCAAGGCGGGTCAGGGAACACGTCATGGGCATATTTCAATTTATAATCATAACTTAAAGGGCTGCAGCAAATCCACAGCAGGTGGCAAACGTCTGTACTTGCCACTTAACGCTTGCCTCATGTCTACTTGCCACATCCACAACCTTCTTCAGCCTCGTTTTAAGCCTTGCAGTTTTGCTTTACAGCCCGTTTCCACCTAATCCTTGCTGGCAAAACACCTTTGTCATTGTTCAGGCCAGACGCCACTTGCCTCTTGCCTCATGCCCCATGCCCCATGCTGCCTGTTACTTGCCACTTGCCACTCGACAAACAATTAATAAGCGCTCGAAAAATGTTTGAGGCGCTTATCGCGTCGCTTTCACGCTCAGCTCAAAAAGAATTTGCTCGGAGGTTATGGCTAAGCTGTGTGGGAAATCTTCTTGCCACAAATGGTCGACTAGGCAATACTCTTCATTTTTTAATGGTACTAGCAGCTTAAGAGTCTGTCATAACCAGTTTATCTATCTATATATTTTAGACTTCTCCTATTAAAAAGGTATGAGCTTTACAAAATATGAATATGTTCAGCCTCCCAGGTCTTACCGTTTGGACTTCAGTCAGTCAACACAAATAGTTTCATATACATTGAGTAGAAAAGAACGAATTTTGTATATGATTAATGTTTATAACTTAATGATTGCCAATGATAAACCTCGTCTTCCATTCTTTGCTTCCGATTGCAGCTAAAATACCATATATAAAGCTTTGATTTCATAATTGCATGTAAGAAATTAAATAAAATTATTAAAATTAAGTGCTGTATATACAATTATTTATATTTATCTTTAAGTCTTTTTGGAGTTTTAGCTTTCAAGAATATGCCACAATTTTTATTCCCACAACGTTTTTTTTATGTGACAAGTTTACTCAAGAAAGTCAGGAGCTTATGTTAAGTAGGGTATAGTAATGTATATAGGTGTATTAATGTTTATATAGAATAAGTATAAAAAAAGGAATATGCTGTTCTTCTGTAAATAATTAAACTGCAAGTGACAGCAATTAAAGCCGCTTTTTTAAGCTGAAAGCCAAAGCTGTAAATATTTAATAAGAGCCATGAAAAACAAGTGCGAAATGCAGGCAAAGCAACTAGCTCAAAGGAATGAGATAAAAACCGGAGGGGGGACAGAAATAAAGGGAAGTGGGAGGGTAAAGGAGAAGTGGGGGGAAAAGCTGGGGGCATTGTCAAACAAAGCCAAAAGTGCGGCGCTTGTTGATAATGATGGTTGCTGTTGCTGTTGTTGTTGTTGTTGATGCTGTCGGTGTTGTTGTTGTCTGTTGGTGTTGTTGTGGCTGGTGGCGTTGCTAAATTATCAACTCACAAAAAAAAGCGAACAAAAAGAGAGAGAGAGAGAGGGAGAGAGAGAGAGAGAGAGATGCAAGTCGAGGCAGCAAATCGCCCCTTAATAATATTAATTCCGCCGTCATAACAAAATTTAGCGTGGCAAACGATGAGGAGGCTGCAAAAAAAAGGATGAAGCAAAGCGCTTAAAAAAATGCTTTGATCATTGGCAGCCGCCGCTGACGTTGCAGCCGCCCACGCCACGCCACGCCCCCCTTGCCACCCTTTTGCCCGTTCATGCCCTTGCCACACGTTCAACCTGAAGCTCGAAGCCTTCAAATCGTTGTTGTCGCTGCTCCCTCGGGATGTTATTAGTCACATGCGGCGACCAGAGACTGAGGCAGCGACTGCGACTGCGGCAGAGGCAGCGACTGAGGCAGAGGCAAAGGCAGAGGCAGGCTGTTGACTGGGGTTGCCAGTTCGCTTGGCTTGCTTTGGATTCGTTTTGCTTTTCTTTTTTTTTGCAAAATCATCTGCCATGAGAGCGCGTAACTGATAGCAGTCCCCCTTTCTCTCTTTGTCTCTTTCTCTCTCCCACTCACTCACTCTCTCTCTCTCTCTATACCTCCCTCCACCCCCATTAAATGCCTTCCCCAAGCCAAAGAGTAGACTGTTGCTGTTTTTATTTAGATCATTAACGTTCGGGTTGCACGCTTGGGTTTAACTCGCGGATGCAGTTGGCCAAATAATGAAGCAAAACGGAAAAATGGAAAGAGCTGGAGACCAAAAAAAGGGAGAGTAGCTCCAATTTTGAATGCAGCGATATATTCAAAGCCATAATTTCAGTTTCGCAAACAGGAAAATCGACTACGGAAACAATTAAAGAAGAAATATTCAATGTATCTTTATCATTTTTTGTGCATTTTACTAGAGCTTAGAAATTACCGTTGAACATTTTTGTTGTAGTTCTTAACAATAATTTGAACAACAGTTTAAGCTTTGCTCAACAACAAAAAGAAATATCATCAAGCACAAAATTTCTTAAGCATTTTAAAATTGAATTAAAAAGAACTCGTACACTGATAAAAACAAAGGATCTAAAATCAAGATTTTGGTCTCAGAACTAGGAACTTTGGTCTACAAAATGCGTCGAGAACATGAAAATCTTGAAGTAAGAAAACACATCTTTATTCTAAGAACATTTCAATTAAGACCAAGTTCTTATTTTTAAGATCATTTATTCTTATATTTTCAAGACCACAAATCTTAGAATAAGAATAAAACTTATTATTTTTTAAGATTATATGTTCTTTTTTATAGACCAACAAGTTTTGAATACTCAAATAATCTCAAATAAAGATAAAGCTTCTTAACATTTTTAGAAGAATGAAGTAATTTTTAGTTAACTTGAGGTCTAGTAATGTCAATATGGCACTAAACAACAAACAACAACACACAAAACACTTGCAGAACGCAATGACCACGGCTCTGTATACAGCTGTATCAAGAGATGCCAATCTCTGTCATCAGAACCGTGTCTTTGAGAAGCCAGAACCAGTTGTGAATTCTAAGCCTCAAAAAATGACAAAATTTTAAGATTTTTGTTCTTATTTAAAGAGAATAAGATCTTAGATCTAAGATTGTTATTCTTATATTTAGAACTTACGATTTTTTAGAATAATATTCTTAGTTTTAGTAATTTGGTCTAAAAATGGTCTTATATTAAGAACAAAATACAGTCGAACTTCCCTAACTCGAACTTCCCTAACTCGAATTTTCTCTAACTCGAACGAAATCGAGTGGCAATAGCGTTTACTGAGCAAATTTCATACAAATCGCCTTCCCTAACTCGAACTTCCATAAGTCGAAGTTCTCCTTAACTCGAACAAAAATATTGGCCCGTGCTTCTGTAAGTCGAATTTTTCGGGAAAATCTCCAATAAAGTTTGAATTTTTTTTTCGTTTCTGTTTTATGCTTTTGTTACCGACTCGTTTGGATATGTAATATTGATGTACATTAACATATGGTGATGTAATATGATAGAATATTGCATCAACAGTTATTTAGTCTTATGAAATTGCTATAGGAAAGATGTTCGAAATGTACTTCTTTGTCAGCGATCATGTCAAATGTTTAAAAATGTTTAAAGAAATATTCAAACTTATTAGTAGTTAAGGAATTTGAAAGTAGACCAAATAAATTAAAGTTGCTGAAAAATGTGGTATGTCAGCAAAAACATTTTTCATTATATTAAAAAATGAAATATTAATTATGATGACATTTGAATCGGGAACTTCTTCTGGATACAGCAAAAGAACGAAGAAACCAAATTTTGAGAGTATCGACAGGTCTTGATCAAACTGGAATCCTTTTTTGTTGAAAATGACAAGAAAAATTTGCAATTTGGAATGTATTTATGATTGAATGCATTTGTAGTTTCTTTTAATATACTAAAAAAAAAAAATTCCCTAACTCGAAGTCTCCCTAACTCGAACTTTTTTCCTGGATAATGGTGATTCGAGTTAGGGAAGTTCGACTGTATTTAAATTTGAGAATTTTATTCTTATATTAAGAACTTACGATTTTCCAGATTAATATTCTTTGTTTTAGTAATTTGGTCTTAAAATATTCTTATTTGAAGAACAAAATATTTCAGATGAATGTTCTTGATTTTAGAAAGTGGTCTTTTCTTCAGTGTATAGATCAAAAAGTCAGTCCAATATACTCTACTTGAGTCTCTAAGTTTATTTCGCTTATGAGCATATGCCTGTTATACGTACAACATCTCAATTTTCCCTCTACAAATATTGCTGACTTTTCGCACATTTCTCATTTTTCTTGCATCACTGTTCATTGTTTTTTTTATACTATGCCAGTTTCAAGTCAATAAATTTGGTATATGTTCAAGACACTTCTTTATTGCCATAATCGTGTTTTGCGCTCTTCTTGCCAGTTTTCCATTCTTTTAATTTTTCTTTGTTTTCCACATTTTTTTTTGTTTGGCTTTTTTTCACTATTTTATGCTTGCCAATATGCGTGTTGTGTATTTGCTCCCTGTGTGTGTGTGTGTGTGTGTGTGTGTGTGTGTGTGTGTGTGTGTGTGTGTGCTAAAGGGCCAACCGCTACTTTGCTCTCCCTTTTCTCCTCTTTCTCCTCCCCCACAGCCCCCTTATCACATATAACACCCCTCGCTCGTTGCGTGCATTGAAGCATAAGCAAAGTGCAAATCGGGGCCGCTGCACACTTTCCAAAAAAGGAAAATTGTGCAAAAAGAAAAACGAAAATAAAAAAGAATAAAAATAAAAAATGAAAATTATACCCACACACACGCATAAAAAAAAAAAATAAAGAAGAGTAGAGAAAGGAAAAAAAAATAGAAATAAATCGAGTATAAAAAATTGTTTCAAGGGGTTGCAATTCGTTTGACAGCGCTTCGTGAATTCCTCTTGCTTCACTTCTCTTTCCTTTCTCCCTCTCCCACTCTCTCTCTCTCTCTCTCTCTCTCTCTCTCTCTCTCTCTCTCTTGCGCTTGTTGCTTTTACGCTCGATAAAAATTGCTCATGTGTGTGTGTGTGTGTGTGTGTGTGTGTGTGTGTGTGTGTCCATGCCCTATCCCGCGCTATACGCCCATTTGGTTGTGCAGGCGTGATTACCTACCTGCCCCTTAGCTATTGCCCTCCTTCGCTCTCCCCGCCTCCCTTCCACCTCCTTCCAGCTGCTGCTGCTGCACCACCCGCTTGCCTGTTACCACTACCCCCCCCTCCCTGTATCGTAGAAGAAGCGTAGAGAGAAAATAAAAACAGAAAATTTAATAAAAGCGCAAATTAATTTTGCGTCCAACCCTCGTTGATTTTTTGTTGCTTGCCCCTTCGGCATCTTCTTCTTCTTCTTCATTTGGCCTGCTGCTGCTACTTCTTCTTCTTCTTATTTCTCAGTTGTCCTGTAGTTAGTTACAAGTTTGTTCTTGTTGTTGTTGTTGTTGTTTTGGAGAAAAGTTTGGACTTCTCTTGGCGGAGTTTGAGTTTGGCGCTGGTGCGCTTAATTTATGGTCTCTGGGGCCCTGTCTACAGATTTATGCATAATTTGTAAATGAAAGTCAGAAACTAATTAAATTGATTTGCCTGCCTGCGTTTGCCCCCCTCCTCCCCTCCTCCCACTCTCCCCTTTCCTTCTCTCCCGCTGTCTCTCACTCTCTCTCTCTGTAGTTGTTGTCTTGTCTCTCATTTTTCTTGCTGATTTGGCGCCTTTTGTCTCAAAACAGCAAAACTTCTTTTGTGCAAAAATCACTGCGGACGGCAGTCCGCGCTAGTGACGAAAGCAGCACGAAGGGTGCGAAGGCGACTAGCATATATACACAGGAAGAATGGAAATCACTGCGGACGGCAGTCCGCGCTAGTGACGAAAGCAGCACGAAGGGTGCGAAGGCGACTAGCATATATACACAGGAAGAATGGAAAATTTGCTATGACTGTCCGATCAGGTCGAGTTATATACCGATCGAAAGGCATTAACTTAACTTACAAATGTGCATACTAAGACTTTTGGAAACTCACCTGGTTCGTGAGATAAACAGGTGTAAGTGGGAGGGGAAAAATTTAAATTATTGGAGCTAATGGGGCCGCTGGAGCTTTTTTGAATTTTCTTTGAATTTTTTACAATTTTCATTAAAAATTCGCGTCGAATGACACCTCGATCATCGAAATCGGACAACTGGTTCGAAAGATAATTAATTTTGAAATTTTTAGGGGCCTTCCGAAAATGAGATGAAAAGTCAGTTTGTCTGTTTGTCCGTTTGTCTGTTTGTCTGTTTGTCTGTTTGTCTGTTTGTTTGTTTGGATCAAATCGTTGATTTAGCTCAAATGTTTGAATGAGGACTTGTTCCTGTTAAAAAATCTAGAAACGTTTGTTCAACGACTTTTTCGAAAAATCGCTAGTTTAGCGGGAAATCGCTAAAAACCGCCAAACTTAAAACCCCCATAGCATCCAAGCGATAGAAGCCACAAATGTGATCTATATATCGTTGAAAAGGTATTCTGAAGGGCTCTTAGGCATACCTTCGAAGTTTTATTTTTAGGTAAATAGGTAAACAGCTACAGGTGAAATAAGGTATTTTTCTCCACATTTTGGCGGTTTTTGAGAAAACGCCGCTAACGATTTTTTTTTAATTTTCAATATGTTGTAGTTTATAAAATTTCGCATTTTTTGATATATGAAACATAACTTATAGCCAAATGGTTTGGAAGATATAACCAGTTAACTGAAAATATACGCTTTCTTAGATTTGGAAGAGGACCCGTTTGTCTGTTTGGATAAAGTCTTTCTTATAGCTTAGAAGTTTGAATCAGGACTTGTTCCCGCTCAAAAATCTAGAAACGTTTGTTCTACGACTTTTCCGAAAATTCGCTAGTTTAGCGGGAAATCGCTAAAAACCGCTAAAATTGACACCCTCATAGCATCCAAACGATAGATGCTACAGATGTGATCTATATATCGTTGAAAACGTAGATCGATGGGCATTTAAGCATAGCTGTAAACTTTTTTGCTGAAGAACACAGGTAAAAAGCTACAGGTAAAAAAAGTTATTTTTCCTCACATTTTGGCGATTTAAGAAAAATTTGTATTTCAAATCACTTTTAAATATGGTATATGTTGAAGACAATTCCATTCCGCGTTTTTGACATACAACACATATCTGTCAGAATTCGTTTGGGCAAGATATTACCTATTAACTGAATATGGGCATTTCCACAGAAAGGTCCACCGCGGCCTAAAAACGTAAAATTGATCAAAAACTCACATCTTGTGAAATTTTCTTCCAGAAATGTATTTAAGTTATTTATTTTAGCAATATACGCTGGAAGAAATTCAATAGGATGAACATATAGATTCTACATTGGAATAAATTAACTTTTTCCATATTTATGACAATTTTCTTAAAAATTGACTACCAAAATGGACCGTTTGTATTTTAAGGATTACACTAAGTAGGACAGTAAGATTGTAACATGAACCATTTTAATTCAAAGAAATATATTGAAAGTTGAATTTAAATAAGTTTTTCGGGCTGTTTTCGATACATAATTTAAAAATAGAGAGACAGAAAGAACATAAAAATAGTGATGGTAAAAAATGTCCCGTGCGACGATGTCCCGTGCGAATTTAAGTCAAATTGACATTTAAAAAAAAGCTGCAAGATCATCTTTGAAAACAAATCGATAACCATTTTTAAGAGGCATCAATACACAAGAGTTTTAAATTAGTTGCATTAAAATATTCGCCTCTGGATTCGCTGAAATAATTTTTTGAATTGGTTGACCTCACAAGCCACTTCCGTTTCGTGTCCCGTGCGAATGCACTTAAATTTTGCTAATTATCTTAAAAATTAAAAATTACCCAAACTCAATCTTTAGCACTCAATGAAAGAGCTAATAAAATGCCTATATGTTAAGCCTTTCATCAGAACAAAAAAACCGTTT
The DNA here is from genome assembly GCA_037043435.1 of Drosophila suboccidentalis. NCBI lineage: Eukaryota > Metazoa > Arthropoda > Insecta > Diptera > Drosophilidae > Drosophila > Drosophila suboccidentalis. Next base: position 767,485 of record JBAMBK010000663.1, on the reverse strand, counting down.
CCTTTTTACCGTTTTATTTCACATTGAATGTGTACGAATGTCCCGTGCGACGAGTTTGGAGAATGCCCATATACCATTTTTCTTTCCACTCCTGCTTGCTCACATGCAGTATGTACACTGCTTGCTTGCTGCGGAAGTATACTGCTTGCAAGTGGTGAATTCTTTTTGCGGCAGCAGCAACAAAGTGTCATTGCAGCCAGAGTTTGAGAACGCTATTAGCTTTTGCGCTTGGCATGTTGGCATGCCATACAAATTTGACAAGTTATACTGTCAAAAAATATTGAAATTTTCAAAATTTCTAATGTCTTATTCAAAAATTTCTGATATCCCATAAAAAAACCTCTTTACGCGGTAAAAGTCTAGTGACGAAAACATTTTCATGCCCCAAAATTTCTGATATCCAATTTTGTGACGAATAATATTAAGTTTTACATATGAATAAAATAAAAAAAAAATTTTGCATTCGGCACTGCGCAAAACAGTCAGTTTTATTTGGTATGAAGAACTGAGACATTTTAGCGCAATGTGCCGAGTGCCAAAATTTTTTTTTTATTTTATTCATATGTAAAACTTAATATTATTCGTCACAAAATTGGATATCAGAAATTTTGGGGCATGAAAATGTTTTCTTCACTAGACTTTTACCGCGTAAAGAGGTTTTTTTATGGGTAAAAAATAATGAGAGATTGTTTGTGGGAGAGAAGTGCTTTGTGGAGCTGCAGAGAGAGAGAGAGAGAGAGTGTGCAGAGAGATTTGTCACTTGAGACAGTGCTCAAGTCTGAATGCATTAGCATGAGAAAGGAATAACTAAAGATGTACTTCTTGGTAAGGAAGGAACTGAATTACAGATAACTTACAACAACAGTGCTCAGCTTTACATCTCTCTCTCTCTCTTTGTCTCTCTCTCTGTCTATTCTATTTCTGCACTTCACTGTCTACAGTGTCCTCTCTGTCTAATCACTTCAAATTGATTTCAGCTAGAAAGATATCTAGATTTAGAAATAAATAAAACTGAACATCTCTCTATAATTATTCCTCTTCCAATCTCTTTATATTTCGCTCTTCTCATTATCTCTCTCTTTCTTTCTCTTCCATTAATTCTCTGAAGACAATTCCTTCTCTGCCTTCCGTCTTCGTTTTCTTTAACAATTTATTATCATAAGCGTTGCTCCAATTGCGTTCGATATAGAATTCAAAACAGTTGAAAAGTAACTTGGTCGATTTCCAGTCATCCATCTAAAACATTTGCATACAACAAACTCTCAACTAAACAAAACTTGGGCTTAACTCAACGAAACTTAACGAAACTCTGGCTACTTTAGTCAAATTTCAAATGATTGCTTGTCGTCCGGAAAAAGAGGGCAACAATAACAAAACATATTTGTGATGATGATAAATTCTCCAAAATACATACATACATATGTATATGCTGAGATTAGAGAGGAGGAAATAGAGAAGGAGAAAAGCGAGGAGTTGAAGCCGAGAATTTAGCTAGAAGCATTTGTGGCAGTTGCCCTTTGGCTATTCGCCTGTTTTGTAAAGTTTTGTGAATGAAGGCGGCAAGTGTACAAAATATATATACACACACTGAGACAACAAGTGGAACAAACTATAAGTTAGTTTTTGAAATTCTCCGTCCATTGTTCGAGCTGTTCATTCGGTTGGGGGTCAAGTCGTGTCCGCAGCGAACTCAACGCTAAACTAACAACGCCCAAAACGTGATTTTCGCAACATTTTCATACACACACACACACACACACACATAGGGAAAAGAGAGGGAGAAAGAGAGAGAGAGAGAGAGGGAACCCATAGGTCGGCTTCGATCTCGCGGTTCGCGGTCGTAACATCTCTTTTTTCTCCTTCTCCTTCTTTTCCTCATCACTTCCATCCACATTCAGTTTGTCCCTTTCTAGACCCTGTACTTTAATAACTACAATTGGTCTATTAACCCTCAAATGCCCAGCTCTAATTTTAACAAAAATCAACATTAAAACTACTAAAATTCCTAATTCCTAAATTCCTATAATTATTTATAATTTATTGTATATTGTTAAAAATCTCTTTGTCTACAAATCAGAGACAGTGAGAGTTATGAGATTTTCTCAACGATTGACAGGGTCTTTGACAGTCGTATACTCTCGACTGTTGCCCTTAAAATACTTGTTTCTACCTAGAGCAAGTTTTCTCCTTGGGAAACGTAGACAAAGCCAAACAAAATTACACGCTGTGCGGAAACGTGCTAGAAAAATGAAGCGCGAAATCAATAATAATCCACACAAAAACATAGGACGACGAAGAGTGAGAGAACAGCAGAGGAAGAGAGAGTGAGAGAGAGAGAGAGGAGACTGGAGGAGTGTGGGCGAAATTACTAGCGAAATTGGCGCACAAAAGACAAGAAACTACGAGTACAAAAACGTTACGTGGCCACAGCGACTAATGCAACAATAGTGACAATAACAACAACAACAACAACTACACACTGCAGACAACAACAACAACAACTTGGGGAAGAATAAATTCACACAACAACGAAAATGTGCAGCGCAGTTTGTCAAACAAATCAGCGCAACTAATTGATTGGACCCGAGTGTGGCACGAAACGTTGCTGCCACTTGCAACCAGCGGAAAATGAGACTCAGTTGCTCTAACTGAATTTAGCGATTTGATTTAACGACAGCATTTAATGACACACTCACACACAGATGCACACACATGCAATTGACAGGTGAAGGTTGTTGAGCAACAACAAAAGAGGAACGAGAAAAATAGAGACATTTGCAAGTTGAAATGAGCAACGATAAATAGATGGATACAGATTCTAGATAGATAAATATATAAAAGTTAGGAATCCATATATATATACTATTTAATTTAAGTAATAAATAGTTAGTAATATAATTGAATATAATTAATAAAAATATAGATAAACGGAGGTAAAGTAAATAGATAGAAAATAATAATAAATGACAAAGCTAATACATATAAGAAAATATGATATAAATATAGAATGAAGATATTTATTAGCTATATAATTTATTATTATCACTGAGAAATCGAGCTAAATACATATCTTAATATACAGATTACGAAAAGATTTTAGAAGGAAATAATTAAGGCTAGAAAAAAATTAAATCAACACATTTTGATTGAAATATAAATCAACTTGTTCTTTTTTGGCCAATATGAACATTAAGGGAAAGTGTCTTAAATACATTTAAGAACTCTTGAAATAACCTTTTAAAGAATCACAAAAAAAAACATTTAAATAATTAATTCATTTATTTTAAATCATTAAATTGCATTCGAGTATGCATATATGTATTTAATTATACTTGCTTAAGTATACTCACAAAGGGCATATGCAACTCAATAATTTACAAATCTAAAAATGTCCTTGCTAGTTTTGTTCTGTCAATAATCCTTCTGATTGATTTGCAATCTGTGTTTAATCTCAGAACTTAAATTTCAATCAATTTTCATTTTCAACGAGATGAAATTATAAAAAACAAATGCAATTGAGAGAAATGCTTCTGTTCGAGTGATTTCTGAGTGATGCTGATGCTGACTCTGGCTATGTATGTCACAGTAAGCAATTATATCGTTATTTTGTTATTGCTGTTGTTGTTGTTGTTGTTGCTGTTGTTACATGCACACACACTTGACACAACAACATGAAATTGTTACAAAAATGTTTTTAATTCTTTTTATGCGTTGCATTTAAATAAAAATTAAATTAAATGCACACTTAAAACAACAGCAACAATAACAAACAATTTGCTATGGCAACAACAATTGTAGCAACAACATCAACATCAACATCAACAACAACAAGCGACAACTACAAAATGCTATTTGAAGTTGCAAAATGCGTTGCACTCAAAAGTATGCAACATTTTTTTTATTCATTTTTCCCTGTTTTTTTGCTGTTCCATGTGCAAAAAAATAAAGAAAATGGTTCGTCGAGTGGTGCGGAAATGAGGGCGCAGTGAGCATGTCAAGAGGTGGGAAGACGAGGGGATGAAGGGATGGAAAAAAGGGAACAGAAGGAGCAGGGGGATGGTTGACTGATTCGGGGTCAAACTGTGTGTTGGGGCTGGTCAACAACAATAACAGCAGCAACAGCATGTAATAATGCAAAGGATATATACAAAAACATACACACACACACACACACACACACTCACATAGATACTCACACTCACATAGACAGTGGACGCACCATTGCTGCCACATTTATGCACAGGAAGCATTTGCAGCGCCCCCTGGCGACGCGAGACTGCACACATGTGCCCCAAACTCAATACCTTGCCCCTCTCTCCATCTCCCTCTCCATCCTCTTTCTCCCTTGCCTTCCCTTTCACTCTGCTACTCAAGTGAATCCATCGTCGCCTGCTGGTCAAGTAAAATCCAAAGCTAATCAGCAACGAATTTGCAATGCTCTCTCTAGTCAACTTGAATACTGGAAATAAACAGAATTATCCAGACCTAAAACTCTTAAAGAACTAGAGGAAAAAAAAAGGCGAAATTCTGTAGTCCTTAACTCAGTTTTACAATTTCAAAAAAACTTTTTTACACTTTACCGGTGAATTTTTAGCATTCTGATGAAATTGAAAACGATTGTAGAGAAAGAAATATTTCTAGTCACACTTAAAGTATTCAATTTATATAAGAAACATGATATAAAAAACTACTTATGTATAATTACTTGATTATTAAATAGAAAGACGAGCCTCCAAGAAACTCCCTGAATCAACGCTAATGATTTAAATACTTTACAGAATGCTTAGTTACAAAAGTGGCAAAAAGAGAAGAATTATAATAAAACATAGGCTGCACTCAAAGCTCTTAGATTCTTTAAGAATTCAATTCAATCATAGAGCTAAAGCTGCCGCTATACTCTGCAATTTATGTTGTTACAAAACTGTTTTTGTGGTACGCCCCGTTGCGTGCAAAGTTGCTCCGTTTCCCCTTCTTCACCTTCACCGCCTCCTCCTGACAGTTGCCCCCTCCTTATCGCAGGCAACCCGCAGTGGCACAGAGGTGCCGCCGTCTCGACCCGCTTGGCAGACTGTTTATGGTTTTTGGCTACAACTTAATTTAAATTGTTTAATTCTATTATTGTTGCTAATAAATCACAGACACAGCTTGCGCTGTTCGCTGACTGGCTTAGCGTTTGCTAAGCTGCCCCAACACACACACACACACACACACACATTTATCTTCTAGAGGGAGACAGAGTGTGTGTAAAAGAGAGAGAGAGAGAGAGGAACTGCCTGCTGTTGTCGTTGATTTTGTTGTAAGCGGATTTTGCACTCATTTGGCCCCTAACTTCCGCATGTGGTGCTGGAAATCTATACAGCTTTCCTACAGATACGTTCATGTAGTACACTAATAAAAATCAATTCTAAATATGTTATAATTTTATTTAAAATAACTTTTTGTTTTTATAATTTTTATTTTGATTTAATTTTTTATTTTTACTAAATATTTTGAATTAGAAACATACTTTTTTGATCAGCTACGATATGTTCACTGATAATTTCTGGATAGTTCTCACAATTTGAATAATATGCAGAATTACAAAATTACGGAACACCCTGTATCTGTATAGTTTTCTGTGCTCGGCATCCTACGGGGTTGCCTCTTTCTCTCTCTCTCTCTCCTCGTTTCATATCTTCTTTCCGCTAAGCTCATTGTTTCATTTCATACTTTTTGGCGAATGCGTGTGCGTTATAAATTACGCTGATCTAGTTGCTTTAGCCACTGGCAACGCGACTCGTAAATTTGCAGCTTGATTTTAGGTTGATTTGCAAATTTTTAATTTTATTTTTATTTTTTTATGGGTCAAAGAGGATTTAGATGTATAAGTGAAGGGCTTAGGCTGCTCTTGTTAATATACTTCATTTTTGGTTGTCGAAACAGATTTCTGAATGCGCCAATCGCCATTTTGTCGACCCGTTTTCCGCTTTACCAATTGCCAATGGCGAAAAAACGAAAGCAAAAAAAAAGAGAGCATAGAAGAGGAGAGGAGAGAAAAAAAGCTGTAACGAGAAACACAACACCAAAAAGTTGTTGGCCCGCACGCAACCGCATGTCAAATGCAGGCCACGCTGTTGACCAAGTGGGCGAGCTGGGATTCAGTGTTGGGGTTTTGGGATCTGACCAGGCTCTTGACCAGCTGGCGACCGCTTGACATGGCCATAAATAACAAAGCCAAAATGGCGTCCAAAGCACACAAAAATTTGACAAGAGCGAACCAAATGTGATATGTCAAATGCACTCCAAAAACTCGCTGCCATTCTGATATTCTATCATGATGAGCTGCTCTGTTCTAAAAACCAACAGAGACAACGAGAAAGATGCAGAGAGAGAGAGAGAGAGAGAGAGTGGGAGCGAGTTAGCGAATAGCCATTAAAGTTATAGTTATAAATAAATAAAAGCATTGCATACTTTGCAATTTGCTCTGTGAAAAAGAGAGAGACACACACATAAAAATGTCACAACTGTCGACAAAAGTCCATAAAAAATGCCTTTGTCAGCTTGTTTGAAAAATGCATTTTGAGACACCATTAGTAATGAAAACAATGAAATTTTATGAAAGCTTTTCTATTTCGATTTTATATTTACAGTCTAAATAGCTGCTAAAGGGTCCAAAAAGCTACACTAATTTAACAATACAACAAATAATAAAATAAATAAATATAAAAAAATACCATTTAAAAGTTCACCAACATAGTCGAAAACAAAATTTAGATTTTTGGTCATACATACATTTCTTACAAATTAAGCTTTTTAATGATGAAATACAATTTTTAAGAACAAAGTAATATGTTTTTGTACTGAAAAGTGACAATTACGATCGACTTTTAAAATCTGAAATTTTCACAACATTTTTAATTGCATGCTTTTGTGCGCAGTTTTTTAACAAAATGCGTTTGCCAAAGAAACTTAAATATGTGAAAATATATACATATATTCGTATAGATATATATATGTACACAGACAGCAGTTGGCTGGCAAGTCATCAAACAACATGCGTGTGTGTGTGTGTTTGTGTGCGTGGTAATTTTACTCTTTTGTCTTGTAAATTGCAGTTCGCACAGAGCGCGAGAAAAAGTGTTGCATACTTGCGGGCGGCGCGTGAAAAACAACTGAGGCAAAATGTGTTGCATATTTAAATGGGCAACTGCAGTTGCAGCAATAAAAATAACAACAAAAACAACAAGTATAACACCAAACACAGCGTCAATGGCGTCCTTATCGAGCGCTGCTGGCATCGCTGTTGACGTCGACGTCGACTGCGATGCCTGTAGCTGCATTTCCGCTTAATGTTGAGCGATAATAAAATACAAACAACAACAACATGCAGTTGGCTGCTGGGCAACGATAATGAAACAATGGACGCACACACACACATACATATGCATTGATTTATGTTTTTTAATTTAAAATTTCCGCATCACTTAACCGTTAAAAATAATAATAACAATAACAGCAGCAGCAGCAACAACAGCAACAGCATAAAAACACAATAACAATAACAATGGCTTTTGTGTAAAGTGCACCTCAAACTTGTGCCCCTAGAAAACCCTCAAAAAAAGAAAAAAAACTATATGCATATATAGTTTTATATATATTTTTATACATATTTATAAATATAAAAAAAAAAAAACGATTTAAATAATGTTAAAAACTTTGAACATGTTTTAATTTCCGTATTACAAGCAAGCTCTCTGTCTTACTCACTTACTCATGATGTCTCTCTTTCTCTCTCACTCTCTTGCAGATTGGGCGGCCACCAACAACAGATGCCACAAAGTATGTCAACTGGCAGCAACACAATCGGCCATGGGGGCATCGATCGCGGCGGCGTCGGCGTCGGGATGCCAATGGGCGGTGGAACAATGCCCGTCGGCGGCGTTGGCGGTCAAGGGGTGGGCGGCGGGCCACAAGTTTCAGTCGGCCCACCGGGCAGCGGCGGACCGGGTCCGCATTGCCAGATAAGCGGCTCACAGCCATTGGTTATGCCTGGATTCCCATTGCGTAATTCGCACTCAGCGCATGCACCGCATTATTCGCCATATTCACCATCCAGGTAAGCATTTATCAGTCTGCCCATCCATCAATCTATCGATGGATTGGGTGACCCATGAGTGGGTCAGATAGCGGGTCAATTATTGCTCGCTCTGATTGTCAAATTAATAAATCCCAGACTCTGACAATATATGTACACGGCGTTGATTATTTAATAACTGCGGGTGTAATCAGCTTGATTTTGCAGTTCTTTTATGGAACAACTTCTCACATTGACTCTTTCACCTTTATATTTTACTTTTTTAATAGCTTCAGTTGCAGTCGAACTTCAGTTTGCAATTGTCGTTTTATTTGTTTTTATATCTTCTGGCATATTTTAACTTCTCTTTTCGCTTCTCTCACTCTCTTTTATAACTTGGCTTGTTTCCAAGCGTCTCATTTTGCTCTTCTTAGTCATTCCGGCATCATTAAACTTCTCTTTTCGCCTCTCTCATATATTCTCCCTAAATTTGATATCATTTGAATTTATATTTTGCTTATGTCAGTTAACATCTTTCATTGCTTCTCTTAACTTCTCCTTGTTCTTTTTCTAATAGGCCATAATTCTTTTTTCGGTACTTCTATTCTATTCTTTATCCATCCATTCATACCGAAACTTCTAGCTTCTCATTCACTCTTCTCGCTTTAAATAGGCTAATAACCTGGCTCATTTAGTCTTTGGCTTAACAAAGTTTTTCAATATGGAAACAGCAGCTAGATAAGACTAGTAGTTCATCTGTGTAACTAGCTCGGGTCAAGTAGGTTCATTAGTTTTCCAATTTGCACTGCATATGAGGATGGTGGTTATTCGTAGCATTACACTCGACTATTCACATAGTGCCAGTCATTCCTCTTTCAATCTCTCTCTCTCGCTCTTGGTAAACAAAATCTTTTCTACAAGTTTTATGCGATTAAGGACAGAGGAAATGAGGAAACGAAACCGCCTTGGCCTACGGGGCGAACAGTAGTTTCAGTTGACTTTACTTTTCGCTAGCTGCCTCGTGTGATTAACACCCATGTGTGTAAGAGGGGTGTCATTCCCCTTTTCCCCTTTCCTAGAATCCCCTCATCCTCTTCATTCTCTAGGCTTTGTTCCTGTTGGCTGTAAGTTGTGTATCATTTTGCGTTGCGTTGCGTTGCGTTGCTTTATTAAAAAAGTTGACAGTTGACAAACTCATCGGTCTCTCTGTGTGCATGTGCATGTGTGTGTAAGTGTGTGTGTGTGTGCGTATACATGTGTATATGTATATGTTTGTCTTCTGTTGGTTTTTGTGGTCCTTGTGATATGGCAAGCGACTAAAACCCACTCTGCGCCTTGCTTCGTTTTGTGCCTTGCGGTCGTTGTGTCATATGCCTGTGTCCTTCTGCTTCGCAATATCCTAGAGATGAGATAAACGTTAAAATACCTGCTTTAAGGCTGTCCGTAACTTTATGTAGCGAGTAATAACTAAGTATAACCTTTCTTCAAATGCAACGAGTGATAAATTCTAGCGAGTGACCAAAAGTAACGAGCAAATTAGTACGATAGAATGAGTCAAAGTTTCAGTACATAAAAAAACGAAGGGCATTCAAAAGCAACAAGTAGTTAAAAGAAGCGAGTTCCGGATGTTTGAAAGTAATTAATGATTAAATAATAGCATCTGCTTAAAAGTAGCGAGAAAACCACAGTTATCGATAATCATAATATAGCAAATGACTTACTCTTAACGAAACGTTCAAGAACAAAAGTAAGCAACGAGTACCTAAAAATAGCGAGTGATCCAAAGATTAGCGAGTGATTGAGGAAATCAATAGCGAGTGAACGAATATAGCATATGATTTCATTCAACAAAGCACGTAAATAGCGAGATTGCAAGACTAGCGCATGTTTAGAAGTAACGAGAGAGAGAGAGAGTGAAAGAGAGAGAAGACGAGTGCATATCTAACATTTCCTGTCACATTTGAAATGCAGTAGAAAGCACAATGGTCACTGTGACTCGTGTAATGAAAATGTGTCTTCTTATTCTACACTCTGTCTTATTACTCGGCCATTTCCTCTGTCGTTTCTCCCCTCTGCCACTGTGTCTCTTCTCTCTCTCTCTCTGTCTTCTCTTGTCTATTCTACTCCATTTCCATCCATTTGCCGCAATTTCTGTTTCTATTATAGTACGTACGGTTTCTGTGTTTGCCAGTTGTTAATTTGAAATGCATTGCAAAATTTACTTAACACGAGTTTGTTCTCTTCCTCATTCTCTCTCTCTCTCTCTCTATACATATCTCTATCTCTTTTGCTCCTTTAGCTACTTATGCTCATTGAGTCTGTTTTTTTTTTATTCCCATTGCAGGTTTCACATAGATAAACGCTGTCAACACCGATGTTCCTGGAAATGCTTGAGCATCGCCTTAATATTCATATCCGTCGTCCTAACCGCCATGTTGGCATACTTTGCAGGTAAGCATAGAAAATGGGGGCAATGGGAGAATGGAAAATGGGGAAAATACCGACGGGTACATTTTGGACATGCTGAGTGTGTGTGTGTGTGTGTGTGTGTGTGTGTGTGTGTGTGTGTGTGTGTGTGTGTGTGTGGACAACGCGGCGTTGTCATAACGCCAAACACAGTTAATGAAAAATACACATACAAGTGCAAATATCGTATCACACACACACACACACACACACACACTAGTTCACTTACACTCTCACTTATACTTCCTACACAGAAAAAAAAGACCGGGATTCCGGAATAAATTCAATCCAAAAGTTCGTTTATCTTGGATTTTTTTAAATCGAGTATACAATACTCAATTCAAGTACAATTTTTTAATTATATAGTATCTCTGAAAATATTTTGATTCTATTCACATTTTTTTCAGATAATTTAAATGTTTTAGACTTTTTTTTGACTATTTTAATGCTGAGTGGTTGACATTGGATGCGCATATTATGTTAATTGAACAAAAATATTCCAACTATATACTTCAAAAATACATGCTAAGATCCAGAAACTCAAACTTGAGTTTTATAATGCTTCTTTTTTCTGTGTAGGCACACGCATGCATACATACATACATGAGTATCCTTATGCTCCTAAGCATACTTTAGACTTTACTCACTCACACATACACACAACAAGGCAAATACATCAAAGTGTTTGCTTTACATTAGCGTTAAATGGTGTTATTTTGCACACACACACTCAGATACATATGTACGCATATAGTATATACATAGGTGTACATATGTGTGTAGCAAAAGAAACTTTCGCTTGACTGGCAACTGTTCATTTGGCCAAATGAATGTGGCAACTCTTGGTCAGCCATCAGCACAATTGACAAGCAATTAGAAACCAAAACAGCTAGGCGACATTGCCACGCCCACTATTTAGCTCAGTGTCCCTCCTGCGCCCCCTCGAGTCTCTCTACAGCCAGCAAATTAGAAAATCTATTCAAATTTAAGATTCGAAAGAAATGATAATCCAACGAAGAAAATAAAATAGATATATGCTTAAAAACTGAAAAAAAGTCCAGCAGGAAAAAGCAACTAAAGTCACCAAAAGCGTAGCTAACAAATTATTGAAAATAAAAACTCAAAGAGAAGTTTATACCTGGCTTAAAAACTGATGAAGATTTTTAAGAGAGAGGTTGACAGACTAAAGGATAAGAGCAGATAAAACACTAGTTAACATAAAAACTAAAGCGTGAGGCACAAATAAGGCTTAAGCAAAAGCTAATAAAAGCTTTGAAGAGAAGTAAAGGAAGAGGCTCAAGAGGAGCTTAAAAGAAAACTGAAAGAGAAGCTTCTCTGTGAAACATTCTGTGTTAGAATATATTTAGCCAAGAAAGAAGTAGTAATGTTATATAGTATATAGTAAATTAAAACAATAATAAGAATATAACTAAAATCATAATTAAAATGTAATGTTCAAATGTAATGTTCAAATATATTTAACTGAAAGGAATTTAGATAAAACTGAACAAAATTTTGGTAACTAATAAATAATTATTAATATGCTTTCTGCGCTGGGATAAAGAAGTAACTAAACACAAATACAAATACAGAAGAAATACGCAGCTTCTGTAGCCATTTAAAAAAAGATTGTTTTAAGAAAAGCAATCACAATATCAAGCAATTTTTCAGTTGTCTTTAGATTCTCTTTAATTCTGCCAAAATAAAAAATAAACAAAATAATATAAAGATGATTTAAGTTAACGCCAACTCAATTTAAATTTTAAATTATTCTTTGGCAAATTAAATTGAAATGGACATCTGAAATCAGTTCTATTTTTAAATCATTATTATTAACACAGTGGGCATTCTCAGCTCAATTTCAAAGCGACATTTGCTTACTTTATACATGTTTTGCCCTAAAGCAAACCAAGGGTATTTATAGAATGCCACGTGCAGCTGTCACTTGAGTGGAGTAAAGGGGTTGAGGAGAGGGGCGGTGATACGATGGGCGTGGCTGTTGTCTCAATGTGCCCCAAAAAAAAGTATTTAAAATGCGAGCAACTTTAAAACCTTCCTCTCATTAGCTGACAATGGCAAATTAACGAAAATGTCTGTATGAGTGTATGTGTGTGTGTGTGTGTGTGTGTGTTGTGTATGTGGCAATACCATTAAACACACACACAGACAGAGCGTAAACAAAAATGGCAACAGCGCACAAAATGTGATTCGCTTAAATTGAATGCGGCAGCCAAAAGTGTTTTTATTTTTATTTTGTTTTTGTTGTTGTTTGTCCTCTTTGTTGTTGTCATTGTTGTTGTTATTTACAACTTGATAATTAAACACGTTTCGCATTTTTGTTGTTGTTGTTGTTGCTTTGGCTGTGGCTGTTTTTGCTGCCACCTTTTAAATTATATTTACAGGTCAATTTGATTTTTTACTGCCAACCTTTTGGCAAACGGAGCAACTTTGTCTCGTTCAACACTCCCCACCCTCACCCCTCCCCTTCGCTCTGCACCTTTCCTGTCTCATTGCAAAATTTGTTGTCCTTGTTGTTGTTATTGTTGTTGTTGTTGTTGTTTAGCTACCGTGCAAGCAGCGCTCGACAAAACTTTGCACATTAAAATATGTAAATTTTAATTTGAAACAAAAGGGTTGACGTGCTGCTTTCTCTCCCTTTCTCCCCTCTCCCCTCTCCAGGTTCTTCCCCCCTTACTTTTTGTGTTCGGCATTTTATCTAGTGAAACATTGGCACAACTTTTGTGTTGTTTCTCGGACACTTTGAACGTTTTCTCGCTCGCAGCGGAGCTGCCAACTTGCTTGATAAATTTGCCGCACACGCATTTAATTTATGCACAACAACAACAACAACAACAACAAATAATGATTGTTGTTGTTGCTGCGCGTCACAAATTGTTGTTTGTCTGTCTGCCTGTCTGCTTTGAAATGAGCTGATGCTGCCTGCTGCCAAGTGGGCGTGGCCAAAAAAAAAAACAAATAAGACAAACGTTGCAGAAAAACTGATATGAAAATCTATTGATGCTCCCACTGAACATTTAGCTAAATGATTTTATAGCGAAAGGTGAAAGAAAGGATAAAGATAAGACAGCGATAGGAAAACTTTATTAGAAATTTTAATAGATAGTTGAGAGAAGATATTGAAAGTATGCAGAATAACTTACAAAATCAAATTGCAGATTTTAAAAATTTCTTATTCTATTTTGTTTATTCATAAAACATTTAGTTAATATTACTTTTAGCTTTCAAAAATTTGTGTTTTTTTTAGGATTTCGAATTTTTTAAATTTTCAAAAATACTTTAAGTATTTCAAATAGATTGAAGACATCAAGGTCTAGGCTCAATGTTTCAATATTTTACATTAACATTGCCTCATTGCGAGATTTAAAAAAAGAAAGTATCTTTTCCGTAAATATTATTAAAATAAAGTATTATTTGCAAGTTTCAATTACAATTACAAACTTTTGTCTAGAACAATTTGTGATATATTTAAAAAAAATTGTTAAATGAGTCATACAACAATTAGCAGAAGTTGCATTTAAGTTTTAATTTCAATTTTCATTACAAGTTTTGGTGAGCACGTGAATTTCACGTAACTCATGTCTTCCCCCTCTACTTCCGACATCCCTCCAGTTCGCCCTTTCGACACCCCTGCAGTTCCCGCTCTGTCATTTGTTGCTGCTTTTCTCACATGACAATCTAATGTTATCTGAGCGTAGAGCTTTATACCTTTCCCCGCATCTCTCTCTCTCTCTCTTTCTCTATGTTTGGACCCCCAAAAAATCTTTAGCAGAGCTGCTTACTCATTTTCAAGGGGGGATGGGATGAGGAGTGGATAGAGGGGGTGGGGAGAGGGGGGTGGGGTAAGCGGGTTCGCCATTTGACTTGAAGCGTGCTGCGTTTAATTTATTATCTACGCTTTTACCAGGCAAACGCTGAAGCAGCTGCTGCCTCCGAGAGTCACAGGCACTGATTTTGCTAGAAGAAGAAGAAGAAGCAAAAGAGGGGGAAAATACTGTGTGGCAGCATCTAAAAGTTGCGGCTTCCTGAATGTTTTTGGTAGCACTCCCATTTGCTCCCGCCGCCTTCAAGCTGCGGTGTCACAACGTTGCAAGTGAACGAAAACAAATTTACAACAAACCACGAGAAAAATGTGTGATGCCACTTGGCTGGCATAACCACCACCCCTCCACCAGCCCCTCAGCACACACCCCTCCCTCATACGGAGACCCTCCTCTGATATTTTTGCTTATGGATAGGCACTTTCCCTTAGCGCTTTTGGCGCACAAAATGAATTTAAGTTGAAAAGTTGTGAACATTTTGTGTGGGGAAAATGTTCTCTAAATATATGTATGTGTGTGTGTGTGTGTGTGGGGCCAAAAGCTGCGTGTGGATTTCACTGATTTAATTGTTTGCCAGCTAGAAAGAGATGCTCGTACCCAAAGCAAGCTAAAGAGCAAAAGAGAGATGGTAAATACAGACTTAAGAGCTGCTTGAAATTTATCTTTTAAAAATAATGTATTAATTTTTGTGGCTGCCCTCGCAGCACAGCTTACAGTCACAATAAATATGTGTGTGTGTGTGTGTGTGTGTGTGTTGTGGATGAACAGCAGTTGTGGGCGAAAGGGGCGTGGCATGGGGGACATGAGGGGCTGCCACATAAACTCATTTGTTTAAAAAGCTTTTTGTGTTGTTGCCTTTTCCACTGCGGTAAATGAATTTACGCTTCGAATTTGCCACACAAACTCTATCTATGTATGTGTGTGTGTGTGTGTGTGAGAGTGTATAAGTGTGTGCCTGGTCGTTTTATGGTTGAATAGTTTTAAAGCTGCGGGGCTAAGATAGCAACAGCAGGTGATGAAACCAACAGCAACGCGTAGATAAAACTACATTTGTGAGGGAACCCGACTTTTAGAGACCCTGTATTTATTCTGTAAAACCTACTGTATACTAAGTGTCTTCGTCTTCACCCATTGGTCCAACCAATTTAATCCGGTTAAAACAAATTTATATAATCTAACATTTTTTTGTAAAACACGGAAATATATAACTTTCACTGTCCGCGGTTTTAATGTTTTTTCCTTGCAATTGGACTTTGGCTAAAAGTCAGAATTGATTTAGTTATTTGGCGGGAAAAAATCCAAATTTAGCCAAATAGTCCAGATTTAGCTAGAAGAGTCAATCTGTTAGTTTTGTTATGATATCTCATACAACAACTGAGTTTTTGATTACTTTGCATCCGATTGTTCCTATGACAGCTATATGATATAGTCATCTGACTTTGACCAAATTTAGTCACAATGTCAGAGACAGTCCCAAACATACAATCTGTGAGTTTGGTTGAGATATCTTAAGAAACAAAACAATTTTTTATACTGAGCAATTTCCTGAACTTGACCCCAAATTTGACCCACTTACAGGTCGAATTTCGCCGAATTTCGAACGCCGTCTTATTGCACAATGAAATTATCCCATCTATGTTGTGTGAAAATTTTATCTTTCTACGCTTAGCCGTTTGGCCTACACGTTGATGTTCAGTCAATCAGTGAGTCAGTCAGGACAAAGAGATTCTCTCTAGTTGTTCATATAGATAAATTCCTATGCCCTCGCTTGTTGATGCTGATCTACAGCATTTATACATCTTGACCAACTTTAAAGACCCATTCTGTTTTTTAAGTACAGGGTCTAAAAACGAAAACGTGGCAAAAACGCGCAATGCGGCGTTTTAGCTTTTAATTGTGGCTAATATTTTTGCAGCTGCCACTTTACCACCTCCCCCACTCCCACTTCATTACATCTACTTGTGTGTGTGTGTGTATGTGTGTGTGTGAATTCAACGTCTGTTTGCACAATAATTTTCTATTAATTAAGCGCAAGAGGGTTTAATAAAATTAGCAAACACTTGCGGGTGAGCCCAACCATGTGTTACAGTTCCTCTTTCTGTCTCTCTCTGCTCTTCCTCTCTCTCTTTCTCACACACCCACACACTCACACTCTTGCACTCTGTCTGGTAGACATTAAAAAACATACACACACTTTCGTATACACACCGAGCATTGTCAGTTAATTAAGAAGCGCAAACACATGAGATTCGTCCGTCCCAATCGAGAAAGAGGCGACGATGTTGTTTGTTTGCAACTTGTCTGTATGTGTGTGTGTGTGTGTGCGTGTGTGTGTGTAAAGGTTGCAGGCCTTGCCTTTAATTTGATTTGCATTCTGTTGTTTCTTGTGGCATTGTCTGTATGACGCCCACAAAATTTCAACAAATATTTCGTTCAAATTGATGAAAAAGTTGGTAGGCAAAAAAAGTGTTGCCTATTTTTGTGGGCAGTGCATTTGGCTAAATTCAAGAAGATGGTAAGGGAGAGATAGTAAAGAGAAAGAAAGAAAAAATAAGGAGAGAAAGCTCATCATATACAAAGTGTTACCTACTTTTAAGCGCCAGTTGTAATTATATTTTGCAATTGAATGAATAAAGAAGTGAAAGAGATTAACCAGAAAATTAATCAGTTATTCAATTTGAGAATAAAGGCTGAGAAAGTAACCAAAAAGACAGTCTCAAAAGCACACATTAAATTGACAAAAAAGTGATGCCCACTCTGAAGAGTAAATTGTAATCCTCATATCTTGCCAATGAATGTTAAGTAAGGGACGACAAGGCAATATAAATTTCTTAAGTAGGAAATTAATCAAGTGTTGCATGAATAAAAAAAAATTAATTAAAATAAAATTTAAAATAAATAAAGTCTTTGATTTAAAACTAGCTTAAGCTGCCATATGGTAGCAGATTGCTAGTTAACATGATATATAAAAATTTAATAAAAATTACCATTAAAAGAAAAAAAAAGAAAATAAAAAAAGTGTTGCCTACTTTTCAGCTGCTTAACAAATTGCTATTGATGTAGATAACTTGAGAACTTTTACCAACAATTTTTATAACTCATCGCTACAGTGTGTGTCTGTGTGTATTAATGACTATAATAATTTGCTGGACAGTATATATTTATATATATAGACATATATATGTATAAAAGGATGTTATATCTGTCATATCTGTGCGATAATCGACCGCAGTGTCAACAGAACAACAACGTGCAATGTTGAGCGTGCACCGCAGGCAACAGCAGCGTAGACAACAACAACAACAACCACAACAACAACAAGTACAGAAACAGAAACAACAACAACAGAAACAGCCGCAAGCCGACAACAAGTTGTCGTTGTTGCTGTTTGAAGAGAAGTACAGCACGATTTACCACTGATGTGTCACTTTCTATCACAACAACAACAACAACAAGAACAGCAACAACAACCAACAAATGCAACTGCAACAGCTGTGACAACAACACACAAACAAACAACAACAACAACAATGATAACTGACAGAGTCAGCAGGGCAGGAACAAGCGACAAACAGGACAGTTAACATGTTTGACTGGCAGTTGAGAAACTGTGAAGGAGAGACAGAGAGGGTGAACAGAGTAGCATGCGGAAGCGGATGCGCATTGCAGTAGTTATCGGAAATAGGTTAATCGATTTTTAAGCGGATAACTATCGGAAACTCATTCGATATGCACTGTTTCACAATTTGTGCGCATCTCCCCAACAATAACAACAGCAACAACAAATGCAAAACTGACATTTGCAGACTCTCTCTCTCTCTCTCTCTCTCTCTATATCTATCTCTCTCTCCTTCCCATTCCCCTTCCTTTGACTGTGTCTTCTTATCGCTGTCATTTACGGCAGCTGGGCAGCTGTTTGGTTCGTTGATTGCCTCTCGTTTCTTATGCGATTTTATTTTCACTTCACTTTGCGTTGCGGTTGCCTCAAAATGTAATTTGTTGTTGCTGCTTTTACATGTGTTTAGAGTTATACCACACTTGAATAGTTGAGCAAGAAAGTGATTTTATAGAGTAGAACACCGAAGATTCGATGCCCTTGCAAAGCCCGAAATTAAATGAAAACTTTATGATATAAATAGTAGTAAGATTTTAATAAAAACTCTTTAGGATGTATAAAAAAATATCCAATACATGATCTGTGCGATTGGTTGAAATATTCCGAAAAATTAAAAAAAGTTCACATTAATATTTAATTTTCGGCTGATCGTCCCTATGCAAGGTTTATGATAGAACACCGAAGATTTGATGCCAACTTAAGACAAATTAGCTCACGATGTTGGTTGACTTATCTAAAAAGTGTATATTGTTATTTTTAGCCGATCATTCCAATGGCAACTATATGATATAATAATCCGATTTAAAATTGTATATTGTAAAGATGTATAGGACAACACCAAATGCATATACTGTGAATTTGGTTAAGATATCTCAAGGAACAAAAAAGTTAACAATACCAAGTTAATTTTGAAGCAATCGTTCCTATGGCAACTATATGATATAGTAATCCAATCCGGTTGGTTTCGACATATGTAATGCCTGCAGCAAAAAGACAGACCTGTATCAAGTTTCATTAAGATTGCTTCAACACTAAGAAACTAGTTTGCAAGGGTATAATAATACTTGAGTGCGCATTCACTGTGCATTTGAATGTGCACTCACACACTCAGTTGGTATTCGTTCGCCTTTGTGGCTAACATGAAATTAGTTACGCTAAATGACGTCGAAAGAAGGCAGAGAAAGAGAGCGAGGGTGAGAGCGAGAGGATTCTGTTTGTTAGTGTCTTTGACAGTCTGGCAACGCTGTCAATGCAACTCTTAACCGAAAAATTGATTGTTTCTCAAATTGCACTTCAATTAAAGAAAAGCTCTTCAAAGAAACCCACTCGCTCTGTTTTTCTCAATTGAGTTAATCATTTTGCTCCTGAGATGCCTTACAAGTTTTGCACACAAGTTGCACAAGTTGTCGAGTCTTCACTGTACTCTCAATTAGTTACTTTCGACTTGTTCATTTTTCTGTGGTTTTTGGGCAGCCTTAAGACATTTGGCATACAAAATGCTTTTAGTCAAATTTTAGTTTTGCATTTATAAGGTCAATCGGCTGGAAATTCCATCGCAAAACCGCAACAAAGAAAGTCAATTAACAGACCATTCTGAGTATTGTGTTCAGATCAAAGCAAAACTTCGACTAAACAATCCGAATATAAAGAGCAAAAACAATAGAAACTGGCAAAGTAAGTGGAAAACAAACTCAAATGTATTTAATTTGTTGCAAAAGTTAAAGAAATCATTGAAATTATGGATGGATACACTAGAGTGAGGAAAATGTACCATATGAGTTGAGCCAAAATAATATTTTTTGTTTTCATAAAAATTTATAAAAATAAATGTCTGTTTTAAAATAAAGTTTTCGAAGTGCCGAGAAATAACAGAAAGTTGCTGAAAAGGAACGATTTGTTTAAGCTGAAATTAACAATCAATCAGGTCTTAACTAAGGTAAAAAGAACATAAACCATGAGTTGAAAAAAAATTTAAAAAGTTAAATTTCTATTTAAAAATAATATTGCCAAAACCCTAAAAAATAATTCTTTAAATAATTGTGAGAGGCACAATTAATCAAGTGTCAATCAAGTCAAAAACTGAAATTTACAATCAATCAGTCTCAATCAAGTCAAATTGCACTTCTTAAACTGTCAACTGCTTTTCTCAACGGCCTAAATTCTGTCAAGCTTAGAAGCAAATAACAATTGACCACAAATTCTTTCAGTCCAAAAAAAGGAATATGAAAATAATTTAAGGAAAAAGAAATGCAAGTGACGCAACACGACATTTGCCAGGACAGACAGGAGAACAAGCAACTGTAACAAGTTCGAGTTAAGGGCGTGACCCAAGTTCGTGACCCCCAACCCCCTCTTCTCCTCCTCTTCTTACAATGGGCTACATGGTCAGCTGGCCAGAAAGAGTTGGAGCTTTTGGCCTGAAAGGTGTGCGCCTGTCGTTTAAATAAATTATTTCTCTTCAAGGAAGTGCAATTAAGAAAATGCTTCATAAATTTCTGTAACTTTGTCCTGTGCTACCATTGCGCTTTCTATTTTACACACAAACACACACACACACACTCTCTCTCTCTTTCGCTCTCTCATTGTTTGCTTTTCTTTCATTTTGTGTGAGTCTCATTAGTTTTGGAGAGGCACTTGGTCTCAACGGGCACGTAGATTCAATTAGTTGATCTTAAGTGCAAAGCATTTCCGGTTCCGCTTATTGCGTGTGCCACATTCTAAAGACCAAGAAGAAAAGTTAAAAAAAAAGAAGAAGTAAAAGCAGGAAAAATTAACTAATCGAATTGAAAACACACCCTTTTCAACTGTTTAATATATAAATAACGACTTGACTTGCCAAGGAGTGTCCTGTGTCCACTATTTAGTGTGTTTGGTATTTAGTATTTAGTCGCCCCCATTTTTTGTACCCGCCAAAATTGAGTCGTTGTCAATTTCAGCTACACATTCACACACACACACACACACACTCAAACACACTTACACAAATTTATCGACTTTATTTTGGAATACTCCTGCCCTCAATTTATGCTCTCTCCAACTAAGTAAATATCCTTGATGCAAACAGCGGGATAGGGTTGCTTTATTTTTTATTCCTATGGCTTTGTCGCTGCCACAAATTGTAATCAAATTTAATTGGTGTCGCTTCCCCTTCCTTACTCAATTCTCCATCCCTCTTCCTCTCTCCTCTTGTTGTTGTTTTTGTTCTTTGTGGCACAGACAAAGAAAGGCGCGGAAAAACTATGCCAAACTGTTGTTGTTGCCCCGTTTGTTTGTCTCTCTTTTTGTGTGTTGTGTTGTGTTGTGTGTGACAAAGGACAGGCTCCATTTTCATTTCCACCTCCAGCTCCAGCTCCATTTCCACTTTCATTTCCATTCTCATTCCCATTTCCAGTGCTCGTTCCAGTTGGTTGACCAGTCGCGAGCCACTTAAATGAAAAGCTTGTTAACCTAATAGAACAACATACTACCACACTCTCTCTCTCTCTCTCTCTCTGTTTTTATTTTCTGCCTTTCTTTTTCTCCCTTTCTCTTTTTTGCCGGTCTCCACTTGCTCTCTGCTTCATTTCATTTATTTATTAATGATGTTTTCCCCTTCCATTCTTATACGAAATAAACATAAACTGTATATTTTTGTATTTCATTTGTTTGTCTTCATGAGAGGGGAAAAGGAGAAGCATAAAAAAAAAAGAAAAGTCAAAAAAGAGAAGTTTAAGTGCGTGTATTTGAAGTTATAGCAAAAAAAATTCAAATAACCTCAGCCTTAAAATCTAATTTTTGACTTTTTCTTATATATTTATTTTTTTCATTTTTTTTTTAAAAGCGTTGCTTGTAATTCCCAACCAGTTAATGAGAGTTTAGTTTAAACCTCTTTGCAACTCAACTTACTAACATTTAACAGCTTAATTTCCTGATATCATTTATTTTTATATCTAGTGAAAAGAGACTAAATTTTTATTTATTTAAATTTTATGTTTTTAACTAATTTAACTGAATTTGTTTCATTGCTAAATATGTATATAAAAACAATAAATTACAGTGCGGCTAAAATGTCACGTCATTTCCTTTCATCAAGCTATTTCAACTTAGTTATTAATTTTCTCCGTGTACTTGGCCTATTAATATCGAAAAGTGTGCTTTTCTTCTGCTTTCGTCTCTTCACTTAAATTAAAAGCT
This sequence comes from Drosophila suboccidentalis, assembly GCA_037043435.1. Taxonomy (NCBI): domain Eukaryota; kingdom Metazoa; phylum Arthropoda; class Insecta; order Diptera; family Drosophilidae; genus Drosophila; species Drosophila suboccidentalis. The sequence continues at coordinate 745,338 of JBAMBK010000663.1, read as the reverse complement.
CAACAGCCAAATTGAGGCACGTTCGTTGACGTTAATTTTTCGTGCCTCATATGAGTAATTGCGAGTGTGTGTCTCCTTTTTGTGTCAATATGTACATATGTGTGTCTCTTTTCTGTCTGTCTGATTGTCTCCCTGTATGCAGCTTTGTTTGTGTCCTGGGCCCATTGCCAAGACATCAACTTCAACATCAACAGCGTCGACTTCGACATCGACATCATTAGGTCGCATTAGTTTACATGTTCGTTTGCTGTCAAGCAGCTGTCGATGGAGAATGGGAATTTATTTTCTCCACGGCGCCATTACCAATTCCCCTTCCTAGCCCTACTATACCCACATACATTCCCTCTCATCACTTGGCCCTCGTTTTGGCCCATTAACATAATTTCAATGTGACCCCCAGAAAGTCACTTTGTTTAATTGCTTTGTTGTTGAAAATCATGCACAAAATAATCGTACAGTGAATGATTATTTTTCTATAATAAATATTTTGATTGATTGACTTATAATTTATTGGCTGATTGAAATCCCTTTGTTAACTGATTGAAAGCGTTTTCAATGTTGAAGGTTTTTTCGACACGTTAGCAAAATAGAATTGATAATAAGCTTGCTGAGGAGTGTGAATAAATTGCTTATTTAAAACATGTGAGTAAAATGATTGAGCGATATAATAAACAATTGATTGAAGTGAAAGTTGATGCAGACAGATTGACTTGACAGACTTGATTCTGTTTATTAGTAAATAAAATGTTTTTTGATTGAAAATTGACCTGATGTATGATGTAAATCTTCGATTTTGTGCATATGAAATTCGAAAACAAACCTTTTTATGATTGATTGATGATTGAGAGATACTTAATAACTTGAAAATGTCAACTATCAAATGAATGAAAATGTTAGTGCATTTTTTACCTATATTCCGCATATGACCAAGCGATTGATTATGATTGAAACAATTTTTGCTTGAATGATTGAGCTCATTAGAAGTCGTTTGATTGAAGACGTGATTGCTTAAGGCTTGACAAGAAGTCCGCTTAAAGACAAAACAAAGTTCGCATATGCAATATGAATAAAATGTTCACCATCATTCTCACATTCAATCATGATTGATGATTGTTGCTCTTGCAACTGCAATTTGTGGTTGCTATTTTAAATTTCACACCAGATTTTACAAGCACGCTGTGGTCCAAAAACGGGCGCCTGTCGCGGGCAGCTGGCGCCATTGCCAAAGCTCATAAATTTTGTAAGTTATCGATAAACGATAGCCAGTTACAGTCAGGCATCGATGGCAAGTAAAATGCAAACGTGTTAACAACGCGTACTTTGTGTCTGTTCAGCTGAACGGCTCTCTGTATGTATGTGTGTGTGTGTGTGTGGCACATGTGGTTGAGGTCCGAGCAAAGGATTGAAAGAGAAAGAGACTAAAAGAGGTGCAAGAGAAAGAGAGAGAGAGAGAGAGAGGGCCATAGTTGTGATTTATGTCCGAGTGCATATTAATATGGCGTTAAAATATGATGCCAAAAATTTATGAGTGCGAGAAAAAAGTAGAGCAGAAAAGTAGGAAAGCAAGAAGAGCTACGAAGAGACGGGAGGAGTTGCAGAAGAAGGAAAGTAGAAGCTAAGGGAAGAGTTGAAAATGGAGGATAGAAAAAGAGTTGAGAAGAGAGTTGAGAAGGGCGGAAAAAAAAGCGAAATTTGCTATGATGAAGCAATTGCAGCTGTGTTCGGTGAGCCACAAGAACAGTACCACACACACACACTCTCTCACACACACACACACACACACACACTAAACATTATTGCCAGTGGTCCGAACGAAGCATCAGATTTATGGTGTTAAATTTAGCATCATGCGATTTATGCGCGCCACATTTGGAGACCTGCAACTTGCAGCCAAAAATTAGAAAAAAAATGTTAAGGAAACGAATTCGAATTGGGGAAGTGTAGGCGATATGATATCGATATTTAAGCTGGAAACGATATTAAACTTATTAGCAGTGAATGATTTGCCAAAGTAAGCAAATTTTGTGTGTAAGAATTTTGTGACGGCAGGAGGAATCGAACCCAGTTGCATATATTGAAATATTCAAACTGAGTGTAGCTTATTTTTGAAGCAAATGTTTTTTTGTTAAAATCGATAGGCAATACGATATGGTTAATACATATGTATATGTATGTTGTTAAATGAATTCCAAAGTCAATAATTATTTACTTTTAATGCCAACATGAATTCTTACTCATTCTCTCTCTTTCTGTGTCTTTGCAGCAGTCAGTTCGATGAAACCGAACATGGACAGCTCGAATTGCATCCTAGTCCAAGACGTCAAGTCGCAACCTCACGATCTGCGCGGCGGAGTTGGCGGCAAGGGCGGCGACAACAAGGCGCTGGGTGGTGGCGCCACCGCTTATCCCACTGAGGAATCGATACAGACCAGTACATCGGATCATGGCAGCAATGGTGGTGCGGGTGGTGCAGGTATTGCCAATGGTGGTGCGACGGGTTTGGCTGGTTTGATGCCCGGTGCCACGGGGATACAGCAGCAACTGTTGTTGCAACAACAGCAACCACATGCCATCAATCAACCGCTGACTCCGTTGGATGCCACAAACACACAGCTGCAGGATCAACTAACCTACGGTGGCATCACCGGCGGTGGCATGGGGCAACAGCAGCAGCACAATCTGTTGTTGCAACAGCAGCAACAGGGCCACCATCATCCGGCGTTGCAGCAACAACAGGGCATCGGCTTAACAGGCGGCCAATGGCCGCAAGTTGTCGAACTGAAGGACTTCAATGAACTCTATCACGCCAACATTCCGGCCTATCAGTTCTGGACACTCGAGTTTCGCAACAAGCATCCGGCATTTATTCGCTTCAACTTCACGCTGCCCTGGGGCGCCCACTTTGCCGTCTATTCGCGCCGCAATGTGGCACCGTCGGTGACGCAACACGATTTCGTGGAGTTCATCAAGGGCGGCCGACTCGATAGTCATTTGAGGCATCGTCGCAGCGCGCAGGGGAATGTCACAAATATTAACAAGGATCTGGATCTGATCGATGTCTACGACGAGCCGAAGAGGCAGTTGCAACTGCAACAACAACAACAGCAACAAAAGAAGCAGCAACAACGACACCGCAACAGCTATGAGGAAATTGAAGACAACGATGATGAAGAAGAGGGCGATTCCAATAGCGAAGAGGATTCACCAGATTCCTTGGAAGACCTCTATGTGGAGCGACATGCCACAGTGGCAAGTCTCGCACATCCGTTGCACAAACGCTCGGCTGTTGATGGCGGTGCCGGCGGTTTACCCGCTCTCGATATGGACGCCATGACGGTGAATGTTTCGCTTTTGCAATATCTCGACACGGGCCTGTGGTTCATTTCTGTGTACAATGATGAATTGGTGGCACATTCGGTGTCCTTGTTGGCCGAGGAGGCCGAGGGCGTTAGCACCACGTGCCCCAATGATTGCTCTGGCCGTGGCAGCTGTTATCTGGGCAAATGCGATTGCATCGATGGTTATCAAGGCGTTGACTGTTCAAAGAGTAAGTATAACAACAACAACAACTCTTTTTCTATATTTTGTTCTCTCTTCTTTCTTTCTCTCTCTCTCTCCTTCGCAACCCCATTTACCACTGTCCACTCAAGCTGCAATTTAAATTAAAAACTTACGCCAAAGTTGAGCTGTCAACATCACCTGCTTTAGTTTGTTTTGCCACCCAAAAAAGAACCCATCCAGTTCAGTTCAGACTTACTCGCAAAAAAAAAAAAAAAATTGTGAAACGAAACCCAAAAAAACGAATCTGAATCTGAATCATGCGACCCTCTCAGCAGCTACTCGACACATTTCCGTGTCCCTTTATCCCCTAACTTCTCAGGCACAGTGGCTAACAAAATAATTCGTGCATTTCATATTTAAAGCATTTAAAATTAAAGTAAATGCCTTAGTTATTGTGTTATCGATAAATCAATCGAACATTGTTAACTGGTGACAAGAATTGATTTAGATCAGTGATGGGCACGTTTATCGAATCGTTATCGGTTGCTCACACAGACACTAGCCGACGCTTGCCGAATGCGAATTCGGCAGCTGCTGCGAGCACACGATTTGAATCGGTGCACAGCTTGCCTTTAACAAAAGCACAGTGTGCGTCGCTTGATTTTTCATGTTGCACTGAAAGAAATAGTTAAGCTCATGCGACAATGCATTGTCTGAGAATGCGGTCGGTATTTTCGTACGCCAAATGACTCTCAAAATATGCCCCTTTACTTAAAACTCTACGTAGCATGCACCTACGTGGTCACACACCAAGAATTGTGGCTTGCAAAAAAAATTTAATTCAAAACAATTTTTAAACATCAAATAGATTTGCTCAGCAATTTCTTTCAGTACATAAAGGTTTCGTGTATGTGTATTTGTGAATCGAACAGCTGATTCGCACGCGTGCGAGACTGTGCCCAACACTGATTTAGATTTAATTAATGAACAGTTCCTTTACACAAATCCAACAAAAAAAAAAGGACAATCGATTATTCGGTTAACGATTATTTTGATGAAATCTCCATGTAAATTAATAATTTAAGCTAAACAAGTTTAGATATTATTCGTGTAGGCTTACTTCCAAATTTTTTACATCAAAGTACAAAATTTAAGTTTATCGATAACTTAAAAATTAAAATGTTTTTTTGCAAATAATTCTACTTAAAATTTCAATTAAAAAATATTCTTGTCGGCTTGGATTTAAATTTTGTGCACCGAAGTGCAAACTAATAACTAGATAAATAAACATTAGTTTTATCAATTAAGAAATGTTTTTAAAAACCTCCTTGTTGTCCTGATTTTCAATTTCGTATTCCAAAGTACACTAATCGATTAATCGATAACCAGCTTGATTGGCATTTCAATGCAAATATTGCATTTGAAACGTTATATAACTGAATTACTTTCAATTACACAGTTTATAAATTATTTACGTCAAATTAAACTTGCATTTAGCAAGTTGAAAACACATTTTCTCTCAAATTTTCCACCACTGTGCTGGTAAAGTATTTTTATTTATTTGGAGTTCTCGCGCTCTGCTTCTTCTCCATGCCTTTGTCTGACACTTTTCAATACCAATTTTCGTTTTTCGTTTTACTTTTTTTTCATTTCTTTTCACTTCTCTCGTTCTCCTTCTCGTTCTCATTCTCGTTTTCTTTCTCTCTCCAATACTAATTTTATTTTGGCTTTTGCAGGCGTTTGTCCGGTTCTGTGCTCGGCTCATGGCCATTACGGAGGCGGCGTCTGCCACTGCGAGGATGGCTGGAAAGGCGCCGAATGCGATATACCCGTCGGGGAGTGCGAGGTACCGAATTGCTCCAGCCATGGACGCTGCATCGAGGGCGAGTGCCACTGCGAGAGGGGCTGGAAGGGACCCTACTGTGATCAACGTAAGTGTCAAGCCAAACCGAGCCATGTGTCCAAACCTTCTGTCTGTCTGTCTGTCTCTGTGTCTCTGTGTGTGTCTGTGTATGTGTGTGTGTGTGTGTGTGTCGTTTTGCTGCTGACTTGGCATAAAAATGCTAAAATTATTTATTTGCCTTGTTTGCAATTTCGGGCTCTTTTACTCGGGCCCCAAAACTCTGACTCCCATCTCCAAAATTTCAGCACGGCATGTTGACACTGCCCCGATAAGGCACTATGCTCACAGTGGGCAAAGGGACGCCTGGGGGGCGTGTCATGGTGACGCCAAAATATTTCAGTTATTATGCCGCCCCATCGTTTAGTTTTCTCTCCCTCTTTAAATTGAGGCAAATAAAGCGACCCCAACAAAAAATACGGACGAAGAACAGAAAACATTGCATACTTTTGTGCGCTTCAGCTGCAAAAAGAAGTTCACAAAGATTTCTCCAAATTGATAGCTATAAGCAAGCAGCAGGGTTGCCATTTTTAAGTGCAGAATATTAGCATGACAGTTGGCAACTCTGGGGGTAGCGCTAATAAAGTTTGCTTTTTAAGAACTTCTTAACAAATTGTCTAACTAAGTAGCTTCTAGCTCTAAAGAGTAATTATTAGTTAATAGAGGGGGAAAAAGGAAGATTTTTTTAGGATTTTAAATTGTTTTTTCATAAAGATGAAGTTTAAATAAAGTAGGGAATAGATTAATGTGTATATAAATAAATAAAAAATAAATATTTATTTTAACAATTTTGAAGAATTAAGCAAATAAATGATTTTAAAAAGGAAAATGTGAGAACTAGAAAAAAAAGTGCATGTTATTGGTTAGAAATAAAGATTTTATTTATTGCTTTGAAGACCTCTTAAGATTCTTAATGGGTAATTTTTAACTTATCTTAAGCTACAGATTTGATATGCTATTGCTTTGATAACCTTTAAAGGTACCTTCGATGGGTTACAGGGTATATTTTCCAATTGCATAAGAGAATTCGCATGTGATTTTTCCTATATGTATGATGTTGTTGGTTTGTGTGTGTGTGTGTGTGTGTGTGTGTATGTGTATGGTGGACTCTTGGCATATAAAAGAAGCGACCAACAAACCGAACAAAAAACAACAAAGAACTCGAAACGTTGTGCAAACATAAAACGTATAAAATCGAATTTATATGTCGAAAGCATATTTCTCATACAAAACGCTCAACGAAAGCCAAGACGATAGAAAGATGGCCAAAAGAGTGAGAAGGGAGGGGGAGAAGAGTAGGTGCCTGAGGAGGGCGGACACAGAAGTAGAGCAGCAACAAAAAAAAAAAAAACAAGAAAAAGTCGAAAAAGGAAGCAGAAAGCATAGCATACCGCACGGCGCAGGAATAACAACAAAGAGAAAGAGAGACAGAGAGAGAGAGAAAGAGAGAGGCGTCCAGCAGAGAAGGCAGAAGAAGAAGAGGTAGCACAACAAGCAGAAGAAGAAGAGGAAGAGCAGCAGAAGGAGCAGCAAAAAAATTGCAACAACTGCGCAAAATTACCAAGTTGAACTAAACTGGAATTTCATTTTAATGACCACTTTCGTACGTGTCTAACATACTAATCATGTCATGTGTGTATGTTTGTGTGTGTGTGTGTGTATGTGTGTATGTGTGTGTGTTCGACCTGACCCCCAATGTGGATGGAGCCCTGGAACCTGCTGCCTGCTGCCGGCATGTATCGCCATCGGTTCGTGACGGGCTTTTGTTTTGCCAAGGCTGTAATGCCACGCCCCCGCTCCCATGCACGCCCCTGCTCCTCTGCCACGCCCACTCATAGTAACTGTACTTGTTTTTCATTTGACCCTGTACTTCAAAACTACAGAAGGGTCTTCTAAGTTTTTCAAACTAAAAAATGTTGCAGATTCCTTAATTTTTATATATTCTGTATCCGCATCAAGAACAGAGTCAATATTAGGCATGGGCGTCGATATTTATTTAATATCACTTTACCTTCATTGATCCAACGTCTACAGAAGCAGTCAAGGAAAAACCACTCAAAAGTTATAACAAAATCAGAAAACAAGATTTTGTATTAGCTATTTAACAGGTTTTTATAAATATAAATTAAATATAATATTTTAATTAAATATAACACTACTTAAATATCGATATCCTCGATATCTTCGAGTTTCAGACTATATTTACATAACTTATATATAATTGTTAATGGCTCATTCCAAATACCAAACCCGTAAATTTTAAAAAAAAAATACTAATTTCAATAGCAATTTTAAAGCTAGAGTCATGAGTGGATACGTATGATATATATTAATATAGAATGGATAAACTTGAAAGTTATTCAAGAAAATAAGAATAAAATTCAAAAAATATGTACAGGGTCGCTGACAGTCGGACTTAATTGACTGTAGCCCTTGCCACTCGTACTAGTTATATTTGTAACATGTATGTATTGTATGACTAACAAACATTTTGTATACTTTTTCTCTTCCCAACACACACATCATGCACAACCTACTCTTCACATCATATATCAACGACTGGACGGGCAGATGATTGCCTTGATCCTTTGTGCTCGGGACATGGAACCTGTGTGGCGGGTCAATGCTACTGCAAGGCCGGCTGGCAGGGCGAGGATTGTGGCACCATTGATCAGCAGGTGTATCAATGCCTCCCCGGCTGCTCCGAGCACGGCACCTACGACTTGGAGACCGGACAATGCGTTTGCGAGCGACACTGGACGGGACCAGATTGTTCTCAAGGTAAGTGAACCAACAAACACACCAACACACCAACACACACACACACTACAATAGTTGAACCCTGACTTATTTGTATATTGTTTGCAAGTGTTGTTCTGTGTGCGCATTGTTTATTTGTTGCTTTCTATTTGTTTATTTTTATTTTTGTTGTGTTTCGTTGTTTTCCGGTGTCGTTTCGTTTCGTTTCGCACAACAAGCTGCTTACAAATGATTTCTTTATTCGAGCATTGAATTCAAATGAGCTGCCAATTGTGGACAGAAAAATAAAAACAAAAAGACGGAACCAAATCACAATTTGATAAGAAGTAAAATTCATTCTGAGTGGAGTTTCAAGTAAAATCAAATAATCAGATGAAAAGCGGCCATATTAATATAACTAATTCATTCAAAAGTCAATATAAGAACAACATAAAAACATATAATAAAAAATAGAAAAATCAAAACGAATGTAAAATAAGAGATTTAAATATCTGAATCTGAAAAAAGAGCAATGGAAAATGAAATCAAGTTAAAGTGGATAAATGAAATGCATGAAAGACAACAGGAAAGTAATAGAAAAATGAAATTATAAAAATAATTTTAAATAAAGAAAGATTTAATATAGAAAAACCAAAGAACGAAAAGAAAAAATGTGTAAATTAAGTAAAAAAAAAAAGATGCCTGCGCTATTAAAAAAAGTAAAAAATATAAAAGTAACACCATTAAAATATGGTAAAAAGTTTAGTTATTTTGCAACGTAAAGGAATATCGAAAACAAAACAAGAGAATGAATAATATCAATAATAACCAAAAAATAAATTGCTTTTATCATTCAAAAATCGAGGAAGAGTTTTGCAACAATTTAGATGGATGATGAACATTGAATAGACTCTTACAAAACTGTAGTTTACAGATCATTCAATTCGTTGTGAATATCAAATGTCATTAAAAAAAGCAATATCCTGATCTCAATCAAATCAACAGTTTGCCAAGGTTTTATAAGCGGATTGAGCATAAAATTATGCCTCTCCTCTCCCACTTCTCCCGCTGAGAGCGGCTGTTAAATGTGTGCAAGGGTAGGGGGAAGAAGAAGAGTGGCAAGGTCATAAACTGAGGCCTGGCAACTAATGCAGTTATTACATAAGGTAACAAACATAAATACAAATACATATATGCGTAATGATGCTTTATCGCATGGACCGAATCCAAATTAGATGATGCCCATAAAGTCGAGCCTTCAATTAGGCCAAAGGCAAAGCCAAAAACAAATTCGGCCGATTACCAAAACGACAACAACAACAACAACAAAGGCAACACAGCTAAAGTAGAACAACAACTAAAAGAACGACATCAAAAACTGTACCTGGTCCATAATCATTTCGAGGGCGTTGGAGCCCAATAAAATATGCAGCTTACGAGTCGCAACTGTAGAGGAACACAAAAGGAAAAGGGGAAGAGGAGCAAAGGGAAGAAGCAGCAGCACTTGTCGAGGGGCCAAAAGGGCAAAGGGCAAAAGGACTCGGGCACGCACGCCTAATTTGCTTAACTTTTTAGCACCGACAGGCGGCAACTCCAGCGAATCTGCTCCTCCTGCCTCCATCTAACCCCCCTTTCACCCCTCTACTCTGTCCAGTAGGGGGGGGACGTAATGAAGCAGAGCTTCATAAAAATTCATTATTTATTTAATACGCAGCTCGCAGTTCGCTTGTCCCGTACAAAAAGCAAATAAAATAAATTTACGCCTGCGACGCACAGAGAACAAAAGTCAACGTCGACAACATGGGGCACATTTGCCACAATCCCGAGAAGGGGGCAACCAAATGGGAGGGGGAGGTGTAGCTGCCACGTAAATGTTACATTTATAATGTTGTTTTTATGGTTCACTCGGTGGGGCAACATTTTACAGCCAAAGCCAGCGAGAAAACAAACAGAGAGAGAGACAGAGTGTGTGTTCAGGGCAAAAGCAGCGAGTCCAAATAACGAGTAGCGAGTGCGACAGCGAGTGCGACAGCGAGGGTAACCAGAACAAATCAAATAAAAAACAATAAATAAATAATAAGCAGAAGTAATAAATTTAAACAGTATGTCAAGATTTCAAGATTCACATTTTTAATTTTGCCTTGCAAAAAAAATTTACTTTTTTCTGGTTTTTATTTTTGTATAGTTGTTTATGGGCTTAAGAAGTTTTTAAGAACAAAAAAAGCATTGAGGCTTCTTCTTTTTTAAGTGGAATTGAATTTTGAATATCATGATGAAATTAAGTAAAAAGCTCTAATATTGCATTTGCAGTTCGCCTGCACATACCAAATTTGGTGCGTCTAGCTCTTATCAGACAAACAGACGAGTATGGTAATACTTTATCTGTCGCTCTTTTCCCAGCTACATAGATCTGCACAAAATTAATCTACACTCGGCACAGGGTATAAAAACCATGCCAAGTACCTTAACCCATTCACACATTACTGTTACACCTTTTTCGTTATGCTTTTGTCGTTTCATTTTATTTATTTATAATGCATGTTCTCTTCTTTACAGCCGTCTGCAGCTTGGACTGTGGTCGCAATGGGGTCTGTGAGTCGGGCAAATGTCGCTGTAACACCGGATGGACGGGCAATCTCTGTGATCAGTTGCCCTGCGATGCCCGATGCTCGGAACACGGTCAGTGCAAGAACGGAACCTGTGTCTGCTCCCAGGGCTGGAATGGACGACACTGCACCCTACGTAAGTATCTTCTAATTACATAAAGAATATAAGAGCTCAAGTTGTATTTGCACCCAAAAAGTTGACAGGAATTCCAATAGGGAAACAAAATATTCGCTAAAAAAAATTATATTCTCAAGTTCGTTGCATTTATTTAATAGATTTGGGTTTATTTAGCCAAAATATACAAGAATTTTAATTTCTTAAGTTGTCAAAAAGTTTGAGTTTTCATACATTTATCAAGGCTGAACTGGTTTTAAAAATACTTTCTTTTTATAATTTTTATATACATATATTCTAAAAAAGTATAATATCGTTAAAATTAAAAATAAAAAGCAACGCCTGCAGTTTAGATGTAAAATTTATTAAATTAAAATTAAAAAAGTGCCCGATTCTATGTAGAATTTAGGTAAATTACATAGCTCCAATTTAGTATCTCATATGATACATATGTGAGGTGCTTGAAATTTTTGCAAGCTTGTTAGAAATTTTGCTGCACAGAAAGTGGTTCAAGTGTGGTTCAGTTGAGCTGCAGAAAGTGCGAAAAGTTTTCAAGTTGCAACGATGAAAATTCGTTGTAGAGTTGAAAATGTTGAGATGTGCTCAGCATTTTACCTTGACCTCAACGTGAAATGCAATTGCAATTGCATGTTGTTGTTGCAAGTTGCACTTGCTGTTGTTGTTGACCATTTCCAACTGACGCGCAATCGATTTGTATTGCGCCAATTCGAGAAGCGAGCGACCGCAGCTGACATTCACATCGAGTAGCAACAACAACAGCAACCATTGTGACATCAACAACAACAACAACAGCAACAATAACAACATTGTCCGCGTCGTATCGCAACGCGGCAAGCTAAACCGAAACAACCATTCTCGCTGTCATCGCCTACTCGACTTTAACATACCCGGTACCCAATTTAATTGATGTAGAAACATCAACAGTTTTGAAACTCGAAACTGACTTTTGAACAAACCAAATATTTATAGATTTTTCTTAGACAAAGTGATGTAATACATATTAAATACATCTGTGACAAAATATTGTCTAAAATTATAAATTAGTTAAACTATAGAATTAACAACTAAAGTTAAATTTAAATCTAATTCTATCTTATTATTTGAGGAATTTAAAGTTCCCATAAATCTGTGTGCCAAGTCGACGGACAGACCGATGAACAGGGATAAATCGACTCGGCTGATCAAAAATATATGAACTATATGTACATACAGTGCAACGCCTTCAATACACCCTTGTATTTTGCGAGTAAAGGGTATAAGCATTGCAAAGCTGCAGTTGCACTTGCAGCTGCGATTGTGCTATCTATCTGTATCTGCCCCGGCAGTTCAAATATTTTGTTGCAAGTTTACATTTTTTGTTTTCTTGTCATGCATTTTTATCAATATTTTTTTTTTTTTATTTTTTTATTTTATTTTTTTTGCTGTGTTGTGCCAAAGTATTTTGTACATGTTTACGCCATTTGGCCGAAAACTGCAAAGTGTTCTGACGTGAGGGGGAGGGAACAGCCTCCCTCCTCTCCTCGACCGCTGTTGGGCTGCTGAGCTTGACAGTTTTGCCGCCACCATGACTTAACCACATTTTTTTTTTTTTTTCGCCGGACTTTACTTTTGCCAACTGTCAATTGAAGTGCAAGCAGCGAATTGGGTATTGATTGAGGCAGATAAGAGAGAGAGGGCGAGAGAGAGAGAAAGAGAGGGAAAGTGTGTGTGTGTGTGTGTGTGTGTGGCAAGTGGCAAGTGGCAGCTTTGTGTAGCTGGCAGCAGTGCAGCATGATAAGTAGCTATCGATTGACAGTGATTAAAACTTTAAAAACAAACAGTCATGTTGCAAAAACATACAGAAAACTCTATGACAGAGAAAGGGAGACAGAGTAAAGGACATTTTATGTGCGTGTGTGTGAGGGAGGGGAGTCCCCCCAATGCACAGTGGACTGTATCGCAACCCATTGATATAATATTGAACACAATATCGATTCTTTAATCAAGAAAGACAATTTTGATGATAATACAGATTCGAAATCAGATGATATAAATTTCTAATCAGTCAAATTGGATGCAGAAAAGAGCTAATGTAAAATTTGACTATAAAAAATAAATTAATTGATATGAAATACATATAATGGAATTAATTGTAATCGATGTAATTCGAATTTGTATTGTTATTCAGCACCTAATAATTAGTCATTGTCCACAAAATATTTAAAAAAATATTTACATAAAATAAATAATAATAATTAAAAATCCCAATTCCCTTTCAAGTTTTGGCTGTTTAAAATTTTCAAATATGATTACGTGTCCGCAATGTTGCCTTATATGGGCAGTTAGGGTGAATATAATATTCTGAATACATACTTAAAAAATCCATGTTAATATCAAGATTATCGGGCCTGTTCCGAATTCCGAAAACGAGTCGATTTGCCACAAATCGATTTGATTGCTGTTCCGAATTCCGAAAATCGAAATTCCGAAATTGTCGTTTTCAAAACGTGTGCTGTTGAGTCGTCGGATTTGAAAATAAATGCCATTTAAAGCATTCAAATAAATACCTAAAATTATAAACTGAAAATTATAATAATGTTGAACATTTTTAAAATCGATTAACATCACTACTTCAAGTTTAAGCAGTTGAAGTAATTCTTAATAGAATTTTTTTTAAAGCATCTATAAAATGTATTATAAAAAACAAAACCGAGCTGTTCTGAATTTAACTTTAATTTTTGTTATCGATCCCAACCCTCGCAATTTAAAGCTAATAGAGTTGCTTGCTTAATTGGGTAACAAAATTTTAACATCGAAGTCTTAGTCTAATTTACTGTCTAATAACTGCCGTATTCAACCTGAAATACTTAAAATGAATTTTCGAAACTTTTCGATACCGAGTTCGAAAAGTAAAATTAAGCCTATTTCGATCAGAATGGGAAACAGCAAATAGTAAAATGTTCGTTTTTACCTTTTGAAAACGTTCGAAATTCGGAACAGACCTGTATAATTTAATTTTAGAATAGATTATTTTCTCCCCTTTTTTTATTGCTTCCTATATTTATCAAAAATATACCAAATTTTAACACAATAGTTGCAATATTCGAATTTCTGGCCAATATTCTGCGATTGGGTCCACTGTGAATTGGCGGCGGCGGCTCAGGCATGCATGTAATGGCATTACACACTGCCAGAGAGAATCATGGCTCAAAAAGGGGAAGGAAGACCCATGTCTGTGTATGTTGACTGCCTGAAAATGGGTGTGTGTGTGTGTGTGTGTGTGTGTATATATATGTATAAATAGATGTCTCTGTGTGTGTATTACATTTCGTTGACGTGTGCAAAACCAATAAAACTTCCGACGTCATTTCACTCAGGCCCAAACGAAAGACACTTGCCAACCTCTACATATGTATGTACCCCCACCTTCTGCTACCTCACACCCTCCCCTCCCCACTCTATGGACTGTTTCAAGACCCAGTCTAAGCCCGTGTCGAACGGAACAGACGCCATTCCCAGTTGGAAGTTGCTCTGACAACATACGGCCAAAAACGTTTTGAATCGATTCAAGTGTTGCAACAACGATCCATGGAGCGACAGGGGGGCCAATAGAGTTGATGGGAGGAGGAGTGGTAGCTCCGACGTGCGAGTCACGCTTGCACAAGCACAAAGTGCCACCCAATATCCTGACACACACACACACACTAATACATTAACTAATACATGCATGTGTGTGTTGGGATGTATTTTTAGAAAGTACTTAACGACTTTGCAGCGACTTGTGTGAGTTTTACATCTCTATCTCGCTCTTTCACTCTCTCTGTCTCTCTTTATACATCTCCCTTTCCTTCTCTTTCTCTCTCTCTTTTTCTCGCGACACACACAATGCGGTAAAGTTTATTGAATTTGAGCCGAGATTTGTAGCAAATTACACGACTGCAATCCTCAAATGTAGATACATTTTTATGTCTCTCAATTTCATTTTTCCCATCCCCTCCTGCCCCCTCTCTTTGTGCTCCGCACTATCCCATCCTGGAGGTGACATCTAATGCGAGAGATATCAAAATAGTCGTTGACTTTTTATGCCGCACTTACGTTTAACTGTACCGTTTTCATTTTTTTTTTCGCTTCTTTTTTTATTAAAAGTCGGCGCCGAGATTTATTATTATTCGTCCAAAATATTTAGTAAAAAAACAAAATATGACTTGAAACCATCTGCAAATCACAGTCAAGACAATTTCAGCTGGGTTTCTTGAGATTACTGAAGGTTTTATTGTACAAATTCTAGTCAAATCTCTGATTATTTTAGCTAAAAATGTATCAGAAAATTGGAGTCAACTATCAGCTGAACTGTACGTAAGACAGCTGAGTAACTTGAGGTTAGTCGGCGTGGTTATGTAAGAATTTTATCCAAATGACTAGTTATCTAATCTAAAGATACAAAAACAGATTTCCAGCAAATTTCAGTTGAATTGTACGTAAAATAGCTGAGTTACTTGAGGCTAGTCATAGTTGCCATACTAAAAATCGATTAGACTTCTTTCTTATTCACTTTACACTTGACTAAATTATGTCTGGCCAAATTTCAGCTATATCGTATATCACAGAGCTGAGGCTAATTAGCACAACCAGAAAGAAAATCAAATATATATACTAAGGTATGATACTTGTAGTTAAATTGAGTGATTTCAAAGAAGTTTACTCAAGCTTAGTCTTTGTTGTAAAGTGAAGCTGCGATATCAGCGCTCGTTACTGAGTTTTAGCTGAAACGCAGGTGAAACAACAAAGTTATTTGAAGTTATTCGTACTTTCCATAAATCGAGTGTATAAAATTCGCAGTGGATTTGCGAGTCTCAGTGAAACTATGCAACTTTTGACAGATTTCTGTGTTGTGCCTTTTCCCTCGAGAAACTTAGCATAATGCCAACACATAAGCACACACACACACACACACACACACAACACACACACTTTCAAGTTCACATGTGAGTTTTGTTTGAGGAAAGGCAGCGTCAGCAGACATCGTTCAAATATTGGCAGCAACACTTGACGTTATTGCCAATATGTGGAGCATACACATAGAGAAGGAGAGAGAGAGAGAGAGCTGAAGTATGCGTATGTGTGTGTGTGCGTGTGTGTGGGAGAGTCGTAAACAGGAAGGCAGTAACGACAAGGAAGTCATTTTATGCGCCGCAAACTTTTTAACATACCGGAAGTTGAGTTAGCGTCGAGGTTACCCATTTTGCAAATGACACATGTCAAGTGACATTAACTTTGCGTCAAATGCTCAAATGCTGCCATGTCATTGTTGTTGTTGCTGTCGTGGAACAAACAAATAAACCCCAAACCCTTACAAAACCCCATACACATACCCATAAACCCAACCCAATCCAAAACATTCAGCTAAAAAGCAACAAACAGTCACATCAACGGTGGCATCTATCGTTACGTTTCGTTGGCTTTTTATGTTTACTGTTTTGTAGATTTCTCCACATTTCGTTTATGATGTTGTCGATGTGCGTGCAAAGGGCACTTTGATATTGCTCCCTGTCCCCTTAGTACTTGTACTCAATCTCCAGCTCCAACTCCAACTCCAACTCTACTTCTGTTCCCGGACTCACTTGAGCGAGCGCTCTTTGAAGAGCAAGCATTAGCATTATTTTTATATTAATGCTCTCCTGCTTGACTATCAAAAATAACAACGACAACATGTCGCATACTCAATACCGCTAACTACTCGTTGGCCCCACAATTTACCTCGCTGCTCTACAGATTCCACTGTCATGCGTGATTTTTTGTAGATCTTGTTTAAATTTCAGTCAGTTGATCGTTACTAGTAACTTGTTTTTAAACGCCCTCTATCGCTATTGCTCGCGTTTTCTCAAGTTCATTCAATTTAGTTGCTATTTTTTGACTCGTATTGAATGCAGTTTTAATTTGGATTCCGAATAGTGGATTTTTACTCGTTACTTTTTATATTATTCTTTCTCTCGCTTTTACTCGCTGTTTCACAAGTTTCACTCATTCAATTTTATTTGCTTCTTTTTGAAGTGTCCTGAATGCAGTTTCTATTTGCTTTCCGACTAGTGGATCTTTACTCGTTACTTGTTATTTTTTGTTTTCTTTAGCTTTCACTCGCATATCATTAAATTTGACTTGTATTAAATGCAATTTCTACTTACATTCCGCCTAGTTTATCTTTACTTGGTATTTCGCATTTTCTGTTCTCGCTCGCTTTATCTTGCTCTTTTTATACTCGCTGCTCTACTTTGAATGCATTTTAACTTACAGATGAGCTAGTCTCGTTCAGTTTCTTTGTCGGACTCGTTGTTAGGCAGGTGTTCCTTGTACATGCTCCTTTTATGGCATCCATATTACACTCAATTTTATTCCATCTTTATTCTTTACTCGCTGAAAGACAACTGTCAATATCAATAGGGCTCTCTTAAATACAGTTCGTTCTTACTCGCTGTAATTCTTAGTAACTCGTTTATTTATTTCCCGCTCTAATTCCTTTACATTTATTGTATTTTATCCCACAGCTGGCTGCGAGAATGGCTGCTCACGTCACGGTCAGTGTACACTGGAGAATGGCGAGTATCGTTGCGATTGCATTGAAGGCTGGGCTGGAAGTGACTGTTCGATAGCTTTGGAAATGAATTGCAAGGACAACATTGATAACGATGGCGGTAAGTAGAAGATCCTATCAAATGTTTAACAGAAACAAATATGTTAAGAAATGCAAAAACACATTGAAAAACCAAAAAAAAAAAAATATAAACATCAAAATCCAGATGGCATGACGGACTGTTCAGATAGCGAGTGTTGCTCCCATCCCGCCTGCTCCGAGCACATAATGTGTCTCTCGTCCAACGATCCCGTCGAGGTATTGCTCCGGAAGCAACCTCCCTCGGTAACGGCCTCCTTCTACCAGAGGGTCAAGTTCCTCATTGAGGAGAATTCGGTGCAGTCGTATGCTCATATGGATGAGTACAGCGAAAAGTAAGTACAGCGCCAAGTTATTATCTAGTTTGTAATATCAATTTATTAGCTGTGGGACTGTACTATATATATGTATACTGTAAATGCTGTATAATCTCTTAGTGCGCAGTTTAGGTCCACAGTGATGGGGCAAATAAACTTATGGATGAGGCTTTTAAATTGAGCAATTATTTTAGTTATCTAATCGATTAATTTATCGATTACTCGAATTTTTTTTTTTATAAATTTTCTCAATTTATCAAATTATAATATATATGTATATATATGCATTTTTAGTTGTGTTTTGAATCCAGTCAGTCGATAAGGTGGTGTATTAAGCGTATATAGTTGACCGTAAAACAATATTAAACCTTATACATATACCGAATATACATCGAAATTTAACTGCACCACAGGGAGATGATACATATCGAATTTATCTCTCAATCCGTTGCCTAATCTTACGTTTTGTGGTACTGCATCAACGAAGAGAAAAAGCTCAAATTTTCTATAAAATGTCATTTTGATTTCCTTATGTTAAAGTTTGTTGTTTTTTCGTTCATCATATAATATATATGTATATACATTATATACCTATATATATATACAAACTTAGATATATATAGTTTTCTTTTAGTTTCTTTGATTTTTGCTTTAACAAAACTTGTTTAAAACCTCTAAATGAAAATTGTTATTGAAACTTGTTTATATATGTTTTCAAACTTCAACTGAACACATTCAACTAGTCTCAACAAATCGAATCAAATTCTTTGCAAAAAAAGAAACAAAAAAAATCAATGAAAATAAAAAAAAAAATCAAATACCCGCAATCACATTCCCACAATCCCGTACGCCTCTCTCCCCTCAATGAGTCTATCATTTATGCGTTGGAAATGCTACAAACTAACCTCAAAATATATATTGAAAGATCTCTTAAAGAAAACAGAAAAAAACAAACAAAATGTTGAATTTAACGTTTACGTTTACGTTCTCTCGTGTTTCATTCAGTTAAATCTCAGTTTTATATATATATATACTACTTTTTCTTCTTATTATTTACAATCCTTTCCTTATTTTGGCCTAACCTCAAAAAAAAAAAAAAAAAAATTTTAATCTGAAAAATAAAATCTTATAACATAACTGTCGCTGAACGCGCCACAAAATTTTCTCTTAGTTTGAGCTTTTTCTTTTCTTGCCTGCCTCAAAAAAAAAGTAAGGGTACTCAAAAAAAAATAGAAAAAAAAAATTACTTAGCGCAAATAAAATTTTCCGTATTTTTTAAGTTTGACGTTTTATTTTCGTATAGTTCTTCATTTCTCGATTTCGGTTCAAGCTTCATTTTTCATTCTCGAACTCTACGTTTTGTCTATATTAATATGATAAAATAAAAGAAAACTGTTTCAAAAATCCAAAGCGAAAAGAATGATAGCACTTCATTGAGTATGTGTGTTGTCTAGTGTTTTACCTCCTTGTGTTCGTCTAACCCTAAAAAAAAAAAAACTATGACTATGAAATATTACAAAAAAAAAACAGAAAAAACAAACATCTTAGTTTTAAAGAGTGTTAAAGTGTAACAACAATGAGAAGACTCTTTGTTGTGAGTGTTATTGTATAATTAGGTGTCAGTTCCCCCAAAACCCCACGTTAAGAGAGCTGAAAAATAAACTTAAAACAGTTTTGAGTTGAACTTGAGTTTTGTTGCATTTTCATTTTGTCGACGTCAAATTCAAGTGCATTTTGAGAAACACCTTCTCAGCATAATCTCACAATGCACTCCGCATTTCTTTGGTTTTTTTTTGAAGAAAATATTCTATACTTACTCGAAAATATGAGTAAATTTTAACTCTGATTTGCTTGGGTTCAGTTCGTATAGTATTTTCTTTGATTTTTTTTTTGTGTTTCTATCTATGAATATAAACATATTCAATAAAATCTATAAAGAAATGTAGTCAAAAGTGTACTTTTTTGTTGTTGTTTTTATTTTTTTTCTTTCTGGTTTTACCATTTGTTATATGAGAAAGAAAATAAACGATAAGAATACAGAAGAAAGCAAACCAAATCAAAACGAAAGCTAAACAAGGACTTAAAACTATTTTCGAATTTTTCATAAGAACAATATTAAAAGATGAAGAAGAAAAAAGAAAAAGAAATTTTACTTGTGTGTTTCGTCAACTATTTTTTGATTAACTAAGTATATTTCATTTAATTTTCTTTCCTGAGTTTGACTTAAACATTTTTACTGTAAATGTGTGTGTCTAAAACGAATTGTTTTTGTTACAAGTATTTTTGATTTGTAAGTAATGCTACTTATGTATGTATACTAAATAGATATATACATATGTCAGATCCAATCCTAAGTTTTATTCTACAACAACATTTAACCAACTAACCATACTAAAAAGAAACCGAAACGAAAAGATACAATGCGATTTAAACAAACCCTAAAGTGACGCTTGACGCCTGCTAAAATGTATCCCAAGAGTATCTTCGTTAAAAATTAACAAAAATACCAACTGAATTAAGTGTGTTTGTCAAATGTATTTTATGATTTCGTTTATCAAGTGGCGTTTAATGTATTTTTCATTTCGATTATTCAATTGCTTTAGTTTCAAGCTAAGAAAGTTTTTTAGGTATGCCTCATAAAAAAAAAAACTATATATTACCGAAAAAATACAAAAAAGAAAAGAAAAGAATAATCTAAAAATATCAACTTGATGACAATTCGTTAACGAAAAGCATTTTTGTCTTTTAATTTCTTTTTTATTGTCCTGTCAATTAATTGTGTACTGTCCTACTCTGTTGCTGTGGCTCGATACCTTCATGTTGTGTGCTAAACCAAAATCCAAACAATCAAATCGAATTTCAACACAAATCAAATGCATTCCCAATGCAAAAACTACAATTAAATCAAAATAAAAAAACTATCTAAATAAACAATACCAAAACAAAAAAAACTACGTATCAACTCGTGAACTTGTAGTCTCTTCTGGAGCTCGTTCACACCTTGGTAAGTTAAAAAAAAAAAAAAAAAAAAAAACAGAAAACAGAAAAAATATACTTGAAGGAAACCAAAAATGGTACCAAAAAAATAAAATAAAATACCATTGTAATTCGTTTGGCCTAGGCCTCATATAGTCGCAATTATTAGTTCTCTTTTAATTTTCTACTTTTTCTATGTCATCTAAATGCATCGATTTTCTGTTTCTTTTTATCATATTATAATCCATACTACGAAGCATAATGCATCAAAAGTTTCAATACACACTCCAGTTTTCTTTTAGTATTTTTTTCATTCATTAATCAATTATACCGTAATATTGGTATTTCCACTTCGATGAACAAATTACAGCAGAATTACAGCAACAAAACGCTATTAGAAATGCCAAAGTAATGTATTTCCAGTACATCAATTTGATTAATGAACGCAACTCGCCACTAGATGGCGCCTCTTACCACTACCTGTTGCAATTTTCTTGCTGTAATTGCCTTCCGTGAACCCGTCACTGCTTCCGCTCCAGCTCCAACAACTTCCTCGCCCCTAAGCCCAGCATTGAACAGTATTATTTTATTCGTTTCATTTAACTCCTTTTCCTTTCAAGGACTTTGCTTACACTTAAAACCCAAAAGTCAACAATTCATTCATGTAAATAATAAAAACCAACATATTAAATGTGACAACTACAGCAAAAAGAAACAAAAGTTAAAAAATATGTTATTCACACATTTCCACAATATTCATATCATCATTTTGTGTTGTTTTCATATTTAAAAAAAAATACATTAAATAGCAAGAATATTTTTTTTAGGGCCATGCAAAGAGTTCTATGAAAAAAATATATTAAAAAAAAAAAATACTGAAATCTGCAAATGCAAAAATAATAATAATCAAGTATATAAGTATTTGTATGTGTTATGTGTACGTGTCTATGTGTATTTAGTTGATTATTTATTTATGTTTTCCCCATTTCTGATTAACAAATGTTAACACTCATACTAAACTAATCCAAACAACAACAACAATTACAACAACAGTAACAACAAAAACAGCTACAACAACAAAAGAATAATAAATAAGAGAAATATCATTTGATTTTTGTTGTCATTTCATTAAATTAAATTGTTGCTTAATTTTGTGCATGTAACAAATGAATCTAATAAGTTTTTATATATAAATATTTCATTCCTTATTCTTTTCTGACTTCTTGATCAAAATCCAGTCACTCGCCCGTTACACACTCGTTACTCGTTACTCGTTACTCATTACATCTTCCAGTTCTAACTACCGCTCTCTCTTTCATACAGACAAATCCACTCGTTACCACAACAACAAAAAAGTTCACCTAAAAACTAAGCGAATTTCTTTCTCATTCACCAAATCCAAATATTGATACGTTCAGTTCTCTTAAGATATATTTTGTTTTTAACTTTAGTTTTTACTCATCATCGTACCAAGTTTTTCCCTTTCTTACTCTCTTTCTATATCTCTTACTCAACCTATCTATCGTTTTCATTTATCCTTTGATTTCATCAATGCTTTTTACGATATATCGAAGAAATCAAAAAACAAATTCTCATTTAAATCAATGTATACGCTTTTTAGTTTTCTATTAACTAATTTAAGAGTACAACAAAAAAAATCAGTGTGCAAGTCGAGACTTGCACACAACAACATTAACAACAACAACAACAGAAAAATAAAAATATATAGGCCTTCAGTATATTGAGTATTTATTAAATACTAAAGCAGTTGTTATCTCTTTTTGTATCTCTAAATATAACTCAAGAAAGAAAATACCAAAAAGAAAGAAACCGATAATCGAATAAAATGAAATATATATAAAAAAAATTATATATATACCATATATATATATATATATCCTTATATGTTGAATCCCACCACAAAAAAAAAAGAATAAAATAGTTAAAAAATAACCCTAAAAATTCCCTCCAATCGTTTTCCCAAGTGTCCTAATTGTCTGCGTCTAAGCCATTTGTTTATATGTTTTCCAAATACAACAACAAATAAAAAACAATTATCACACACACACACACACACACACACACACACCCATCCACACACACTTATATAACGCTCTATTAAAGGTGCAAAACAGAAGCAAAAAAACTAAAAATAAATTTTACAAAAAATTCAAGAAAAAAATTTCACAACAATTCATAATGCAAATTTTTTCACAATATTTTTCATTATTCTTTATATTCCTTTTATACTTTTATAATAATAATGTGAAAATACACTGCTGTTTAGCTGAATAGGTTTAAGAATATAAGCGAATATTCGTGTTTTATTACTAATTGAATTTCCATACAACAATATTTATTAAATTAAAATGAACAGATGTGGACAGTTTAATTATTTGAATTCTTGTATCTATTCAGTTGAGCGTCAGTGTAACACATATTATTTTACCTCAACATTTTCATTTTTTGTACTCTTTCTCAATTTAATTATGTACAAAATGTGATATTTTTCATGGTGCTGAGGTAATTGATATCTTGAATAGTTTGCGAATACAATCGATTAAAGGCATATTTATAAATTTACGCTTTATTAATGAACTCAACTAATTAACTAATTGTTGAACTCATTGGATAATTAACAGACTAAAATAGAAATGGGGGAAAAGTAAAACCAAAGATTGAGTTGCTTGCGAAAAGAGTCTAAATTTAAGTCTAAATAAATCCTTATACAAAGTTTATGCAACAAATCAATTGTTCATTGATTGGCATAATAACAGGATCACATAATTTTCTATATATTAAATAAATATAACTGATAGAGTTCAAATAGTTAATTAGGCATGGCAACGATTTAATACTTAGTAATACAAAGTGCATATTGAGCATAAGTTTATATAGATATTACCCCTTTCTCTGTCTTTCTGTTTAGTATAAGCCTATAATTCTTTATTGCAGCTAAATATGTATTTTTCCAGCTTGTTTGTTTCATTTAACCCTCGGACTTTGTTTAGCCTTATTTTAGTATCCATCTAACTATAGAGAGATGCTGACAGCATAACCATAATCGCAGGCGATTGCTCCTTTATATACTTATGTATAGTATATGTATTTAATATAACTCGACACTGACACCGCAACGCAATTATGAGGAAAGGGACTGGAAGGGAGTCAAATAAGGAGGGAGGAGAACTGAGTCGATTTGGTGGATGTCATGGAAACTGGGTGACATTGTTGTCGTTGTTGCTGCTAGCCGATAAAATGAAATCCAAGTAAATGCGATACGGGCGTGTCTTGGTTAGAGAAGAACATTGTTGACGGGGGTCTTGAGACCCAGGACTTGCTCATACATATACTATATATGTATAGCATAGCAGCCGAAGAAGACGAGCAAGACGAGGAGTATAGAGGATCTAGGGTTTCGTTGAGATGCCCCACGAATGTCGCCTTGTCAACGTCTTTGGCTTTTGTCTGTTTTCTTTCTTTCTTTATTTTTTACCTCGTTTGCCTTTTGTGCTGCCTCAAGTGGCACGGTTATGTGGAGCACTGCCCAGCAAAGGGAGTAGGGGGAGCAATGGGAAGAGGGGATGGGGGGGGGGGGGTGAAGGAAGAGTACACAACAGGCGTAGCTAAGGAACAATGCTCGTTGGCGGCGCACATTGAAAAGTTTTTGCTACTTGCAACGGGGCAAATGCAAAAATTGTTAACAATAGAAATAAAAGGAGACGAAGCAGCAGACGCAAAACACACACACAAATACACACACAGAAAGCAGAAGAAACGGAGTGAGCAACAACAACAATAATAACAATAGAAAAGAACAACAATAAAGACTGACTAAAAATTAAACAATAAACAATGGCGGGGCGACTATAGATTACTTCCTGTTTTGGCTTCCATTTTGGGTTGACTTTTTCCCTGACAACGACGACAAGGACGACGACGAGCCTGCGATTGGGAGAGGGTATCTGCCGAGTCCCCCCTTTTTCACCATCTCTGGTCTGTTGAAAGTTGGCTAGAAGCAGACGAAGAAGCAGCAAGCAGAAACCATAAGGAAACGCCTGCCTTGTCCTTGGCAAACGGTGGCGCCATTTCCATCCTTTCGATCTGCCCTTCCCTTTTCTATCTCTTGCCAACTTCTCTCTGCTGGTTTTTGGCCGGGTTAGCTGTGTGGTTAGTTACCCGCTAAGTGGTTTTTGCCACAGTCACAGCCACAGCCAACATCGGCTAATGTACATTCTCTGATTTGGATTCTCATATTTGCAGAGCTTCTCACTCTTGTTTTATTTTTCTTCTTATTATACTCGTTGTCCTTGGCACTCGGCACTTGTCCTTTTGTTTTGCAGTTAAACTGATTAACTAGTCTCGTTCTCCTTAGCCAAGTTATCAAAAGCAAGTCAGAGAGAGAGAGAGAGCGAGAGAGAGCTAACAAATCTGTTGACAGTTGCCAGTTGAAGTTGCACAAAAACAAAAATGAGAATAAGTCACTAAATAGCTGGCAACTCCGTCAAAAAGTCAGCAACAGACTTTGAATCTACTTGACTTTCTTAAGCTTCTCTAGCTGTTCTTTCTTTTAGCCTCATCTGCTTGGTTTAGAGTCAGATAAACCCGGAAAGAAGCGAACTACAAGAGAAGAAATTTGCAGAAGAGATTATCACATTTGTGGAACCTTTTGTTTCTAAATAATGGACTAAAGAGCCAGCTTTCTCTTAACTCAACTATTAAAGCTACTACGGCTAGAAAGTATTTTTACTACATTTTGATCTAAAGTATATAAATAACAGAAGAAATATCACATAGCGATGATGATTCTCATTCAATATTTTGTGCTATATTTTTTATGGAATTCTATAATATTAATAACAGAAGTGAAATGTTGATTCTCATTCAATATTTTGTGCTTAACTTTTCGATCTACATTTTGCCATTTTCTGCCATAAAGTCTATAATTTCTTCGCTTGATGATCTCTCTCTCTCTCTCTTACTCTCTCTCACTCTATTCCTCTTGTTCTCTCTTTCCGACAAACTGATCTCCCTCGACATTTCTCCTTTCTCTTTATTGTGACACTTCTTACGCCTTTCGGTTAACGCGAAACAGTTGAGAATATTTCAGAGTGAAGGATTTATTTATGGTCCACATGCTCCGTCGATATCAGCGATGTATATGTACGTAGATACATATGTGTGTATGTATGTAGTTGCATCAGAATGTTGCACGTATTGTATATAAATTAAAAACTTGCCACTCCGAATGTTTTCATAGTCATTGTCGCCCGTCCATTGTTGTTATCAATGTGGCCAAGCCACACAAAGAGACAGAGAGGCTTCAGCTTCTGTCTTCTCTCTCCCTCACACACACTCTGTCTATCTCTGTCTTTCCGCCTCTATGTTGTCTCTGTTGTTAATGCCAGGAATCGCCAGGCATTGCCAGTGTGAAGGAAAAAAGCACAAAAATTACAGCGTACAAGTTGCACATAAACCAAAATTAATACCCGTATAAGTTACACACACACACACACACACATATAGCTGTTGTGGCAGACAGCAGACTCAAAAGCAGCGAGAAAGAGTGAGAGATAGGCAGAGAAAAAGAGATAGCCAAAGAGTGAGCCTTAAATAGCCTTGCCTCCGCCTGACGCTAACTGCAACTTTTGTGGGGAAAAAGGGGGTGAAAGGGGTGCAAAGCGGGAGGGGGTTGTAGGCACCTCATAGAAATGGCAACAAACTCCGCAAAAAAAAAACTGTAGAAAAAGCCAAAAGAGAAATTCGCGGAATTTTGTGCTGCAGTCGCAGTAAAAAAGCAAAAAGTGAAAAAATGTCGACGGGCCAAAAAAGGAAATACAACCAGTGGCTAAAAGGCCAGAAGGTGGGGAGAAGAGAACAGTGAGAAGAAGAGCCAACTGTAAGCGAAAGAGGAGAAAGCAGAGTGGGGGCACAGGAGAAAGGAAAGGGGAGAAAGGAGAAAGGGCAAAGGAGAAAGGCAGTAGGATAACTGCCGCCAGTTTTTCAGTGTGTTTCTCTCTATAGTTATGGCCTGTGTGGTTGCAGTTAACTACACACACATGTGTGTGCGTGTGTGTGTGTGTGTGGTGTGTGTGTGTGCAGTAGGTGTGCCTACTGCATGTGTGTGTGTGTGTGCACTCAATATAATTTAATATTTTTCGATAGCAACAGCAGCTGAAAGTAATTACTTTTATGCGAGATTAGATATATTTATGTGTGTTGAGTGCAGCTAACAAATATGACCATGCCCTCAAAGCCACACCATCTTCGCCCTTCTTGGACTGTCCCCCCTTAGGGCTACTTCACTGGATGCCTTGGCGCTAATTCGACGGCAGCACAAACATTTTTAATGGCAACGGTTTTGCTAGCTGAAAGAAGAAGCAAAAAAGGAGTAGAAAGGAGAGCAACATATTATAGAAGATATATACATATATATAGGAAGAAGTTGAGAAGGAAGAAGTAGTAGTAACGGGTCAAGAAAAATGGAAAACAGAACAAATAAAGAGATAAAAAGCAGAGAGAAGAATAAGAAAATATATAAGTGGCACAAGGAAGTAGGAGGAAAAGAAAACTAATAATTAGCAGGATAAATCAGTAGAAGAATCAGTGAGATAGGTAGAAGGAGAAGCAGAAAGAAACAAGAAAAAAGCCGTAGGCAAAATCAAAAGAGGAAAACCCAAGGCAAAGCAAAAAGAGAAGCTATTTGAAAAGGAAAAGCAGAAGCTTAGGACAAGCAGCAGGAAGAGATGAAAGAGAAGCCAAGAAAGCAATAGGGGAAAGGCAAAAGGATCTGGCAAAGAAGAAGCGGAAAGAAGAAGTAGAGGAAGAATGAAAATAGCAGCAAGAGAAGCAGCAGGAAAAACAGAGGATGAAGCTTAATGAAAAGTAAAGTGACAAGTAGAAGAGCAAACAGAGAGAGATAGAGGGAAAAGGGGCGGAAGGAGTAGGAGGGGAGCTGGATCCCGTTGTCCTGTTGCGGTCAGAGGCCATAGATTTTAGTTGGCTTTACATTATTTGTTACCATCATCATTATTGTGGCTGTTGTTGTTGTTGTGGTTGTTGCAATTCCTTTGGCGTTTGCGCGTCGCATTTAAGTGAAGTGCAAACTGCGAAAACGGCAAAAAACTGCAAACGATTTCGTGTGTTGCACGTTGTTGTTGCACAACGTTGCCATGCACCACGAACTGTGACTGTTAAAGCGACTGAGGGGAGAGAGAAACAGGAGTTGTGTGTAATGGCTTCATGTAACTATAAAATGTATAAGCTGTGCGCCATTGTTGTGCCACGCCCCTCGCCTGTCTCTCTCTCTCTCTCTTGGCGGGGGCAGGAAGGCAGTTGATGCGGCAAAAGGCCAAACAATGACAGCTCGAGTGGAGAGCACATTTTAAAGTCCAGTAAAATATAGCGTGACAAAGAGCTTAAACCAGTTGCGAATTTTAAACAAAAATAGATAAAACTTAGATAGTTCACTGTGTCGTTGGTCTATTTGTTTGAGTTCTAATCTAAATGCCAAATCTCTTCATCATAAGCATAATTTATGATCCAGAGTTGCAGTTTTTATTCTGCGCTCATTAAGCTTTAAACTCATCATCATCATTTAAAATTTGCAGAGATAAAAGCTACGCTCTTTCTCTTTCTATTAAAGTTTCGATTTTCTTCTCTGCCGTAGCTTCGATCGACGTTTCACATCATATTTCTCTTTCTGCTTTAATATATTATATTATAGTATTCTGTTTTTAATTTCAAGTTCTAATCTCTTTTTTTTGAGGCTTCGATCGATTCAAGTGTCCACACTTGAATGATTTGCCCTCTTTCGTATGGTCAAAATATCGATCTTTATTTTTCTTATTGTCAAATCGTCGATTTAATATACCTTTCTCTTTGTCTCTCTCTCTCTCTCTCTCATTCTGGCAGCCCTTCAATTTCATTTACTTTCTTTTTGCCCAATTTTCTCATTACGATCTTCCTCTTAATCTTTCACTCTTGCTTCCACTTTCTAGGAGAGAGTATAATAGTTTTGTGACGAATTGTGTGACGCACTAGGGAAGAAATGGCAGACATTTATACAATCTTGAAGAGTTCTTCCGGAATATATCAAATCTTCAACTTGCCGAAAATAATCTTTTTTCTAGCTTCTGTTATTTTAAAGGGTCCTCTCTCAATCTCTCAAAAATTGCCTCAATGAGCAACTCTCCCTCTCAGATAGTTTTAACTCTCATCCTACTCGTTGCTTTAAATTCGCTTTAAAGCTTTCAACCATAAAAGCTCGGCTAGAAGCATTATACCAAATTCAGCTGCTGCAAAGTCTTATTGTAATCTTTGAATTGATCAGTTTGAAAAGTGTCTGCAGAGCTTAAGACCAAATCAACACTTGCCGTCATCAACATCATCATCATCATCGAATGCGTCCAGCATTCAAATGAGCATTGTGAGTGGTGCAGTGGTTGAAAAAGGAGAAAGGGATAGGGAACGGGAAAGGAAAAAGGGAAGGAGAAGGGGAGGAACAGTCTCGCCCCCTAAAATCCAGCTTCGCATTGCAACTCAATATAACATGTGTAATCTTCTTATGGGCAAACAAAATGACATCTTTTTGCAGCTGGCAAGCAATCGAATCTGTCAAACTTAGCCAACTGCACCGCCCAATGCACCACATGGCTCAATTTGTTTTGTGTGCGTCAAATTGGACAGCCAAATTGTGGCAAACTCTTAGCCAGGTGGCAATGTTGCCTTAATCTGAGAAAGCAGCCAACATCATGAGGCAAGGCTAATCTCTTTCTCTCTCTTTCTTTATAACTCTCTCTCTCTCTCTCTCGCTTTGTGGCAGGCAATGAATGTCTGGTTTTAAGTATGAAGGCTCCCCTCCTGCCCCCCTTTTCTTTCTTTCCTTTTATCAAGGACTTGTCCTGCTTACTTTGTGCTCCAACTAAAGTGACGACACATGCTGTGTGTGTGTGTGTGGCATTTACATATCGTCTCGTATCTTGGACTTATGCCAGTCTTCCAATCTAACAGTTGCCACCTTTTCCCCTCCCTCGCCCGCTCTCCTTGCAGCTTATATGCAAATTTACAAAGTGCAAATTACACGCTACTAAAGGTTTTTCTTTAGCTCACTGGCGCCCCCTATCGGACGGTTGTGTATGTGTTGGTTTGTAAATGGCAAACTTTAAAATTCTATTCAAAGTTTTCTATGCTTTCCCTACTCTCAGTTCCATTTGCTATTTATCATAGCTCGCAAATAACTGTCGACCGTTTTTTTTCTTGCGCTCTCGTTGCGAGCACAACCGAAAAAGTTCGTACTCTCTCGCTCTCGCTCTGAGCAAGAGACTCTTGCTGTCTTCATTTTTGTTTTCTGTTGAGCTCTTTTCGTTGAGCTCTTTGTGTGTCGGTCTTTCAATGAGCAGTGCGTAAAGAGCGAAACGAAAAACGCTCGCACAATGAGACTCAGCAAAAGACCGTTTGACCGAAAAACTCAACGCAAACGGTCTTCACATTTATTTGCGTTGTTGTGAAAAAGAAATAATATAATTTTTAATAATATAAGTTTGTTGAATGATTGCCGGACAATTTAATACCGCAAACACAACAAATTGACTTATTTTCTCCCAAATTAAATTTAAAGAATTGGTGCACTTTTCTATTCATGTCTCTTCCCATTTTGCACAACAAATATTTCACAACTTCACACACTCAATTCACGATCGCAATTAATAAATTTCGTCTGCAAAACAGACGCTTAGTGATTTGCTTGCCTATGCGTGTGAATGTATACCAATACATATGCAAAAGACCGTTTGCTTCATTGAACACGACGAAACGGTCTTGGAACAACGAGAACAAAATAAAATAGAAAAAAACGGTTTCGCTCCGAGCGCGAGCGAGCTCATTTAAGAACCGAAAAAACGGTTGCTCGCTGAGTCTTTTCGTAAAGAGTCAGGAAAAGACACTTATTTGCAGACAACGAGAAACGGTCAACAGTTATTTGCGAGCTATGCTATTTATTTATTATGTGTGTTTTTTTCTTTTCTCTTCTCTCCTCTTCTTTCTCTCCTCAAGCTTTTTTTTGCCCATCGTCCTCGCACAATGGGCCCCAAAGAATCTCAGTCTTTGCCCGCGGCGATCGGTGGGCGAATGTCTTTATCCACCTTGAATGGCGTACGGATATCGAATGACTTTTATCGAATGCAGTTGGTTGAATGCATTTGAAAGCCAACAACCGTTTGCTTACTTCATTATCGAATGTCATTCCAATCGGGTAATCGATATCAAAAGCTATCGCTTGTAGCTTAAAATTTACTTCAAAGACGTTCACAACAATAAGTTATCGATAAAAGAAATGTTTGTTGGAGAAATTTAATTGCAAAGTGCGAAACCTGATTTTATGCACAGTTTTTGTTCGAATCTTCATGAAAAACAGATTGTTTGTCTTTATGAATATGTTGTGTATTATAACTCCAACATTAATTTAACACTAAGCAGCTTTATAATCATCATTTCGATATACGATTATAATGTAAGACAATGAAGTCGTTAATATTATATTGAAGTTATTCTTTTAAAAGATCGATTTCTCTTTCGTATTAAAAAGAAACATTTCTCAACCAATTTTAAGCAGCTGTTCTTTTAATAAAAACGATTATATTAGAATTTATATTTTATTTAATATCAACTGTGTAGTATGTGATTAATTACAAAAACTTTTTCGTCAGAGCTCGATAAAAATGGACACTGATCAATTCTGTAAAATTTAAATAAAAAGCTTTATCCAACTTTCCACTCTACACTGTTTTCAGTTTCCCTCGCTCTCTATC
The DNA here is from genome assembly GCA_037043435.1 of Drosophila suboccidentalis. Taxonomy (NCBI): domain Eukaryota; kingdom Metazoa; phylum Arthropoda; class Insecta; order Diptera; family Drosophilidae; genus Drosophila; species Drosophila suboccidentalis. The sequence continues at coordinate 713,709 of JBAMBK010000663.1, read as the reverse complement.
TCTATTTTTCTGACACTTGAGCCATTAAAATGCTTTTGCTCCACTGTGCAGCGCCTTTTTTTTTGGACCACAGCCTCTTTAATATTTTCTATACATAACGTTTTTTTTAACCTTTTGAGAGAGATGTGAAAATGGGCAAAAGTGCAGGAAACATTTCATCAGGCGCGTGTAAGACCTTCTACAACCTACAACCAAATGCCGGCAGCCTAACCGCTGCATTGCCCCCCTCTCTTTCCTCCTCTCTTTCGACCCTTCTTCATCCCACTCTTACGGCTTCCATTGCTGAGGCCGTAAAGACTCGCAAGCTAACGCTACATAAAGCACATTTATCGTGGTTACAAAAGCGTAAAAGAAAAGTGTGGCGCACCGTTACTGCCTTCTGCCCCCCCCCCCCTTCCCCTCTTTTCGCACTCTCCCCTCCCCCCCCTTTCCCTCCTTAGACGCTGCTTGTGCTCTTTTTCTCGCTGTCGCCTTTCTCCGTTGCTCAGCTGTCGTTGAAAAATGTTTCAAAAACTGTTTCAGGCTAAATGAACATAAAGCGAAAGGAATATTCCCCCTTAACCCCCCCCCCCCCCCTCTGCCCCATTTCGCCACGACGCCCATGGCCTGCAGCTTTGCCTTTGTTTCTACTAACCAAGCAGTGGCGTGCTTCAAGAGAAGGGAAAAGGGGTCAGGAAGGGAGGGGTGCGTCTTTCAGCTGCTCATCGCAACGTTTTGAAAATAAAGCCAAATTAAAATTATATTTCTACCTTCTTTTTCTCAACTTGTTGTGTGTTGGTGTGTGTGTGTGTGTGTGTGGGTGCATGCCCTTTTGTAGTATGTGCAAAAGTCAACTAAGTCGTGCTCAATTTTTATGATGAGACAACGACAACGTTGAAGTTGTTGCTAGAGATGTGCATCCTCAAAGAAACTATCGATACGGACATAGGGGAAAAAATTGAAAAATGCAAATTAACTTCAAAAATATACGCCATATGATGTATATACATCTAATTTTTTGTGCAGCTCAGTTGCCCACAAGCTTGAAAATTGATGAAGAGTGTGACCAGATTCGGGGAAAACATAAACCGATGGGATTTTAGTTTGACAACCGATTTATGGAAACATGAGCCAAAATTTCCTTAAAAAAAATAAACATTGATTTATTAGATAAGAGTATTTTCAAGTATATCTTATTGATTATGATATCGTTTCTAAATTTAATATTGTTTCTTGGTGTCACAATTTATCGATATCAGCATATCGATAACCATCGCTAGTTGCTGCATCTTCCACAGCCTCCGCTGCTGTTGCTGTTGTTGTTGTTGTTGGTGCTGCCACTTTGTGTGTCGCGGTTATCCAAACGCCAGCAACAATAACAAAAAAAAAATAAAAACTATAAAAAAACAGACGCCAGACAGCAGCTTAAGCATAGAAACAGCAGGCTGCCCTCTTGGGCGCTTTATGAATGGCCGCAGAAGCAGACGCCGCTGCCACGCCCCCTTTTCCACGTCGTCACCGTCGCCTCCGCCCACGTTGAGCTCAACAAACTTGGCAAAGAAAAGAAATTAAATGCACTTCCTTTATGCGCGAACCCAGCTCATATTTTTGAGGCGCCACCAGTCGACTAGCTTCTTCCCTCTCTCTCACACTCACTCTCTCTGTATCTGTCTCTGTCTGTCTCTTTATATCTGCCTCTTTCCCGCTGAGTTAAGCTCAGCACACAATGCGCTAATAATGAAAGTGCACTTTTGACACAAAAGGTGGCTGTGTGGCGACAATGCCTGTCCCTGTCCCTGCCCCTGCCCCTCTTGCCACTCCCCTTCCCTGAACTCTCTCTCCCCTCCCACTTTGCTGCGTCTATAGTTGAGAGCACCATCTTGACTGGTTTATTGCTCATTCGCTGCAACGACGATTAGTCCAGAGTAAAGAGAAACAGGAGAGATAGAGGAGAAAACTGAATAGGCGGAGGAGGAAGAGTGGATGGGGGAGTGGGAGTGGGGATGGGGCGGAGGAGGGGGCATGACCCCGGACGAGATTAGAAATTTTGTGGCATTGCTTTCACTTCATTGTGTTCGCGACGCAACGCAACGCGACGTTCACAAGGCCAATGGCAATCACTCTGTCGGCAATAGCTGAGATTACTTTTCCAGGGCGTTTTCCAGCTTTGCAGCTAGCCAGCTTTTCTTTTGGCCCTTTCACTACCAAATGACGTCATAATTTTAAGTGCCCTTCACTGACATTATCAAAGCTGTGGCTGATTGAAAAAAAAGGTAAAGCCAGAAAGAGAGTGGGGAGAGAGAATATTGATATCAAGTCAGTCAAGTCTGTTGAGCAGAGCATTTGAATTGATCAACTTGTCATCACTAGGGATGGTAATCGATATCGATATTGTAGCGATAAAGGGAAACAACAATATATCGTGCTTTGTGAAATCCATAAAATCCATTGTGTATGCATAAAAAACCTATATTACAAGTTCAAAAATCTGTATCAAATTGTTTACTCGATTTTTTACATCCCCAAAACTTATAAAGTATTTATTTGATATTAAATCAAAACAGTCTTAGAGTAAGACTTTAAAATGGGGTTAACTCCATTTAAACAAATAAACTAACAATAATTCAAATAGGATACAAATTAAAGCAATAAAACTACAATTGAATGTAACAACGATGGTTTTTATATTTTGAGCATTTGCTGAAAATGTAGTTTTTACCCTTGCTAACGCGTCTTGTCTATACCTTTCGGAGAAAATGAATTTAGAAATAAAATAATCAGAAGTTTTATATTTTTAGATTTATGTGGTTAATATTTAAGCAATAGCTCATCGTTTTTCAATGCGGTTCGACTGATATTTATGAAGATACGATATTTTCAATTCGATACTTTGTTACCGAAGATACTCATCCCTATTAACGAATTCAGCTTATAGCCTTACTTTTTCACTCTTTCTCTCTCTCTCTCGCTCTCTCTCTCTTTGCACCTTCTACTTGATATGCTCACAAAATCAAAGCAAACTCAAAAGCGCTTCAAAGCCAAAGACGACAAACGACTTCGTCTAACGCGGCGTATGAGTAATTTACTTGTGTGTGTGTGGCAAAGGTCAAGATAGCTGCTATAAACAACAAAAAGGTTGCCTTTCCTCAAGGGAGGCGTGGCACGAGTGGGGGGCGGAGACAATCGAAGGGCGATGGAGAGGGGGGGGGGGGGGAGTCAGAGAGGTCGTCGTCGTCTGCAGTAAAACTAAATCAAATAAATAATAAATGAAACGAAACGAATCAAATGCGAAATAAAAATCAATGGCACTCACCACTTGAATGAATTGGAATACACACACACACACACACACACCCACTGTGACACACACACACACGCACACATACTTGTATATATACATACTTGCCACATGTGCAATTTGCTTTTCGGTTTGATTTCAAATAAAATTGTGCTTCATTGAATCGAATTGAAGCAGCAAAAATGAAACGAGATGAGGCACAGTCTCATACACACACACACGCACACATATAGTACACACACACATGCAGTACACATACATTTAGAGAGACTGTTCAAATAAACGGCAGCTGCAGTTGAAGCTGAAAACGCCGCTTGCCTCGGCATTTGGTCAATTGCAATTAGAAGTCAGTGCAACAACAAGAAGCAGTAGAAGCAGTAGAAAAAGTGCCTGCTGCAGCACCAAGTTGTGCCTCCACGGCAGTGGAGTGAAAGAGAGAGAGAGAGAGAGAGTGTATGTGTGTGTATTTCTGACCCAAATATTGTACATTATGTGTTTATGTTCCAGCGTGCAGAGCAATGCAAGCAGGAGAGAAGAAAGCAGGCAAGGAGTGCAGAAAAAGGAATAAGGAGTACACAGAAAACAACTCCAAACGATGTGAAAAGCGTTACTGATCTTTTATTACTGATTTTTCTCAAGCTAGTAAGAAATACGTGATCGTACTTGAACCCTTATTAATTTTGCATTCAGCAAACATTTTCATCATTAGGTTTCTTTTAAGAATGTTGCAATTTAATAAAATATTTTAGACTACATATTTTAATTACAATTGATCCGCAGATACTCTCAATCAATCAATCGATCAATCAATCAATTAAAAACAGTTCAGTAATAGTGCAATTTCTTAACTCGATTACGAAATACTTGATTCAAGTACGATTTTTCAATTCGTTCTCCATAAATATTTTGACTAAGATTTATTTAGTGGAATCAAATGTTTTCGACCTTTTCGACTCTTTAATTAATTACTCTTAATTTACAAATAATGTCCTAAAATCATGTTGAAATCATAAATAAGAAACCTATAATATTAAATGATTTTATTATTTTCTGTGTACTTGAAGGAATACATACTATAATTGAAATAAAATCATATTTTGGTTCTGTGTAGGCAGAGAAATCGAGAGAGTAATAAGCAGTGGTCAGTGGTTATGTGTGTGTGTGTGTGTGTGTGTGTGGGTGTGTGTGTGTGGGTGTGTGTGTGTGTGTGTGTGTGTGTGAGTCTGTGTCTCGTAGGGCGGTTGTGAAATTGCAACACTTGAAAAGTTGAAAATGTTTGGCGAACTTGTGCAAAAGTTCGAAGAGGCAACATCAATAACAACAACAGCAGCAGAGAGGCTGAGGCTGCAGCATGCCCCACGTCCCATGCCCCAAGTCCCACGTCCCACGCCCCACGTCCCATGCCCCATTCCCAACTAGCAATGCCAACTAGCAGCATTACCTCCCAAATGAGCTACCTGATAATGACGTTGCTCTGCCTTCCCCTTTAGAAACCCTTCCTTCCATTCTCTCCTTACTTTGGCTTCTTCGCAGAGTCCAGCAATAATTAGTGCAAACAATTGCGCCATTTGAAACTCGACTTGCAACGCGCCACAATGCGGCAAAGTTTCCGCCTGCCACGCGGGGAAAGGGAAAGAGGCAAAGAAAGCAAGAAAGAAAGTTGCCACCCTTCACAACAGACAAACAAAATAAAATCCAAGACAACGCCAACCAAGAAAACATGAAGCATATTTCTTTTAGGTCTCGTCTAAGTTGTCAAGCATCCAAACCGGATATCGGTTCTTGGTCCTCGATTCCCGATTTCCGATTCCCTGACTCGATTTTTTGTTGTCGTCGGTATCAGTAGAAACCTTGTTGTTGTTGTCGCCACCGCCAGGGTTGCCATAGTTTCTCAACTGCTCATTAAAATGAATAACAATATATTTGCTCTTCTTTTTTTTTAATGTTTCCCTCTTTTGTGCTTTTCCCTGACTCGTGTTTGGTATTAGGTTTAGGGGTCCGAACGAAGCTACCCTTTGATTTGTCCCACGCAGGAAAAAAGAAAATCCTTGCCTAGGGTTTGCAGGGTTTCTCATTGACTGATATTTATAGATGCACATAAGGAAGACATAGTATAGATATAAAAAAAAATAAGGAAGGGGAGAAACAAATTGTTTCTTTTTCTTTAATTTAAGATATGAAAATGTTCTCAATATTTTTTAGTCACATGAGTTAAAATCGATATAACTGATGTCGATAGATATCACGATAAATATTATCTTGTCTATATTTCAGCAGTACAATTTAAAAGTTAAACAAGTTATGTGCTTCAAATTAACAAGAAACGTAATTTAAAATATCAAATTAACATAAGTGATATAAATTTACGTTTCAGCTGTGCAAAAATATCACATTTCCCTAGGGAAAATAATCAAATGACGCTATAGTCAATTATTACATGATTTTCTTTTTCAATATTAAAAACTATTTTTTTTTATTTTTATTTGTTATACCTGGTCAAAGGTATGGAATTATTATTATTATTATTATAGTTATTAAAGTTGAGTTTACCGATTATTTGGCGAATTCAAGAACTTGGCGTTTTTAATCGTTTATCGATATAGATTATCAACGAATCGTACAAACTTATACATTTAAGTAATTTCTTACTCAATTCTCATAGTTGTTGATTATACAATACATATTTTGCATGCGTTTTAAAACATTTTTCAAGCATTTCTTAGAGATCTGTTTGCTGAGCTCTACGATAGCCAACCAGTTATCGATTTGTTATCGTATCGAAACTTGAATTATGAAATTATTCAACAATTTGAAGATAGTTTTAAGAATTGTTTAAGAATATTTCGATTTCGCTTACATTTATCGATATTTCCACTATCGCTCAGCTCAGCAATCGATAAACCCTGCACAGTTTCTAAATAACTAAATGTACATATAACTTACCCTGTAGTTGATTTTTTGACCGCAGTTCAATGTGTTTAAATTCCATTTCCTTCTCCTCAAACAATATGTCAATTCTTCGATTTGGCTACAAATGTTTGAATTTTTGATAACACGTCAAGCTCAAGTGCAGCCACAATTTGACAGTTAATCCGAAGATCCTTTTGGCCTTTGGCTAAACGAGTGTATTTAATCGATTCCCTATTGTTCCATTGCTGCGTGTCAAATTCCTTTTTGCACCTACTATACAAAGAAATGAAGAGAAAATGTGAAATGTGACAAAACAAGCTAAGCACTTGAGCATTTAGATTACTTTTTAGTTTGTAGCTAACGCAAATACAAATACAAAACAAACACACAAATGGACACACACACGGACAAATGGACGGACAGACAGACAGCCAGGCAAAAACAGTGAAAATATAAATAAAATTGAATTCATTTATTTGCCTAGCTGTTTTCAATAATTGAATTATCCAAGCAAAAACATTTTCACAACAAATTAAAAACTCGACAAAATAAACACACGCACACACACACACACACAGTTAGACAGAAAGTCATGTTATAAACATCCATCATCCACATTTCGCTCACTCTTCAAACTTTGCATACATCAAATAAAATAAAATATTTATGAATATTTTTCTCCTCAATTCTCAATTTATTGCATACGTTTTATCTTCTTTATTATTATTATTATTATAATCTCTCTACCTTTCTCTAACTCATTTTGAGCAACAATACAACAACAAAAACAAATACAACAATTACCGATAAACAACTGCAAATTTGTTAACTTTTATCGATATTAGTTTAAAACTTACAAAAAAAAAAAAAATTCTCTATATATATTTAAAAAAAATTAACAAATCGATGTTTTGTACACTTTTATTTTATAATTTAAGCAACAAAAACATATATTTAAAGAAAGAATATCAACAGAACGATACAACAATAATAATTAAGAAATCAATTTAAAACACGTAACTAACAATTGAATTTTCTCTTTTACAAAAACCCCCTTCAACAATTTCTCCATTCACAACATTTCTGCTGCGGACTTTGTGATTGAAATCGAATTTGGGAACTCAACAGTCGTGTTTCGGTAATGCGCGGCCAGGTGATAACTCCCCAGGGTCTGGGCATTGTTGGCATTCGCGTCTCCGTGGATCGCGACTCACGTTTCGGCTTCACACTGACACGACAGGGCGGCTGGTAAGTAATTATTTATATATGAAAACTATATACGACCTAGAACCAGGGACCGTAAATAATGATTATTTTTATTTGTTTAACTAAAAAAATCACACACTTCTAGTGGACCTAGAAAAAAATGGTTTACACCAAAATCTTTATTTTTTCTTAATCTCTGCGTTTCCGTCATGATTTTTAAATTTATGATTTTTACGTTTTTCTTCAATGATAATAATTATTTTTGAGTAATTTTATAAAACTTAGACCGTAATCATTATTTTTGATAAAAAAAAAATAAAACTCAAAAATAATGATTATTTATGATTTTTACTGTTTTCTTCACTGATAATAATTATTTTTGAGTAATTTTTTAAAACTTAGACCGTAATCATTATTTTTGATAAAAAAAAAATAAAACTCAAAAATAATGATTATTTATGATTTTTATTTTTTTCGCTCAAAATAAATTTTTTTTTTCTAAAATTTTTTTAAAAAGATTTTTGAGCAAAAAAAAATAAAAATAATTTAAAATATATAATAAATAAATTATTTAATTTTTTTTAAAATAATTTTAGAAAAAAAAAAAAAAAGCTGGGAGGTAGCTTTAGGTTCCATTTATAAGAATAAAAAATAATATTGGCAAAATATTTATCCCAGAGGCCGTAAATTACTGTTGAGTTTTATTTTGAGCGAAAAAAATAAAAATCATTTGAAATATATAATAAATTAATTATTTTATTTTTTTTTTTAAAATTTTAGAAAAAAAAAAATTATGCTGGGTGGTAGCTTTAGGTTCCATTTATAAGAATAAAAAATAATATTGGCAAAATATTTAACCCAGAGGCCGTAAATTACTGTTGAGTTTTATTTTGAGCGAAAAAAATAAAAATCATAAATAATCATTATTTTTGAGTTTTATTTTTTTTTTGATCAAAAATAATGATTACGGTCTAAGTTTTAAAAAATTACTCAAAAATAATTATTATCACTAAACAAAATTGTTAAAAATTATAATATAATCATTACTATGTAATTTTTATTATATAACTTATAATGATTACGGTCCCTGCCTAGAACTAATATATAGAGTTCTCTGAAAAGCTTCAAGCACGAATTTGCAAGAATATTATTTATGGGATCAACTTAATTTTTAGTATAAATTAGCTATTAATAAAATAAGAATGAATTTCCCGCAACAACCATCTATCGATTAAGTTGCAACTTTCAATTTATTTATAGACATATGTACATATAAATATTTTGAATCTATTTATTTTCCACTTGGACATATAATATTGCTAAAATCTTGAAAAAATGCGCATTTAAATCTATTATTATCAATTTATTGTCAATCAGCTGGTCAATCCTTCAATCAGCATTAGAATTTATAGAATTTGATATTTGCTCGAAAAATGAATTTGCTGCAAAAGTGAAAACATACAGGGATGCCACAGAAATCGCAGCTTTTTAGCGTTTTGCGTTTTCAATAACCTTTTCAAACTAGACTAAGGGTTGACACCTTCTCAGATTAAATAATCCAGGGGTTTGTTTTATATAAAAATTGATTTTATTTAGCTAAAAAAAAATTTTAAAGTAATTGGCACGACAAAATAAATATTACTCGACAACTCTAGCAACTGTCTGCCATTAGTCTTTCAACACTTCGTGACAAATGTTTTCACAAATTGCACAATAATTTAAAGATTTTTTTTGGTAAAACTTGATTTACCTCAAAAAAACTTATTTTTAATGCTTAATTTAAAGAAAACTGAAGTTGTTCCATAAAAATTTTAAATAAATATAAAAATATCCAAAATTAAAATCTTACAACTTAATGCACTCAAATCTTTGCATAAGGCAAACAAAGTTAAAAAATTTAGTAATCTTGTTCAATTGGTTGCCTTTGAGGCAGCTTGGCCAATGCAATTTTAATTTCTTTTTTTTTTTTTTTGGTTGATGCGACGACGGCCCCGTTAATCTTCTTGGCGAACTTCAAATGCAAATTACTTACGTATGAGTAATTTTTCATAATTTGTCAGCCAGTTGGCGCTGTTGGTTGGTCCCACTGTTCCACTGTCCGACCGTCTGACGTGTTTTGGTCTTGGCCAGCTGCTTGGGCTTTTTCTTGATTACATTTCGTTAATAGAATTTTGTTGGGCGCTGGCCAAGTGCGCAGTCGGATAAAATAAGTTATCACTTTTTAATTAAATCTTTCACTTTGATGTGACCCCTCCGACAGTGGAACCTACAGACGGACAGACAAAGCAAGGGAGAGTGAGAGAGAGAGAGACAAAAACAGACTTCAGCCTTGGTCGAAATGTGGTTTTCACTGACATTTTTATTTTGCCCAATCTAAACTTACTTTGCGTGTTTTGTCAAGTTGAAACAAGTCAGAACTTGCAGCTGGCAGTTGGCAGCTGACAACTGACAAGTCTACAAGTGAAACCACATGAAATGTCCTTGTTAATAGCTAACCAAAACTACAGGGTATACTGAAAACAAGATAAAACCATTTATCTCACAATCATTTTCAATAATAAGCCACATGAAAATCAAGTTGACAAATGCTTAAAAACATTAAAACTATCAGTGCCTTAAGTAGCTTTAACTTATCTCTGAGCACTGGTTATACATATTTTGATCAGGGTACTAGTCCCAAAAATCAAAAATACATTTAAAATGTCATTCGCCAAAGTTGCTTAATCATTTCAAATCAAAAGTACGAAAATGGGAAAATAGAAAATGGAAATGTAGATAAAAGTGATGAAGGATTGAGAGGGCGAGAGAGAGGAAAGGAGAGTAGGAAGATGAATCCAATCCAATTCAATCCAATATATCTAATATAAATATTTTTGCAGTTGTTTTTGGTAAAAAGGATTTCCGTTGTTCACAGACCAAAAGCAGCAGCAGCAACATTATTGTTGTTGTTGTTGTTGTTTTGACATTTTCTTTTTGCCTAGGCAAGTGTGTATGTTCGGGTGTGTGTGTCTGTGTGTGTGCTGGCCAATTTAAATAAACATTTCGCACCCGCTTTTGCCTTGCTGCTGCTGCTGCTGATTTTATTATGTCCAACAACAACAGACACATAAAATCTGTGCAACAGACAGACAAACTAACTGTCTGATGATTATTTGTGTTTACTTTACACACACACACACACATACACACACACAAACAGACAGACACACAGACACAGACAGACACGTTGACGCGTCGTTTGCTTTGTTCAAAATAAAAGTATAGCATACTTATGTGGGTTGATTTTGATGCTGTTGCTAGGGGTTGTCTATGTTAGTGAGTGTGTGTGTGTGTGTTTTTACCTACTGTGCCATAATTTCTCATTAGCCCAGTGGCCGTTAAATGCCGCTAACGTTGACCATTTTTCACAATTGTTGCTTTGCTGTTGCTTGAATTTTTCCCATTCTTTCAGTTTTGCTTTTCTGCAATCAACAACAACGTAAACAATTATAAAAACACCAACTGTCTCTGTCTGTGTGTGTGTGTGTGTCTGTCTTAGCCCAAGAAAGCATAAAATCACAAACATGTCCTGATTTTCTGTTGCCTTCTGTGCATGTCCTTTTTGCTTCCCTCTCTCTCTCTCTCTCTTTCTCTCTCCTTTTCCTACTTTGTCAGAGCTTCTTAATGCCTCAGATTCTTCAGTTTTTTATTTACTTTTATTATGACTACTCTGTTGTTTTTGTTTTTACATCTTCCCCCCTCCCTCTCTCGCTTTCTCTCTCTTTATCTTCCTCTCTTTGTGTCGTATTTTTATACTCGTTACTTAAAAAATAAGTAAAAGGGTATATTGTATTCGCTGCAATGTATGTAACAGGGAGAAGGAAGCATCTCCGACCCCATAAAGTGTATATATTCTTGATCAGCATCAACAGCCGAGTCGATTTGGCCATGTCCGTCTGTCCGTCCGTCTAGGTCCGCCTCGATCTCAGAGACTATAAGAGCTAGATCAACCAAATTTGGCACACGGACTTCTATAAACCCCACGCAGATGAGGTTTGTTTTAAAATTTTGCCACGCCCCTTTCCGCCTTCGTAAATCGCGAAAAGCCACCACGCGCACAGTTTTCAACATATTAGGATTTTTTACTAATTACCGTTAACTACTATTATTACCAATGATCCTTCTATTTAAGTAAGTAACGGGTATCCTATAGTCGGGAGCTCGACTATAGCCCACTTGTTAAGTTTTCTTTTGTGTTTCTTTATTTTTTTATTGCTTTGCTTATTTTTGCGTTGTCTTCAGCTACATTCTCACTTTCAGCTTCGCAATAATTTCTGTTTATGTTCGCATTATTTTTAGCTCAATATACGGAGTATACATGGCAACTACATGGGGGTTACATGATGTGCTAGGGAAGAGTGGAGAGTGGAGAGTTGAGAGGGAAGCGTGTTTTGGGCTTATGCAGCTCGAAGCACAGTGCTCTATAAAATTAAATGTGCAGCCTTCAAAGCCTTAACACACACAGTGAGCAATGAAAATATTGCACCATCGCATGCTATAAACTAAATGATTTTCCCCCATTCGCATTTGCCGTTTTTCATTTCCCATTCGTATGCTCATTGTGTCCGATAAGGTTATAAATGTAAGTCCTTTAGCTATGCGATGAAAAAGTACAGTGGGAGAGAAGTGTAGAGAGAATCAAGAGAGGGTTGGAGTAGCCTGAAAAGAGACGAACAAAAATAAGGATGCACATACTTTATAGAACGCAACGATGCCAATTCAAACCTTCTAGCTCTTACCGTTTAGGCTCAGCGTTGATAACCATCTGCATCGTCATTGCTAGTCAGGACAAAAAGTTGTATATATAGTAAATAGATCTTCTACAAATTTAAAAATATCGGGTAGAAAAATCTATCGTCTCTAGATCGAAGATAAAAAATACAATACACCTCATTATTTATTTTTCAAGTTACGGGTATAACAAGCTATATTGCGATAAGTTGATCGAGTCAGACTCTTTTGGTCGATGTTTCTGTTCCTATGGCATTAACCACACACATATGACTATACATGTGTATGCATGTTGCCATAATTTTTGTCGCCACTGTTGCTTGCTGTTAATTCAGTTTGCCGTTGTTTTTGTCGTTGTTGTTGTCGTTGTTGTCGCTGTTTCTCTTAATGTTCGCGCGAGTTTGTTTTTATGACTTTGTATTTATAATGTTTATTTCAATTCTATGTCCTTATTAAGCTTGCCACACACACTCACACACACACACACACACACTCCCGCACAACACAACATGCTGCTCATTGTTGCTGTTGTTATTATGGCCATTTTTAGTACCTTTTTATAACCTTTACCCTGTAATGTGTGTTAAAGGGTGTATAACTAATTCTTAGAATTGTGTGCAGCATGCACAATTTTGACCTGGTTTTAAGTCTAGCCGTAATGTGGAATAGTAGAGGGTAGATAAATAAGCTGAAAATATTGAGCAGCTTTTTAAAGTCAATTATCAGTGGAGTTTTTAATATTTTTTGTTGTTTTCACTATTTCCATTCACTTCTCTAAAATTTAATTGATTTACTTCTCTCCAACACTCGTTTCTTTTATTTTTAACGTACGTTTTAAATCTGTTCTCACTTCGCTTTTCTTATTGGTGTTCTTCTCGTTCTTCTCTCTTCACTTCTGCCTTTGCTTCTCTTCGTTCTGCTTCTTTCAGCTAATCACTTTGAACTTTTCCTTTCGCTTCTTTTGCCTATTTGTAAAGACATTAAAAATATTAACAGCGTATGCTCAAGTCGAGTATACCCTTGACTTTTGCTCTTTCTCTGTTGGTTTTGTAGCTCAGGTTATTATCGGTTTTTTGTATTTCATTTTTTATTTTTATTTTTTAAGCTTTGCTCCATTTGCTGTCCTGTTGCTTGTTACAATTGTTGTTGTCCTTTGACATGCATTGTTTGTTGTTGTTGTCGTTGTTGTTGTTGTTGTTGTGATTATCATTAGTGTTGTTGTTGTGGTTGTTGCCATTGTTGCTGTTGTTGGTGTAGTAATAAAGGTAATAAAAGTCATTATATTGTGCAGCAGAGCATTATTGTCGTTGGTATTCTTTGCTTCTTTTTATTCTTTTTTATTTGCAATGTATTATTAGAGGGTATGTGAAAGGGTGTGTGTGTAATTCTTGACATTACTATTTTATTACTATCCCGTATTCCTCTCCCTTTCCCTCCCCTCTCGCTGACCACCAACTGCTGCTGTCCTTCTATGCCTGCCATATTGCATTCAATTGCAGATAAATGTGTTTCCTTCTCTGGCTATGTGTGTTTCTATGTGTGTGTGTGGCCTGCATAACTGTTATAAAACCCACAACAATTCCAATATCGAACAACAACACAGCGAATAAAAATGGAAAACAACTTTTGAAGCGTGACAACATTTAAATTAAATTAGCAAAAATTGTAACAAATCCATTTCCATGTTATACCCTTGCAAAGGGTATTCTAATTCTGTCACGTCATGAGTAACGCATTAAAAAAAAGGGCGCAACAGACGTTCCATAAAGTAAACATAAATAGATAGATAGATAGATAAATATTTTTTATTTATTTATTTTCTTTTTAATATGTTTTTCCGTGTGAAATTGTTGTGAAATTGACTGTTTAAATTCGTTAAATTTCAGTTATAATTAGTTTTTTATATCTGACTAAATTTTTTTTTATAAATGATGAGAAGTTCTCCCAACGCTTCTTTAATATATTTTCGAACAAGATGATAATTATTATCATATAATTGTCATAGTTGTTAATCCCTTATAAAACCAGGGCATTCAATCCTCGTGCTGACGATGATTTCCCTTTCTTGTTTTTTTTTTTCAGTTGCTGTGTGTTTTGCGCTTATTTATTGAAATGTTTATAAATGTTTGTTGGGGATTTTCTTTTTTTTAATTTAATGTAATTATTTTTTTTTTAATTAAATTATTTTACCACAATAAAAATTGTCTATGCAGCCCCGACAATTACATATAACAATAATATAGATGTGTAATGAAATCGATATCCCAATTTCACAGCTAAATTGCTCGGCCAGGTGTAGAATGCAGTTTTCAATAGCAACGTCGAATTGTTTGCGGCAATTTGTGGCATGTTGCGACTTCCCAATTCTCCCTTCCGTACTCTTCCCCTTCCTCTCTTTCTCTTTCTCTCCCTCCCAGGGCACAAACACAATTAAAAATCACATTAATTAAATATTTCCAAAGCAAAAGTTTTGCCATTTCTTAAGCTTTCTGCGCGACTTGACTTGCCTTGCCTTTTTCGAGCTAGACAACAATTGTTGTTGTTGTTGTTTTCCCTTTGTTTTTTCCCTTCCACAGTCTCATCTTTCTCTTTTTTTTTTCGTATTCGTATTCCATCTGTTGTCGGCCAGCAAAAGTTTTTCGCAACTTTTCTTACGCCAATGCGAAAAATACTTGCAATAATGAAGGCGGCCCTCGCCAATCGCCATCATTATATTTAATGCGGCTAACGCATGACCCAAAGGCGTCGTTCAAAGGGGGGCTGAAGTGGTGCCAGAGGGGCCAACAGAGGGGTTAAGGTCTTAACTTATGCTCTAGCAATTGTTTGCTGCTCTTGTTTTTATTGTTGTTGTTGCTTTTCGGCCAAAACCTAAAGTTTTTCAATTTCAACAAACAATTGAGGTATTATCTTCTCAGGGGCAGCAAAGAGAGAGCTCGTTGGTCAGAGAGGGGATGGAATGATGGAGGCGATGGGAGGGGCTGCATAATTCTCAGCTCGTGCGTCAAAAACACAGATGGATGCAAGGGCAGGGGGCAGTTCAGTCATTAGAGGAGGGGGAAACGAAAGGAAAGGAAAGGGAGTTTCCCAGAAGTTCATTAAAATATTAATTTGCATGTTTTGTGCCGTGAAATTTGCTGCACAACTTTTTCCACTAATGTCGAGGAATATGTGTGTGTGTGTGTGTGTGTGTGTAAGGGTGGGTGATAAGGGTTGAGTATTCGTGTTTGTCGTGACACGAAAATTAGATATCAAAATAATTGTAATTTTAATTGTATAATAATTCTATTTTAATTTATATTTAATATAAATATAAATTTCATTATACCCTACCTTTTTTAATTAATAAAGTATATGTATATCTATGTATACAAAGTAATTATATTAATATAATACAATATTTTACAATTAGAGGTACATACAATTTTAATTGTAAATTTAAATATATTTGAAGTGAATGTATTTAATATTTCTATTAATAAAATCAAGCTCTGCCTACCATTTTGAGTTACAAGAAATATGTTTAGATATGTAGGAATATTTCTTATACAATATAAGCTCGTAAAATATAATCGAATAATCATATAATAATTCTTTCTCCTATTCTCTCGTTTAACAGGTTTGATGTGCTGGTGAATGGCGGTGGTGCAGTTACCCTGCAGTTCCAGCGTTCACCCTTCCGTCCACTCACCCGCACCGTTTTCGTGCCCTGGAATCGAATTGTGGTGCTGCCACCGGTGCAGATGCAGCTGAGCGACGACGACGAAACCACCAGTCGCAATATCAAGTAAGTGGCCCAAAAATGTGGTGCAATTGTGGTGCAGACGACACACTTTCACTTCAACTTTCTCTGACACTGACACTGACACTGACACCGATACTTTGTTAATGTATTTCTCGTAGGGTGGCACCATTAAATCCGGCTTTGACATTCTTGAACTCGATACATTATCATACGGCCGATGAGGCGAATGACGCGAGCAAAGTCTGCATGGATCATGATCACGAGAAGCTCAAGCCACAATTGATTAGCACCTGGATGCCAAATGGAGTCGGAGCCATGCCCGGAAAGCGGGTTATCTTTGCCGAGACACAGGTGAGTCTACAATTATGCTAATCTTTAACTTGTACTTAAACTTTGAGTGAGCTCCTTTCCATGTTCCACTTCTGCATTTACATGATTTCGACTTTAAATTTTTACCTGACATTCTCCACTTCATTTCTGACTCATCCTTAGCTTCCCCTACGTCTATCTCGCTCTCGCTCGCTTGGCCTCCGTCTCTTTCTAATGCCACTCCTAATTAGCGGTCCTGGCAGCAGCTGGACTCTGCGTAGTTTTAATTAATTTAAAGTTCGCCTTAATGACATTATAACTTTGCATCTAACAGCATCCCAGGCACAAGCGCACACATTAATTCTCCACAGAGAAACAGTAAGAGAGTGAGACAGAGAGAGGTGGAGGAGTGAGTGAGAGAGTGAGAGAGCAAGAGAGCATTACATTTAATTGCTGCATTCGACCCGTGTGCCAGCTGTGCTTTCAAGTCGACCACAAGGCTTAATAACCAACTCACTTAGTGGCAGCGACAATTGTAATGTTCATTCTCATTCTAAGCCCATTCCCCCTCTCCCTCTCCCTCTCTCTCACTCACTTGAAGTTTGTCTTCTCTGCATTTTTTAGCTCATTTTGTAAATTTGCCAACTTTTTACCTATTTCCTTTGAGTTATGTGTTCTTGTCACAGCCTCATCTTCATATTTCTTTTCTTCCTTTGCAAACTGTCTCTATGCTTTTTAGTTTTCTACAACTTCCTCATGCACTTTTTAATTGTAGTCTGCCTATTGTGTGAGTGGAGTGAGTTCTTTTTCCCCTCTTGATTTCTGAGTTTCACATTAGGGACCTCAATTAATTCAACTTACCCTTGCTTGGCATCCAAGTGTAATTTGCTTCTTAGTTTCTTAGTTTTCTTCTCTTTTCTACATTGTGTCCTATGTCCAATACTTTTACTTCTTAAAAATGTCTTTAACATTCCCTATCTCCGAAGATTCTCTTGATTAATTGGGGATTCCCCTGTTTAAAACATTCCCCTGCTCTTTCTTTTTCGGGCTCTCCGAAGAATGAACTTTCTTTTATTCCTTTTCCGAACTAGATCACTGACTCTTCCCTGACTCTCTTCCACAGATTGTGCAAGAATCGATTCAAATTCCCGGCTCGGACTTGCACCTCACCTACCAATCATCCCAGGCCTCGGGCTATCTGAGCATTGTACGGATGCGTTTGACCTCGGAGACGATACCAAAGACCTTGACCCATGTTCACGTGGGCGTTGAAATCGAAGGAGCTCTCCATGTGAAGACCTACGAGGCCGATCCGAATCTGATTCACACGTTCGCATGGAACAAGCGCAATGTGTACAGGCAAAAGGTTTATGGGGTGACCATCGCACGCATTTCCGTGGGTTACCAGCACAACACGTGCCAGACTCCGGTCTGGATAACGCAGACGGCCAAGTTGCAGGGCTACGATGTGGACATCTCGGACATTGGTGGCTGGGGACTGGACATCCACCATCACTACAACTTCCATGAGGGCATCCTCCAGAAGGGAGACGGCAGCACTCTCCACATGAAAGAGTATCCACGCACCGTTAAGGTCGTGATGGGCACGGGATTACAGCGACCCCTCAATTGTCCCGATTACTGCAATGGCGTTGCCAAGGATGCCAAACTGTTGACGCCCATTGCCTTGGCCACGGGCCCCGATGGCAGCCTCTATGTGGGCGACTTTAATCTGGTGCGCAGGATTACACCCGACGGCAAGGTCTTTACCATCCTCCAATTGAGCGCTACCCAAGTTTCCTATCAGTATTATCTGGCCGTCTCCCCGGCCGATGGACATTTGTATATTTCGGATCCGGAACGTCATCAAATTCTACGTCTGTTGCGTCTGGAGAAGGTCAAGGATCCGAGTATTAATAGTGAACCCGTTGTGGGCAGCGGTCAGCGCTGTATACCCGGAGATGAGGGCAACTGCGGAGACGGGGGAGCTGCCCTCCAAGCGCGTCTCTCACATCCCAAGGGTCTGGCAATTGCCGCCGATCGCACCATGTATATTGCCGATGGCACCAACATCCGAGCCGTCGATCCCAAGGGCATTATTCACACTCTCATCGGACATCATGGTCACCACAATCATTGGAGTCCAGCGCCTTGTTCCGGCACTCTTATGGCCAATCAGGCTCAACTCCAATGGCCCACGGGCTTGGCATTGAGTCCACTCGATGGATCTCTGCACTTCATCGACGATCGTCTCGTGTTGCGTCTGACGTCCGATATGAAGATCCGCGTTGTGGCTGGAACTCCGCTGCACTGCAGCAACAATGGTCAGGATAGTCGCGTCAACAAGACGGCAACGGATAATGTCCTTGGCACCGTTCTGGCCATGGCCTTTTCACCCTTTGGAGATCTTTACATTGCGGACAGCGATTCGAGGCGCATTAATTCCATACGCGTTGTGGACACAGCTGGCAACATGCGTTACTTTGCTGGCAAACAGGAGGGCACTGGGTGAGTACACTGCGAGAAAATTGTATTGTAGATTCACAAAATTTCAGTGTCAAATTTCTGAATGATTCTGAGAATTCTTGATCCGGTTATGATATTTAAGAGGGGTTTTGAAATTCTTAACAAGCGTGCACAAAAAGTTTATGGGATTCAAAAATTGTACGAACTTGTTTTATGAGTCGAACCACTTTATGTTTAAGAGCGAAACAGTCTTAATTTAATATATATTTTTCTTGATATAGGAATTTTGCTCTTATTTTGAACGTTTAACGGTCGCTTAAGCTATCAAGAGCGATTCACTCTGAAAGTTAGAAATTCTAGAGTGAAACGGGATGAATTCAAGAACATTTAATATTTTTTTGATTGAACGATGCATTTTTCCGAGTGTTATCTCTCGCCCTGCCTCTCATGTTCTCTCTCTTTCACTCAGTTTGACCCTTTGACCCATTGATAGGGTCCCCGCCCTGCCTTTCATCCTGGTGGGTAACTTGTTTATGCGCATATTTGACCCAATTATCAAGGGAGATTCAACTTCGATATTTGCATTTTGGCAAACGATAGCAGCACATTTGGGTGGTTGGGTGGTTGGGGGGTTGGTGGTGCACTGACATTGCAGCATAAATAATAAAAATGCAGCTGCTGTTGCAACAAATTTTGGCAAATGCACCAAAAGTCGGCTATAAATGAAATGGCAACAGGGACAGCTTTATATATATAAATATATATATATACATATATACACATATACTGCATGTGTGTGTGTTTGTATTTTAGTGGCAATCTCAATCGATATGTCGCTCTGAGAGTTTACTTTATTTGACTTGATTAAAACGCTTTTTAAAGCATCACAAACGTTGACCAAAAAATTAATTGGAATTTCGAACATTTTGGGGATTTCCCCATTGGCAATGTGTGTACATATATAAATCCATGTGTATGTGTGTGTGTGTGTTGGCCACATAGGCACTCGGGCTATTTGCACAATGTGCTGTTGTTGTCGTTCAGGCAGATTTGCAGTTTGTAGAACAATAAACAGTGTTGGCAAGTGCATGAAAATGCCAATGCCAGAAAATAACACAATTTTCACGCTTCTATGGAGCACTGTATAAATTCTTAAATTGACGCCATTTCCCTAGTTACAACAAACGATAAGTCGATTAATGTCATATTTAATAAAACGTTTTTGATAAAATTGATATGTACATGAAGAAAATGGACATCAGTGTTGTAAAGTGCCATACAAATGAATTAGTGTTGGGCAAGAACAAAATGTGAATTAGGCCAGCCAATGAATTCTTATAGACAGTGCCTGTAACTGTTCGATCATCTATCTCGTTCTCTATATATCCTTCTCCCTCTCACGTTGTCTCTTTCTCTTCTGTCTCCCTCTGGGGACTCGAGTGAAGCACAAAAATGTTGCCAACTAAAGCAATTAATTTGGTTCGCTGCTTGTCTGAGACTGCCCCGAGCGAGCAGCAAGAGAGAACTAGAAAGAGACAGAGAAAAAGAAAGAGAGAGGGCACACACACACACACACAGAGTGGCACAACAAATACGTGTGTGTGTGTGTGTGTTTGTGTGCAATATTATGCAGTGGCAGTTTATTTAATCTAATAGAATTTCTATGGCGCACAATTTGATGGACTAAACTGATGAGTTGGGATGAGTAGGGGTTAAACGGGCAGTTAGGGGTTAAAGGTTGGGAATGACGCAGGTGCTGCCAAACTGTGAAGCAGTTTCAGTTTCAGTTTTTTTCTTTTTGCCCCTTTAACTGTTACTGCAGGAGGGGGCGTGGCAGACGCGGCAGACGTGGCAAAGTAATTAGCAGACACCGCAAAACGGCGCGCCAACGACAGAAACTATAAATCAACCTTTTTATAGAGGAGTCGCCTTTGTAAAATGGGTTGAGGGGGGAAGAGGGGAGAGAGGGGTGCTTAAGGGGTTCGGCTGTTTGGCGATAAGCAAGCAGCAAACGAGAAACTCTGCACTTTACTTTTAGACTGTTTATCGAACAAACAATGTCATCATAAATACGCGTCCAAGTCACACACCCTTTGGCCATCCTACTCCTGGCCTCGCCCCTCCGGCCTGGGCTCTTGGCAAGTCCTGGGAAAGTTGTAGGAGTCTGAAGGCGTGGTCCGCGACATGTAAACGATGCCTGCGCCATAGATAACGACAACAACTGGCAGCAGTGGATGGTCTGGGATGGTTTTCTATGGTTTGGGATGGTTTAGGATGGTTTGGGATGGTTGGGTGGCTTAACGCTCTAAGCATTTCCTGTTGCATTACTAACGCGCTCTTTCCTCTCGCTCCTCTTTCTTCCATTTGTAGCACCCAAACCTGCGATTGTGCGATTGGAAACGGCAGCAATGGCTCCGCGGCGAGTGGCTTGACGGTGGGCAATGGTGGCGCTTATTCAACGACCGTGAATCCGACACGCAATAATGGCGGCACCACGCCAACGACGCCATCTGGCGGAAACGGAAATAATGGCAGCTCAGCCAATGCCAATGGCATCAACCTCGGCATCATCAACAGCAGTGGCGCTTGTGTCTGTGGTGGCTCAGCTCTCGCTGGTGCCGGGCTCGGTGGTGCCGCTGGCGGTGGCGGTGCCAACGCGGCAACTCTGGCTGGCATTGTCGCTGGCGGCAGTTTGATGTCCACGGGACCCACAACCACCACAACGGTCCTTTTGGGCGCCAAGACAACAGCTGGCGCCGCCGGTTCCAATCTCAACTCCGGCGCCACCCTCAACGACGACGGCACTCTGAGCAATGCGGAGACTCTGCTCTCCTCCAACGCCCGCTTCCAGGCCATCTCGGCCATTGCTGTGGCCCAGGACGGCGTCATCAATGTGGCCGATCAAGGTGAGTCTAAGCCAAAAGAGCCCATTTTAACCAATAAGTCTTAAATATTGCATATTGATTAAGTAGCGAAGTGTGGAAAGACCAAGAGTCAAATGAGAAGTGAAAAGGAAAGAGCAGAGAGAAGTATGAAGTGAAAGAAGAAACGATAAGTAAGGCAAATGAAAGTGAGAGCTGCAATTGCAATTGTGTTGTCCATTGTAAAACTCGATATCAAAGCTGTTTGCTTCCAACTAATCATAAGTTGTTATAGTTCAAAGCTGGTGACAATTATGATAATAGTAGTTGGTCCTTTTTGGAGAACTGAGCACTTTCCCCTGAAGGGGGGAACGACCCTGTTAATGAGTTTTTTGTCATTGCCCTAATTCGTATAGCCTGTCAACCTTGGATGGTTCCCTTTCTATATCGCTCTCTTTTATACATATATGTATGTATGTATATGTTGTTACCATTTCGCTTTCTCTTTTTGCTTCGCTTGCAATTAACGCATACATTTTTCACACACATCTACACACGCACACACACATGTATTGGCTGTAAGCTTTTAATGAAGCTTATTTACGTTTCTCTCTTTCTTCTCTTCTCTCTCACACACACTCTCTCTGCATGTCTTCTTCGCTGTTTTTCTACCTGACCCTCCTCTACCCTTTAAGCACTATTGAATATCTTGTCTACACACACACACACTCTCTCACACATACACACACACACAGACAGCGCTTGATTAATGCATGCTCATAGAGAACAAAGTGGCCCGAGTGAAAGGAGAAATGGAAGGGAAAGTAAGGGGGTGTAGGGCACAAAATTAGAAGGTGTCGGTTTAGCGGATTTCACTTTTCTCAACCGTGGAGCAGGGGGGAGCAGGGGTCAGATCTAGTCATAGAGCGAGCATTACTTTCGCCAATTTCGCGAGTCGAGTTGGTAATAAGATTGATTTTCACTTCTCTCTCTCTGTCTGTCGCACACTCTAAGCCAGACAAGCCTCTTTCTCCCTACTTAGCACCCTCTACCTCTACCCTCCTTTCCTTTCCTTTCCTGTCCTTTCCTTTTCTTTCCTTCCTTTCCTTTTATGCTGGCAATCACTCACACGTGGCCAATGACGCCGTCGCCATCCTCAACTCAGCACTAGAAGCACAGGCAGGTGGCAGGCTGTATTTGGGGGTAGGGGGGGGGGGTGGTTGGTTTACGGGCTCGGATTCGGGCTGGACTAAAACTTGATTAATTATAGCCATTGATTTGCTTTCCACGGCTTCAGCTGCTGCTGCTGCTGCTGCCACTTCATTGACGTTGTCCGTCCTGCCTTTCATTAATTTGTGTTGCGCAGCAACATCCCTCCTACCCCCCCAACTCAGCCCCCTTAGCTGCTCTCTTCCCCTCTCCCTACGAGCTGCAACATCGTTAACGTCGTCGTCGTCGCCGTCGCCGTCGTCTGTCGAAATTTATTAATTACATTTTTGGTCTTATAAAATTACGTTTTGCTAATGCACTCAAATTTATACCTTGCCACGCCTCCATCCCTCCCGCTGCCACTGCCTATTTCTTTCTATCTCTCTCTCTCTCACACACACTCTTTCTCTTTTCGCCTCTCGCTTTCGGCTGTTGTTTTTTGAGCTTTTGCTTTTGGCTCTTTGCTCGCTTTGCTTTTTCTTGCAGTTGTTGAAGAACTTTGGCTCCGTTATTTATTGGCGGCCATTTTGCTTTTGGTTAACTCTGCCTGTTACCTGGCTGTGTGTGTGTGTGTGCGTGTGTGCGTATGTGTGTGTGTGTGTGTGTGTGTTTACAACATCCTAATTTGTCCTGGTTCGAATTGTGACGGAAATTGGTTTCGCTTTTTCCTTGACTCTCAGCAACTGTGTTTCCCTTCTCCCTTTCTCTTCCTCTTCCTCTCCCTCTCTCTCTTTCACTCTCTCGCTTTAGCCATAATGGCCAATTACAACCTACGACAACAACAAGTTGTGACAATTGTTACAATTATGTTGTTGCGGCTGTTGCAATTGTTTTTGTTGTTGTTGCTCTTCTGATTGTTGTTGCTGTGGCTATTGTCGTTGTTACCATTGTCATTATTATTATTATTATTATTATTATTATTGTTGTTGTTATGTTTTGTGTTTTGCCATATGTCGCAAATTTAACTTCCGCTTTTCTTGCTCGCATTTCACAATTTTTCTTCTACTTTTCGAAATTCAAGCGAAAATACAAAGAGAGAAAATAGAATCTGAATTTGCCAAAAGGAAATGTAGCATTTTCCCCCAATTACAAGTATGTGTGTGTGTGTGTGTGTGTGTGTGTGTGCGAGTGCGAGTGTGAGTGTATTGCTTTTTGTCAATTTGTTTGCAGTTGTTGCCCTTCCTTCATAGAGAAAACTGACAAATTTCCATCAGTTTTCCGAGACGCACAGGAAATAAGCTTTCTCTCTCTTTCCTTCTCCCCTCTCTGCATTTACCTCTCTCGAAATATTTGTTTTTTATTTCGAAGTTGACAGCTCAAGAGTTTCTTTTGCCTATACTAAATAAGTGTATTCAATTTTTCACTTGTGATACCTTTAACATTATTATAAATAAAAAAATAATAATTTTCTTGTAGGAAGGGAAGTGCAGAGAGACCCAGAGAAAAAGATTTAACTATTCGACAAAAGAAAGAGATTTAGAGAGAGAAATAAATCAATTGCATGATATAGAATAAGATTCAGAGAAAGTGTATAGGAGAGGTAATAACGGATAGAGGGATCGCAATTAAAGCCTAGTTAGACGTCGATAAAGTTAGTGAGAGAAAAATAGAGAGAAATAGTTAATGAGACAACTTGAAAGTAGAAAAAATCTAGTGTAAAAGGAAAAAATTTAGAAATGCATAGGGAGAAGGCGAGGAAAATAAATGGAGACAGAACAGGAAAGGGAATGACTTAAAAAGAGAGAGAAAAATGAGAAAAGAGTTTCCTAGAGTGCCAATATAAGGAAAAGTGATAATTGTTAAAAACATCTATCGATAGATGGTATAAATTATAAGACCAAACTGTATATATTTAAAGAGAGAGATGTTCAGATACACAGTCGTCAAAGTACAGAGTGCGAGAGCAATTGGGATTGAAATGCCGCTTGGCAACACTACAACAAATGAGGCTTAAAACCAGCGAAGCTGAACGATAAACAATAAACGACCAACGAACCGATAGACCGATAGACCCACAAAAACCGAAAATACCGATACAATGTGAGTGTATGGGCGTGTGCCATAAAAACCCCACACAAACACACACATTTATAGTGTACAGAGTGGGGAGAGAGGAAGTGGGAGTTGTAAATAGTAGAAGTAGGGTAAAGGCGACACAATGGCAACAACCCCTTTTATAGAGAAGCGTTGAGCACAAACAAGTTGTTCACTTTATGGGGTCATTACCATTACATTACAATACATTATACCACACACACACAGAGAGAGAGAGAGAGAGCGAGAGAGAGGGGCGGGGGTCACGCCCCCGCCAACCTTTGGCATTGCATTGAAATTCGCTCGATTGCTGGCGATGTGCCAATGTCCTTTCTCTGTCCTTCTCCTCAAAAAGTACCCGACTTTCAGGTTCAGTTCCAAAATAAATCTAGTCAAGAAGTCGAGCGAACCCGACTGTAGGACACTCTGTACGTCTGTGTTCTCTTCTTTTTACTGTCTTTTTTCATGAAAATGTTTCAAATTTATTATTTGATTTCGATCTGAACCACGTTGTCCAGATTTCAAGGCTACAGCTTTTTTGAGAAACTCAAGAGACCCTCTTGTGATGTTCAAGTGTAGGGTCTAAAAATGAAAAGAAACGCGTGAAATTTCTCTACAAAATGAGACCCCATAATGGGCTATCTCTCTCGCTCACTCCCTCTCTTTCCTCCATCTTTTTCTGTCGCTTACTCAATTGCGCTGTGTTTCTGGGTAAATGAACTGTAATGCAATCAAATCAACACTGACAGGCAACCGCAACAACAACAACAACAACAGCAATAATCAGCAAACAATCTATTAAATATTTTATTATAGTATATGGTTGTATGTATGTGTGTGTGTGTGAATGTGTTTGTGTGCCACGCTAATACGCATAATGATTCAAATTGTAAATTGTGAATGTATGCTCGTAATTGCAACTGTGATTCAAGAAAACTGCGTACAGTTACTGCCAGCAGTAATGCCACCAACAAGTCTTACCAGAGTTGAGCGCGTGCTCACAGTTAAATTTTGAATAGCGAAATTAAGAAAATGCAAATGAAGAAACTGAGTTACAGTTTCATGTGACTATAGTGAAATTAGCTCAAAAGTAACTATATATCAGATATATTATATATATATATTATATCTATAAAAAAAAATAACAAATTTAAAAAAATCCAAAGTAAGAACTATAAAAATAGAGTTTAGGCGCTAACGACTGAGAAATCAATCTGAGGCGGACACTTTCTTTCGTTATCCTTGACAAATTGGCGCAGGCATGTCACCTTCATCTTCGTCGAGTAGCTGAAAACGATCAGATTTAATAATTTATAATATAATTTTAGTTCGTGTCACGTTAGAATGCACGACCGAATTGTCCAACACTGAGTTTGCAGTGTTACTTATCAGATAGTTGCTGTCGCACAGCAGCAACTTTTATGCTCCCAATCTAATTCTCTCCCGCTCTCTCTTTCTCTCTGACTGAATGACTGTCTGGCGCTCTGTCCAACTGTCTGTCTGTCTGTCCGTCTGAATCTGAATGTCTGAGTGTCTGTCATCAGTGTTTGCCATGCAAAGCTGGCAAGCAAGCAAATTTATGCAAATCCAAAGCGATTTTCCAACACTAACTAAAATGAAACGCAACGGCAACAACAACAACAACAATAATGGACAACAGCTAGCAAATTGCACAAAAATACTTAAGGCACACACACATACATATACATATATATACACACACACAAACTCATACACCAATTCGCACAACTAACAACACTTTTGTTTTTGGTGCAGAGATTTTAAAACTTGAAACGTTTTATGAGCAGGCGACAACAACAGAACAGAAGGAGCAAATGAAGGAGGGAGAATGTGAAGAAAACGCAGAACGATGTATAAGTAGCGATAGGAGAAGGGGGTAGAGAGGAGGGGGTGGCTTTAAGGGGGGTGTCAGAGTGTGGAGGTAGTAAAAACAAACAGCTGCCAAGAAGAAGTTGGTGTTTAGCTTAAGCAATTGCAGCCAGAAAGATATATATAAGAGAGAGAGAGAACGAGCGAGAGAGAAAGAGAGATCAGGGGGAAGAAGGTGAAGGCCTAAGACAGAGATGAAGCGAGGTAAAGTGGGATGCAGGCGGAAACAACAAACCAATTTAATGACCGTTTTGTAGGTAGTTGCACAAACTCAATGCCCTATAGCCATAAAACAAGATAAATGGGTATATTAACTAGCAGGTAATAGAGAAATTGAGAGATAAGCTAAGTTCAAATCGATAAGCAAAAATCCAACTCTTGAAAAATGCGACCAAAAGTCGCATTATTTGCATAAAATAAGCCAACAAGTGCAGCAAGCCAAGAAATGTTCACAACTTTCGTAATTTCCATACAATATAGGGTATACAAATGTCGAGTGTGCTCCTTTTCTAATGCCTCAGTTGGCAAGGCAAGTATTGAAAGAAAAGCATAAATATTATACCATTGTATGTGTACTATATACGTACAAGACTGCGAACTTTTATACTTGTAATGAATGAAGGAAATTTTCGTACCCATCGTTGAATTGTAGCATACTTTTCAGCATGAATTTATACCAACTTGTATAAACTAATCTCCCGCTTTTCGATTTCTTTTCTGTACAAGTCCAAGAGTTTTTTGAGTTAGGCTAATGCCAATCTGTAAAGAGATATAATATAAATATATTTATGCGATCTCTTTTTACCTTTTTCTTACCTTTATCGTCCTCTCTATATTTGCAGGTTCCCTCCATGTGCTCGCCTTGGAGCATTATCTGCCGTCGCACGATGAGAACGGCGAATTCCACATACCCTTCCCGCCGTCCAGTGAGATCTATGTGTTCAATCGCTATGGCCAACATGTGGCGACCAAGGATCTGACATCGGGCAAGACGCGTTATTCCTTCCTCTACTCGAAGAACACGAGCTTCGGTCGCCTGTCGACGGTGACGGATGCGTCGGGGAATAAGATACAGTTCCTCAGGGATTACAGCAATGTGGTGAGCTCGATTGAGAATACCCAGGACCACAAATCGGAGATCCAGATCAATGGCATTGGCATTATGACAAAACTAAGCGAGAAGGGACGTCAGGAGATTGAATTGGATTATGACAGTAATACGGGACTATTGAACTCACGTTCCTCCGGCGGCGAGACGTACATCTATCAGTACGATGAGTTCGGACGTGTGACGGGCATGATTTTGCCGAGTGGTGAGATTGTTCGCATCACCTCACAGCTGGCGGACAACAAGGGATTGACTGTCTTTGTCCACGCCTCCGTCGAGTCGCTTTTCTCCCGAGAACGGGTCGCATCCAATGGCCTCGCCGGTGATGCCAACGAACTTCTCGTACTTGGCGGTGTTCGTTCCACTTTCCTGAAGCGCGGTCGAGCCCATGCCGACGCCGAGTTGAAGGCCAACAACACCCTAGTGATCCACGGAGCGAACGGAGTTGTTGTCGAGGCTTCGGCAGTCGCCAGGCATCCGTTGCTGGAGGCCGCGTTGCCCGTTGAGGCGGAAATGTTGGCGATGTGGTCGCATCAGAGCGTTACCATGGGCGATGGTCTGACCAACTCGATGTATTCCGTTTACAATCTGGTTGGAGATGTGCGCAATCC
Organism: Drosophila suboccidentalis; assembly: GCA_037043435.1. Classification (NCBI taxonomy): domain Eukaryota; kingdom Metazoa; phylum Arthropoda; class Insecta; order Diptera; family Drosophilidae; genus Drosophila; species Drosophila suboccidentalis. Next base: position 685,316 of record JBAMBK010000663.1, on the reverse strand, counting down.
GCAGCAGACACTGAACCGCGAGATCTGGGTGAATCAATCCCGAGTCATTGGCGTTGAGTTCGATCAGTACACGAATCGGGAGACCTTCTACGATGCTCAGCGCACTCCCATTTTGATAGTGGCCTATGATCAATCGGGTCTGCCCAAGTCCTACTATCCTGCGAATGGTTACCCCGTAAATATCACCTACGATCGCTTCAATCGCGTCGAGGGCTGGGCCTGGGGACCTGCCGAGCTCAAGTACAGCTACGATCGTCATGGCCTGCTCTCGGAAATCACCTCGCAGCAGGATGGCATCATCTCCTTTGTCTACAACGACTGGAATCTAGTCTCCGAAATCGGTTTGGCCAGTCAACGGAAGTTTGTGCTGCAGTACGATGACGCTGGAGGTTTGCGACACGTGGTTCTACCCTCGGGAACTCGTCACAGCTTCAGCATGCAGACCTCCATTGGGTTCATCCGTTGCACCTACACTCCCCCGGGCAGCACTCGTGCCTACCTGCAACACTACAGTCATGCGGGAGCCTTGCTTCAGACGATTCTTCCCGGCGATGGGGCGAGGATCGTGTATCGCTACAATGCAGCCGGACAGCTGACGGAGGTGGTTCATGGAGACGGACGCAGTGAGTTCCAATATAATGATGCTACCGGAATGCCAAGCACTGTGTCGCATGCGGAACGTGAGCTGGAATATCGCTGGGACTTTGAATACTCGGCTGGACTGTTGACCGAGGAGCGTATCGACTATGTGGCCAAGACGGGTCTGAGCAATGCCAAGTTCAGCTATGAATACGACAGTCAGCTGAGGGTGGTTGCCCTGCAGGGACGCATCGGTGGCCAGAGTCTGCCCAGTCAGGCCTACGCCTATGATAGACGCACCGGACAGCCCAGTCTCATCGGACAGTTCAAGTTCACACGTCCGGCCTTGAATCAGACTCAACTGCACGACGGCACCGCCGGATTCACACGAACCGTCGACGGTCGCTTCCAGACACAGCGCATGGCGTTGACAATCCATCGACTGGAGGTGTTCCGCATGGAGTTCTCCTACGGCGTGCATGGACGTATCTCCCAGACGAGGACATACACCCGCAACATGGCGGTCAACAGCTATACGAATGTGAAGAACTACACCTGGGATTGTGACGGTCAACTCGTGGGTGTGGAGGCCCAGGAACCTTGGGGTTTCCGTTACGATGACAATGGGAATCTCTTGTCCTTAACCTATCGGGGTAACACCATTCCCATGGAGTACAATGCCCAGGATCGCATTGTCAAATTCGGCGAGGGTCAGTACAAATACGATGCTCGCGGCCTCGTTGCCCAAAATGCGAGAGAGGAGCGATTTCACTACAATACCCAAGGTCTTCTCGTGCGCGCCTCGAAGCGAGGACGCTTCGATGTGCGGTATTATTATGATCATCTGAAGCGATTGACCACACGCAAGGATAACTTTGGCAATGTCACACAGTTCTTCTATACGAACCAACAGCGACCCTACGAAGTCTCCCAGATCTATTCGCCGCGGGATGGCAAACTGATGTCGCTGACCTACGACGATGTGGGTCATCTGATCTATGCCCAGGTGTATCGTCACAAGTATTATGTGGCTACGGATCAGAGCGGCACGCCCTTGATGCTCTTCAATCAGTATGGCGAGGGTATAAGGGAGATAATGCGTTCACCCTTTGGCCACATTGTCTACGACTCGAATCCCTATCTGTATCTGCCCATTGATTTCTGTGGCGGCATCTTGGATCAGGTGACGACACTCGTTCACATGGGTGATGGACGTGTCTACGATCCATTGATTGGCCAATGGATGTCCCCCGATTGGCAACGGGTGGCGGAGAGGATTATAACCCCAACCCGTCTCCACTTGTATCGCTTCAATGGCAACGATCCCATCAATGTGGGTCAGGAGCGTCATTATCCCGCCGATTTCGCCAGCTGGATGCGTACTCTGGGCTACAATGTGGGTAATTTGATGCCACAACTTTCCAGAGATTTGTGGCAGCCCCCGGCGCTGTGGGGTCGTCCGCCCACCAATCCGATTGCATTGAATATGCGACGTCCCTTCGACAATATACCCACCATGGCGGTGGAGAGTGGTTTCCTGGCCCATCTCAACGTCCGTCGCATGTCCGACTTTGAGCAGCTCTCGGCACCACCGAGATCGGCACTGAAATGCGATGTGATGGATCCGTCGCCACGCAGCATTGGCTCCGATACGGAACCACCGTTTGGCAAGGGCATTGTGGTTTCCCGCACCGCCGACGGCCAGGCGATTGTATCGAGTGTTCCCGCTGCGAATGCCATCTACCGGGATGTCTATACGAGTGTCTTCAATCGCTCCAAGCTGCTGCCCTTCACCTTTGTGGTGCACAATGCCCAGCAGGACTCGTTCTTCTTTGTCAAGGAGGATGCGTGGCGGGCGAGCGAGGATCGACAGCAGCTGAAGCGTCTGCAGGGCCAGGTGAACACCACCTTCCATGAGATAACGCGCGAGTCCACAACCAGTGGCAGTGGTGGTGCGAGTAGCGGTGGTGCTAGTGGTAGTGGCAGTAGTTCCACAGCTGGTGGTGGTGCAACCGCCTCACAGGGCAACTATCTGGATGTGAAGATCCATGGAGCACATGCGATCATCAATTTGCGATATGGCACCACCGTCGCCAAGGAGCAACAGCGCTTGATGCACCACGCCAAGTTGACGGCGGTGCGCAAGGCCTGGCATCGGGAGAAGGAGGCGTTGCGCAGTGGTTTAACCACCGCATTGGAGTGGACCCAGCAGGAGTCCGATGAGATTGTCAAACAGAGCTATGCCAATAACTATGAGGGTGAGTACATCCATGATGTCGCCCTTTATCCGGAGCTCGCCGAGGATCCCTACAACATTAAGTTTGTGAAGAAGAAGGGAGCCACCGGTGGTGCGGCGGGTGTTCCCAATGCCCAAAGACGACGACGACGCAGTCTCAGTTGGTCCAATGATGATCAGGATTCGACGGCGGATGCGAATGCGGATACCGAAGCCGTTGCCTGTTAGCTTCTAGTTTAAATCATAAAAGGAAGAAAAACCCACTAAATATACATAATATAGTAATATAAATATATATATTAATTAAAAACTATTTATAAATTATCAATAATAACCGAGTATTATAGCCCCCCCGCAGAAACAGAAACAGAAACAGAAAGAGATGCAGCTGGTAATATAAATGGAGATAGACAGAGAGAGAGAGAATGTAAGGCGCAAAACTGTACTAAATATTTAATAATAGGGCCTACCACAAGTAAATGTTAATCGAATTCATTTTAAGTCAAGCTAAAAACGTTTTTTTTTTTTTTTTAAATCGTTAGTATCTAGATGCGACAGAGCAAATGCATAAATATAAAAAGATATAGAAATAACAATTATGTTATTATAATAATTAGTTTAGATCGAAATATGAGGAAATGACAGGAAGAAAGAAAAACCGAAAGAAAACAACTAATGCTTCATTAGGTCATACACATGTGTGTCGAACTCTATATATGTACATGTATGTATCTGTGTATGTGCTTGTGTGTGCAGAGGATCTATATATATCTCAATATATGTATGCTCTATGGATCGTAAGTTGAACGCTAGTTATAAAACCATCGATCAAATCAACAAAAATGAAAAGCCTAAGCCCAAAAAATAAAAACTCTAGATGTGAGTATATAACTATTTACACAGATAAATGTAGGTAATATATATATATGTATACTTTACATATATATATATATACTACCCACACACACACACACACACTAACAAAAAGTAGAATGAGCAGTAAAGAAAGCAGATGAAACTTACGCTAAGCTCGGCTTGTCGAATTTTAAAATATCCTTGCAGCTCATATAACTATATTATTCCCATATCTATCGATCAATAATCATTCCTAATAGTCCGATGCTTTGAACAAGCATATTATTATACATTTGATTTATTTTTTTTAACTAAAATTATAAAGTAATAGATTAAATTGAATTAAATAACATTGGGAGGAACACAAATGATCGCTGCAGGGGTGTACAAATTAGAGAAATAAAACAAACGAATTACTTTCTGTTGATTATTTATGGTACTCGAGCTTTTTGAGACTGGCATAGTTTTAAAAATACATACAAAAAACAAACATAAAAACACATTTACACGCGAATTCAGTTCTCAAGCACACACATAAATGCATGCAGCGCAAGAAATTGTAGCATACGCTGAGGCGCAGTTTAAAAAAGGCAGACATGGTAAATGTATAGGGTAGTATATTATATATATAAATATTATATATATTATATATATTGAATAAATTATATGCAGGGTCACGCATGTGTATGACTTAACTAAAATAACTGTATATATAAAGATTAAAGAAAATGAAGCATAGTTTTAGGGGCCGTCGAACTGTAACTGCAGCTAATTATTGCCAAGTTTAGACCAAAACAAGCAGCACCAGACAGAAAGGGAAAGAGAACAAAGAGAGCGAGGGAAAGCTAGATACACATACATGCTCATGCTATATAGCCAACTTTATATGAAAACAAAAACAAAAACAAAAAACAAATACATATTATTAAACATTAATAGAGAAAAGCAACAACAGAAGCAAACTAATTAAATATGCGCCATAAATGTAACTGTAACTGTAAACTGTAAACACTTGTAAGCCGTTAAACGATGCCGCCAATTAAATGGGCCATGGCTAAATTGTTTAAAAAAAAATTATTAGGCTCATTACGAGTTGCAAATAGCGCAACTATTTCACAGAAAATTCGGTGTAATATTCTGTGAAATTGCAGCGAAAGTGGCAAACGCAATGACAACAAAACAACAACAACAACAACAATAGACACATACATTTTTAGCTCTTAAAAATCATATAAACTACAATACCTTTTTTTATATAATTAATTTATTGCTTTCAAGGGAGGGAAACAATTTTGAATATACGTATATTTAAAAACATATGTATACATACGAGTATATACAGAACTTTTTTTTTATTAAACTTAAGCTAATTATTATAATTATTAACTATCAATTATTAAATTAAAGCATAATTCTATTATAAAATTGTAAAAGTTTAAATTGTAAAATGTTTTGTTATTCTTTGTAAGATTTATTTGCGCTTATTTTGGATAAACAAATGAACGCAAATTACATTACACAAATAAATAAACGAGCAAAAGAAATGAAAAATCAATAAATAAATTAAATTACAAAAACAACAACAACAACAATTATGACAGTATTACAAGAGGAATACGTAGAAGACGAAGAAGAAGCAGAGGTTTTACAGCAAAATTAACTCGTCGAATTGAGTTTATTTACGAATGATTCGTTTGCCGATTCACACACACTCACATGCAGCTGATTCATTTTCCGTCCAATTGCATGCCAACACATAGACACACACACACACACACACCCACACACACACATACATCACAGCACACACAATTGAGTTTTGATGAGCTTTTTGGTTTTGCAATTGTTTGAATTGAAATTATGATTTAATAAATTGGTGCTTATCGAATTTATTGCAAATATAAAACTAATTAAGCTTAGAATAATATTGAAAAAATACCAGATTTTTCTTCTTTTTTTTTCTGTGGGGTTACTTAGCGCTTAAGTGATAAATACTATGATATAATACTAATAATATAGATTTGGCCTACAAATTGCTGAATTAGTTGCAACAAAAGAAAAAAAAAAAGAAAATCAAATTTTTTAGATGAAAAGTGGCCAAAAAAAAATATTAGAGAAAGAAGAAGACAGCAAATGCATGGCAATTGGCATAAATATTAACAAGAATGATAAACGATAACGTAAGCGATAACGATAAAGATAACTATTTTTGTTTATAGTATTTAATGAACATAGAACTTGGCAAACACCGCACCCGACCTATGCAACTGCTAGTTAGCTAAGTATATATGTACATCTATGTATTATGTATTTACAAGTACAAGTATGTATGTACTTACCATGTATGTTTGTGTAGGGGTCTCGTGTGTGTGTGTGCCACACATACATACACATACTACAGCAACATTGCATACATAAGCGTTATATCAAAAGCTTTCTGCTTTCTATGTGGGGCGTGCGGGGGCATAAAATACACCTAAAGATAAAAATCCAAAAAAAAAAAAACAAAATGAACATAATTCAAATACTAGTTTGTAGTCAATGGCTTGGCAAGTGGACAGCCCCACTGTTAGAATTTTGTGTAAATATTTCTGAAGGCTAAAACTGATCGGTAAACTAGTGTTGTATAACGCAAACATATATATAGCACCATATAATAGTATTGTTTTTTTTTTTTTTTTTGTGGCTTTTCTCGTCGCTCGCGCCTAAAATACTTAAATGTAATATAAAAAGAAAAATCGAAAAAATACCGAATAGAGCTACATATATATGTGCATAATAAATACAATAATAAAAAAAGAAAACTATAATATGATGTGCAGCCAATTGGTATTTAAATGGTATATATATACTTAGTATTTATACAAATATATATAACAAATATATATATATAAATGTGTGTGAACTGTACTTTTTTTTATTTCTTTTGTTTATTGGCAAACAAAAAAAAAACTACCAACCAATTTGACAAAAAAAAACACAAATAAAGAGCAGGAGTCAGTTACCTATTAGAATTTGGCAAGCATTAAAAATAACAAAAATAATGACAAAAAAAAAACACAAAAATAAATTGCTTCAAAAGCAACAAAATACTAATAAAAAATACTGCAAAGAAAACATGGAGGAACTCACTTGAGAAGCCAAAAAGATAATGAAAACTAAATGAGGAGAGCAAACAAATGGCACACGATAAAAAAATAAAGTAAAATAACTTAGAGCGAAACATAAAATGGCTTAAAGAAAAAGATGAAGCAGAAACAAAAGATATGTATATGTATATAAAATGGTATTTTAGTATATTTATGTTAGATGCGCCATCAAGTAAAAAGGCAAAGTCAAGCAAAAAATGAAACAAAAAAACAAAATAAAGAATAAATACTTAGCAAATAAAAAAACAGGGAAACAATTGAGATAAATTAACATTTAAACAATTAAACTCAAACACACACACACACACACGCACACACACACATTAACAGACAGACAGAGACAGATAGCTATTCTCACAGCGACAACAACTACAACAGAAGAAAGCAGAAGAAAAAACAAAATTTAGCAACAACATGAATTTATGAGATATAATAAATAATACTAAATAAAATACCAAATGAAGTAAAGTAAAAAAAAAGCCAGACGAATGCGACAGAACAGTTATTATTATTAAAAATAAATATGGAGAAGAAGCAGAACAAATTATATTTATTAGACAAAAAAAGAACAAGAAACCACACAAAAAGAAAACAAAAGAAAAACTTAAAGTTTGTAGTATATCAACTATGTATTTCACAACAAAAAATAGTAAATAAACATAAAAAGCAAAACCAAAACAAGACAAAAAAAAAAATACTGTAGGACAAATTCTACTTAAAGTAATGAAACAAAAAACAAAAGATTTTTTTTTGTAAACCTAGAAAAAAAAAACAAAATAATCCCTCGTAAGCCCGATAATAGCTGAAATGAGAAGCAAACAAAACAAAAATCACAAAATACTCGACAGAATATACTGCCAAATGTATTTTTGGCATAGGCAGATTAGATCGTACAACCTAAGCATATATTTATCTATATATGTGTATGTGTTTATGTATTCGATCGAGAAATGAACAATTATACATGGCATTATATTACAGCAAGCGGACATAAAATAATAATAACGATTATCTATGTATATGTAATAATTAATAATAAAAAAAATACAAAAAAATATTTTAAGCGTATTAAGTTGAATTATACAAAATATAAAAATAAACCACACACACTTCTGAGGATATCAAGGGTCTAAGAATAAATAAAAACTAATGAATTAATTAAAAATAAAAATAAATAAATAAATGAATATAAAGCTAAATGTCAAGCAAACTCGTGTGTCTTTTTTTATTGAACTTCTCAGCACTATTACCAACGGATACAGAGGAAAATCAAAGTTTTTCAATCGCAAAGGTAAAATATGGTGAATGAAAACTAATTGGGTAATAAAAGTTTGCTCGCAAGTTAATTTCAATGTGTTACTCAAGAGAAACTATTCTCAATTATTTATTTATGTTCGCCCAATTATATATTTTTGGCTTTCTTTAGAATTCATTTTATATTTCATATATCCCATAATTTTCCTATTTAGCATCTTCCTTCTATTTTTATGTTTTTTTTTCTGAGTCTTGGTTCTTTTATACACTTTATTTTCAAGCGCAGAGTACGTTACAAATATTCGTTCAGTGTATGTTTTCTGCAGTTCTAACCCGGAGTGAAATACCATATGATGTTTTTGCTGTTGTTGTTTATGTAAAATATTCAAATTTATACAAAGCATCTTCAGCTCAGCGCAGTTGTTGTTGCTCTGCATTTGCCAACTACAAACTATGTGTCAACAGAGCGCTTCAAAATGTAGGCGTGGCAGGTGCAAGGGGGCGTCACCAGGTAAAGTCGGAGCCGACTGACAGCGGCAGCGGCAGCGACAGCTGAAGAAAACTGCTGTAAAGTTCTCCCCTCGACCTGACCATGGCCAGCACAGAGGCTGCTGCATTATTTATCATGACGCGTTGAGCACTCGCCAAAAACTGAAGGGTTGTCCCAGAAGTACCTTTACTTTCCCCTCCCCCCTCCTCTTCACGCCCTACACACCTGTCAACCCCTCCAAAATCAGCTGCGAAGTGCGACTGAAGATGCGACTCGACGGCGGGTCGAGGTTGTTCGCTCTGCTTTGCATTTGAATTAAAGCGGCATCAGTTTCAACATCGTCACGATTATTATTACCATCTTCATTATGATTTGCATCATTATTCTCAACATCATTATCATAAACTTCATCATCAGCATTATGACTTGGTATATAAAGACTGTTCTGCTCTGCTTAGTCTCAACATCATCACGATTATCATTACAATATTCATTAGAATTTTCATCATCTTTTATGGTTTATCGTTAAATTTAAAATCATCGCAATTATTATTACAATTTTCAATAATGTTGATCATTACAATTACCATTAAAATTTCTCATTATTTTGCCAGCAGTTGTTCTGATCTGCTTTACCTACATACATAAGAATTCAAAAATTAGTCAGCATTTACAACATCATCACGATACACACAATAATCATTACGGCTTTCATCAATATTTTCATAATTTTTTCCTTCTGCTCAGCATTTTATGCGAAGCATGATCCTTAAAATCATCACAATTATCATTATCAGTTGTTTTGATCTGTATTACATCATTACATCTGTAGACATCATTATCATTATCATTCTCATCATATTGTTATATTCATTATATTATTCATCATGATGATATCTCGGCTGTTCTGCTATTGTTCTCACTTGAAATAAAGAGTCAGACTTACAATAATGAAAGTTATTATTGCAATCGTCATTATTATTATTTTCATCGTCTGTTTCATCATTATGACAACTCGTCTCGCTTTGTTGAAGTGCCAGCACAGCAGTCGCGACAATTTTTACATATTTTGACAGCAGCCGCAGAGTAGGCGAAGAACCACCCGGTGGAGCAACCACCACAACCACCACAACCACCGCAAAAACCTGCAGCCCACTAACCATGCGTGGAATATGTTAAAAATGCAGTTCTCCACTTTAGCTGTTCCTCACTTGATGTTGATGTTGTTGTTGTTGTTGTTGCTGCATGTAATTCAAAGTATGCACATACACTTGACATTCCAAAGCTGTCATTTCGTTTGGGCGCCTGTGCAAATATTTATGAGCAGCACTGTAGTACAGTAGTGTCCCCTTTCTGCTGAGTAGGAGACTGTTTTTTTCTCCTGTCTCCTTGTCTTTCTCTCCTTTAATGAGCACTGACTGCATTATCAATGCGCAAAGCAGACTTTTAAAGAGTCACAACACACACACACACACACACATACAGTGAGTGCGGCATACAGTGGGCACTAATGGTCAGCGGACAGTGAGCAAGACTCGGCGCGTAATCAGCTTACGTAAATGTGCGTGGATGCGGTCAAATGTAGTTGAGGATTTACGCAAAAAGGATTTCCATGCTACAAGTCCCCCTTCCCACTCTTCCCCCTCCCACCACCACCAAGCTCCCAAGAAGAAGAAGAGCAAGGAAAGCTTCCCTCTCTTGCTCGATGAGGTGCTGCTATGAAACTTAAATAAGGCAAAAGCCGCAGTCACCAAATGTTAAGTCCACCTGCTAAGTAAGTCAAGTCAAGTCAAGTCAAGTGACGCCTACCAACTAGCGCAAGGGGGCGTGGCCAACTCGTCCTCCTTTCTCAGAACAGAAGCAAAAAATAGCACACGGACTTACTCCTCGACAAAGTAGCCACAACAGTAAGACAAATGTTAAAAGGATAGCACGACATCCTCGTGTGGTCAATCGATAGTTGCGGGTCCTTTGAGCATTTACTTTATGCTCATATTAAAGTAAGCCTATATCCTTGACAGTGTGACACATTCAGGAGAGGACATCAAGGATATATGTGAGGACATTTTTGCAGGACATATAGTTAAGAACCTTCGAAATATCCTTAGAGGCCAAGGGTTTGGTTTGAATTTGATACAAAAATTATTTCATTAAAATAAATTCAACTTTTCAGAGAGTCCAACTTTAAATAATAATTATATTGTTATTTAATAATTATAATTATGTTGTTTTTCATCTGTTTCAAGAACAAGCTTAAATAAATTATCGATAGTACGCTTTAAAGAAGTATCTATATCACTTAGCAAATAACCTATAGAGAACTCATCCCATATAATCCCATATACAGGGTTGCCCATATTCGACGGGCCCATCTGGCAACTCCATAACTTTTGACAGAGATGTCAGATCGCTTAATGACATACCGCGTTTGAAGCGTCAGTCCAAGCAGATTTTTACCATGGAACAATACACGCCACGCGAGCGCTCTGAAATAGTTGAAATTTACATTCAACAGAACAAGTCAATTGTGAAAAAATTTTGGAACAAAATTATCATGTCCGATGAAGCCCATTTCACATTGAATGGGACCGTAAATAAGCAAAATTGCCGTATTTACGCCACTGAAAATCCTCAGGAGATTGAAGAAGTGCCTCTTCATGACGAAAAAGTCACAGTTTGGTGAAGAAATTGTTTCCGGGCCGTTTGATGTCGAAAAGTGGTGATTTGGACTTGCCACCGCGTTCGCCCGATTTGACGCCGCCTGACTTCTTCTTGTGGGGATATTTGAAGTCAAAGGTTTACGTTAACAAGCCAAGGACCGTAGAAGAGCTCAAGGACAACATTCGTAAAGAAATAGCCGCTATTCCGGCCGAAATGTTGGCGAAAACGATGGAAAATGCTGCAAAAAGGGCACAATACGCCATCAACGCCAGAGGCGGCCATTTGAGAGATATCATATTCAAAAATTGATGTAAACAAATCTACTTGGAACAAATTAAATGATTAACATTGCCAACCGCCAAATTTTTATTTTTTTCTTTGATTTTTTAAAAAAAAACATGGGTCCGTCGAATATGGGCAACCCTGTAAATACCAATATTGTTCGAGTGGAATTTATAAAAATTAAGAGTGTTTTTTGAATTACTATAAATAATGTGGGCAAAAAGTTTTCAGGGAAGAGGATATTTCATAGCTCAAAAATAAAATGTATTGCTTATTCTGATTCAAACTCAAACGTGTTTGATTCTAAATTTAAAGATATATGTGTTTTCATTTCATGTATGTAATTATTTGCTGGTTCGTTGTAGCACTAAGCAAATAACCTATAGAGAACCCATCCTATACAACTGAAATGTCACAGAAAAAATGCTTGCGAAGCGTCCACAGCGAAGTGTTACCGATCTGGCAATATTGTTATAGTGGAATTTATAAAAGAAGCGATTTTATTTTTGAGGCCGTTGCTTGCGAAACTTAAACATGTGAAATATGATATAGCCCCTACCCTTAAAACTTTTAACCCACATTATTTTATTCAAAACAACACCCTTAATTTTTATAAATTTCACTCGAACAATATTGCCAGATCGGTAACACATCGCTGTGGACGCTTCGCAAGCCTTTTTTTCTGTGACATTTAAGTTGTATAGGATGGGTTCTCTATAGGTTATTTGCTTAGTGGTTGTAGTAAGGAACAGCTATCGCTAGAGAACTATTGTTTAAGTATCGTGTCACGGTGACATCGCGATGGAAGTAAACTATTTGACAAAATGTCTTTGATGCGACAATACAACATCAAAAAGACGCAGGAGTCAAATAGAGAAAAGGCAGAAGGAGAGAAAAGGGAGAAAGAGAGAGATAGGGGAGCTATAAAGACAAAGAGAGAAAGAGAGATAGGGGGAAGAGAATATGTGCTGGGCACATTATTAACTAGTCGACAAGTTTGCCGAGGAATGAACTGTCGGAGGACGCAGCAAAGGCGCTCGCCGATAGGCGTGACGCATGTGGCACGAGGCATGAGGCACGAGGCACGGGGCATGAAGCGGTTTGGAGTGGGATTTTCATGTGGCTCATGCAGCTCAGGGCAAACTTTTGCATATTTGTTAAATACTTTAATTAATAATTTAGAGAGATAGCAGGCGAAGCTGACAAACAAACAGAGACTCGAGAATTGAGGTGAAAGTAGAGGCAGAGGAGGCAGCAGCGGCAGAAAGTTGAGCAAACAACTAACAAAAGATCAAGGATTATGCGTGCCCACAGCTCATGGAAGAATCCCCCCCGTCCACCCCATTCCCACTCCCACTCCCACTCCCTTTCCCTGGGATGTGTGCGTTGCTGTGGTCGCCCTTCTGTCCTAGCTGGCAAGAGGACACGGCACAGAGCTCGGCACTCGGCACTCGGCGCACGGCTTTGTGCTAAAAAGAAAACAAAGAAGATTAGACTAAGCGCAGGAAGAGCAGGGGGAGGAGGGAGGACAAGGTGGAGGAAGGAGGTGAGGAGTGATGAGAAGCAGAGGAAGGAGAAGCGGGAGCGTGAAATGCTCATAAGGCAACTTGATGAGTTTAATTATTTGAATGCTTGAGCACACACACACACACAGCACACACACACACACACACACACACACACACAGAACACACACACACACACAGATTGGAGGTGGGCCAAGGGCGCGCTATTTAAACAAAAGGCAGCTGCTTTTGTCACATGCTGCCCTCCTCCATCCACCATCCACCATTCCCCATTCCCCAGCCACGCCTACAGCAAAAGCTCGCGTAACAGAGAGTGGGAAAGAGGGAAGAGCGACAGAGGCCCACATACTAGAGATGGGCACGGAAATGTTCAGCCCTACACGCAAGAACCCGAAAGAGATTTTCTAATTTCATACTTAAAAATCGAATTTGAATAAAAAAAATTAAATAAAAAACAATTTAAATTATTTAATGTACATGATAGAAAAACTATACATGTCTAAAAATGAAAATAACTATTAAAATTAATATTTGAAATACTTTTTGATTTGTTTGTAATTAAAAATAATTCCGATCAAAGGTTACAAATTTAAATGCAATATTATATCCTTGTAGAGAATATTATAACTTGAAAGGTAGCATAGTAGAAAGCATAGGTAGCATGGGTAAAAAGTATACAAATTCATGATCAGGCGACGAGCTGAGTCAATATAGAGATGTCCGTCTGTCCATCGGTTTTTACGCAAACTAGTCTCAGAGTTTTGAAGCTATCTAGATGAAACTTGAAGGCTAGACAGAATTGTGAAAATCATTTCACAATTAAAAATTAAAGCCCGTATATTTTTGAAAGTCTAAATATGGTGTTTGATACTTTAAAATATTTACTTTTGCGTAAAGTGTCTAGAAAAAACGATATCCAAGTTAAAATGTATACAAATGGAAGATAAGATAACTAAACCAAACTAGAAGAGCTCTACATGCATATCGAAACTTCGAAAAAGATAAGGTTCAGTCTGGATCTATATATATATTTGCCCGAACAAATTCGATTTCGAAGCCCGACAAAAGTGCATCTCTAGTATATGGCACATAACTTTCTTCTTTCTCCTTCCAACAAACGCTATGCAAGTGCATATGAGTGCGTGTGTGTTTGTCTGTGTGTGTGTGTGTTTCCATGTGTGTGTTTCTATGTGTATGGTTAACAATTCACAATCTTTTTCTGCTATCCGCAGCATTATCTTTGTGTCAGACGATGCCCGGTATGAGAGTATGGAATGTTTTTGAGTCAAGCTCACAACTTGGCCAAGTTTTTGAATTGGCAGCGAAGAGGGGAAAGAGGATTGAGGAATTCAGGGGGTGTGTCTTGGTCACCAGCAAAAAGCTTGAGGCGATGTGGCCACCAAAAATGCGGGTGGTGGCTAAATGCATTCAGTGCTGTAAAATAACTCGAGAAAAAATAAAAAGAATATAAGGAAAGGAACGCGAAACGCAGCTCATCAAAAGACAAAACCGAGTGGGGAATTATGTGGACTAATTTAGGGGGTGAAATAACCCTAATTAAATAGGGGAATAATTAATGAAAGATCTTTAAAAATAAGAAATACAATAAACTTGCTAAAATGTCAAGCTCAAGTGTAACCTTAATTTGTTGGGCTTACTTAAATAGTAAGTGGCATTAATATTTACTCTACATTGAAATATTAACAATATAATAATAATAAAATAATAATAATTATCAATTATCAATCAAAATAAACAAAAATTTTGGATTGCCAAGTTGCAATGTCGAAAATCCGACCAACTCTAAAATTGTATAACTTTGATCCGATTTCCAAGCGGAATGTCAGTTTGATCGGGGCTTGGGCCCCAAAAATCCTTCTGCATTTCAATTTAATGTATTTTGTGCCTCAAGATACTGATCTAAAAACTCAATATTTTACAGTAAACCAAAGTAAAAATGAAAAAAAATATATATTGAAATGTAAAATGTTCTTTGTTAAGAACTTAAAAGTTAATGTATGCATATTGTTTGAGAAGCAACCGAATAGTTGTGGTCTCTTTTATTTGATTTAATTCATTTGCATTTGCTGCAAAGGCATTCAAATGGATGTCAAGCGAAAGGCAACTTGAGTTGTGGCATGCAACTGGAGATGTTGTATGTCAAATTGGCCACAGGAATGACCTCTTTTGATGTCATTACCTTTGCACACACACACACACAACACACACACACACACACACACACACACACACAGCACAACACAACACAACACACACCAAGCACACACTCGGCAAAGTCAGACAATAGAAATGGTCCTGCGGTGATGAAATGTGGCATGACCTGGCCAAATGGAAATGGAGCTGCAACTGCAGCAATGCCAGCAGCTGCCACCTGCTGGGCAGAGGCATGAGCAGGAGGAGAAGGGTGTGTCTAGGGGGGGGAGTGGGACTGTAGGGAACTTCACTTAATGTCAACTTAATTGCATTGTTTCAGCCACAAATTACAAAACGAGTTTTGCACAAGGTAACAAAACGTCGTCAGCTTCACGTGGCAGCAACTCGACTGATGTTGCCACGGCAGCCAGCTGCCAGTTGCCAGTTGCCAGTGTTGCCAGTTGCCAGTGTTGCAACCGAGGCTGATGCTGCCTCCTGGTTGATGCCACCAACTCTGCCAGCGCACAACAATAACAGCTAAATGTGAGTGTGTGTGTATTTGTGTGTAAAAAGAATCAATTGTGTGTGACCAAATTAAGTTCACTGACTCGCACACACACTTGGCGAGAGTGTGTCTGGGTGTGTGTGTGTGTCTGGGTGGGTGTGTGTGTGTAGCCATTGTCAAGTGGAAGCCGAAAGGGGATTCATTTGAATTGAGTGGCGCCACCAATGGACCAAGGCACAAGGCACAAGTTGACTCAATGCCAGACAGCGATCCCAATCCCAATCCCAATCCCTTTTCCTATTCCAATTCCTATTCCTGCACTGAAAAAAACAAATCCGAGAAAGGGGATAAGCTCGGTAATCCCGAATGTTCTTAGACCAAGTATGAAGTACTTGATTGAAGTACGATTTTTCAATTCCTTCCAAGCAAATATTTTTCAGAGAAATTAAATGTCTTAAACTTTTATAACTATTTTAATGCTAAGTGGTTGTCACTTTATCCGCATTTTGTGTTACTTACCAATAATGTCCTGAAGACATATTTAAAAATAAAAAAAGCTAAAATCAAGAAATTTAAACTTGCTTTTTAGAATGTATTTCTTCTTGCTGTGTATTTCCATCGCCCAACTCACTCTCGCTCTCTCTCGCTCTTCCGCCGTCTGTCTCTGTCTCTGTCTGATATTTCGTGTTGTTGCCCCATTGTTGCATGCCAGGTGTTAGCTGCCTCTTTCTGCTCCTCTTCTGGTCCTCGGCTAAAACTAAATTGAAAACAGTGCGGAGAGCAGCATCATTTTGAATGCATTCCCCGAATGCTTCAGCCGCTGAACAGTCAAATGACGGCGGCCATTGGGAAACCAAAGAGACTACACACTCTTCCTCTCTTCCTTTATCTCTTCCTTTCTCTCTCTCTCCCTCCTTTTCTCCATTCTTTTATCCGCATCTCAGTTTTTGTCAATTTTGTTCGGTAAAAGTGTGTGTGACCGTATGCGAATAATTGAGAAATTTGCTGATTCCAGAGTAAGAAATAAAGTGTTGTAAAATGCTCTAAAGTATTGTCAAACTTTAGTATTGGCAATCATAAAATCACGACATAGTTTGTGTTAAAAAATCTCTATAAAAGGATTAATATAAAATGGTATGAAAAAGAGCTAGAAATAAAACTTGAACAAAAAAAAAATGAAATCAAAATTTATTCATGAAAAAATTGAAAGCTTTAAGAAAATACAATTTATCCATAAGCATTTTATCTGTTTTAAGCAATTTGCATTTTTTTATTACTCTTATTATAATTTAATTATAATAAAAAAAGGTTAATTTGGAGTAAATCAAAGAAGCTTTTAGGAAACAGAGACGGACAGACGAATAAATCACTTGATTCGGACTGCTTAAGAATACGTATTACGTAAACTTAATCTTAAACATGGCTTAACATACCTCTACTTAAATGGACAGCTGTACCTTATTCTGCTCAAAAGTATTTAGAAAATGGTTCAAATAAGCTCATAAAAAAAAACCAGTTTCGATACTATCGAAGCTTACAGCTATCGATAAAACAGGGTTGTGTTTGGAATGAGGAAAAGGAGTGTTGACAATTTTGACAAATAGTGTTGAGCTTTCAAAAAGCAAAAACAAAATCGGCTCTAAGCGTGACAGAAAGTCTATAGAAAATTCTGTCTGCGAATTAAAAAGGAATCAAAATGGACGATTACGTGAGTATAGTTTAAAAATATCTGCAGATGAACTCCCGACTTACATACACCCTGAAGTATCTTTATGTGCACAATAGCTACGTTTTGCTGTGCACCGAGTGCCAAATTGCATTTTCGCCCCATGAATTCAGTGGTCAGTGCATGGAGTTTCGCATGTGCGAAGAATGCAGGCGAAAGAATCCCGAGATTGTCCACTACTTATACACTTACATCTATCAGCCACAGCAGGCCAACAACTGGACTCCCTTCGAGGATCGCCTGAAGAAGGTGGCCCGCCAACTGGAAATACTCGAGTCCGATCTGGACTGCTTCAAGAACGTCTACTGCGAGGATCCAGCTGAGCTGGAGATCGATCGCCAGGCTGAAGAGTATCTGAACGGCTTGCTAGAGAAATGCACCGACGACAAGGAGAAGCAATCTTAGAACTCTGTGAGATCAAGTAACCGAAACGATTGTTCAATCCCAACGAATATTAATATTTATATTAATAAATTAGTATATCTAATTATAGCTGAACATCTTTTGATTGAAAATGTGATTTTTTTAGTCATTTTATTTTATTTTATTTATTCATCGCCTTGGAACAGTTGATAAACTATCAAATTAATTTATAAATAATTTGAATTTAAAACAAAATGAATGTAATTGTGATAGTATTAGGTAATAATTTAAGTAATGCTTTGCTTTTTTCGTTTATTTTATTTATTTTCAACTTTAAGCAATTCAATTATCTGTCTCGAACTTTACTACACATAATTGACCATATATCAGAGCTATCATTAACTCTCCCCCCTGTAAACAGCTCATGACGCTCTCACTGTTTTAAACAAAATAAATAGGAAAAGAAAAAGTAAAAAGTATAAAATAAAAAGAACGCACCACAACATGAATAAACGCCCCACTCAAGTGCAGAATTACGGAAATTAATTTTGAAGCATATTCTCTTAACTTTAATTAGATTTACGTGTGTCTGAAAGAGTATATATGTATACTATATGTTCTATAAATGTACATACGTATATGTGTGGACTCTGTTGTGTCCATGTGAGAGTGCGTTTGTGCTTGTGTGCGCCTCAATTTTGTGGCTTTAGTGGGTTAAGCGGCTTACGACGTTGCCAAGTGACAAAAGAGCAAACTACCGAATGCTATAAAGCATAATTAGTTGCATGCAACAGCCATGCCACCGGCCACGCCTATTTGATCACCGCCCCCAAAAAAGAGGCAGCTTTCCCTTTACCTTTTGAACTCTGTGCTCATCTCATTTTTTTTGGCAATAACCTAAAACTATTCGAGAACTAAATGGAAAACAAAGCAGGTCGCAATCCAAATATGACGAGTTATCCTTTTGTGCTGTTTTTATTTGAAATTGTGGCAACAATGTCAAACAAAAGCTAACGTTCAATATTTGTTAATATATATGTAAATATAAAAATTAATTCTTTGGAATGGAAGTCAATGTCCTACCTAAATCCATAAATTTGTAATTTATATTAATAATACATGATAGCTAAAATTGAGAAAGAATATCAGAAAAATCCTGATTTTAAATATATACAAATAAAAATTAATGTAAATATAAAATAAATTTGAACATATAATAATTGTTGATTTATTTTTGTAGATTCTTAGTTTTTCTTTCAAATTTATCAGCTATAGACCTTTAAAACTTGTCTTTCAATAATAGATGGGCAATTTTAACCATTAAAAACTGAGTTGTCCTCAATAAGTGTGTATTTTTATCATGATTAATCATTGCAACTGAGAGGATGAAGAATATAAAAATAATCATATTTTTATTCCAATTGTTTTATAACTCTAATGTGTATGTGAAAAATTCCATTAATCTTTTATAACTTAAATTTCATATTAAATTTGTGACATATTTTCCCGTTGGATATTCAAATTGTCTCCAAAAAGTATTCACATTTCTTATTAGTTTTCTCTTCTGGGGCATTCACTGAACATTTAACTGATGAGTGTGTGTTTGTCTGTCCACAAAGGACTAAGGAAAGCGATTTGTTCGGTCAGTTCCGGGCATAAAGTCGAAAGTAAAAAGCAAACTGTAAACTGAAACAAGAAAATTGAATTCAAAGAGGAGGCCGAGAGAAGGAAACAGGCAAGAAAGGGGGGGAAAACTGGAGGGCGTTGCTTAGTGAGAGACTGAAAACAAAAAGTGAATTAGTGGGCAACAACTAAAACTAAAACTAAAACTAAAAACTCAGCAAGATTAATAGGAACACGTAAAATGTAATTATTTTCCTGTACTTGTGCTATTTGTGCCTGGGCAACAAGACGGAGGGAAGACGAGACAAGGCGGGTTGGCCAGGGGAGAAGTAAGGTGAGACGAAACGAGACGAGACGAGACGAAGCGAGGACAACACACACACACCCGCACACACACACTCGCATACACACACACGCACACGCCTGACATGACAACTTGGAGCATTTTTCCAGCAATGTTGCTGAACCAGCAGCCACACTG
The DNA here is from genome assembly GCA_037043435.1 of Drosophila suboccidentalis. Lineage (NCBI taxonomy): Eukaryota > Metazoa > Arthropoda > Insecta > Diptera > Drosophilidae > Drosophila > Drosophila suboccidentalis. Next base: position 665,432 of record JBAMBK010000663.1, on the reverse strand, counting down.
AGAGAAAACACACACTAAAAAAAAAAAACCTTTTCACAAGGTAAATGTCTAGTGATGAAAGCTTTTCCATGCCTTAAAATTTCTGATGCCCAATTTTGTGACGAACGTTGCTTTCAATTACGACTCGCTCTTAAAATAAGAATATATAGGACCGACTTAAAAATTTTAAAATAAAATTTTGTTATAATTAATATGTGACTATTTTTTTTAGGTTATTCCAATATGTATAAGTATCATTTAAGTTTGTGACTATTGCACTAATTTAAAATGATACACGGAAGTCGGAATCGAAAAAAGAGAAATAATCATAATAATTGTACGAACGAATTGCTCTGCATTTTTTTGAGTGCAGAACTCTACACACACATAGACAATGTAGCCGCTGGCGTTTCATGAGAGTGTGTGTGTGGGTGTGTGGGTGTATGCATGTGTCTGTGTGTGTGTGTGTAAGTTGTTTCGCCCCAAGTAGTTTTCTTGTGTAATTATAATTGCATAATTTATTTATAATATGATTTTCATGCTGCTTTCTCGCACACACACACACACACTTGCTCTGTATGTGTCTCTGTGTGTGTGTGTATGTGTGTGTCTATAAGAAGCACAGCAGACTCTTCAGCTCGGCTCAGCTCAGCTCAGTTGAGTTGAGTTGAGTTTGACTTGTATGAAACACTCGGTATCAGCTAATGCATCGGCAACGCCAATTTTCGAGGCAACTTCAGCTCAGGCCTAGCCCCCTTTCCCCTCCCCCAAGTCTATCAGCTCCCCCCTCTCTCGCCGACACACTCTTCCCCTCTCTTTCTTTTAGTGCTATCCATTAAGCTGGCACTTCACTAAATGCTGCCTCAGGAGCCACTGACTGGCCAACAAGCCAGGCAGCCAAACTGCATTTGGCCAGAAGTGAATTCAACGCCTGACAAGCGATAGAGACAGAGACAGAGGCAGAGAGGGAGAAAGAGAGTGAGATGGGTATAGAGTGAGCGAAAGAGCGAGGGAGACACGACGTGCAAGTGCTTCAGGTTCATTATATTTGGGCATATAAATTTCACTTGGCCACAAACCGAAATCGGAGTCAAATGGCTCCGGAGGCATTTGGCTGTATAATATGCCACGTGCGCACACACACACCTAGACCCACACACACACACACATACACACACACACATACACTAACCCACACACACTCAGGTATGTCAACAAGAGGTGGGCACTGAGTGTTGCCAACTGGAGCTGTAGCTGCTTCTCATCTTGCCACATGCCACTTGACACTTTGCACCTATTTCCTAACTCGTTTTTTTGGGGCTCCAATTTTGATATTCTAACTAAAATTTGCAGTTGAAGCCAATTAAAAAGATTCCCTACACAAATTTTGACAAAGGATTCCAGAAAAGACTCGTAATTTAGAAATAAATATTAGCAAAATAAATATTTTTTAATTAAAATCTTAAATGATTTTTTTTTAGTTTGTGCGATTTTAATTCGACCTTTTGAATTTTTCCTAGTGCTACTGCTGCCCGAAATATTATTAAATATTTTGAACGACTTTCGTCATCATCATCATTTAGTTCTGTATTATATTGTATTGAAAAGGATTAAGACAATGAGATAGGAATGTTTATTACAATTTGAAAAGAAAGTTCAGACAAATTTAAGCTACTTTTCCTAAAATTAATGAACTTGATTATTCTCTTTTTATATCTGAATGCTGAACTCTTTTTTTATTTCCTAGTTTTTGCTTCCTTTCTGTGGTTACTTCACAATTATTCCCATACTCAGAGTAGGATTTAACCCATTTTCGTTGGATTTTTACTCAATTAAGGGCAATTAGAAATGCAAAAAGTAAAGAAGTTCGAACAATTTTTCTTCAAAAATAGGCAAAAAATGCGAATTGGAAATCTGAATTGTTGCTTTAATTGCGGTAAATATGCGGTCGAGAAAATGTCCAACAAACAGAATGGATAAAAAGTGAGATGGGCAGAGGAGATGGAGTTAGGTGGAGGGACGGTTGAAAGGTATCCCCGACACCTGGCGAGGTGCTTCGAGCGAAAAGGGAACGGAGCAAACCGAATGCGACAAGGGCCAGCGAAATTGGGAAGCGGGAAGCGGGAAGCATTTTGTTGTCAAAGCGGCAAAGCCAGGAAAATGACGAAAAACAAAAGGGGAAAAGGGGAAAAGGAGGGGGTAAGGGGAAAAATCCCTGCCGCCTGCGCATTATTTGTTTGCATATGCATTGACGTATTTGCCGAAGCCAGCGAAGCGTGTGATTAAATTTAAAATATTTAAGCATATTTTACGCGTTGACTAAAAAACAGGCATTGACCAAGTGGCGGCTGCTGATGCCCGTCGACAGGCGACGGACGGCGGACGACGGACGACTGACGATGATGCAGCCGCAGCGCCACAATGAAAATAATAACAATAAAAAATTAACTGCAAGCGCAAAAAATGGCGCGCAAATTAAAAAGAAAACCGAAAAACACAAAAAACGAAAAGAAAACACAAATAAAAGAAGCGCACAAAAAAAACCCAACAAATACAAATGCAATGAAAATGCGCCATATGAAAATGTAAAAATGCATGAAACAATAAGGACAGCCGGGTAAGCACGACTAGCAGATACCCTGTCAATAAGCAAAAAGTGTATTTTCTCTAGAAAAATATAGAAGACTAATATAATAATATAATATTACCAAATAAATATAAGCCATAACTATCGGCTCTTATTTTGACTAAATAGAATTGTTAAGAGTCGGCGAATTCGGAAAAGAATTTCGATATACTTTGTCGAAGCAAATTTATAGTTTTATATGACATTTGAAGGCTCTAGCTCTGTCAGTTTCTGAGTTCAACTGGACAGGAAGATACATCGACCAATTCCTATCTACTCAATCTAATTGTAACGAGAGTGAAAATGTGAAAAGCATTTCAGATAGGCACACTTTATTAAACAAATAAAAATAATAACCTGAATTCATACTTAAAATAAAAAATACATGCTCAAATCAAGAATTTGAAACACGAATTCTTGAATGATTTCTATCAAATTTGAAAGCTATAGCTTCAGTAAATTTTGGGTTTGCATAGGTATCCTTTTAGGAGCTAGCTTATAATTACAGGGTATATCAAACTGAAAAATATATGGCGAAAAAAAATAAACCGCGCGCGTGTGGAGTAAAAAATGTAAGCAAACGGCGCTGAAAATGCGCAATTGTTTACGGCCAGCGGATCAGCAAGCGGACAAGATTGGGGGGAGGGGGAGCGGGAGCGGGGAGTGGTAGGCTGTGTGCTGATGCCCGCTGGCGTCTGTATCTGAGCGATGGGGCGGGGGGGGGAGACATGAAGCGGGGGCGGGGCAAAGGCTTGCCTTGTTGTCTGCTAGGCATGTGGAAAATCAACGTCAGCGAAGCGAGAGACGCGAGAGAAAGAGAGTGAAAGAGAGAGAGAGAGAGAGAGAGAGAGACAAACACAGAGAAAAAGAGAGAAAAGACAGAGAGAGAGGGAGGGAGTGAGAGAGAGAGAGTTGGGTGAGTTGTGGGGGAGCACACAATATGTTTCCAATGTAGCACATTTAATATTAACTTTTCGAATTTATTTTTATTTCCGCTTGGCGCAAATACATTTGCAGTGTGTGTGTGCTGTGTGTGTGTGTGTGTGTGTGTGCTGTGTGTGTGTGCCACATTCATTTCGCTTCATTTCTTGCTTTCTTGCAGGAAATTACAGCATGTAATTTGCATTCAGTTGTAAAGTGAAATGGAATAATTTCACGTTGCCGCTGATGGCGCCCAACGTGTGGAGGCTGCTCTTTTACTTCCTTCCCCCCCATTGTCCACATTCCCTTCTCTTCTTCTCACACAATTTCTCTCTGTGTGTGTGGTCGATATCTGTGTGTGTGTAGTGGGTGTGTGTGTGTGTGTGTGTGGGGTGTGTGTGTATTAATTTCTCAATCATTCAATCATGCATTCTCACAGGCGTTCGCTTTGGTTCTCCTCCTATGCCCCCCTTCCTTCACTCTCCTCTCCCCATCTCTTTGCCATTGCGTTTCTCTCGTCTCCATTTACCTCTGCCCATTTTCCGAGTGTGTGTAAAAATTTGACATGCTTTTAACCGGCGACGACACAAGTGAGTCCCCGTCTCTGTCCCTCCTCCACTTCCTCTCTCTCTGTATCTCTCTCCCTCTCTCTTTGCTCCTTTTCAGAGTGTGTGTGCAAAAACGCGGAAGTTGACACTTTCATGTCTAATGGAGGGGCTCGGGCAAAGCGGAAACAGCAGCAGAGTCCTCAACATCGGCCCAGAAAAACCCCGAGCCCCAACCCAAAACTGAACCCGAACCTAACCCAACTCAACTCAACCCCACCCGCTACTTCGACTCTCTCTTTCTTTCTCTTTCCCTCTCTCTCTCTCTCTTTTCGTCCTGTGCCAAATCAATTGCTTTGTGGGTCGCTTGGGAGAATTTGAATAGCATTCAATGGGTATGTCATCATTTTTTCCATCTAATTCTTCTTCTGCTCACTGCTCAAAACTCTTCAAAAAGAATCGGATAACATAAATTTTAAATCATTTCAAACACATGATAAATCACTTGCTGCACAAATAACTTAAGATTAAATCGGTGAATCCCATTAAACACAAGTATGTTTTATTTCTGAGAGCATTAATCGAAGACAGGTTGATCATATTTACCCTTACACCCTGTAATAAGTTCAAACGGAGAAAGGTTTTCAATTATACACAGTATAAAAGAAAAGATACCACTGAATAGGATCAAAATTGAGTTAAAATAAGTAACATAAATAATACAATAAATTCTTTGATAGACTAGTTTCAACTTCTACAAATAATAGCTTAATTTTACAAATTTCCTCATTAAATATTGTAATAATAATAATAATAATAATAATAAAAATTCTCTAAAAATGCCATTTGCTCGACAAGTAGTCGTGCATACTGATTGTAGCTTATACCCTGTAATCAGCTTCAAGTTTATCCCAAATCGATTCATCATTCATGCAAAATATGTCAATACATTACAAAATTTAGGTTCAATGCTTGCATAACCCTCTGAACGAGTGTTTACTGTACATTTAACTAAGCCAAGCTCAAGATCCTTCAAATTTTGTTCAGTATTTTTATTTATCAATAAGTAAACAAAATTTGATTAAAATTCAACATTTTAAATGCCAACTGTTAAGTTAAGTTATGACTTTAATGCTAAACTTCTTTAAGAATTACGTTTTCTTCTGCTCACCGACTTTACATGCCCGAGAGCCTTTGAAAAGTTGGTCAACTGTACCTACAGAGAGGGAGGGGCAGGGAGGGAGGGAGAGAGAGTGAAAGAGGAGACAACGATGAAGGTTTTGCTTTTTGCTTGAAAGAAACAGTAAAGTGAAGTTTTTGGTTTCTTTTAAAGCGATAGAAAAAACACTCTCTAAAGGCAACTCTCTATCTAGTCAGTATGTGTGCGTGTGTGTGTGTATGTGTGTGTGTGTGTGTGTGTGTGGCAAAGCCATTTGTAGAAAGAAATCAAATTAAGTGCCTCGGGCAGCCATTTGTAGCATACGCTATATCAAATTATGCCCGCATACAAACGTAGAACGTAGAACGAAGCAGCACGGAGAGGTGAAATAGGGGGAAGTGATGGGTGAAATGATGGGGGGAGAGATGGGTGAAGTGATGGGTGAGGTGGCGGTGGATGGCGGGAATGTGTGTTAGTCAGGTGAATTCTTTCGGGTTTGCCGTTAAATGGCAGCACCAATGGAATTGAATGCTCTTGCGCTTTTTTTCAGTTTAAATTTTTAATTGAAATTACAAATTGATGTCAGCGACGCTGACCGAATCTGAATACGTATGAAAAGAACTCAAAAAATAAAAGGTAGACACAAAGAGAGAGACAGACAGACAGACAGTGAGAGAGAGAGAGAGGGAGAGGGGAATACAGCAAACAAACTACCACAAAGTAAAAAACGAGGCGAGTGTCGTATGTCGAATATCCAGACTGTTGTTCGCACAATCTGGCAACGCTGGGTCCGGCAGAGGAAACTGGCATTGGCATTGCGAATAAGATCAGCGGCAATTGCCAGCACCAGGGCTTTGTTTTTACGTATACCCGGTACTCAAGGCATTCGAGAGTGTTATCACGATGTGACGAGGCTCGAAGGACTCTTCAATTTTAATGTAATATTCGGGAGCATAGCACTGTCAAATTTGGAATTTCAAAAATTATGTAATTGTACACCAAGTGTAAAAGTAAATTAGGTTTTGAGATGCTATGATTTTGGTATTATGATGATGTTTTAAAGTGGTTTCAATTGTTTTTTTACCGCTGCTATAGAAAATGAACTCGTTATAGTTTTCTAAATTATTGTTCAATTTACAATAAGTTGTTTTAACGGGTATCTGACAGTCGAGCACTCTCGACTGCAGCTTTCGTATGTGTTGTTGATGCTGTTGAGGTCGGCATTGCATTTAATACGGCAACATCGTCGTTGGAACTCGTTCATTATTAACAGCGACAGCTGCAGTTGCAGTCGCAACGTCGAACGACGCCATATTGACAGTTATTAAAGCGAATGAATGAATGAATGAATGAATGGATGAATGGAAAACTGAATGAATAAATGCATATGACAAATTAGGCTGGGCCAAAAATAAGACCAAAAGAAAAGACTATTTGCACGGTTTCAAGGTTTGAGAAATGCTGGAAACACTCATGGAGAACATGGCTGAGTTTAATAAGCATCTGGAATTACTCTTGTACGATTCTGTTTCAGTTGAGTTAAATACTAAAAGAATGAATCCTCTGGGGCAATAATGAATAATAATTTGAGCTAGGGAAGAGACATCAGAAATCTGTGTATTTATTGTCCCCTAGGTGTTCATTACACACTGGAGCTTTTTGGCTAACGATTTTGAGAGAAAACAAAACATTTAAATTTGTTCAAAGACTAATCCTTGACAAGGATATTCAGTTATGGCACAGGTACAGTTGTGCATGGGAGTTACTTACTCTAACTTATCGACTTTCTGAGCTTTCTGACTGATTTAAAACAAAAAAAAGTATTGTTTTGGAAGACTAATCCTTCAGAGGGATATTCTCTTGTAGCACAGATGTGCTTGTGCTTGACTTACTTACTCGAACTTATCGATACTAATTGATAACATGTACAGTTGTGCTTGTGACTTATCGATACTAATTGATAGCTTATTAAAATCCATTGTACACTTGAGCTTTCTAGATAACGATTCTAAGAAAATAAGCATTTTGTTTGATTTCGAAAACTAATCCTCTCAAAAGGATATCCACTTGTGGCACAGGTACAGTTGTGCTTGCTTGACTAACAACTTGTTGTAAGCTTGTTATGTATGGTATGTATGTGCTGGGATTTCAATTAGACGTTGATTCGTGTCGGTTTTGGCTGTGGTCATTGCTGCAAAATGTTTTGCTTAACACCTTCACGTGATTCCGGCATTTATTAAATTGCTTTGTACTTTGTTGCCATTTCCGTTGGCGTTGCACGAGACGCAAAACATGCGACGTGACGAATGATGGCCAAGAGCAGGAGGTGCTGTGCCGTGAGACGTGAGTGCGTGTGGCAAGCAGGTGAGAGCGAGACGGAAGACTGGAGGCAGGACACAGGAGACAGAGAACAGAAGACAGAAGACAAGAGATGGTTGCACAATAATGAGGCATATTTACAAATGCATCTCCATCTCTCTATGCTCAACTCCCCAACGTTGCAGGCAAATTTGTATTTTAAATTATGCGCATCTCTTGCCGTGTTGGGAATTGATGGGATGTGAGGCGGGTGCTAAAAGCTGTGGGGGATTGCCCCCTCCCAGGAGACATTCGCCGTCTCGTTTTAAAATGCGACGCATGACTTTCATTTCACGTTGTTTACTTCGCATGCGGCCGCGTGATTTTCGTTTACGGACAATGCCGGCTAAATGGAGTGGTGCCGTGATGCGTTGCTTGGTGGTGGTGCGGTGGTGCGGGGGCTGGTGGTGCTGTGGTGTTGCGCGGTGTTGCGGTCCTTTCCACTCTTCAGGCACCGCGGCACGACGCGGCACGTGTCAACAGTTGGAAATGGGTTTTTAAGGCGCCGCAACGTATGCTTCTGTTTCTTGTTCTTCAACTTTTGTTTCAATTACCGTTACCTGTTACTCTCTCTCTGTCTCTCTCTCAATTGCTATCTCTGTCTGGTTGAGTTTTGTAGTGTGTCGCATAGAGCGCGTGCTGGTCGTGACCTGGTCGTGGCAAAGAAACTTTGCTGACGTATTTTTATGACTCAAGCGTGTTCATAATACGCTTTAGTACGTGTCCAGTGTTGCACAACGACAGCGACAGCACTCTTTAACCATAATTGCTTATTGGCAACACTGGTCATGCACATACTATTCGTATGTGTGGCAACACACAAATCGTCTGCTCAAGCATAAAAACAAGTGGGAAAGGCTATAGTCGAGCTCCCGACTATAGGATACCCGTTACACGTATTTAAATAAATTTAAAATATTTTGTATTGCATGCTTTGAGGCACTTACATTGCCTAAAAACTTTAATCAGCCATTACCACCTTTCTGTTTGTCCGATCTTGATGCGTTTAATTAAGATGATAGCTTAAATTAATTGATACAGTTAATTACCAAAAAATACGTAATATTCTTTTCGCGATTTGCGGAGGCGGGAAGGGGCGTGGCAAAATTTTGAAACAAACTTCACCTGCGTTGGGTTTATAGAAGTCTGTGTGTCAAATTTGGTTGCTCTAGCTCTTATAGTCTCTGAGATCTAGGCCGGACGGACGGACGGACTTGGCTATATCGACTCGGCTGTTGGTGCTGATCAAGAGTATATATACTTTATAGGGTCAACGGTACTTCCTTCTCCCTGTTACATACATTGCAACTAGAGGTCTGCATGAATGGCAAAAAAACCATGTTCGAATTAACAATGCTAAAAATGTGCTGAGTGAAATTGAATGCGAAGCTAAACATGTTTGAGTGAGTAAATGCGCTCGCGTAAGACTCGGCCTCACAATGTTCAAACGAAAAACAAGGAATTGAATGAGTTGGAATGCGTGAGAATAGAGTTTAGGTTTTGAGTGCATTCGAATGCCATACCGACCTTTAAATTGTTGTTGTCTTGTCGTGCATAAGGAAAAAGACGAAAAAAACAACAACAAAAACACAAAATAAACAAGAAAATGCGCGTGCAAAAACAAAAAGTCTCGTCTGTCTTTTTTCCCCGTCCCTTTTCTGCTGGCCGCTTGCTTCCCCGAAACGAAATGAGTGCACAGAACAATATGAGTAACTCGCGTGTCTTAGGCTTTGCCAAAATGCTCATTCCGTTTTACGCTTTATTTATTCTCACTCATTTTACTGAGTGCCGTATGGTATGAAATAACACGCACTCATTTTGATACTTATGCGCTTCATTGCGTGCCTCGCACTCACTCAACTCAATTCAATTCGAATCCATTCAAATTGACTTATGCTGTGAGTGAAGCCATGCAGACCTCTAATTGCAACCAATACAATATCCCCTTTTACTTATCTTTTAAGTAACGGGTATAATAACCCTTACCTCTATTCCATTGTCTGCCACCATTCAGCTCCAATTTAAAAAGGCTTGTCCAAATAACTTGGCAGAACTTTTTAAATTTGTGTGCTATTCAGAATTCTTGATTTCTCCCATTCTTCTTTATTATTACTATTATTTATAAACATAAATCTTAAAATTAGTTTTATTTTTTATTATTTTTTTAATTTAATATGTACATTCTCTACAGTTCTATTCATTTTATTGTAATTTTGTTTAAGTCTTTCGAAATGGACTGAAGAGAGGAATATACAAGTTTTTAATTTCAATTATACATCCTTGATTTTTAAAGTACAGAAATTCATTTCTTTATAATTTTTTGAAAATCTTGAAGAGGAAAGAGAAAGAGGAAATAAATGAAAATGAAGGAAATTAAAATCATGATATGTAGGCAAACGGAATTTATAGTTTTTCTTCAACCTGGATACGTACAAGAAAAAACTATGAAATGTGTTAATAATTCGTAAGGTTTTCAAGTGCATTTTTAATGCAATCGCTGTTAGAGATTGACAAATGGGCTATTTAGATTGGTAATTGTGGACTTTGCACAGGGACAACAATAATCGTGATATAAATAACAATAATTGTAATAGTTAAATGTGAAATGTAGAATGCGAAATGCTGCTGGTTGTATGTGTGTGTGTGTGTGTGTGTGTGGCAATGAATAAATCAAAGTTGTTGCCCGAAGAAGTAAGTGCACTCGGAGTGCCATTAATAATGCCCGTTGGCCATTGGCATTTTGGCTGAAAGGGAGGTCGTCTCTCTCGAATCGGGTCAGTGCATAACCCGGTTACTCACTCACTCGCTCGCTCACTCGCTCACACTCAATCCCTAGCTCTCGACCTCTTTTCCCTGCGTTTCCCCTCTCTTGACCCACTCGGTTCACATCTATCTCCTGGTTGTCTGTTGCTGACGCATGCATATTGCATGTGGCCTAATGCCGGGCGATTAAAGCCAAGCTGCAAGTATGCAACTTGCAACTTGCAACTAGCAACTTGCAACTAGCAACACGCTGCTGCTGTAAGTCCATGTCATTCATTTTTCAATAGCGACACTGTGTGCTGCATGTTTTGCACCCAGACAGACATTAATATTAAACAATAAATACCAACAAGTTGCAAAACGGGGTGGAAATGGGTGAGGGGGTGGGGGAGTTACCCCCCAAGTGGTCGTTGGCATAAATGCATCGTCAATTAATGTAAATTAAAGGCAAAACCGAATTCCATTTCCGTTTTAACAAGACACTTAATTACATAAGTGAGTGGACACACGCACATACATACGTATTAAACACTCCCAGAAGGGGGCTGAGCTGGAGAAAGAGGAGAAGGGGCAGGGCCTAAACTTGCTAGCAACTATGTTTAGAATTTACTTAACAAGATGACGACTAGAAGTGCTTGAGTTATAGTGCATTATAGACATTATAGACACATCTCTCTAGTTGGCATTCATGCATATTACTCATACGCCCTGTGCCACACTCACATTGAGACACACACACACACACATACACAGAACACTTAACCAGGCGTTCAGACGTATAAACAGCCCAAGCTTCAAACTACAGCTACAGCTACAGCTACAGCTTTGGCTTTGTCAGGTATTTGCATTTTGCATTTTGCATTTGCGAGTTTCGTAATTAAGTTTCAAGAGCAATTCGAGTTTATCGGCTGCTGCCATTCCACATTTCACCTATCTCCCACTCTATTCATCTCTCCCTCTCTCATTCTCTCTCTCCCTCTATTTCTAACCGCTATCTCTGTGTATGATATCCAACCAATTTGGCTAGCTCAACTTGAAATACTCATGAACTCATCCATTTCCATACCGTGTTTGACCTAAGCTAATTATTAGGTATGATGAAGTACAAAGTCTACACCATAAACTTAAATTTTAAGCTTCTACAATGTTAACTTCTTCACTGATAAATAAAAAAAGGTTCAAAATCAGATGTTTGTATCAAAGCTTTAACTTTTTGTCTATACAATAAAGCCAAAACCAAAAATGCATAAAGAACCAAAAAACTTCTTTAAAGATATTTTTATTTTTTAAATAAAGTACTTAACATATTAAGTGTTCTAAATTTTTGAAACAGGCCTTTTTTTTAAGTGTATAACATATATTATTCGTTGTTCCTCGAGCACTCCTTAAACTTTAGTATTCATCTCCATGCATAACTTTAAGTTTTTAATGTTACAATTTTATACCTTAATCTTAAAAGATATTCTTCTTATTTTACAAATTTTCAATATTTATCTTTCTATAAAAACCCATGTAAGTTTTCAATTCACATTTCATAATTACATTTTTAACCATATTTTCTCCGGGAACCTTTAAATTTGTTGGACCCAATTAACAACTCAATTTCAAAGTTATAAAGATTTGTTTCTTAAAAATATCTTAAGAGATACAAATATTACACACGAACTCCAAATATTTCATCACACTCTGAAAAAAGTGTAGCTATCGCTTGGGAAATTTCCATATAAATCGCTCTGCTTTTGTGATATACTTGAACTCTGTTACTACAGCTTAAATTTACTTTACAGGGTATCTGCAAGTCTCAACACATAAGAACGCCAATTGTAGCTGCTTGTTTTACAGCTGCAACAATACGAGTTAAACTAAAGGTGAATCCTTCAAATGCATTTTATTGTGGCAAACAATTTTGATGCTTGCCACAAAATACAATACAGTTGCCAATTGTTATTGTTATTGTTGTTGTTGTGGCCTGGGGAATTGCAAAGAAGGGAAATTTATCAGAGGTTTTCCAAGTGCCAATAGACAGAAATTTAAATTAGTTGATAATTGGGCAGCTACAACTTTAGGGCTACAACTCATAGAAGAGTTCCCACCCAAAATAAATAATAAACGAGAATATCTTGCAGCCGGAATAATATACAAATTTCTGGGCAACTGAAATTTAAAATGGCAACATTTTCGTTTCTGCCTCGCTTTTCAGCAACTGTGTAAAAAATATTTGCAATTATGAAAAATGATTATGATTTATATGCATTTTTTACTCAATTTCAGCTATTACAATTTATGAGTTAACATTACGATTATCACATGCAACACCTCTTCCTCATCTTTCTCTTCTCTCACTTATTTCCAATGATTTTAGCATAGTTACACACCAGAAAGAACAGAATTTATAGCTAGCTTTTTATGGCGAGCAAAATTAAACAATATGTTGTTGTATAGAGCAGAGAATCAATGTGTGTGTGATTACAGTGAATTTCTTTTATTTATTATAATTATAACAAAACGAAAACCTCTTCGGGATTCGAACTCACAACCATCCATAGTTGAGATTCCATAGTTTCGATTTTCCTTTTCACCTTAATTTTATTTTTTTTTATTAACATGCGAGTGGAAATCGAACCCAGTTAATTTTAAACTGAAAGTTTTTAAATGGATATTTTTAACTAGTTAAGAATTTGCTAATATGTAATTCCAAATAAAATAAAACAGAAATACTTTTTTTCTCTAGTTTTATGGAATAAACTAGACTTTAAATTAGTCCTTCCTCGGACTTTGAATAGTTGAGAAGGCTAAAGTTTTATTTACCGAAAATTTGCAGAAAACATTTATGAATAAATCTAATTTTCCTTAAAAAACATTTTTCGAATTGAAATGAAGTAATCCACTTGAAATTATACAGAAATATATAGAAATATATAGATTCTTCAATCTAAATAAAATACAATATCTAAGACCGCTCTGCAGGAAAATGCGAGACTATGAGATACTCAGCCAATGAAGCCAAATGAAGTAATCCACTTGAAATTATACAGAAATATATAGAAATATATAGACTCTTCAATCTAAATAAAATACAATATCTAAGACCGCTCTGCAGGAAAATGCGAGACTATGAGATACTCAGCCAACACTGAGTGAAACAAACATGAATTGTAACTTTAATGATCAGTCAAGGAAATGAATTAAACAATTTGTTGAAATGTTTGAAACACTAAAGACTTAATAAAGTACAGTAAGACGTCGTTTTAAGCCACTGGGAATAGCTAATGTCATTTGCACGAACTTGGGCAACATGCAACATGCGGCAAGTTGCATGCAACGTCCCGTTGACGATGGAACTAACTAAAACTTGGCCACAAAATGCAAATTCCGCGAATTCGTTTAAACGATTTTGATTACTTAAAACGCAACAACAACAACACCAATTGTTGCAACAACAACAATAACAATAAAAGTAATAATAAACAACAAAAAAATGGAATAGAGAGAGAGAGAGAGAGTGAGAGAGTGAGATAAAATTATGGTAAAGAAATACAAATAAATAAAGCGTTTTTATATTTCCGGCGACGTTGCATTCAAAAACTGTCCTTGATAATGATGATGTTGTTGATGATGGTGATGATGATCGTGTTGTTGATGATTATCATTATTATTATTACTATTATTGCTATTATTATTATTATTATTTTGGCTCTGGCGTTTTCCTTTCCTTTGTCTTTGGTCTGTGGCAGCAAGTTGGCGACGTTGCATTTGCAATGGAAATGCCTCTCGTCGACGTTGCATGCGAAATGCATTTTAAATGCGAGTTTGCCCAAATCCCTCCATTTCCTTCAGTCCCCCTCATCCCCTCCACCACCCCTTTTAAAAGTCGTTGACAATTTGGCGACGGCGATGAAAATAAATAAATAGGCAAAGCCCAAAAATAAAAAAAAAAAGCCCTCTCGTCCAAACCGAAAGCCCAACAACATCAGGACTATTCCTATTACTTCAGTCAGTAGCTCCCCCTTGTTTCCTTTTTTTCTTCCCTTTCCCTTTCCCTCACCCCTTTCCTTTCCGTTACTTACCCTCCTCCTCTCTCTTCTCCCTTCATGCAAGCCGTAAGCATGCAAATATTTAGATTAATGCAAGACTTTTGCAACAAAATACGCGGCGCGCATATTGCCAAACAAATTTTTATTTATGCCATAGTTTTTGAGGGGGCGTTGTTAGAAACGGAAAATGGTAACGGAGGGAGGGGTAAGGGTAGAGGTAGGGGGGCCAACTGGGATGGGGGATTGCAGCTGTCTGGCTAAGTCACTTGTCAGTCGCAACACCAACGACGATGACAAAAATTTGTTTCTTCTTAGTTTTTTTTTATCCAGTTTTGCTGCCACTTTCTGAAGTTCTTGAAGCGAGCAGTTTCGACTATGGCATCCAGTTGAGAGATTTTTTCGGAATTATACAGTCAAGCCGTGTTATGATGAACGTCTTTTCATTTCAATATTTTGCACATTAAAAATACGTTTTTTCTAAATTATCATTTTGATATTATAAGTATTTATTAGACTATAATAATTTGATTTATCTCAAGTTTAAAAAGTACATGTATTGTTACTTTTTTCTTAAAGCATTGTATGGATATCTTATTTGTCTAGCGATGTAAATTCGAAATGTTAATCGAGCTTAAAATCGAAATGTATAAATTGACAATAAAGAATCGAGTTGTCATTTTAATCATGGTTTGGGTTCTAAAATTACTGTGCACTCAAACTTAATTCATTTCGCTAAAGTAGTTTTTTGGCTCAACATATCAATTTTGAGGAACTTAATTTTTCCTTCCTTCTATTTTTACAAAAAATCAAAATTTTCATTCTCAAGTTTTAACATTTAATCAAATTAACAGCGATGCACAAACTCCAGGGTGTTGTACATATTTCATGAAGACAGATTTCATTAGCTCGATTAATAGTGAAAAAATGATCGAGTTATAGTACTTCAAAATAGATATCACAAAAATCGAGTTGTCGATTTTTCAATGTATTTTTACAGTAAAAGTTTAAAGTTCATGAATTGTAGACCGTTAAGTTCAACGATTGAACTTAATCCTTCAAATGAAATAAGCTGAAGAAACTCCAGTGAAGTGTCGATTTTTCATGAAAATCGATTTTATTACAATAGCTCGATACAATAATAATCGAATTGAAGTACTTGAAGTACTCGCGTCATCGATTTTTCGATGGGTTTTTACATATATCACTATCGTAATAAAGATGGATTTAGCGACATTTCGAAATATTTAAATCGCGTCGGTTCGTCTAGAGCTCGGCTTGAAACTAGATTGCAGATTGTTCTTTGTGAATGAGGCTGAATGGGAAAAAGTTCGTTGAATGCGAGTTGAGAGTGGAGAGCAACAGAGTAACGAGTGTGGCATGTGGCATGTGGCATGGGGCATGGGGCGACTGTGTGGAGGAGGCAGCAACTTCATCATAGTTGCAAAACGGTTGCCGTAGCTTTTTGGCCAACGTGCAACGTCTATATGTCAAATTAATTGATGACCAATTTGCGTTTTCAATTAAAAGCAGCGCGCACTTTTTGCCCAGATACGATTTCATTTTTGTGTCTCTCGCATGGTTCTTTTTTTTTTTTTTGGAATTCTTTTCTTTTCATTTTTTTATTTTATTTTTTTTTTGGCTCTATTTTTCCGTGTTGTGTTTTTGTCTCGTTTTTCGGTATTTTTCTTTTTGTGTTGTTGTCGATGTTGTTGCTGTTGTTGTCGATGTTGTTGTTGTTGCTGTCGCCATCGTTTTCAGCACGGAAATTGCCCCTTTTGGCAAAAGCGATGAAGTGCAGCCGCAGACGTTGCCCGCGTTCTGTCATCCCTCTTCCCCTCCTCCTTCCCCTGCCTGCTCCTTCTACTTCTACTCCGCCTCCTCCTCCTTATCCTCCTTCCGCCTGCAGGAGTCGTTGGTTCCATTGAATTGCGTTATAATGCAAAAAGCTCTTTTGCCTTGCCAAAACTGCGATCTCCAATTCTCCATTCCCCCATTTCACATTCGATGACTATCGTTGAATGTGTGTTCTGATTCCGATTCCGATTTCGATTCCCCTCCATGTGTGACTGATGTGGGCGTGGCAACGCCCCCAATGCGCGGCGCTCAATGGCCAAAGCTTAACAGCGTTTCTTTAATTAAGTTGCACAATTTGTAGCCAGTTGTCGGGCCATAATAGACTTTTCGGGCCACTTTTGCCAGCCAGCCAGCCAGCCCAGGCACGACAGATACGACAGCCTCAATGACAGTTTCGATACAACCCTATCAAGAGCTCTTCATTTACCCCTCGCATCCCTCCTCTATCACAACTCTGGTTTACCACGTTAAATACGTACATACATATAAGTTTCAGACGTCGCTGAATCAGTTGAACGGAGAACCAGGCCTTAAAGTCTAAGCCAACTTTGTAGAGTGAGGGAGAGGGAGGGAGAGAGAGATTTTTAATATTTTAAATTATTTTCTATATATTTGAATCGTTAAAATATCTTTTCAATAGTTATCAAACATCTTACTGAACAGGTCATTCTACTTATCTTTTTTGTTATATTTCAACTGATATCTCTCTCATATTTCATTGATTGCTCACATTCCACATTAAGTTCTGAAAATATCACAAATTATAGTCAATCTGTTATATGTAACTAAATGTTGAAAACATTGCATTAAAATGATTATTGCAGTTTTAAATTATAAAATATTTAGTTTATCAAAATTATTTATTAGTTTTTTCGAAATGATTTTTTTTTTAATTTTACACTAATTTAATGATTAGAAATTGTAAGTCGGAAGAGATTTTAATTATTATCTTTACCCTTAAAATCTACAAAGTTTATGTATATTTTTCTACGTCTTTACACTTTTTTTTTAATGGTGGAATTTTCGGTTTTCTCGTAAAGTACATTTTCTAATTTATTTGTAATTTATTTATCGACTATAGACTTTTTTTACCTTATTCTACAAATCTCATAGATTTTTTTGATGGAATAAATTGGAATTTATTAATGTATTTTTTTGAAAGTGCTGGCAATTTTATACAATCAATAATAATATAAGTTTATCTGCTGGATTTATCTTTTTGATTTGTTATTTTGGAGTAGTTTTGCACCTAAAATAACTTTCAATCATCTATATTATTATATATGTATGTATACAAACCAAACATAACCTCAGTTCCAATAAAACCAAATGCCTGAATAAACATAAATTCAAGTAAAAGAAAAAAAGCCAAAACTAAAGATTAAACCCAGAAAAAAAGGTGTAAAAATGGTGATCATCTGTCAAATGAAACGAGAAATGGGATTAAAGCAATTCGACGCGACAAAATTATTGATGGTTTGAGAAGGACGAAGGGAGGGCAAAAGAAAGGACCTGCGTCATCTTCATTAGGCGGCAGGCAACCTGACGACGCGACCGATTTGTGGGGTGGTATTAGTATGAGTGTGTGTGTGTGTGTGTGTGTGTGCAGGACTCTCGAAGGCTGTTAGGTACGAGTATATGGGCATGTTAAGGACATCGCCAAATGAAGTGACAAGCAACTTAACGCATTTAAATTAATTAAAAATGTGCTTAAGATGTTTTCGACTTGCGACTGGCGACGATGGCAACAACAAAAGGCATCCTCAGCCTGTCCCTGACAACGGTAGACTCTAACAACAACAACAACAACGACAACAACAACAACGACAACAATTACAACAAGAATAGAAGCGAAGAACAAGGACAAGTTGAAGAAGAACAAGAACAAGAAGTGGAAGTTGCTTTGCTTTTGCCTTGCAGCTGGCAGCTGTAATTAGACAATTCACTCGCCACTCGCAACTTGCAACACGCCCCGCTCTGTCCTTCCTTCCCCACTCTCCACTCCTCACTCCCCACTCGCCACTTGCCACTCAGAGTCCCTGCGCGGGCGCCTTTTGCCTTGACTGGATTTGGGCCTGGCCTGTTTTGGGTTTTAGTTGCGCATCAAAAAAACACCAAAAATAAAATGCAAGTATGCGCTAGTACACAGTGCTCGACTACGAAATACCCTGCGTGATGATTAAGTAAAAAAAATAAATAAAAAAAAAAGAATTCTCAGCTCTGGCGGTGAGCAGCCAAATTTTGCAAGTGATCTCAACAACAAAATCAGCAATTTCAGCAATTTTTGTCGTAAATTATTTGTGTGCATTATTGTCGAGTCTTACATTACACTAGGCAACAAAACTTAACTTGTTTCTTCTCACACGATCCAAATCAATTTTTTTATACACATTTTCTACTGTTTATATTTATTTAATTCATTTTTGAAGTTTAGCTTTTATTTACCTGTTTTGAGAGTTGGGCTTTCATTTGTCATCTATTTATACTCGATTTTTAATAGCATTATGAATGTATAATGAAATAATTATTAGTCTGCTGTGCCAAAAAAATCACAACGTTGTTGTTGCTTTCTCGTCGACGACCAAGAAGGCGACTTTGTGACGCCAATTTGTTAAGAGGATTTGAGCTAGATGTGCAAATTGAGACACTGATCGAGAATATATAGGCTCGAGGAATGACTTCGTCTGACTGTTACATTTTCAACCCATGTTTCCAGGGTATTGGAAACTATTTTTTTTTTTGTTGTTGACGGCACAAATAGAAGCCGCGCCGCATTGGCGGTAAAGTTTGCAACAGCGTCAGGGAACTTTGTCCTGGGGAGCATGGACTCTACACGAGTCCAAAGTTCCCAGTTCCATGGTTGCCCCGTTGTCACTTCAGAGGAAGAGGAAAAGAAAAAGAGAGTGAGACACAGAGAGAGAGAGAGAGAAAGACTGCAAGTGCTTTTAGCCTTGTCTTTGCCTTCTTGGCGCATCGACTTTTAAGTAGTTGCGCCATACACACACCTAGGGAAAGCGAGAGAGAGAGAGAGAGATGGTTGAAGAGAGAGAGTGGGGGCAATGGAGTTAGCTTTTAGTTTCGGGTGGCGGGTGGCGGGGGGAGTGGGTAAAAAGTCGCTCACTCGTAGGCGTTAATGAAAATGCTTGTAATTAGTTTTGTTTGTTGGCAACGATGCAGCGATGCAGCGGAAACGGAAGTGCGCCAAATAATGCCAACTTGCGCTTTTGCATGCATCGAACTAATTGATTTGCCGGTACTGCAACAAACCCCCTTCCTTCTCCCTCTCATCAAACAACGACTATCGACTGCACTCTCTCCCTCTCTCTCTGTCTCTCTCTTCTCTTTCGAGTGCTGCCAACGTAATGAATTCACTTCAAATGCACTCATCGCTCATAGCTGCAGTACTCAATAAAAAGCAATGAGTGAATGCTTAAAAAATTGCACGGCACAAGATCAAATTGGATGTTGACAATGTTTGTATGACAACGAATTATGTAATTTTATATGCAGGTAAATACCAATTATGCGACATCTTTCCTTTTTTTAATTTTTAAATTAAACTTAAAAAAAAAGTTAAGTAGTGAGTGAAAATTAAACTGTCAATTATTTTATGCAATATAATAATTCTTTAAATATAACTCGAATTATTTGAGCAAAAATATATAACTGATAAAAAATATCGATTATTCGTTTAGTATTATTTTTTGCTCATAAAAATTAATAATTTTCGCTCAAAATAAAACTTAAGTTGGTATTTAAGAAAGAATATTGAAAAACTTTGCTCATCAAAAGTAACAATACAAATTGATTTTCATTTTTGGACAAAAATAAATATAAGAATATTGTTATTTTGAAGAAAAAAAATAAAACTTAATGTTTAATGTTTTAATATTTGTTTTGTGATTTTTATTTTCTTTTGTTTTTGCTCAATTTTATTTCTTGAATTGTAGGGAATATCTCTATTTTTATCTAATTTTTATGTGGGTAAATTTATAGTTTATTTATTTATTATTTCAAAAAACATTAACAACGTACAGTAATGCTAAACATACAAAAATTTGGAGCAAGCAACAGTCTGCACTCCGACCCGTTGGGACAAGTTTTTATAAGGCTATGGTCCAACTCACAGCATGGAAGTGGAAGGCAGTGCAGACATTAACAAAATAATTTACTTTAAAAAATTCATAATAGATTTTCTTATGCTAGGTACAGTACAATGAAAATTAATAGCAGAATATAAGTAATTGTAGGTTGAACACAAAACATAAAATGGTTCATGAAGCTCATAATTTGAGAAACAACGACGCAAATATAACGGCTTATAATTTCGCGTAGTTCTTGATGGAATAGCAAACTTTAAATTAGATAGGAGCTCCGAAGAGTCAACTGTACCGTTGATTAGGTGAAACAGAAACATGGCACCTTGACAAGTCCTACGATCTTTAAGTGAAGGTAAATCAAGCAGTAACAATCTGCTAGAGTAAGAAGGGAGCCTCAAACTATCATTCCAATTTAGGCCGCGAAGAGCAAACAGCAAAAACTTCTTTTGCACAGATTCAATCATTCCCTGATAAACTGAGTACTGTGGACTCCAAACACAAGAGCAGTATTCAAGACCGGGACGCACAAGTGACATATAAAGTAACTTGGTGGTGTATGGGTCATCAAATTCTTTAGACCATCTCTTGATGAATCCAAGATTACTATTGGCCTTGTTGACCATGGTAGTAATGTGTTCATTGAAACATAATTTATTATCAAATAATACCCCGAGATCATTAACGGACGATATGCGTTGAAGGAAAGCGGTACCAATTTTGTAAGGCATAATGCATACATTAGAGCGAAAAAACGACATAACTGTACATTTAGAGTGGTTAAGGATCAAATCATTAGAAGAGCACCAGTTATTTAAAGAATTTATATGAAAACCATAATTTAGTAAATAATGGTGAAATTAATAAGAATATTGGTGTATCTCTCGCTCTCTTAAAGTTACTAGAAGTCAATGAGTTTTGATTAAAAAAAACAAAAAAACCAATCAGTAATTAAATGTTGTAAATTTCAGGTATCAAGGCGGCAAGTCTCCAAAGCTTCAAGCTTAACAATTCATAGTTTCTCATTCTCTCAATTTATTTTGAAATTTGTAGAGCGTTTTGTTATACTTACATCTATTTTTCTATTTTGGGCATATTTGTAAAATCAGTGCTAATCGATAGCTGCATAATTAGCACGCGTTATTCCACTTGCTGTTTCAACAACCAGATTTCAGTTAACCAACTATAAAATGCTGCGTATTTTAAAGACCGCAATATTGCGTGAACAGTTCAAGAAAAATTATGCGACTGCTGCGAAACCGGCGACAATCCCAGAGCCGCAGACTTCGCCGGAGGTGCTCTACACGGATCTGTTCATCAACAATGTGTGGCACAAGAGCGAGGCGGGCAGGACCTTTGAGAGCATCAATCCCGCCACGGAGGAGGCCATTGCCGAGGTGCAGCTGGCGGGCGCCGAGGACGTGGCCTTTGCCGTCAAGGCCGCTCGACAGGCGTTCAAAATGGGCTCCCCTTGGCGCCGCATGGACGCCTCGGATCGCGGGCGTTTGCTCTATCGCCTCGCTGATCTGATGGAACGCGATCAGGTGTATTTGGCCAGCCTGGAGACTCTGGACAATGGCAAGCCATACAACATGTCCTACAATGTGGATTTGCCGTTGGCTATCAAGAATCTGCGCTATTTTGCCGGCTGGGCGGACAAGACGCAGGGCAAAACGATTCCCATGGATGGCGAGTTCTTCACCTACACACGGCATGAGCCCGTGGGTGTGTGTGGCCAGATTATACCCTGGAACTTTCCCATTTTGATGATGGCCTGGAAATTGGGTCCGGCTTTGGCCACCGGCAATACAATCATCTTGAAGCCCGCGGAGCAGACAACTCTGACGGCATTGTACATCGCTCAGCTGGTGAAGGAGGTTGGTTTTCCCGAGGGCGTGGTCAATGTGCTGCCCGGATTAGGCGACACGGGTGCTCATCTGGCCAATCAACCGGATGTGGACAAGGTCGCCTTCACGGGATCCACAGAAGTGGGCAAGTTGATTCAATTGGCGTCGGGAATCACGAACTTGAAGCGTGTCACCCTCGAGTTGGGCGGCAAATCACCCAACATTATATTGGCCGATGCGGATCTGGACTATGCCGTCGAGATGGCACACTTCGGGCTATTCTTCAACATGGGTCAGTGCTGCTGTGCTGGATCGCGCACCTTTGTGGAGGACAAGATCTACGATGAGTTTGTGGAGCGCAGTGCGGAGCGCGCCAAGAATCGGATCGTCGGCAATCCCTTCGAGTCGAGCACCGAGCAGGGACCCCAGATCAGTCAGGAGCAGATGCTCAAGATTCTCTGTCTCATCGAGAGGGGCAAGGAACAGGGCGCCAAGCTCGTTGCCGGCGGCAATCGCTCCGAGGACCTGCCCGGCTACTTTGTCCAGCCCACGGTCTTTGCCGATGTCCAGGACAACATGGCCATCGCTCGCGAAGAGATTTTCGGCCCCGTTCAGCAACTGATGCGATTCAAGCAGTTGGACGAGGTCATTGTCCGTGCCAACAACTCGAAATATGGTTTGGCTGCCGGCATCTTTACCAAGGATCTGGACAAGGCCAACTACCTGGTGAATGGCCTCCGTGCCGGCACCGTGTGGGTCAACACCTACAATGTTTTGGCTGCCCAGGCTCCATTCGGCGGCTACAAGATGTCCGGCCACGGACGGGAGAACGGCGAATACGCGCTCTCCAACTACACGGAGGTCAAGAGTGTCATCGTCAAGGTGCCGCAGAAGAACTCCTAGACTGGAAGAAGTCAAGAAACGCATTAGTAACTGCTCCCATTTGTATCGGACAAATTGATATCTGTGTGCCTCATTTTTTATAGGTTAAAGCTTATTGCAATACATTTGTCTATTATAATTTGTTAAAAATAAAGAAAATTTGCTTAATTTTGATCAATTTGTTCAATGACAAATATGTGTTTTAAGAACAGAACCATTTAATTACTATACATCTGAAAACTGACGCTTGATTTAGCACCTGTATTCTATTTGATCAACATAGTTCAACTGACAAATTGTAAATAAACAACTTCGCTATTTTATTTTAATCCATTTCATTCTGCTTTTTTATTAATTTTTACTTTAAGACTTCACTAAAGAAACCTGATACTTTTGGAGATTTTTCTACTTAGCAATTCCAATCGTCATATAGCGCACTCTCTCACTCACTCTCTCCTTTTTTAAAAAGCGCACTGTTTACTTTTTGATTCCATTCCATTTTGTTGTCGTATTCGTAAACGTTGCACGAACTGCCATACTTAGCTCTAAACGATTTGACTTTGTTGTAATCGACGAATTATCTGTGTTTCTTTGTGTTTACCTCTCGGATTCTTTACAGTTTTCTAAGTCCTCTTTGTTATCATTTTCTTAAACGTGAAAACGGCAACGTTTTCGTTTTTCGTTTATCTAGCTCCCTCGTCGCTTCTCTTAAGTTCATCAACTCCTCTTTGTTGTTGTATTCTGAAACGTTGCACAAGTCGCATTTCCTTACGTAAGTATCGTATTACAATAAAACAGTAACTTTAAACTCTCCAGCTCTTGTCAATTTCTTTTCCTTTCTATCTATGCTTAAAACTTTAAAAATTCGTACATTTCAACTGCTTCTTGAGTTGTTGTAATTTTCAGATTCATTTTTTTTTTTGTTTCAGAGAGTTTCGAAATGGTTGCCATGTGGCAACGCCAGGTAGTGTCTTTTCACTTTTAAACCAGCTTAATTGTCCCAAATTTAATTTCCGCTTTAAGTTTGTCACACACACACATACACACACACGCAGTAGGCATAAATATGCAACAGCAACAACGGCAATGGCAACGAAAACAATGACTGCAAAATGGGTGGTGCGATGGTGGTGCTGTGGTGGCGGGGCGGAAGTGGTATGGTGGGTAATGCCGTCGGTGGGTCTGGGTCTGGGTCACTTTTGCCTGGCAGCAGCAGCGGCAGGAACAGGAACAATTCATCATCTATATGACAAGCAGTCGAAAGCAATCGTTTTGTCATCTTCTTCTCTGTTGCTAAATTGAATATGCCCAACCATCCAGCACAGCACCCACTCGCACCCACTCGCACCCACTCGCCACCCACTCGCACCACCCACAACCACTTGCACCACTCAAAGCCACCCAGTTGAGAGTAGAGAGTGACAGGGATGGATAGAGACATTTCGAATGAAATGAATGAATGAGCAAACACATATGCATTGTAAATGTGTGTGTGTGTGCGTGTGTGTGTGTGCGTGTGTGTGAGTATGTGTGCGAGTGTGTGTGTGTGTCTTCACATATGCATATCTGTCGCCGCATTCCAAAATAACACAAAGAGACGCATAGACGCACGTTCGTTTTTGGAGTCCAGGAAGGAAGGAAGCTTTACAGACTGATAGATGCTAAAGATGTGTAAAAGGGAAGGGCAAAAGGGAGGTACAACAACTATACACACACACACACACACACACACAGACATGCTATAGCAGACACGCATACAAAGTAGGCAACGAGTTGACTTTAAAAAGCCTACGTTTCATGTTCTATATAAATCTATATACATATCTGCATCTCTCCATATCTATCTCCCCGTCTCTGCCCCTTTCTCAGTCTCGTGTGACAATAGATCATCAAATTCATTACATTACATTTCATATGTCTCATTTGTACATTTGGGGGTTGAGAGTCGGGGTCGGAATCCGAAACAGGGTTTAGGGGATCAATGACGGGGTCGTCTGTGCGTGACCATTGCATTCATCAAAATAAGCCAAATTCAAGCAGCAATAATTTAGCCAAGCAACACACACACATATCCACCACACACACACACACTTAGAAAAATGCAGAACAAATCGATCTGCAAAAAAAAGTTCTTAAATTAATTCCGTTTTGTTAAAGAATTTTTTAAGAATGATTCGGTCTTTAATTATTTTAAGCCCGAATCGTTCTTGAAAGCATACACAACCGGTAAACATTCAAAAATAAGACCAAAATTCCTAATTCAAGAAAAAAAAATATATTAAATTAAGACTGTTTCGTTAAAGTTAAATAGGTTTGGACATCTAGTTGGACTCACAATAGCAAGTTCGCAAAAACGTTTAATTAAAATCTTTAATTCTTATATATTTATCGCGTTCGCTTGCTTAGAATTCCCAAATGGTTCTTGTTTGCCTGCTATCTAATGTTCTTCTATACAATATTTGGTATTTGGAACTTTTCTTTAAGAATAATTTATGTATTCAATTTAATATCGTTCGTCACAAAATTGGGTATCAGAAATTTTGAGGCAAGGAAAAGCTTTCGCACTAGACTTGAACCTTGTAAAGAGGTTTTTTTTTGTGAAGATATTTCGTAATAACACCGGAAATTCTGGATTCAAGTCCGAACGAACTTAATTTTTTTTTCAGTGCACACACATGCAATACACACACTTGGCTTCTTTTGTGGTAAGTGATGCTTCATCATCAACAGCAGCAGCAGCAACCACCCAACCACCAAAAGTTCAACACTCGTTCAATATAAAGACCTTTATGGTCTGGCTTTATCAGCAGCAACAGCAGCCACACACTTCCCCTCCCCCACAGCCCACAGCCCACAGCCACGCCCCTTAGACTGCAGCCTACAATTCAAAGTCCAAGTCATACACACACAACATACACCCACACACCCACACACACCCAATGACACACTTGACCATGGGCAGAAATTTGCGTTGCGAATTTGCCGCGTTGTCTAGACAAAAGAGTGTGTGTGTGTGTGTGTGTGTGCGGGTGTGGGGATGTGTGTGCGGGTGTGTGGGTGTGGGGGTGTGTGTGGGCTCTATGTGCGTGTATGTGAAATATTCAAAGCAATAAGTTCCTCAAAAAATTTCAAAAATAATTTTATATACGCAAATAAATCAAATTTAAATGGCAAATTAAGCTTGAGAACAAAACCATAAGAAATGTGTGAGAATGGCGATTAAACAAAATGCCCAGACCCCGCAGATACCCTGTAAAGAGCACTCGAAACATGCCAAAATTGAGTTGCTGAAAATAACAATACTCTCCGAAGCACTTGAATAAAAATATTAATCGCATTTTTATGAACACAACTACAGGGTATAAAAGATGAACTTTACAATGGAATTGTATGCAGTTAGAACTAAGATATGCCTTAAGTTTTACAATTATTTGAGTATACATTGACATAAATTTAAATAAACGATATTTTAAAGAAAGTGCAACACATAAATTTAAAGTATTCCTATTAAATATTAAAAAAAAAAGCTCTTTAAACTCAATTTATTATTCATAGCAGTCGCATCGGTACTCACAATGCTGAATCATTTGAATCAATTGCTTAGTCACACTCACACACACACAGATACACACAACTGTACTTAATCGAAGCAAATCCTGAGCTTGTTTTTGGGGCTTTAGAGTTTTATTCGAAGACAAAAATGTTAAGAGCATCATCAATAATAATTTGTGGGCTAAACAAAGTCTAAAAAGCAGATAAGCTTAAGGATTATATAATCGACTCGTATTTCGTGCGTTGCCTGCAGGTGAAATGAATTAGCTGATCCCAGACATCCCACGCAACCACCCAATTACCCAACTACCCAACCACCCAACCACCATGGCAATCCACAATCCAAACCCTTCCAAGGGCAAGTTCTAATTCATTTTTCTTTTCCTCTGGCTCTTGGGCGTGACGCTGCTAAGTGGTTTGAATCCAGCTTGCTGGGGAGGAAGAGAAGAAAATTATGAAAATTAAAGGCACAGCCACCACCTTGTGGTGCAGCAAAGCTTAAGGCTTGGGGCAACCAATCGCCATCATCATAGCAATCGCAGTCGCAGTCCAAGTTCAAGCATCGAGCCCAACAATGGAGCAAATTATGCGCGAAAAGTGCCAGAGACCAGAGGCCAGAGGCTGGACGAGGTCCTGCTGCCAGACACCACCAGACTCAGGTGGTGCTGGCCATAAAAAACGCTAAAGAATGAAACAAAAGAAGTGCAGAAAATAAAGTAGAAGGAGAAGGAGAAGGAGAGAAAAAGGAAGAGAACTTTTGCCAATACGCGCGTTTGCGGCTCAACGGATAAATTATGCCGACGCACTCGAGTACTTATTGTGACTATGGCTCTTCCTCTTGCCCTTGGCATCATCCCCTGCCCCAACCGACCCACCACTTGTCTGCTAACGTTTTTTTTTTTGTATGCGCCCCTTCAATGCCGTCAATACAAGTTGGCCGCCGTTTTGTTTGCCATATTCAAAGTCATAAATCATAAAACTGCTCGAGGATATTTTATCATAATCACATCAGGAAGCGAAGCGTCCTTCAATGCGAAAAAAAAGAGAAACAGACTGAGAGTGAGAGAGAGAGGGAAAGAGAGAGAGACTGTGAGTCTGTGAGTGAGAGAGAGTGAGAGGGGAGAAAATTGTTGGTCCGTTGGGTGAAAAGCTGCGACTCGATTTCGATTTTGTTCAATAGAAAAATGACATTATCCATATTTTTGGCGTTAAGTGTTGTGCTCAAAGTTGCCCTCGCTGTTGTTGTTGTTGTTGTAGTTGTTGTTGTTCTTCTTCTTTTCCTTGTTGTTGTTGTAGCTTTTAATTTGTGTTCGCCTTCGTTTTGCTTTCTGCATTTGACAAGTGACTTTGTTATGGGTTGAGAAAGTTGCCTGCATAATTTAAGCGACTTACACATATTTTCACACACACTTACACACTCTCGCCTGCCAAATTGCATATGAAAGTCAATAAATAATTTTTCGCATAACCATTTGGCAGACACATCACAACAAACTGAACAAATCAGTCGACCTCGAGCTCATTAGGCATTCAGGCAGGCATTTTAATATACGAGAAATTCGTAGCTAACCGGCCACGCCCCCTTCTCATTTTAATGCTACTCCCCCTTTCTTCTATTACAACACACACTCAAACACACACACTCTGAGGACACGCCTTAAGTCAGCTTTTTAAGCGGAAAGACAGAAAGACAAAGTTCGTGAAAATTCAAAAAATCATTGCATACTCTTAGGCTGAATGAAGAAAACGAATTCTTTTTGGGGAAGAATTGCGATTTATAAAACAAACAGCTCAATCCAAAATAGAGAAAAATGTAAATCAATAAAATAAAAATACTTTACAATATAATAAAGGTATATAAAGGTGAAATACTTTCAAGAATTTAATACAGATAAAACCTACAGAAAAGTAACGATGGAAAATTAAACTCAAAATATTTAAAGAAAATAATAAGTGTGCAGAGAAAAAGAATAATGTGAAGAGATAAATGAAATAATTTTAAAAAAGATTCCATTTTCTTAGAGTTTGCTATCATCTTTGAGAATTTGAGAAAAGGAGAGCCTCTTATTACATTTAACAACAAACTATGTACATATATCCTCAAATAAGCACATATCGCTCAAACCCTTGCTGTGATGTTAAGAGAACGGCCATTTCAATTGAGACTGATAGAGATGCGAATGAATACAGGAAATTTGCCTTATAATTACCATAAGTCATAAAGGATAGCGACGGGGGAGAGAGAGAGGACACAAATAAAGGATATGCCATTGACAACACATCCTGTTTTAGCAGTGCAATGGCTTTACAATGGGTCATGCAAAAATTGACAAAAGGCTAAACCACATCCTGGCAAAAGTAGAGAGACGAAACCGATTGAAAGAGGGAGAGGGAGGGAGACAGAGAGGGGAACAGCAATTGCTGCTAATGCTCTCGTTGCCAACATATGTTTTGGCCAAATGTTGTCATAAATTTTGAGCCAACAGCGTCGACAACAAGAACGGAGAGATAAAAACTAAGGATGCGGGGATGAGAATGAGAATGAGGATGAGCCGATGACGATGACGACGATGCTGCAGACAAAGTGCAAAGAAACAATGTGCAGTGCCAAACAGAAGCAGCAGCAGCAGCAGCATCACAACAAAGGAAATGAGTGCGGTTGTCTGGCAGGGACTCTAGGACTAGGACTAAGGCTCAGGACCACAAGACGGCAGGACAAGGACCAAGTTGACTTGACTGAACTGAAACTAAACTGGACTGGGACTGGGAATGGAGTGGACCAAAGTTGGCAAATGATCTGGCAGAAATCAGGGCCGCTTAAGAGCGCCGAGTTCCAAAGGCAAAGGCAAAGGCACAAGTCCTGACAGCCATCAGGACATCAGCCAGTCTCATCCTGGCTGGTTGTGGGGAAAACTAAACTCCTGCTTGGCTGGCATCGCATGCAAAGCGATTAGAGTCGGAGGGCCGACATCCAGCAGACGGGAGCAATCAGGCAAAGTGCCTGCTGCTGTTGCTGCTCCTGTTGTCCACTGTGCTGGTCACGTTGCACCTGCCACACGGAGAAAGAGATAGAAGGAGAGAGTAAGACAGAGAGCGAGAGAGAGAGAGAGACAGGCACACACATACAGCTAAAATAATTGCATAATTTGCATATTATTTTCTGCTAAACATGCAAAAAGCGCCGCGCAACGTGTGTGCAACATGCATTCCAAATGTGCCACACACACACAACAAACACACAACACAACACACGCATCTGTATGTGTGCGTGTGCATATGTGCGTGTGTGTATGTGTGTGTGTACATTAAGTGCAAAGTGTAAATAACCAACTCAGCATAAATCGTGATTACAACATTTTGTGTGCGGATATTTGCGGGCTTGGTTTTGTGGTTTTAATTTAATTAATATTTTTTTTATTATTATTTTACTTCAACCTTTTGGCCCCGCCAACAGCTTTTGATCCCCACCTTTCGTTATTTCTCTTGTCTTGCCCTTTTTGTGTTGTTGCTACTTATATGTAGTAACTTTAAAGCACTTAAAGACGCTTTTGGAAGGGTTTGGGGATTTGAATTCTTGGATGCGCCTCTTTTGTTAATTAGTCAAACAGTTTGAATGCAGCTGCTAATGAGCTGATAATTGATATGTACACACATTTGCATATCCTTCAGTTTGAAGACAAACAGTTTATGAATGCATTCAAACTTGATTTACACAACTTTAGGCTTTAAGTTGCAATTAAGTAATCAACTTATAAATTAATTTTGACTGTTTTATATCCAAGTTAAGAGCGCACAAATTGGTAGCATTTTCTAGGATTGTTAGTAAGTCATCCAATTAAATATAACGATTATTATTTGCATATTTAATATTAACATGAATGACATAGTAAACATATCTGATGATAACGTAAATGACATAGTTAACATCCATACATATTTAATGTTAACAAGAATGACAGACATGAACGGATCTAAAACATAAGTATAAGAATATTTGGAACAGCATTTGAATATACTCTGCAAGGGAATAATAATTGTGTATATAATTAAATATAATTTATAAGTTGACATTGCTCACCTTTCGATGTATTTGCCACTATAAATACTTAAGGCATATGAACCGATACTTATTTCAGCACTGTTGTCTTTGGGAGTCCATTCCATTGTGTAGATTAATGTCCAAGTGCTTTAATTGATTCCGACCACTCCCTTTTGATAGAAATCAGTTAATTAAGCTGTTGCGATCATTTCTTAATATCATACACTTCAGGAAGAGTTTGTGCTTTTACTTGAAAAACTCACATGCGTTCCTTATACGCCGTAAACTCCCTTTTCCAACAGCCTCAACCTGCTGACATTTAAACAATAAATATTACATATTCATGCATTATTTGCTACTCACGTCTATTGCCACGACAATGTCACCAAGTCTGCAAAAGTATTCCGCAAATCTTTAAATTCCGCTTGTTATAAAACTGTTCATTCTTTTGATCGACGGACACACAAAACAAATAAAAAAAATCATTAAAATTGTTCAATTTGCGATATCAAAACGCTGCAATGATCGTTATCGATATATTGCAATAAATCACATTTGGCACAACGATACTATCGCAGCGATGCGTGAGATCGATAGCTTTATGTGTGGCATTGCACAACACTACACAAGTCAGTTACTGCAATTCCGGTTGTTGTTTGCGAGTTTTGCGAGTGTCAGTAGCAGGAAATATATGTACATTTAAACATGTGTAAATATATATTAATAATAAGTAATAGTGAGTAACTATAAATCAAAGGCACTGTTTTGCGCAGTGTAATCGCTGCACAGTTAATGCATGCACATCTCTATATGTATGTATGTAGCTGAACTAAATGTTATAAAATGTGTTTACTTTTTGACGCTATTCCCCCTCCCCCCTCCACACGTTACACCTTCAACGGTTGGAATTTCTAAAATTTTGGCTCGCTGGCTTTTTATTCGGTCTTCATTGGCGGTGGCAACAATGCGGTTATGTAATATAGTGCAAATATTGCGTAACACTTGGATAAATAAATTTCAGCTTTCTACCCAGTGTGTGTATGTGTGTGTGTGTGTGTGTTAGTTAGAAAATGCAAACGTGCAAAATCGCATTAAATGAGCATTAGCGCATTGTTGATTTTGTGCAGCCTCCTCCCTCCCTCAACCACCTGCCCCCTCCCCCTCTTCGCACGACTCCGTCACACATCCCCAATGGGTGGGAGGAGGGGCTAACTTTCGTGCGCAGAAAATTGAAGCCTGTGGCGCCATTTGCAATTTCAATTTTCAATTTTTTCTCTTTTGCCATTGTTGTTGTTGTTGTTGTCGTTGTTATTGTCTTTTCGCCGCTTTCGCTTTGATCTTCAAGCTGAGTGACCGCGCCGTGCGGGTCAAAGTTCATGCTCGACACTGTTTCGCACGAGGGGGCACTTCAATAAATTAATTTAAAGTTTAATTAAAAAATTGGTCTTTATTTTCAATTAGTACATGGCTTTCTGAATTCCCACCTTTCCCTTCCCCTTCCCCAGCCACCCGCCTCCTCCCCCTTGCACCCTTCCCCGCCCACTTCTCTCCTCGCCTTCCCATTTGATTCGCACTTAAAGTGCCCGCCTCTTTGCCCGCTTCTTCTTAATTAATTAAGCAAATTAAATTTATGCATGGCCCAACAACAAGTTCAGCTAGGAGCAAAATCTATAATTAAGAGAACGCGACTGTTGAAGACCCTGTATTAATGCTGATAAGTACTTCAAATCATACTGGGAAAACTGATTAAAATGTTTTTTGATTCAATTATTTTAGATAGTTGAATCTTCCAGCAGTAAATTATTATTTATTTACATTTTTTTTTTATTTTATCTCAACTACTTTTTGAATATTGATTAATGCTAGTTGATTTTTTCACTAGAGTTAAGATTCAAGCACCAGTAAAAATTAATTTATTTTTTTCTCTATCAGTGAAAATAATAAATTAACTTAAAGTCCATTCTGATCTTAGTATTTGCAGGATCACAACTTAATATTTACTGGAGATAAATAATCCCAATTAAAAATTTACTGGACATGAAAAATATTAAATAAAATTGTAGTTGTAGAAAATATCCAAAATAGGTAAATAGATAAATAAATACTCACATTTTTATCATTTTTAGACATACAGGAATCTACAAACCGAATTCGGTGTCTCTACCTCTTCTATCTTAGAGATCTATCTGATAAAATATATGCGTACCTTGTACATAGATACTCCTGCCTTTTATACACATTTCGCTTTTCGACCAACTTATTAGACCCTTTGTAACATTTTGAGGACAGGGCTGAAAAACGTAAGAAGCATGGCACAATAATTATCAATAAAGCTGCCGTTTCTACCTTTTTTTCCAGCAGCCACGGACTCAGGGAAGGGGGGAAGGAGCTGGAGCTGGAGCTGGAGAAGCACAACAATGGCTATTAACTTACATTACCCAACAAGTGCGAGGGAGCTGCAGGCAATGTGAGGAGGAGCATAAGAAGGAGCAGGAGGAGGAGGAGACGGAGACGAAGGAAGTGGCGTTGGGGCCACTCACGTAAAAGAAACATTAACGCGCCATCTCTGGTGACCCCGCACCTGGCCCTTGCTCCTGTCTCCTGCCCCCGTCAGTGCTCCTTGCTCCTTCCTCGGGTCGCTGCAAAACGCCGCACGCTCGCTTGCTCCCAAAGCTTGTTAGTTCTACAGTCCAAGGAGCTGGCATTGAGCACGTGACCTGGACCTGGACCAGAACCAGAAACCGGCAGAAGCTTCTCCGCCACCGCCTCTTCATCCTTCATCCTGATGCTGCCTACTGGCTGGCAACGTGTCGCCAGGTCGACTTGCATGCAAAGTGCTCAATGCCAGAGCATCGGAGTCTCACTTCGTGCAAAAGCCAAAAAGGTTGGAGACTGAAACTCGAGCTGTTGCTGGATGTGGATGTGATGTGATCTGAGCTGAGCTGAGGTGATTCTCTCTCTTGTCTCGGAGGCAGCGTCCTTCAAGTTGGTTAGGGCTGACACTGGCTCTGGTCATAAGGGTCACATGCGTCACTTGCACACAGAGGCGTTGTCAAAAGGGACACGTGATAGAAAATAGAGTAAAGGACCTTCACTTATCATAACAATAACAGGTTTCATATATAATTACTTTCTTTCTTAATAATTTTGTTTCTTTGTTTTTATTTTCATTACTTAAAGGGATTGATAATAGAGATATAGAGACAGGGAAGAGAGTAAAGGAAATTCTATCCTGAGATAAACAATATATTGTCTCACTTTTCATAAGGTGTTTTTCATTTATTTATTCATTTATTGACACTCGATATAATTGTTCAGTATAAATGTAACAATAATTCCAAACATACATTTAATCAAAAACAAGTTAGCATACAGTTATTAAAATTACATAAATGCACTTTTAACTTGACCAGCGATTTAATATTAAATTTTAAACCAGTTGAGAATTCTAAGACGCAAATTTGACAAAATTACTGAAATGCTCTCCACGTTTTTATAGTTTCATGTACTCGTATTCTACAGTCCCATTTTATTTCTCATAGATAATTTTGGAACATTATTTTTTGACAAGTTTTCACTGTTTTCTCCCAAAACTCTACGTTTTCCAATAGTACTTTCTCATCTCAAATTACAATGATTTTAGTTAAGTCAAGTGTCTAATTTGGGAGCCAGGATCCCTTTCATGTCACGTCTGTGTTGTGGCCCGATTTGCCATCAGAGTTCTCGGAGTTCTCCATCCTCTAGCTGGCTGGCAGGTTGCATGCATCAACGTGCAGCCAAAACTGAACTTTGGTCTTGCCATGTCCATTAAAGAGTCTCAGGTAACGGCGAAAGATGCCATCGCATGTGGCACATAGAAAAGAGAGATGGCTGAAGTTGTCCGGGTGCAAGGGCAACTTAATTTCCGCCTAGATTTCAATAATAAAAACAACAACAACAGAAGCAGCAGTTGTTGTTGCTGTTTGTTGCTCCTGTTGTTGCTGTTGCAATGAATTTTAAAATATGCATAAACGAAAGCAACAAGAGTTTTGTGTTTGCTGTGTGTGTTGTGTGTGTGTGTGATAAGTGTCCTGGGAGGTCGAAAGGCTTTGCATCCTGATGCACTAATTGCAGCCACGCCCAGTCGACAACAACAACAACAGCTGTAACAATAACAACAACAATGAGAAATCAATGGCAACAACCGAGAACAACAAAAGCAACTTCGCTGGCAAAAAGGTCGCTTCGTTGGCTGCTTCTGTTTCTATTCCTGCTCCTGCTGCTGCTGCTGCTGCTGCTGTCAGTTGTAATAAACGTCCAAGTCGCACCTAAAGTATCCCCCCATTCCACTTTCCCCTTCTCTCCTCCCTTCCTCTACTGCCACCACTCAGTTCAGCCGCTTAACAACTGGCAGCAGCAATTAGAAAATGTTACCAACTTAGAAATGCGTGGCGCCTGACTAAATGGACGTTAATGGCCATCTGCTGGCAACCAACTAATAGCACCAGCAACAACGCCAACAACAACAACAACAACACTAACACCAGCAACAACAACAACAACGACAATAATAAAATTATCGCCCTCTGTTTCCTGCCCCTGCCCTTCCCTTTACATCATGACAGACCTTTTCAGAATTGCTCATACGCCCAGGTGGACCAAAAACATAACATGGAGAGATAGCAAGCAATTCCAGCGAATTGCTGGAAAGGGGGCATCAATTGTAAAATATAGTGGTAGGTGGAGTGATAAAATTGCACCCCTCTCGAGCTAGGCACATTAAAATTAAATTGCAAATTAAACATCAAAGTAGCTCATGGGCAAAATAGTGAAATGAGTTCATAATCGGATTTGACGACTTGTGAAATGGTTTTAAATGGCGGCCCCAACGATCGGACAGCCCCAGGGCGGGGCGGGGCTGGGCAAGGGATGGCACTCAACCTGGGGGGCGTGGTAGGAGTGGTTATGGTAGCATAAGCTTCTATTAAATTAGAAAGCTATGGACTCTCAGACACAACATTAAAAGAAATATTTAAACTATTCATAGATTATTTTGGAAAATATTTCGGAAAATTGATTAATTCAACGTCGACAAAGTTATAATATAAATAAAATAATGTGAATTTAACAATGAAACTGTATTAAAAACAATTTGAATTCGTAGATAAAGAATTAAATTAAATCTCGAGGTATTCTAAAATTGCGCAATTGATCCAATAAGAACTAAGTATTATCATGATTTATTAGTTGTGAAGCGCTATTTAATACCTATGCAAGAAAAGAAATATTTAACTTAAATTAACTAGTTCAATATATCAGTTAATCTTAGAATAATGTACTGCTCATATACTTTCAAACTAATGCTGCATTTTAAGATAGACTCCAATCTGATTTCACTCGATTCATCGCGAAGTGAATAAAAAAGATACTTGAGCCCTTTTCAAATATATTAAATATTATATTAAAAAATTAATTTTATTGTGATAAGATATTAAATATAATTCATTTATATTATTATTATGAGATTTTTATAAAAATAAACATTGATGACAATTCTAAAAATTCAATATAATTTTTTGTTCCCCTCTTTGTCTGATCAGTGTATCCATGTTTTGTCGCAGTGTAGCCGCACGTTGCATTTGTACGAATATTTCGCACTTCAATGACTCTCGTCACCAGCGGGAGGGTGACGGTAGGCGTGGCAAAGGGGGAGGGAGGGTGGTTGGGCTTGTGCGTACACTTTTGACGGAGTGACACCTTTGCTTGGTTGGTTACACGCGTTTCCCGTGATGAGTATTTTGTTGTAGTTGCTGTTTTGTTCCTAGCTGCGATTGCAATTTTATTGCCATTGATGTTGTTGTTGTTGCTGCTGCTGCTGCAGCCACCGCCAATAAACATTAAAAACTGGCCAAGCATTGAGCACTGTGCAACAAACAAATTCTTCAAAAATCAATAGACAGAATTAACTAAGAAGGCTTCAATCGAGAGCTCTCAACTCTGAGATACCCAGCGTCGGGACTATTGGAACTTTATTAAAATCGTACACATAATATTTAGCCAGAGAGCAAGTCAGTCCAATAATAACGATCTTCTTCTTCATTCAGATCGGAGCAGATTCTATTTGTTGCACCAATTTGCATAAAACTATAATACCCATATTTTGATGGGTATAACTAAGTGAGACTGTGTGTGTGTGCGTGTGTGTGGGTTTCGGTGTTTGGCTTCGCTGATGTTGTCAGCTTTTCAGCGGTAGCGGTCACAGTGGCAACTCTCTCTTTCTCTCTCGCTCTCTCTCTCGCTCTGTCCCTCTTTCAGGCGGCGGACTGTGGCAACTGTTGGCTGCGGCCTGTTCCAGCGGTTGACTGACGCGTATGCGTTATTAAATCTACATGTGTGTGTGAGTGTGCGTGTGCGTGTGTGTGTGTGTATGTATGCCATGTCTATGTCTATGTCTCTATGCGTGCGCTGACAGCAATTTGCGTATCAATATGGGCACATAATGCTTCGAAAATGATTTCAAAAATTTGCATTTAAATTAAAAATTATATTTGCAACACAAACAGACGTTCCACAGG
Organism: Drosophila suboccidentalis; assembly: GCA_037043435.1. Classification (NCBI taxonomy): domain Eukaryota; kingdom Metazoa; phylum Arthropoda; class Insecta; order Diptera; family Drosophilidae; genus Drosophila; species Drosophila suboccidentalis. The sequence goes on along the minus strand of JBAMBK010000663.1, from coordinate 628,222 downwards.
GGCAAGGCGAAACGTAAGGGATAACAACAATAACAACAACAACAACAAGGGACATAGACACTTTTTCGTCCGTCTGTCTGTCTGTCTGTAGTGCGACGACGCGTCGTCAAAAAATGCAAATTTTGCAAATTTTAGCTAAAAATTTAGCCATTAGTTGTTTCAACGTGCGTTGCGCATACGCAACGTATGCCAGCCCCATTTCCCATCCCCCATTTCGCATTTCCCATGCCAAACTGTACACCTGCTCATGTCAAGCCCAAAAACTCTCTCTCTCTCTCTCTCTCACTCTCTCTGTCCAATGGCCTAAAGTGTTATATAGTGTGCACCATACACACACACACACACACACGCACACACAAACTGAAATTCTCCCGTGCATATGTCAGCTGGTGTGTGTGTGTGGCAAACACGCCCCTTCCCGCCCCTTTCTGCCGCCTCTGCCACTGCCACCGAGTCCACTTTCTGCCTGTCACACAGCTGCGGCTTTCATAGCTTCTGTTTTTGATTAGGCAACCGGCAGCCGGCAACACAAGTGGCAGCAACAACGGACGGCAGCATCGGTGGCAGCAACATTCGTGTTGCATTGCTGACGCTGCAACAACACGAGGCGGCCACAAATCCACGCGACGCGTCGCGATCTTGCAACAAAGCCTCTTTATGCTTCCTTCTATATCAATACACTCTTTTCGCTGAACTGTTTTATTAGTTAGTTGTTGCCCACAAATGCCAACTCGACTAAGTATACCCTGCAATAAATATTGATTGAGGCATTTCAACTGCTTCAAGAAAACACTCGTATAACGTCTCGTATAATAATAATAATATTACAATAACCTTTCAAATATTATTACATATTTTTGTAGAAAAGAAATGAATTTTCACATGGCTTTAAAGCTGAAACAACTTACGCCATCTAGCTATAATCACCTCTAATATTAACTTACAGTATTTGATAGTATACTCAGTTCTTTTAAGAAAAGGACTCGGGCCAATTATAGTTTGCATTTAAGAATCTTCAAGTCGATCCCGACTTCTGTTTTGGGTATTCCCAAATATTCATTTTCTGACTTTTTTTGTTAAATAGCCTATCTATCCCATTCGTATACTTTATACTCATAACAATTCAGGACGGAATCGATTAACCTACAAGACTTTCTTAAAAGAACTAGAGACTTCAAATTTGGTGTGTAGAACAACTTTGTTTTTAGATTGAAATTGGACTACTATATCATATAGCTGCCATTGGAACCATCGGTTGAAAATCAATCTTTAGTACGAAAAACTTTTTTGTTTTTTAAGATGTCTTTATACATGATTATTATTATGAACTATTTAACATACTTTTGTTTCAGTGTCTATGAGCTTGAGAGAGAAATTTAAAGTATTTGTCAAATGAATCATATGATTTTTCAAAAGTTTCTTGAAACCATAAACTTCAGTATACGTAGGCTGCTATATATATTTCTTGCCTAGGCAACAATAAGTGTTGCCAGGTGTAATCTGATATTTCCATTGGAAAGGTTGACATTTTTTAGCATAACATCACTCAGAACGTGTTGTCATTTAATCGTGAATTGTTAAACTTACAGAGCTTTGAACAATTCAATTCCGTTAAAAAAATGGAATTGACACGTGCGCATTTTCGTGCGATCATTTTTCACAACTTTCGACGTGGATTATCCAGACAAGAGTGCATCGATGAACTTAAGTCTTTGTATGGCGATCAAGCACCATCCTATAGCACCGTGAAAAACTGGTATAACGAATTTAATCGTGGTCGCAGTTCGCTCAACGACGAATTCCGTGAAGGTCGTCCAAAAACGTCCGTTGTGCCAGAGAACATTGATGCCGTGCGTGAACTAATAATGCAAGATCGTCATGTGACATACCGGGAGATAGAGGCATCCTTGGGCATTTCTCCCACCAGCATACATTCGATATTACATAAACACCTGACCGTAAAAAAGGTTTGTTGTCGTTGGATCCCGCACAATTTGACAATCGCTCAAAAAAAGGCTCGTGTCGATTGGTGCAAAGAAATGTTGAAAAAATACGATCGCGGTGCTTCAAAAGATGTTCATAAGATCGTCACAGGTGACGAATCTTGGATCTATGCGTATGAGCCCGAAACAAAACAACAATCGACCGTGTGGGTCTTCGAAGACGAGCCAAATCCAACGAAAGTTGTTCGTGGAAGAAGCACTTCGAAGCAAATGGTCGCCTGTTTCTTCGGCAAAACTGGTCATGTGGCGACTGTTCCGCTTGAGCAACGAAGGACGGTCAATTCTGAGTGGTACACCACAATTTGTTTGCCTGAAGTCTTCGGAGAAATTCGAAAAACAAACAAGAGAAGACGAATCATTCTTCACCATGACAACGCGAGCTCTCACACATCGGCTCAAACCAGCGCCTTTTTGACCGGCCAAAACGTCGAATTGATGGGTCATCCGCCGTACAGCCCTGACTTGGCACCCAATGACTTCTTTTTATTCCCGCACATCAAGAAAAAAATGCGTGGTCAACGATTTTCGTGCCCAGAAGTTGCTGTTGAAGCGTTCAAAAACCATGTTTTGGAGGTGTCTCAATCGGAGTGGAAAAAGTGCTTCGACAATTGGTTTGAGCGCATGCAAAAGTGTATAAATCAGGCTGGAGAATACTTTGAAAAACAATAAAACAATTTTTGATGATAAATATTCGCATTTTCATTATTAGGCCAGAAATATATATAGCAGCCCTCGTATAGCCAGTCTAAAGAAGGTTCAAATGTTTCTGTTGATAGTATTACGTGTTCTATCAATTCGCTATACCCTGTACTCCTCGACATATTTCAAAGAGTATGACAAACTTATGGCTCAGAATGCAATACTGTAGAGGGGCGTATGCTTATTTACTTATTTAAAAGGGGCTTGAAAAATAATTACTGAGTAATTTTTTATTATTTTCAGGCAGTTATAATCCGAATTAAACTAAATAGAATCGTGCTGTAAGCACTTCTAGGATAACTGCTAGTCGTGCATACACTAGTTCAATGGCTCGAATTTCAGTTTGAAAATATTCTAGACCAGATGACACTTTACTCGAACTGGGCGAGAAGTTCCAGTTGGACTTGGACTGCGGCTATTCGTTAGTCAATGTCTATTGTGGCTTCACCTGCTCCCCCTGTCTATCTGTCTATCTCTCCTCCCCTTACCCTTACTCAGCGACCTCTTGACCCCCCACTTTCCCCTTCCACCTCTATCTGAGTAGAGTTGACTGTTTGTTCAGTCCGACTGTCGTCTGCGGCTGTAAATGAAGTTGTGTTTTAATTAAAATTCCAGACTTTATTTCTGTAATTATATTAACTCGCTGTTCGAATTCGCTCGCCGAGAGACTGAGAGGTCCGAGCTACCCAGAGAGAATGGGAGAGAACTCGATCGATCTATGGTGGAGGGACCGACGTGCAACGTTTTGTGGCAGCGGCAACAATAAGGAAAAGATAAAACCATTAACGGTGAAAGCGAAGAAATGTGGAAAACGTGGCAAAGGCATGCGGCAACTGTGACGCCCAACACGACACCCAGAGCTTCATATCCAGCTGCTCTACACTCTCTCAACCTCCCTCTCTCTTGCACTCTTCGTTTCCCTCTCCCTCTCTCTCTCTCTCTCTCTCTCTCTGTTCATAGCTGCCTGCTGTGTCCTCATTGGCATTGGCATCTTCTTCGTGTGCAGCTTCTGCTGTTGTCCTGCCGCCTGCAAATGGTGTTAAAATTAATTTAATTGAATGTGAAATGAAATTTGTTTTGACACACACCAACAAACACACACACACACACACCAATATACACACACACACACTTGAGTCAGTTGAACATGAAGAACTCGCCTGGATTGCTGTGAATTCCTTGGCTGCCTTTGAATGCCGTTCTTATTGTTTCCCTATCGCCAAGCATCGTCGAAACAATTCACAGCCTCATTGCAAAGTCCTTTTCCATTCGCCTCCTTTCCCCTTCCCATTCCCCTCCTTGGGGTTGCATTTTGGAGTGGAGGATTCCTTCAATGTGCGGCGAGAATGTGTGGGGAATACTTTAGATACTATCAGCCTCAATTGTTAATCGTCCAGTTCTGTTGCCCTAATGAACATCCCTTTAAAGAGCTCAAGCTGGACGGACAATTGAAGTCAGCCCTATAATCGAATATGATCGAGCAGGTAAATTCTATTTATATAATTAATCATTGACCACAGCTGCCAACTGCCAACTGCCAACTTGCTTTATGGCTGCCAAACATTTGCAAAAGTTGAATAATCTTAGAGCGTTCTGATCAATTTGTCTTAATTTCCCAACTTATTTATTCCACAACGTAACAGAGCTGCCAACTTGTTCAAAAAACGTCAATACAGATAGGAAGTTTTGGGAACCTTCTCATTAAAAGGGAAACTATTTTAGTAAAACTATGAACGATACACCTATAGTATTACTACTTATATATGTGTATAAGTCCTAGTAATACTTTTCTTATTCAAATATGTATGCTCAACTACTAAACTGAGCTGCCAACTTTCTATAAAAGTTCAAATATTTCAGCAAAACATTTCCCACATTTATATGTCAAGACTTTCATAACTCAAAAAACACAATTTATAGGTTAATGATGCAGAAGTATTTTGTATTTATTATTCTACATTGTTGACAAATTTCAATTTATATCGTATATACTCTTTATATGAGAGTCAAAAGGATTCTTGTTTTTGCTGCAAGGTGGTATTAAATTGAAATCTTAAAAATCGATTTCCACGAAATCAGTCTATACTATGTACTATATATCAATCTCAAACCGTTCTGATAATTCTTTAAATCCCAGTAAAATGTTATTATTTTTTTAAACAGCAAGTTCTCCTGCCTTCACATATTTCTTTAGTCTTTTCTATACCATTTAAAATCGTTGCTTGAATTTGTACTTAATATACAAAGTATTTATTCATTTTCAATGTCACCCTTATGTCGCAAATAAATGTCAACATGTTTTCTTCGTGCTGCTCCTCTATTTACATTTTGTTGAACTTGTATTTTAATTTTTGCCGGCTTTATGTTAATTGAAAACCAATTCGCTGGCAAATAACAATAAATAATATAAATAATAAAAAGGGAACGAAAATGCGACAAATCAAAAGGTCCTTCAAATTGTCTCCCCACCATATCTAGAGACCAGAATAAACAGACTCTGGACTTTTGGAATTGATAGATAAACAAATTGTATGAACGATATACATACATATATATGGGCTTATAGATATACATTTGTACATACATATTTATTATTATTTTTTGTTTGGATTTTGTTATTGACTTTGGCGTTTTCAATTAAATCACGTAATTGATTAACATTGAAGCGTGTATAAAAATTGAATTTTTTATTTACTTTTTATGATTGCCATGCGAGAATTCCTCCCGCATTCCCAATTTCCACACTCTCTTCCCCTTTCTCTTCTCTCTAGGAGTGTGTGTGCAGGCGTCGCCTGATCTGTGAACTACATTTAATTATTTTTGAATTATGTTTCCCATTGAAGCAGTTTTATTTAATTTTGACGTATAATAAAATGTATTTGTACTATTTTCAGTTACATTTCACAAATATTAACAGATCCACAGAAAATTGTGTAATTTATTGACCGTATAAATATTATTTCTTGATTATCTTTAGTTTTAATATTGTGATACAATATATTCTTGGTCAGGATCGTAGTATTGACATATAAAACCATTTAAAAGTTACAGTTATAGTTGTAAAAAATGCTCCAATTCTGTTTACAGGGTAAATGCTAGTCGCATAATTCAATACACTTAATTTACATAATTCTTATTTAATCGTTTTTGTTTGACTTTTTAAGTGCGATTTGTAAGCGAATAAAAATCATTCTCGTATTTGAACAGGCAATAGACATGCAAAAATTGTAATAGGTCAGTTTGTAGGTATGTGTGTGTGTGTGTGTGTGTGAATTATACTATTTTAAAGTAAATAAACAATAAAATAAAGAAGGGAAAAAGCTGCTGCAAGTTGAAGCTGCAATTGTTGAACTGATGTTGTTGACCATTTGTCGCCCATGGTCTGCCAGTTGTTTCCCAATTTCCGAATACGAGCTGCAGTTTCAGTTTTCCCCCTTTTCCCTCTCTCTCTCTCACTCGCTCTCTCTCTCTTCTCTGTCGCTGTCACTGGGTTGAGATTTGCATAATAAATGAGATACAAAAGCCAAGCGAGGCTACTGTCACATAGCCACTGGCCGTGTGCCATCTATAATGACGATAATAATGATGCAGATATGTTCAGACAAACACAGACAACACAGAGATAAAGCCAACTCTCTGTTGGCTGTGGCCCAGGCCCAGGCCCAGTTCCAGGTCCAGGCGGTGGCGTTGCCACAAAGAGTGGGCGTGGCAATTGGACAGGATAGGAGAGAACTTCACAGAGGTCGATGCCGACACAGGTGCAAAAGGGCTAAAGGGAGTTGTTGATTTTCACCCAAAATAAGGGGTGCATATGTTGCACACAAAAGCAGACACATACACACACACACACACACACGCACACACACATATGGGCTGTCAAATAGTAGCCCAGCAAACATTTGGGCGATTGTACAATCGTCCATCGCCGAAAAGAGTCTTCTGCGAGTCGAGCAGGAGTTCAACAGAAGATGAATCTTCCCAGACGATTGTTTAGCGATAGAAAACTGTCAATCGATTGTTTAGAGATACCAAAAACACCAAAATAAGCTCCACGTCTAAAGCAATTCAATTCAGATATTTGTTAGTACTTCGAAGTGTTGGTCCCGTAGCTCACTAGCTAAGGTTGCCGACCAGTCATACTCAGAACTTTTCAATGTTGAGGTTCGATTCCCCGCTGTAACATAATCTGATTTGACATAGAAAGGTCTTTAGTTGGCGCGTGCCTCTTAATAACAATAAATTAATAAAAAAAAAAATAATTAAAAAATAAAAATAAAATAATTTTTCTTTTTTAGAAAGTAAGCCATTTTCCCGAATCTTTTTAGGAGAGTCGCGGAAGAGTCGTTTGGAAGACTCACAAAAGAGTCTTTCCGAAGTGTCGCGGAAGTGGCTCACTCTCTAACAAAAGGAGATCAAAAAGCGATGAAAAGGCGATGTCGCCTCAAACTTCTAGGCGACTCGCCTGAGACTCTCTGGCGATTAAAAATGTTTGCTGGGAGGGCGTTGTCGTATGGCAAAACAATATGCAAATTTCGTTGCATACTTTTTGGAGGCAGCGTGAAAATCATTTCAGCTAAGCAGACTCACAACCAAAACACACACACTCACATGCAGCTGCAGGCAGTCAGTCAGTCAGCCCAATCAAACAAATAAACAACAACAACATAGACCAGAAGTATGACTATGCACAATGGAAATAATTAATTTTTCATTTGGTAAATTTGTCAAAAGTTTACCCAGTTAATTGTCACTTTCTTTATTATCATCAGTTAATTAAAGGCATTTAATTATAAAAATTTTAAATAATTTTAAGTTTAAGATCTTTTAAAAACTTTGCACATACAACTCCCCAAACGAGTTGGTATCGTTATTGGATATATGTATGTCTGTATGTAGGTTAGGGTGTCCCTTACTTGGTCAAAGTCATTATTTTGAAACGCATACGGGCTAGTTCTGTTCATTAGGTCCTAAAGCACTCAGAAATAAATTTTTACCTCAATCGGAGTATGATAACCCGTGCCGACTTGGTTTGGAAAATTTAAAAATTATCGTACTCCGATCGAAAATCATCGAAAAATGTATAATCAGTGTTAAAACACTGTTTTTCATGTTTCGATGCAAATTTGAATGGGTTATCGTACTCCGATTAAGGTGAAAATTTGTTTTTGAGTTCTTTAGGACCTAATGAACAGAACTAGCCCGTAAGCATTTAAAAATATTGACTTTGACCAAATAAGGGACACCCTAATGTAGGTACATAATATGTACTACATATTAGTGATAAAATCCTAATTATGGAGCGAGTTTTAAATCGAAATGATAAAAGCAAATATGGAGATTCGCAGGGCTTGTTATTACAAAAATTCTAAAAGATACAACTTAAAAGTAAAAAACGCGATGATAATATAGGATTTATCAATAAATTACGTTCTATATGTTGTATAAATATTTTATGTTCATATATAGCATACTCTTCATGCAAAGTTATATGATTTCTTCTTATTTTTGCATAGTTATACCTAATGAAACATTTTTTGTAATGACGATTTTAAAGAAAGCAGCTTTATCCTTAAACATGTTCTTAAAAAAAAAAAAAAAACAATAGTATGACCCAAAATGAACTTTTGACAACAACTTTTTTCAAATTATCCACTGTGCGTCGACGCCAACAGCCTGGACTAGCGGTAGCAGCTACTAACGGTGCACAACGTGGGGCAAGTGGCAAGCGGCAACATAATGCCTTTCCGGTATCCAATAAACCGACTGCACTTGGACAGCCCGGATTTCCGCTTGAATCATTGATGAGCTATTAAAGTCATTTCTATTTTGCTGTTTGTTGTGCGGCGCTTTCCTCTTTCCCCTTTCCCCCTTGTCCCACCGTTTAACAACAACAACAAGCAGCCTGATCTCTTACTCCCATTGCAATTGCAGTTTCGTCTCTGCTTTTGTTGTTGTTGTTGTCATCAACAACTTTTGTCACGTTCATATTTGGTAGTTATCACAGCGCATTGAGGAATTCGTTGCAAATTAAGCATGCAACACGTTTGAAGGCAGACAGACAGACACACAAAGTGAGCAACTGCAGAGTTGCCACCTGACCATGTGTGATTCAGCACATATCGATAAATATCGTCGAAACTATGTATTCATACTATTTTATCATTCGCTTGGAATAATCTATAGTTTTTTTTCTAACCTAAAAATTTCTCGAAACACACATTTAAAAACTTTCTCAGTTGAACTTGCGTTGCCACTTGCATTCAGCCAGATAGCTATCGATAACCCTTATATAAAATATTTTAATAGTAAAGTACTTTTCCTTAGCTCCAATTAGTGTACTATTAACTTTCTGGAACAACTTCTGATAGATATTATCACTAAGCAAATAACCTATAGAGAACCCATCCTATACAACTGAAATGTCACAGAAAAAATGCTTGCGAAGCGTCCACAGCGAAGTGTTACCGATCTGGCAATATTGTTATAGTGGAATTTATAAAAGAAGCGGTTTTATTTTTGAGGCCGTTGCTTGCGAAACTTAAACATGTGAAATATGATATAGCCTCTACCCTTAAAACTTTTAACCCACATTATTTTATTCAAAACAACACCCTTAATTTTTATAAATTTCACTCGAACAATATTGCCAGATCGGTAACACATCGCTGTGGACGCTTCGCAAGCCTTTTTTTCTGTGACATTTAAGTTGTATAGGATGGGTTCTCTATAGGTTATTTGCTTAGTGATATTATTAATTAGAAAACTTGATCGATTTTTCTTTCTGTCGAAACTATCGATAAAAGCTTAAATTGATAACTAAAGTAAACTGATTCACCATGTAGGAAAACTTAAACTTAAATCGCAGTAAAAAATCATTCGCTCGCTGCAGATTAATAAAAATTAAATTTATAAATCCTCTTGATTTTTGTTTATTCTTGTTACGATATTTGTAGCATTAATTGGGCTATACAACTGGTTCTACACAAGCACTTTGCCGCCTATCGATAAGGAAAATGTTATCGATAAGTGCTGTAGCTTTAAGCCAGAATGATAAATGATTGCATTTAAGCGCGTATCGCAATTTACGAAAGCGAAGTTTGTGTGTGTGTGAGGGTATGTGTGTGTGTATGTGTATAATTTGATGAAACAATTAGCGAAACGAAAATTTGATTTAAGCTGCTTTTAAGAGGCGCACACGCGACGTTTCGTCGTCGTCCAGGAAGTGTCCATTGTTTTTGCCGTTGTCCTTTCGCGGCATCCTTAATGAATCTCGACATTGGACTTGTGGGGACTTGTCAAAAGGGGCGGGCAGGTGGGAGTCAAGGGGAAGGCTGCTAAAAAGCTTAAGAGCCAACAATTGAACTGAATTTCGCAGCCGCCCCAGTCCCACTCGAATCTCTGGTTGAGTTGGACGTGGCAATTGCCCACGAAGGACGTTGACGGAAATGAAAAGATAATTTACCCGCATGTTTCCAACAACAACAGCAGCGTGTTCCTCACTCCAACCCTCCCCTCACTGTACAATGTGAAATCGAAGCTGGTCGAGGTTCTGGACCTGGAACTGAGCCTGGAGCACGCTGTCGCCATCATGCTGCTAATGCTAATGCTGGTTATCTGTCTGTCTGTCTATCTGTCTGTCCATTAGCCGTGGCCATGTTATGATGTAAATGCCGTCGACTGATGTCGCTGCTGCCATTGATGATAATGGCCATCACAGTGCTCCCGTCAGTGCTGACTCTGACTCCAATTCTGACACTGACTCCGATTTCGAATCCGCCCAAAGGAATCTTCCTGTTTCAGCTTCGACTGGCGACTCCTGTTTGACGCAAATATGGTGCTTCTTGTATTTCCATTGAACTGACAGACTGCCAAACATTTTGTCTGTCTGCTGTATATGTACACTAGGGTGTCCCTTATTGGTCAAAGTCAATATTTTTAAATGCATACGGGCTAGTTTTGTTCATTAGGTCCTAACGGACTCAGAAATAAATTTTCACCTCAATTGGAGTATGATAACCCGTGCCGACTTGGATCGGAAAATTTAAAAATTATATAGGAAAAAAAAAAAAATTTTTAATTTTTTTAATTTTTTATTTTGTTCTTTTGGTCCTAAAGAACTCAAAACCAAGTTTTCACCTTAATCGGAGTACGATAACCCATTCAAATTTGCATCGAAACATGGAAAATCATCGAAAAATGTATAATCAGTGTTAAAACACTGTTTTTGCATGTTTCGATGCAAATTTGAATGGGTTATCGTACTCCGATTAAGGTGAAAACTTGGTTTTGAGTTCTTTAGGACCAAATGAACAAAATAAAAAAATAAAAAATTAAAAAAATTAAAAATTTTTTTTTTTTCCTATATAATTTTTAAATTTTCCGATCCAAGTCGGCACGGGTTATCATACTCCGATTGAGGTGAAAATTTATTTCTGAGTCCTTTAGGACCTAATGAACAAAACTAGCCCGTATGCGTTTAAAAATATTGACTTTGACCAAATAAGGGACACCCTAATGTACACACACGTATAGACACGCAAATTTATTATACCCTGCTACCGTAGAAAATGTTTAGCAAAAATGGGTATTATTGCTTTGTGCAAGTTTATGTAACAGACAGAAAAAGTGCAATTGCGCTCTCTATAAAGCAGCGCTGGGCATAAAATTATCAATCGAGAGCACTTTAACAACATTCAAAACAAAGACCATCGCTAGAGTCTTGGATCAATCCAAATGTGCGAGAAATTATTAAAAAAGTCGCCATCAGCGCGAGCTTCACATTCGTATTCGCATTCGCCGCTCGTCCGCTGGAGTGCTAGTGCGTCTCTCTGGCATCGCCAACCAAAGCATAATGGAAAAAGGCCTGCTGATCTTTTACTATTTTGATCACGAGTGAAAATTCTTGATTGTAGATTGATATACTATATACCAATGCAGATCAAGTTGGCTTTGTAATTTGAATATAAATTATGAACAACAAAGTAATTAAAGTATTTTATTTGCTTCCAAAGTCTCTATTGATCCAATTTACATAATAGTTTCTAATCATTTCATTACGATCCCATATCTTAAGACAGAGTGCAGGGTATCTCATATTGAAGTATACTCGATTAGCGCATACTTGTTGTTCTAAAACATGTGAGCATGAATGAATAACTGAGCCCGCAACTGGAACTGGCTATAGATTTTGGGTTCGCTAACATCAGTCGTTTGAGGTGAAGGGTAATGGGGTAATGTGGTAAGGGGTAAGGGGTTGGGCGTCAAGAGGAGGGACTGAGGAGGGGTCTATACACTGGCAGTTGTGTTCCCTGGGCATTGCCATTGCTGCTGGCTGTGGGTTATATTTGAATGCCAAGTTGCCAGTTGTCACAAAGTGAGTGAAATATAGCCAAAATGTCAAATGTCAGCGAAAGACATTATTACTGGCTAGTTGATCCGTCGTCCTACCACGACGTCGACCCATCATTGTGCTCCTTACCTCAGTCCCAGTCTCAATTCCAGTCTCAGTCCCAGTCTCTTCCTTTCCCAGTCTCATTCTCACATTCCGTCTACGAATTGTCGCCGTCTGGTATCGTGTACGGCACAGATAATCGATACGCACACGCACTCTGTGTTTACTTTCCGTGTGTGTGTGGGAGTGTGCCTGTGTGTGTGTGTGTATGTCACTCTGTAGACCGTCAACCGAGACCATGTCAGCCATCGGCCTATCAGCCACAATCATCATCGAGCTTCTTGTTGTCGTCCATCTCTTTTCGCTTTAAAACTATTTCAAGTTCTGAAACATTTCTCGTTTCAATTTTCACAAATTTCTGCAGAAAAAAATCAATTTAAGCGAGCACGAATACTCAAGTCTCATTTAATCGAGTTCTAGTAATCGAATATTCGATTTCGCAAAAAATGAGCAAATTGGTAGGTCAGATTCAACTTGAAAAATTGCATCAAGTTACTGACGGTAAAGTTAGACTAACGGGCAAAGTTTAATCTGTCAACTTTATAAGAGGTTCAGGATAGCGACAGATATCATAAGGGTCTTCTTTCTACATATTTAAGACCCTTCAAATGATATTAGAAAAATCATGTTTTTAAAGTGGGAATGTGAATTCAAACAGTGAATCGAATGAAAAAATCGTAAAAAAAAATTAAGAACAATATATTCGGGGGTGCCACAGAAATCTGAAATCTGAAGTTTTAAAATTTAATCAACTCTTGTCATAAAATACTCAACTTAATTCTGCAAATTCACTACGATGAAAAAACTCCAGTGAGTTTTCGATTTTTCATAAAAATCGATTAAATTAACTCGATTGATAGTCAAAACAATTATTAAGTTAAAGTACTTGATAATAGCTGCCGCGGAAATCGAAATTTCGATATTTCCAAGTCAGTATTTTAAAGTTTTTCAGATATATTGATGTAACTACCATTCTCCATTATTCATTTGTGGCTTATGTCATTGTGACAATAATGAAGTAATTTGACTTAAGCTTATATATTTATTTTTCTTTTAAATATTTGTACAATTTCGAGAGTTAAATAAAGTAGAAAATTTGAGAATATTCAAACTTGTGTTGATAAAAAGTTGCAGTATTTAAACAGTCTGGGGAAAGAATGGAGAAACTGAAGGAGAGCGAGGTCCGTGAGTTCTTTGTGGGTGACTACAAAGTGCTAGGACAGTTTGACAGCGGTTCCTTTGGGGATATCTATCTGGGGCGATCTCTCTACACCGGCGAGAAGGTTGCAATCAAGGTGGAGAAAGCCGGGACACCGCATCCTCAGCTAGCCTATGAGTATCGTGTCTATCGGGCCATACGGCCAGCGTTGGGACTGCCGCAGATACATTACTTCTCAGAGGAAGATGATTACTGTGCGATGGTCATGGAGCTGCTGGGACCCTCGTTGGATTATCTCTTTGAGTTTTGCAGTCGATGCTTTACCATTAAGACGGTTCTGCTGCTGGCGGATGAGATGCTTCTGCGTTTGGAGCAGGTTCACGGTCGGGGATTCGTGCATCGGGACATTAAGCCAGATAATTTCCTCATTGGCCGTGACATTACCTGTAAGAGACTACATCTGATTGACTTTGGATTGTCGAAGAAGTATTGGGATCCCAATACCCTGGTGCATATACCTTACCGGGAGGATTGCAGTCTGACGGGCACAGCTAGATTCACCTCGATCTCCTCACACGAAGGTGTCGAGCAGTCGCGTCGGGATGATCTCATTTCCGTGGGGTATGTCCTCGTCTACTTTCTGCGGGGTAATCTGCCCTGGCAGAGTCTCAAAGCCTCCACCAAGCAACAGAAATACGAGCGAATTCACGAGATGAAGCGTTCAATTAGCAATGAGAAACTCTGTCAGGGATTTCCCAGCGAGTTCTCTGTGTACCTCAACTATTGTCACCAGCTCGGCTTCGATGAGGATCCAGATTACAATAAGCTTCGTAAACTATTCCGGCAATTGCGCATGAAGTTGTATGTGATTAAGGACCACATCTTTGACTGGGAAATGCTCACCATCGATTTTCATCGCAATCAACGCAATCCGGGCATCGGCTTACGAGTTCCACCTGTCAAACGAAAGCCGGACAATGGTTCTAGCGGCTTTCCCATCATCCGGAATGAGAAGTGCAACCGCTGGGACTAATGAACTAGTTCCGAAGTACTTGCGGTACCAGCGTGGGTACGACTCGAACAAATCGGATAAAAACGAACGGATAAATTAATTGAGTATTTGAGGTTTTATTATCAGTGATACGATGGTTGGATCTAGTTCTGGCACTAGCGTGACTGATTGAATCTAGTTCCGCAGCATTTTTGGCACTAGCGTGAATAAATATTAAGTATAAATACAGTAATTGAATATATAAATAAATCAATAAAACTAAATTTGTCGAAAAAATTCCGACTTTCGGCACTAGCGTGAAATAAGTGAGAAACTATAAAAAAAAACTATTTTGGAAACTAACCTTTATAAATGCTATTTTCTTAAGACAATTACAACGATGTACTAAATCAATCTGAAAAATACAGACCAATAAACGAGAAGGAAAAATTTCGGCACTAGCGTGTAACTAGTAAAAAAAACCAACAAAAGGAATTTCGGAACTAAAGCCCCATTCAGACGAGCACTTTTTTACCGACACTATTTGTCAAAAAACCGTCCGTGCCGCTCACCATCGCTCACCGATGGAATAGAACGTGTTCTATTTCCATCGGTGAGCGTCGGTTTTTTACCGACGCTTTAAAATTTTGTATGGTTACGCGACACGGACAGCTTTTTGATAAAATATGACAAAAAGTGTCGGTGAAAAAGTGCTCGTCTGAATGGGGCTTAACTAAATAATATTGATTAGGGTTTATTAAGTCAATTACCACACGTTCAGTTCGGTGTTGACATATTCGTGAGTACATTCAGTAAATGATTCACAAACTATTCAGATTTACCCATTCAACAACAGCTGAGATAGTTCCCAAACTTTCGAGAATTCCAGGATAAGTCGAGTGAATAAAAGAGTGCAAATCAATTCCAGTTTTTATTGCTGCTTTCTTCTGGCCGAGCTAAGAGCTATTTTAAAAACACGCTTAACAGCTATGCGAGAAGCTATCACCTTAATTCCTTGCATCTGGAAAGGGAAAGAAAGTAGTAAAAAAAGAGAGATGGATAGAGAAATCACAATCACATTTTGCCATAGTTCTACACACTCAACAAACAAATGACAAGAGATGTTGAGACGCAATGAGGTAAGCTGGAGTTGGGGGGAGTGTACAACTGAGTGGTTAGCTAAGGGTGGGGAGGAGGGAAAGGTGTGGGGGAAGAGGATAAGAAGGGAATCTGTCGGTTGTATGTGGTGTCGGATGGCTCGAATGGACACAGCATCAACAACCACGCTCTGGCGGCGACAGCTAATAAAAGTTTTTCCTATTTGAGAGATGCCAATGCCAACGCCTTGCCACATTTTCCCCCCACTTCCCTCTCTCTCCGCCATCCTCTAACACTCGGGCAACAACTCAGAGAGAGCAAGCGGCAAATAGAGCAATTTAAATTGGAACGTGATTATGCAAACGTTTGCGCAGCTTAACTCAAGTGGTGCTCCGTGCCGCTTGGCCAGTTGCCGCTTGCCCCAAGCACACACACGCACACACACATGAGTGGGCGGGAAGTGGGCATGGCTGTTGGTCATGCATTACATGACTTAAATCAATTTTTAAGGACTCTGTGCTCGCAACAAATCCGTCGAAAGTGTCAAACATACAGCATGTGGCAAGGTTTTGGAAAGTATGCAGTTATGTATGTGTGTGTTTTTGTGCCACAACTACAACTACGAGATTATAAACTAAATACTAAAGTAGCTAAAAACGGTCTTAATTAGCGTGCACGACTACAAGATACCCTTTATTTTTACACCTATTAAATAGAAATTCCCTCTGCTTTATCTTCACAAAAAGGAGATGCAATTTTCTTAAATTAAAAATATTGGTCAAAAATTTTGTTGTTTTGGTAGGACAACAATAGTTTAAAGAAAAATACATATAACACAGCTTTATAGTCAAGATATTTAGTTTGGTTTTAAAAATATTTTGAGTATCGGCGCATTTCTTTTTCTTACTAAACTACGAATTTTCAAAATTTCTATCAGTGTTTCCTTTGACTTGACAAGCAGAGGTGTCACAGAAATTCATTTCAACCAAAACAAACCAAAAAATGCATTCCTCAAAACAAACGTTCGTTGTCACAGATAAAAAAAAAGTTTAGAGTGCTGACAATCAAATTAAGTCAGTTATCGGACTTCATGGATTAACAATTTTTTTTATAGTCAAAAAAATTAAATGGCTTCTATTTTTGTGTCCCAAATAGGAACTTACAACCAAGTTTCGCTAGTGTTTGCTATGACAAACAAAGTCCCGAATAGGACTTCTTGCTTAACAATGAAAAACCTCAAAAACTCAAACTTATATCCTTAAAAATTTAGTTTAAACTTGGAAAAAGGTTTAAACAATTTTCTGCAATAGAGCAAGTACATTTATTTCTGATCATTTTTATTAGTTTTTTTTACTGGGATATGTAGATTTAGGTTAATATTCTAGGAGATTCGCTTGACTTCTGACTTCATCATTATTTGGAACCAAGTTCTATTTAAAAAAAATTCCAGAACCGGGTCTTGTTCTTGAGATCTTTTCCAATCCTTTGTTTGAACTCATTCCAAAAATTGTCTATGCTTTATAGAGTTTAGAAGTGACTTTCTCTGATTTGAGCAAAGTTATAATATCTTCTGGTCCATCTTCCTTACTGCAGGCAGTCGAGGAGGCGCCGCAAAGTGCGGCAACGCAGCGTCAGACGCTCGAGAAGGAAGAAAAAACTTGCCACGCCCATGAGAAAAGCGAAACAACGGTAGACGCCCTTTAACATACGATTGGTGATGCGTGGCACCAACTGAAGATTGTCGCCCAGATCGGCATACGAGACTTGGAGATATCGCCGCTCGATGTGACTTATGACGCCGGAACTGAGCAGCTGGCCGATTTTCCGATCGAAGGTGAACTTAAAGATGGAGTTGTGTTGAAAGTAAATGACGAGCTGATAGAGATAAATTGGTTCCCGGACGTAGGTTAATCGACTCGAGTTCCGATTGCGCATATTCCAATGCGCCAAATTGTTGAGCAGGGAAATTGTGGCAAGTCTGGCATCTGGCGGCGCCTCCTGAACCATCTGATAGCGTTGCGGGAAATCGCCGTTGATGACGCGTGTCATATGACGCAGATAGAAGTCATGATACCCTGTACTGATCAAGGTATAATTCTGCTGCAACAAGCCGTTCAATCCAATGGGCAAACCCTTCTGGGGATTCGTCCGCAGCACATCGAAGAGCTTCGCTTGGTAGGCGCAACGCAGCACGAGCGTAAGGAGCAACCAGTTGGCCATCATGTGACGCAGGAATCCGCTGTATGGCAATCGATGCACTGGCACCGCATTCCCGATCGTCGTCGCCAACAGATTCTCCAGCGGATGCTTTAGTCCCACTCGCTTCCCCAGACAACGTGCACAGATCAAAGCGCTAAGGAAGCTCAACAAAAGACAGAACCACACCTTGCCCCTAAACGGACGCATCAACTGACCAAAGGGTCCAAAGTATCGTTCCTTGCGCACCACAAAGATGAAGTAGCTCTGGTGATAAACCACCGATGTGGTGAACTGCACTCGACGCGGGTCCGAGCCACTGAAGCCACCAATCGCAATGTCCGCCTTACCAGAAGCCAGCTGGAAAAGAAGGGAAACGAATTTGTTCGAATTAGTATGAACATTATATCGATAACAGTTTCAGTACCTATCGATATTTGCATCAGCATGAGCAATCAGTAAAATCACTAAGCAAATAACCTATAGAGAACCCATCCTATACAACTGAAATGTCACAGAAAAAATGCTTGCGAAGCGTCCACAGCGAAGTGTTACCGATCTGGCAACATTGTTCTAGTGGAATTCATAAGAGAAGCGATTTTATTTTTGAGGCAGATGTTTGCGAAACTAAGACATGTGAAATATGAAATACCCTCTACCCTTAAAACTTTTAATCCACATAATTTTATTCAAAACAACACCCTACATTTTTAAAAATTCTACTCGAACAATATTGCCAGATCGGTAACACTTCGCTGTGGACGCTTCGCAAGCATTTTTTCTGTGACATTTTAGTTGTATAGGATGGGTTCTCTATAGGTTATTTGCTTAGTGGTAAAATCAATGAATTAAATCAGTGATGGGCACGTTTATCGAATCGTTATCGGTTGCTCACACAGACACTAGCCGACGCTTGCCGAATGCGAATTCGGCAGCTGCTGCGAGCACACGATTTGAATCGGTGCACAGCTTGCCTTTAAGCCCAATTTACACGGTCGGTTTCCGACCGACACTTTTTGACCGATGGAAAATGTTGCCATTCAACAAGCACCAAAAAATACCAAAAGATACCAAAAAATGTCATTCTCACATGTAAAGTTTGCTTCGATGACAAACCGACGCTTTAAAATTTTGCGTGTTCACGCGAGACCGACGATTTATTAACGTAATGTGTCGGTCGGAAACCGATCGTGTAAATTGGGCTTTAACAAAAGCACAGAGTGCGTCGCTTGATTTTTCATGTTGCACTGAAAGAAATAGTTAAGCTCATGCGACAATGCATTGTCTGAGAATGCGGTCGGTATTTTCGTACGCCAAATGACTCCCAAAATATGCGCCTTTACTTAAAACCCTATGTAGCATGCACCTACGTGGTCACACACCAAGAATTGTGGCTTGCAATAAAAATTACATTAAAAACAATTTTGAACATCAAATAGATTTGCTCAGCAATTTCTTTCAGTACATAAAGGTTTCGTGTATGTGTATTGGTGAATCGAACAGCTGATTCGCACGCGTGCGAGACTGTGCCCAACACTGAATTAAATACTTAAAATATTATCGATAACCGTTGATATCGATAACACAACATTGCCATATTATCGCATATGGAAGACATACGACTCCTCCAAATTTAAGCAATTTTCAATAACTACGATGCGCTTCCTAATTGATATCAACAAAACGAAAGTAAACAATTGTTAAACATGTATCGACGTTGTTGTTGTTGTTTGGTATGCCATCGATATCAGATATTTTCATTGGTCGATTGATATTTACCTGGGCAAAGCAACCGTTCACGGTGTCTTCGCTAAAGATCTCGCTCTTCTCCTCGGGAATCATGAGGCGAACTTTAAATCTCAAGGCCGTCGCCAAAAGTCGCAGCAATTCCCCGTCGATACCGCGCAGTGCTTGGATATCGATAAATGAACCATTTTCAGACAATGGTGCGCCATCTGCCGGTTGATACATGAAGTGCGGCGGCAGTTGGTGACCGGTCACATTAATAGCACAATTATTGAGATTCTTAAACCGCAGCGGAAAAAGCTCATCGCGAAAAAGATTTCCACTCGATAGAAATCGATTACTTTGGTACGCATTGATGCCCGGAGTGCAGTCCTTGTTAAACAACCGATAGGCATACAGGGCAATCTCTCCGTCGTGTCTTTGGGCCAGCACCACCACATTGATGACTCGATTCATCAGTGCCACATAGCAGATTTTGCGCACCGAATCCCGCAGCTGTGACTCCTGCTGACGGGACAACAACACCACCAAGAAGTAAAACTCCCGCTCGTTCAGCGTGTACGTATAATTCAGGTACATATGGCTATGAGAAATAGGGAGGGGGGAAAATATTGATTTTGATATAAAGCGAAGAAAAACTAAAGACGAGTAGAGTACAAAAAAACGAGATTGAAAAAAGAAAAAGAAATGAGTTATTTAGCACGAGGGAATAAAAATGGTTAGAAAAAATGAAAATAAGCGTACGAACTAATAATAACAAAAGTAGTGTAGTTTTTAATACAATTTTAATGCAGATAGAATTGAGTAAACTTGATATTTCGCTTGAAAATGTGTTTAGTTTTGGAAATGTTATGATAAATAATGAAAATATTTAATTAGAGAAGGGAATAATTGCATGCTCATATGTATGTAGATAAGTAAAATGAGAGAGATTGGTGCAAAAAGTAAAGACAGAAAAACGGGATAGTGGGAGAATTTGATACAATAAAAAAATGTCGAGGAGATGGGGAAAATTATAGAAAGAATAGGGACAATATACGAATTTCAATATTGTCAAAAAGGTAAAACCGAAATTGATAAAAAAAAAATGACAAACTATCGCTCATTTACATGAAGAGTGACATATCTCAAAAAATGGCATTTCGAGATAAACGCATTTAAAGTTTTCAAGTGTCGCCTTTGTTTTTTGAAAAGCGGTCAAACTTGTAAATTTGAGAAAAAAACTACTGAGCTTAATGAAACATAAAGAATCTTTTCTAGTCAACGGTTGCATTGCAACTGAGATACATATATCGTTCTTTTGAGTAAATAAAGTCGAATCGTTCTCACACTCTCGGTTTTAAAGATAGGATGATGAAATTTTCACACAACATAGATTGTCACATTGCGAACATTTCTCCGTCATGTGAATTATGTCACTCTTCATGTAAATGACCAATATGTACATACATACGCGTATGTGGCAAAGAAGGTGGCAGAAAAGAGCACTCTTCTCTTCCGAACTTCCAGCCATTTTGTTACTCACTCGAAGGCACGTGCCTCGTGGACGACAAAGAGCGTGTAGTCCCTGACGGACTCGTGGGGGGCGCCACTGTATAGGAGCAGCGTCAGTTGTGGCGCCAACTGCTGCAGCATCTGATCCATCATTTGTCGCTGTTGCTGCCGCTGAGCAGCGTTGCAGTCGCGGCAATCGCGCCGAATGACGAGCGTGTTGATGCGTGTGGCAATGTATCGCCTTGCCACATAGACTGTGGCATTCGCCAGACGCTCCATGTCCAGATCGGGGCTGGGCAGGTTGAAGCGCAATCCCGCTGCCAGGCAGCTGAGGCAGCCATAAGCCAGCAGCTGGCCACTCAACTGCATGGGAAACAATGTTGCACGTTGTAAGTTGCCTCTGCTTGAGTGGCAACGAGGACTCTGGCTCTGGCTCTGGCTCTGGCTCCGACTCCGACTCTGACTCCGATTTTCAATTGACACTAATGTAATTGTCGCTGATGGTCGCCAATGATAATCGGCAAGCGCTTTAATGGAATTGCATTGATAATTTCGACTAATTAAAAGCAATTGTTCTACTCGTAGATTGAAGAACCAACCACTTCCCAATTCCCATTTCGCCAGAATTTCACAGTTTTTGAATAAAAGATTCGAAAAATTAAATAAGTGCAATAAGAAAATTGTTTCCCAGTTCTCCATATTCAGGCCAGTTCCGGTTTTCACTTTTTACTTTTTAGCATTTATTCACTTTGAATTTATACAAAGTGTTTGAAAATTATCGTTTTTCGCTTTATCGGACTTAAACTCATCAACTCAAAGTGATATCAATCCGCTGAATACATATATAGAAATGGTATTAGAGCAGAAATTCAATTCCGACAAAATTCGGAACAGGCCTGATTGATATTGCCGTAATATCGTAATTTTTAATAAATTAGGCTAGGGATGGGAATTGTGAGGCAAAGTTACATAAAATGGGGTTAAATTTAAACTTATCAATTCGCCTCTAAGGCCATTTTATTAAGCAATCGCTTCAGTTGGGTTTATTTTTTATACTGTACGTTTAGTACCGCGGGTTCTCTGCTCACTATTAAAGCCTCTAACTAATCTGACCAACTAACTATACTCTGATTTGACCTTGGTCTATTGGGTTTTTCTGGGTTTTCCTCAATCCTAGCAACAAATGTTAAGCCATTCATTTATTTTTTTAATTTTAGATACCCCCAGAACATTTACATTTATAAATAAATTTGTTTTCCTAATCCCTAATTATTTTTTTATTTAAATCTCTTAACTATAAATTGATATTGTTGTTTTGGCTGCTGACAATAAATAAATAATAAATAATATCACCTCAATTTCACATCCAGTTCCACATTTGCTGAAATTGATGCACAAAATGATTATGAGTAGAGGGGTAAATTTAATGCCAGGTTAGATTATAATCTGAAAATAAACATTTTTAATGTCCTTATCAATTTCACACCCTTTTCCATCACTATTTGCCATTGTAGGTGGGAATTGAGGTGGAGAAATTAAAGAATGATTTCAATATGTGACGTAAGCAATGAATTTAGATAGTAGATTTTTATTTATTACGACTAATATTAAAATGAGGTGAGGAGTACGGTTTTAAGTAGAAGTCAAGGTTGAATATGCTTAGCTATAGCTAACTTTTAATGCACCCCTCCTCTCTCTCTTCTCCCTCCGTAGGTCCTACTCCTCTGGCGCTCATCACTCAAAAGGGAGGCAAAAGCAATAAGCGCCACAAAAAAAGCGTAGTCTTGGTAATTTAAGAATCAGCACAGGGACGCAGCTTGCAGCGTTGTGGGGCACAGTGAATGGATGGATAGATAGGAGGTTGGAGGAGAGTATGAGAGTATATATGTAGCTGGCCTTTAGGTTCACTTGATGTTATTTTACAAGGACACGCGCACAATTTATAATAACGCCGACTGTCGGACTGGTCTTGGTCCTCATCCTCATTCTCATTCACATTCTCAATCTTGTCCTAGATCCTGGCTAGCTCTCTTGTTGCCAAATGACGCCTTACAGTAAAGTAAAGTAAAGCCAAAAGCTCTGTGGAAAGGACACGCACACACAAAGTACACCATAGCCAAATAGAGATGTGTCTGTGTGTGTGTGTGTGTGTGTGTGTGTGTGAGTTTGCAAACGAGAAAAATGAAGCGAAACAATTCCAAGTAAGCAAACAAAACTGATGGAAGATAATCTACTTGAAGCATACTTTAAGGCGTATCTAATGGTCCTTTTAATGTTTAAACACGCTTTCGTCTGTCTTGTCTCCATATTCCCCTCCCTTTCTCTCTCTCTCTCTCTCTTTCAGTCTCACACAAGTCGCCAAAGCAAAACCAATGTCCTATGTTTATTTTATCCACATCATCAGCCTCAGACCCAATCTCCTGGCCCCTTCCCACTCCTCCTTTTCATAGTGGCCAGGCCAATGTCACGTTCTTTTTTTTTCCTCCATCTTTCTTTTTATTTCCCCTCCCTTCTCCTCTCTCTCTCTATCTCTATCTGCTTTGCTTTCTTTTATTCACGTTGTTGCGGCTTCTTTTTCTTGTGTTTATTTTATCACAATAATTCCACATTTTTGCTTTTATGAATTTTTAATTTGAACAGCGATAAAGTTGCGGGAGGCGGTACCGGATCTTAGGGTCGGGCAGCTGCGGATCAAGTTGTAGGGTGGTGGGGCACCAGGAGGGACGGGAGCGGGGGGAATGCCTCTTGGTCAGCTGATGCTGCATTCTTCATATCCCAGTAGAACCTGAAGGCATGTGGTGAACAAATTACACACAGCCTTCCGCCCTAAAACTTCAGGGGTAAAGCTACAGCCGAAAGTCTTCTAAGGTTTCAGGGCGAGACCCCTGAAAGCGTACATAAGCTTTCCACCGTTTTTTCCGGGGTACATTTTGCTGCAAGAAAAAAAAGTACCTGCAGCTAACTTAACGTTGCCAACGCATGGCGATAAATATCGAAAACACTTGTTATGAGTTTTAAACCATACTTTTCTGTAATTCTGTATTGGTTAAAGAATTCATAATAAATGTAATATATTAAAAAACTTGTTTTATTAATTAAGCATTTTTAAAAAATGCAAAATGTTGTTTTATTATTTAATATTTTTATCGTGGCAGTCATCGATAAATATAAAGGGCTGGCAATGTTATTATCGGCTATCGAAGACATTGCAGCCCTTCGTTTGTGTATTTTGTCAATGTGCAGAAAGTGGTAAAATAAGGTAAGTTTTAACTATAAATATATGAATAAATGTTTAATTTTATTGTATTTTTAACCTAATAGATCGCCTGACTTTATTGCCCGATGACGAAGATCATAGCTTTTGCAAGCAAGACCAGTCACACGTAAGTAAATTAAACATTTAACCAATTAGACAACAAATTTGTTATAATTATTGTATTTTCTTATAATCAACTTGTAGGAGGCTCTTCAAACTGGAAAGTAAGATTGGCAAATCGCCCAACAATTAGGTAAGAATAAATTATTCTAATGCTCCTCCAACAAACAATTAATTGATTCTAAATTTCAGATTGACCCTTCAACCGAATGCTGTGGCCAGGAGGAATTAAATAATAAGTAAAGTTAGTTTTAAGTTTTATTATAAGTGAACTAATATTTAGTTAAACATGAAGTGCATTAAAAAAACAAATATAAACAAACATTTTGTGTGCCTAATTTTTTGCCTCCGATTCGGCACAATTTTCTAATGGCATACAGCAAGGGAAATTCAGGGCAAAAATTCCCACCCCTGAAAAGACGATATAAAAATTTCAGCGGTGGCGGCCTGAAACCTTGGCGGAAGCTTCCGCCAAATCTTCCGCCAGCGTATACCGAATTACCCCGGCCACGCTAATGTAAAAGCGAATTAGAACTTTACATAAAGTGGCTGCACAGCTCCCCTGAACGTTCAGCTGGCATTCTTAACGTTTTTCGCTATAAAAGAGCCACTGGGATGTTGGTTGGTTTGGTGGCAGGAAACGTTATATATATTAATAAATTATTTGTAGCACGCTTGAAACAAAAATCGATAGTAAATTTCGATAGTAAGTACTGACGCGCTATCAATGATTTAAAAATATACTTATTAAAATTATTAATAAAAACTGTAGATAACTATTGATTATTTGTATATACATATATTATTTAAATTCAAAGTATTCCAAAGTTTTTGAACATAATTTGATTAATAGTAACGAGTTGCCTATCGAGAATTACGAATTCATAGATCATTTGAATATTTTAAATATGTATTTTTATAGTTGCGCTTAGTAAAAACACAAGTCGATAATTTCTGCTGTACTGCTGATCGAAAAACGCAAATAATAATAATAAGTTTAAGTAGTTTGTTATTTGAAGAATTATTTTGAAAACTCATGATAATTTACCCAAATCAAGTCAAGTTTATTTAAATTTAGTGTTGAATTGTTCAACGATAACTACTAATTATCGATAGTAAATGTGTACCTAACCTGCAAAAATTATGCACTGCCAGAGCTGAGGCACTTTTAAGCTAACAGATCTGATCATTTTTTAGTAGTTTTTTGAGATGAGTGCGTGTTAAACACATTCGATAACAAGATGCTGAGGAAAATCATTTGGGAAAATATCAAAAAAGGATAAAGTGCTTGAGTAATGACAGCAGGCAGAGTTAAATGAAATTGAGCGGGAAATATCATGAGGTTAATGATTTGTACTCTTGAATTAAAGGTGGTTGACAGACAAATCTACACGTAAAGTGTTGCCTACTTCCGTGCTGCGTCTCACATCTCGGATGTCGGCCAATCTGCTCGGTGAGCCTTTCAAGTTGCCACAGCATGTTGCAACTGAGCTATTTGCTGCTGCTGCTGCTGCTGCTGCTGCTGCTGCTGCTGCTGCCACTTGCCTCTGATAGCAGCTTAACCGCAAACAACGTTTCTCTGCTCCCCCACTCTTCTTTCCTCTGTCCCTTCTTCCTGCTCCTTGCTACTGTTACTGCTCCTGTTCCTCAAGCTTGTGCTGTGTTTTGGCTGCCATCGTTTTACGAAAAACGATTACGCACTAAGCCTATAACTTATGTTGATGTTTTCTTTTCGTCTTAACATTTGCAAATTTGTCATTTTTTTCCGGTCTTTCTCCGCCTTGTCTCTTTCGCCTCCTCCCGCTACACAGAAAAAAAGTCCGGGATTTCGGAAGAAAATCAGTCCCAAACGATGGTTCAAGTTTTGTAATCTCGGAATTTCATAAATCGAGTACGAAATACCTGATTCAAGTACGATTTTTCAATACCTTTTCCGCAAATATTTTCAGTATCAGGCTCTACAAGATTTGTTCAGTGAAATCCAATGTTTTAGGCTTATTTTGTGACTGTTTTTATGCTGTGGTTACAGTTTTATTCGCATATAGTGTTTTAATTTAACAAAATTATCCTGCTGACAGACTTTAAAATTCATGGTAAACTCTAGAATTTCATATTTACATTTTGGAATGATTTTTTTTCTGTGTACGTCTGTGTCTTGGTCTTACCAATATTTTGCTTGTCCGTCTCCTTATGCCGGCTAAACATTTCTTTTCTTCAGTTCTGTTCTGTTCTCTTTTCTGTTCCATTCTTTTCTTTTCTTGCTTGTATTTTTGGTCCCTTCGCTTACTAATAGTATTGTCCTCCAAAGCATGTGTGTGTGTGTGTGTGTGTGTGTGTAGTCAACATTTTGCTGCTGCTTTGGCCATTTCTAAGTACTGTTTGCCTATTCCAGCGGCGTTATTCACTCACTTCCCTTGGCCTCGTCTCCTCCACCTTTTCATCCTCCTTCTTGCACTGTGTGTATCATATTAAACTAATCCTAAATGGTTTCTTCACGGCACATTTGCCAGCACTTGTTTGAAGCCGTTGTCTCTTTCCTCCCACTTCCCCCCGCATGGTCTTAACAAAGCCTCAGCTACCTTAGCCAGGTGAGCTCTAGTCATTTTAAGCCTGGCTAAGCATATTTTAAAGAAATCATCTGTGAAATGAACCAAAGATATGGGCATTACATGTCACCTACAAGAGAGAATAGTTTTTTAGTGGCTCATACAAATATAAATTCAATGTCACAAGTTTTTTTGGCTTGCTTGTCTCTTAAAAAAGTAAATTGAATTCAATTCAGAGTCAAAAATAGATTCTAATATATTTTCGAGCTACAAATGATGTTGTATAAATTGAAAGGCAAACGTTCTTGTAATTTCTGTACTGAATGATTGCAGTGGATTGAAATGAAATGAAATGAAATGACAAATTTGGAAGGCAGAACTTAAAAGGCATTAGCCGCGATACGCACATGGCCATGGAACGTGGTGGCCAAAAATTGGTGTCAAAATAAGTTGGCCAAAATATGCAAAATGAAATTTTTGACTGATTGCAACAAAATTGAAATCGAATGAATGCCGCTAATTGAACAACAAATTAAAATCAATCCAGTGCTTGTAACATACGCTAATGATTTACCTTTAGTCTCCTGCCCCTGATCCTGATCCTGGCCCTTATTCCAATTGCAATTTCCCCTCTCTATGATATGTATGACATCAATGGGCGGGATTTGGTTTGGATTTTAGATTGGGTTTGTTATTCAACTTTGACAAAATTACATTTTGCGAATGCAATTGAAAGGCCAACAACAACAATTGCATTGTCATTGTGATTGTGTGTCAGTGTGTGTGTGTGTGTGTGTATGTGTGTGTGTGTGTGTGTGCGTTCGTGTCTATGGAACTCATTTATAAGGTTATTCGTTAATAAATAGTTAACAATCA
The DNA here is from genome assembly GCA_037043435.1 of Drosophila suboccidentalis. Lineage (NCBI taxonomy): Eukaryota > Metazoa > Arthropoda > Insecta > Diptera > Drosophilidae > Drosophila > Drosophila suboccidentalis. The sequence continues at coordinate 600,587 of JBAMBK010000663.1, read as the reverse complement.
ACGATAAATTGGCAATGGACATGTGGCCTGCTGAACTGAACCTATGACCCCCAGAGGCGTCGCTCAAAGGGGGCGACGATAAGATATAAACTTTTTAATTTAAATTAAGCTAAATTGACAACTATCCAACTAAATTAAAAAAATTAAAGCAAACTTTTAAAAATATGTAATAAGTAAAACTTAAAATTTAAATGAACTATTAAATACAAATACATATACATACTATATATACAAATAAATAAATAGCAAAATAAATAAATAACTTAATTTTTAGAGAAAGCGCGATTGGGAAAAAAACAACATTTGATTAAAATTAGGGAACTGACAGAAAAACTTAAAAAAAAAGTTACAGAGAGAGCAAAAGTAAATTAAAGAGAGTTAGTTTTCCTTAAATCATAGGTAAATTGGGTCTGTAGGTAGTAGAAAGTGGAAAGTAATTTGTTTTTACATATTTACTATGGAATATTTTTATGACGGCATAGTTATTCGAAGGAAAGAGATTTATTAATAGGATTTTCGTATAGGATTTTCGTTTAGAGGGAAGTTTGATTGGACGCCACTGTGTTGAGTTCTGACCATATAGAAAATGGCACAAAATGATAATAATTACACGTATTATGTGTAATGCAGGCGGTTGCACAATAGAAAGAGAGAGGGAGAGCGAGAAAGAGAGAGATACTATAAAAGAATATGTGTGTGTGTGTGTGTGTGAGTGTGTGTGTGTGATGTGCATATTTTACCGCTGATTTCCACTTTTAATTTAAAGCCATTGTTCTAAGGGACACACACACATTATCAAACACACACACACACAGACACTACAAAACGATAATTTGAAGTTGAGAGTGTGAGGAAAATTGAGAAGATAGTGAGAGGGGAGTGTGGAAGGGTGGAAGGAAAGGACGGTACGATACATCCATGTAAATGATGGCCCATTGGCCAAACAATAGCCGCTAGTTAGTTTGCCTGCCCGCTTTATTTTTTCATTTTTTTGTCAATAAGTTTTCAGTACTTTTTCTCACACATCACAATTCAAATGGAGACAGTTTTGCTTTTTTAGGCAGTCATATAAATGTTACTAAAAGATGTTGGAGATCTAAATATACTGTCATACCAATCACACTTAAATTAAAATATTTTTAGAAAAATAAAATCTTTATTTGAGGCATCTATTCAAAATCTCTCTACTATAGAGTATCTGACATTCGCACTCACACAAAACGGTTTACAATTTTTTTTTTTATTAGTGAGAGTAATTATTTACTATAGACAAATGTAAATTCAACAATTTATTTTATTTAAATTTTTATCCCCATTTAATTTGTTTAACTTTTTATTTGCAAATCAAGTCGAGGCAGCATTGTGTTTGCCTCGTAAATAAATAAATAAAATTATGTTTTTATATCCATCTACAGGGTATCTGCTAAGTCACACAACATGCTGCTTTTTTTTGGCAGTTTTGTTGCTTGCCGCATTAATTAAAACACAATCAATGAAAATTATGCATGGCGCTGCCTCATCGATACAAAAACATTTATTGAACGTTAAATAACAGGCCTCAGCCGACTGTCAATTGCCTCTCTTTCCTCTCTCCCTCTCTCTCTCTCTCTCTCTCTGTTCCTCTTCCCTCCCTTTCGCGTGCTGCTGGCCACATAATAAGTAGCCGCACCGTATGACATTTCAGTGAGGTTGTTGCCGCCAGTTGATTAGCTGCACAAAAGGCAACAACCGAACTCGGCCAAAATGACAAACCAGCTCATGCTGTGCAATTAGAGGACGATCAACTGAAGGGGATGGAGAGTAGATGGAGTAAACAGAGAAAAGGGTAGATGGGAGGGACGTGGAGGGACAGTCGCTGGCCCGTTGAGCGGCTTACATGAATAACGGCGGCAGCTTCATAAATAACTAATAACCAAATAATTGGGTTGACAACGTCAGCGACGCTCTATGAATAAGGATTGCAAATGGCCGAGACTGGAGGGGTGGAATGGAGGGGTGAGGTAAGGAGGGGGGTTGAAGCTGGAGAGATGGAAACAATGGAGAGGTTTTGACCTTAAGGGAGCATGAGAGTGACACGTGAAATAAAATTCATTAACTTACTTTTTTACGCTGGTTTTGACTTGTCTTTTCATGATTTGTGATATCCTGTGCTTAAGTTGGGCATAAACAAGGTATGATGAACTAAATATATATATATATTAGGGTGTCCCTTATTTGGTCAAAGTCAATATTTTTAAACGCATACGGGCTAGTTTTGTTCATTAGGTCCTAAAGGACTCAGAAATAAATTTTCACCTCAATCGGAGTATGATAACCCGTGCCGACTTGGATCGGAAAATTTAAAAATTATATAGGAAAAAAAAATTTTTTTTTTATTTTTTGTAATTTTTTATTTTTTTATTTTGTTCATTTGGCCCTAAAGACCTCAAAACCAAGTTTTCAACTTAATCGGAGTACGATAACCCATTCAAATTTGCATCGAAACATGAAAAATCATCGAAAAATGTATAATCAATGTTAAAACACTCTTTTTGCATGTTTCGATGCAAATTTGAATGGGTTATCGTACTCCGATTAAGGTGAAAACTTGGTTTTGAGTTCTTTAGGGCCAAATGAACAAAAAAAAAATAAAAAATTAAAAAAATTAAGAAATTTTTTTTTTTTCCTATATAATTTTTAAATTTTCCGATCCAAGTCGGCACGGGTTATCATACTCCGATTGAAGTGAAAATTTATTTCTGAGTATGCGTTTAAAAATATTGACTTTGACCAAATAAGGGACACCCTAATATATATATATTTAGAAATACCCTAGCGCTTAAAGTAAAATTAAAAAACAAGTTAATGGCAATCCATAAAAATAGAGAAATTTAAAATTATTATAATATAAACTTTAATAATTTACAAGTCTAAAGTGTAAATTGATCCAACACTTGAATAAAAGACCAATCAGATCAAACAACAAGTTAATCTAAGCTTGTAAACTGATTTACCTCCACAATATTTGAATGTATCTATTTAGATTTAAATGCATATTAGGATACTTGGCTATAGGGTATCTATCAATCTATCAATCATGCATAGTTCGAATGCATTGCTGAGTTACGACTTTAAACCAATTTCGAACCGGTTCAAAGGTTAAGCTCAATATGTCTAAACATTTTCCCTGGCCGTAAGCCTTTTTCAACAGCTAAAGCTTTATTTGATGTTCAATCTGTAACGTGGTCGAGGGGAATATGCTATTTAAACAACATAGATGTGGTAGTTTGGGTCAACTGACATTTTACCATAAGCTAACGGCATACGGTACTGTTAAGTGGATTAACTGTGAAATAAGCTCTCCGCTTTCTCATTCGAAATGCAGTTAAAGCTTCCGTCAAGCTTGTAAACCAAATAAAACTTGCTGCAGATGGCGCTAGCAAAGCTTTTAAGGATTGCAAAAGATTTTTAATGCAATTTATAGAGGGATATTCTTCAGAAAATTGCAAATACTCGCAAATACTTGCACTGTGTATCCTTCCAATCATCCTATATTCCAGAGACGAGCCTAATTAACTGCTTATTAAATGAATTTGTTATTTCATTAGCATTCAAAAAAGTATTGCTAACGAAAATTTGTTTCATTATAATTAAAAATGGAATGTATTTAAAATTAAATAAAATAAATTAAATTTTTGAGAGAATTATATTTGGGAAATCAATTCTTTAAAAATATAAAAATTTATTAAAAAAAATGTTACAAATTTAAAAAATTTAAAAATAAAAATATGATAAATAAAACAGGATATTTAATATTTCATATAGTACCTTTCACATTAAGACTTTCAGTTGACAAAAATGTTGGAGTTTAAGAGTAACAGCAATGGAAAAACGAATAAATCGAAATGAAAGTTAATTGCAATTGCACTTCTGTATCCATTCATACGAATAAAACGCGAGTTTTCGCACAAGTTCTGCAATTTTATGTATCTTGCCCTTCTTTGCGCTTCTCGTGAGCTTACAAGGGTCGAGAAATCTTTTTTTTTTCAGCATTTGCTGTAAGCACTTGCTGTTGCTGTTGCTGTTTTCTGATTATCATGCACAATATTAATTACACTTATGGAAATCAAAACATAAATGCGAGTTAAGCACACAGCGACACGTGTAACACGATGAGCAGCTGGTAAAAAATTGTAAAAAAAAAAATGAAAATCTGTTAGCTGGTTAAGTACGTAATGAAGATAGGGGCGAGAGGAAGGAAACATTGGTAACTGGTGCACACATTTAACTGCGTCCAATTGTAAATTGTATTAAAGTAATTACATTAAATGGCAGCTGATCGCTGCGTGAAACTCATTTGTTTTTATTAACGCATTGTAATTGCAACCGTGCAGCACGTGGCACGTGGAAAGGCCAAAGCCAAAGCTAAAGCCGCCAATGTTGCAACTGCGAATGCACAAATGGAAATGGAAAAAATGTGGAAAAAATTGTGAGTGGGACGAGGAGAGAAATGGGCGAGTTCAGGAGTTCAGTTCAATGGCCAACAAATGCTGGGCAATTATTTAACCAAAAGGAATTAACCCAATTTTCATGGTTTCATAATTAATCCAATTTGCTGAGCGTATAAATTTTCGCACTGTGGAAAAGCAGGGGAAAGCGAAGTGCAAGTGGAGTTGAATTTTTCGAGGGACCGATCATAATTGGAAATTTATTATACACTATGGAGTTGTCCTTCGTTGTCCTTCTGACCCTGCCTTCATTTAACATATCCTGAAGTAGCTCCTCAAACCAGTCGAAACTCAACCACCCTGTCGTATACGCAATGTGCGTGCCTCTCAATAAATGTTGCCAATAAAAGCTTGCACCATGCTGCAACCATTAACTACCAGCTGAAATAAGTCCCTGAAATTACCTTTAACAAATTCCAACAGGAAAGTATTTTACGAAATTGCTCGCAAAGCTTTTGTAAGTTTTTCGTTGTCCCAATTAACCTTTTCGATATTGCGAAAATTCTCGTGTTGTTAATTAACATCATTTGAATTAACATCTTTTATACAGCATCATTTTGTACTGTTAACTTAACACTCTGTAATCTTAAAGATTTTTGAAAAGTTGAAAAGCTCTTAAGTTCATGTATAGCAGTTTTAATATTGAAAGCCAACTTTACATAGAAATAAGCTTAATTGAATGATGAAAATTGCAGCAATAAAAGCTTTTTATAGTTGTTTTATTTTTACTACTAAAATAGCTGGTAGCCCGTGGGCTTGCTTTTTTAAAATGCCATCTTAACACGCACTTATGCAGATCATATGCAGAATAGTGTAGATATATGTACTGAATTTATTTGAAATATTGAAATAAACTTATTTTTAATGAAAGTTTAATTATGGAACTAAATTCATTTGGGGCATCGACAATCTAAAATCGAAATTCAAACAAAATTACTTAATGAAAATGAAGTCCAGGAAAAATATTAAATGTGTTTAAAGTTTATTTATAAAAAATTATTGTACATAAATTAATGTACCCAGACGGAAGTACATTTTACTCTCACGGTCTAAATAAGTTGCTTTTATGGAGTACGAAAATATTTTCACTGCGTTAAGTGAGATTCACAATACATAGAGAAAATTGAAACCTAAGGCAATATATTATATTGAAAAACAATCACAATTTTTATTATCAGTAAACCTCTTTGTTCCAGGCTCTTGACATCGGAAATTGCAAAAAAGAGTATTTTTTTTTATTTTTTAATTGTCAGGCCAAAAGCAGCTGACACAACAATTAATTTAAAAGAATGACATTAAAATTAAAAAATTACATATACACCGGTGTGCGAAATAATAAGACGTGTCCGTTTGAATGATGCAAAACTTTCCTTAACCCATTAAGTACCCATTGAAATATTCGAATTTTAAAAAAAGTCAACTTTCAAAACTTTTTTCCTCGATTTTTTCCAAAAAATGTTGGGATGCAAAAACATACTTCAAACAATTTTAGGAATGACTGAAAAAAATTTTCAAAAATATTTTTGCTAGTACAGTCGAACTTCCCTAACTCGAATCACCATTATCCGAGAAAAAAGTTTGAGTTAGGGAGACTTCGAGTTAGGGAATTTTTTTTTTTTAGTTTTTTAAATCAAACTACAATTTCATTCATTCATAAATACATTTCAAATTGCAAACTTTTCTTGTTATTTTCAACAACAAAAATTCGTGTTTGTTCAAGACCTGTCAATATTCTCAAAAATAGGTTTTATCGTTCTTTTGCTGTATCCAGAAGAAGTTCCCGATTCAAATGACATAATTAATTTTCCATTTTTTAATATAATGAAAACTGTTTTCGATGAGATACCATATTTTTCAGCCACTTCAATTTTTTTGGTCCACTTTTGAATTTTTTAACAAAAAATTTTAAAGATTTCTTAAAGAGATAAACCTTTTAATACACTTGCTGGTGCCATGGTAAATAATCTTGCACAGATGCGCTGACAGAGAAGTACATCTTTCCTAAAGCAATTTCACAAGCTTAAGTAATTTTTGATGCAATATTCTATCATATACCATCACCATATGTTAATGTACATCAATATTACGTATCAAAACGAGCCGGTAACAAAAGCATAAAATAAAAACGAAAAAAAAATTCAAACTTTATTGGGGATTTTCCCGAAAAATTCGACTTACAGAAGTACGGGCCAATATTTTTGTTCGAGTTAAGGAGAAATTCGACTTATGGAAGTTCGAGTTAGGGAAGCAGAATTGTATGAAATTTGCTCAGTAAACGCTATTGCCACTCGATTTTGTTCGAGTTAGAGAAAATTCGAGTTAGGGAAGTTCGAGTTAGAGAAGTTCGACTGTATTTTTTATAATTTTTTGAAAATCCTAAAAAAGCCACTTTTTGCATGAAAATGAGGAAAAATGGGTTAAAATTGTCATTTTTAGGATTTTCAAAATATTATAAAAAATACTAGCAAAAATATTTTTGAAAATTTTTTTTTGCAGTCATTCCTAAAATTGTATTAGGCTACTCCGATAGCCTAATACGTAACTATTTCCACGCCGTTAAGCATGCCGAAGGTTTCATGCCCTTGAGGAAAGCTAAATTAAATTTTCGACTAATGTTCCTATTACAGCTATATTATATAGTGGACCGATTTGAACCAAATTCTATGATAATGAACAAGACAATAGAAAATTACCAATCTGTAAGTTTGATTAAGATATCTTTAGAAACAACAATGATTTCGAATACTAAATCTAAAATTTTCAATCAATCGTTCCTATTGCAGCTATATGATATAGTAGGCCGATTTCTACCAAATTTGGTTAGAATGTTAAGGACCATATGCATATTTTGTCAGATTGGTTGAGATATCTCGTGGTTCGATCCAAATTTAGACTTGATCTGCGTCCGGCATTCAGAAACCTACATACCAAGTTTGAAGTCTCTAGCTCCTATAGTCTCTGAGATCGACGCGTTTAAACAGACGGACGAACAGAGACGCCTCCTTCAGCCTGTTACATACATTTCACATTTATCATAATACTCTTTTTTGCCCATTATAAAAAAAAAAACCATACCTGAATACAAATTTAAACATCTCTATCTGTAAATAGAGTCTGTATATTTTAGATATCTTTTGTTTGTACCAATTTCTCGCTTATGATTGAGCTCATGTCCTTTTTAAATATTGTTATACACAAATGTTAGCAACAAGTTTCAAACCACTCCGAATACAAGTTATAAGAAATAACGAAAGTATTCAGATTATAAGAGCACTATTTGAGAGTTTCGCCATGTTAGTTGTAAAATGTAAGAGACTTTTTGGCTTGAACTGCGCATGATTCGCTTTTTATAACAGAATTGGAACAAATGTTAACGGAATAGAAATAAAGAAATTAATAAACCCGCAGCTCACAAATAACAAATTTATTTATATAGAATTTAAAATGTATATTTGAATTTTTAATTTGTTTTAAAATGAGCTAAATAACTTATAAGATTAACTATCGGAAGATTAATTTATAATTTTAGTCTAGTTTCAAACCCAGCCATAAATATAAGAAAGAGCGCGTTGTTACAACTGTCGTTGCTCTCTTTACTCCAATGCGCGAGCGCGCTGAGGAAATGTTAATTAACATTTAGCAAAGTTTAGAGACTGTTAAAATGACTGTTCGAATGGAAGTGATTATAACAGGAGTAGAAAGTGCTGTAGATGGGGAAAAAATAGATATGTAAGTTGAGATCTGATCATTTACGAGTTGATCATTTAAGAGGAAGGAGAAAGAACTTTCTATTGACTGAAGACAGTAGATAAAGTCTGAGATGAGTGGGGAATTTCGACTGAAGACAACCCTCCCACCACCCCCCTCTTTGACACTAACTGCCCGCTTTTTGTATGTCACATAAGTAGTTACTTCCGGTCTAACGTCTTCACAAAAAATGGCAACAGCAAAACAAAACGAGAGCTCGTCCATTTTGGCAGTCGGCACGTTGCGCCTCAAACTCAGATGGAAACCCTTAGTCAACTCTCTCTCTCTCTCTCTTTGTCTCTTTCTCTGCCTTTCTGTCCCTTTCTCTGTGCACATTTTCGCCTTTTAATTTCGCACTTGGGTCATTTTGTTGTTTGGTGTGGATTATAAGACCACTTCATATTCATGCAACTAACAACCGGAGGCCGAGCACACAAAAAGCCGACCCGACCCATAACCCAAGCCCAGACCAGACCCAGTTTCAGACTCCGAGACTTTTGCTACTTGTGGACTAAAGCAACAACAACAACAACAACAACAACAAGGACAATAACTAGAATCAGGCACAAAAACCAGCCGCCTTTGTATTTAGCCACAAAAAGGAGCAACAAAAAGAAAGTAACAAAACACAAAAAAAAAAAAAGAAGGAAAAAAATATATACTTTTATACACGTACATACATATATTCCTGACTGAGAATGAGAACGACGACGCCAAGTGCAAGTTGACCAAAATGAAAGGCAAAAGGTTTCATAGGCAAGGGCAAAAACAGTGGAACCGCCTCCCCAACCCCTCTTCCAACCCCTCTTCCAACCCCTCTTCCAACCCCGACCACAACCCGCAATCCACAATCCACAATCCTGACCAACTGGAGTCCTTTCCATCTCCTCCTTGTCTGGGACACAGGCGGCAGCAAAAATATTCGACGTGCAGCATAAAGAAACGTATAAGTAGATATGTTTATAAGGCATAACCAGAGCTCTCTCCCCTTCTCTTTTCTTCCCTTTCCATTTCCCTTGTGTTTCTCTTTCTTTTACTCTGCTCTCCATTCGTCAGAAATAACAACTTAATTTTTGCTGGCTTCGTTTGACCTCTTGCCTGGCGAGTGCGGCATCCTTTGGCTTTGACTTGACAATTGAGTTCATCAATCAGTGGCTCTGATCGAAACGAGTTCTCAATTAGACTATAGTAGTAACTTAATTTTTATTTTTTTGAGTGTCGCTTAAAGATATTTAGGCAAAGTGTTGACCTTAATAATTCATATTTCGGATTATATCAGTATTTTTCCCTAAACTCTATTAGTAAAGTTAAAAAGTTTGCATAAAATACATTTAGTGGCTCTCAGCTTATTTGATCCACTACATATGGCAATTTATAAAAAAAGTGTATCTTTTAATGGAATGGAGATAGTATAAGTAAAATTGAATATATTTTTCATTTTCATGTATTTTGCACTTCCCTAAATGCGATTTTCGATCTGATACACATTTTGAATACATTCATTTATTAGCTTTAATTGACTTTCTTTTTTCTCTCTTTTTTCCATTATTATGTGTCTTTTTCTTTATCCAATATTTTTCGTATTTTCAAATATTTATTATTTTCAAAATCTTTGTGACTTATTCATTAACCTATTGGTCCTTTGAACTTGTAGCATTAGGAATATTCAAATTAAATAAGTATATTTCCTGGAACATAAAATGTTTTTATTTTCCTTTCTTTCACTTTTACTCACTTTTCTGTACAACGCTGTACTAATCTTATAATCAAGCTGCGTGCTACATAAACTTCCGATTATATGATCTTCCCCTTGAAATTATAATTATATGATCCTACCCATCCCCCCTTACCGTTTCTTCCCCTCTCCCGCTTTTTGCCCGCTTTTCTCCGCGTCCCTTTTGTTTCGTTGGCCTGTTAATAAGCATCAGTTGTTCGGAGTTCCTTTGACTCACATTCATTTAAGTTGAGTAAGTCAGTTGTAAGCCCCATAATGGGTGCAATGCCAAGTGTAATAGCGCAACCTCCTCTCCCACATAGGGAAGGGGATGGAGACGGGAAAGGGGCATCCAATAATATTAATTTTGGGGGCCAACAATAAACAGCAGACGAGACAATGACAACACCAAGCGAATTTCACCAGCCATTTTTTCGTTGGCGTCGTTTTTCATTTTGGCCATTTAGTAGGCCAGGCTCTCACTCTCTTCTCCCCTTCTCTCTCGCTCTGTGTGCGTTTCCGTTTCTCATTCAACTGTTCTTCTTTATTTTCATTTTGATGTTGTTGCTGTGTTGTTTGTTTGCTGTTTCTGTTTCTGTTTCTTTTTTGGCTTTGCTCTTTAGCTAAACGTCTGACCTCCTCGCGGTCGGTGGGCGTTGAAATTCACAGCTGTTCAACGACGATTCGTAGCGCCCTTTTTTTCTGCTGTTTTTCTTCTATTTTCGCCTCTTTTTCATTTTTTTTTTTTGATAATTTGTTGACCGTCACATTTTCCGCACATTTTGCTTGGCCCGACCTAGAAGTCGGACCTGAAAACGTCTACATTTCCCTGCCGGACTTTATGACCAACAGCATCATCTTCATTCCGCACTGCATTTCATTTCATTTATGCCTCTATCTCTAGTTTCTGTTGCTTTCCTTTGTCTTCCCTCTTTACTCCTTGTCTTTGCGCGCTTTTCTTCTTATTTTTCTCACGCATCCCCATGCATTATTTATTTATAGGCGCACTCGCTCTAACTTACAACGTTGTCTCTTTGATTTACTCTACCTTTGTAGTTGAGCATTTGGAATTTCATAGCACTGTTGGGTTATTATACCCTACTTTCTTGATGGGCTGACATAATGAGTTGACCCTTAAGTGACACTTGATAGGACTGTGGCTCCTCGTAGTATTTAGATAAGATTGTCGAAGAAGCCGACATGCTGGAGCCAATTTGTTAAAATAAAAACCGAGTGAGCTGAAATATACAACTCTTCTTAGTTTTTTAATTTTCTTGTTAAAACACACTTTGTTTTTTTATTGTGTGTGTTTCGGTGGCTCAGTTTTTAGAGTGATAGGTCGGCTATCTCATAAATTAGAGCTTCCAGTTTGTAAAAAACTTTGGTTCGATTCCCACACAATGCTAAGTTCAAATATGAACCGTCATAAATGTAAAAATAAATCTGCTAATGTCATAAAAAGCCACACAATATAATGATTGTTCCTATTTTGACAGATTTTAAATCGAAAATAAAGAGAAAAAAAAACATTTTTTTAAATAAATTTTTTTGAGTATTTTGGAATCATATATGATTGACTGAATATAAAAAAATTAAAATTACAAAGTGTTACAATTTAATAACCAAAAAATTTATTTTATTTAATTTTTACCCATTTTCCGTAAAGTAGAGTTTTCCTCATAATAAGTATTTTCTACATTTCATTGCAACACTTCCCCTGTATATTTTCATCCCAAACCATTTAAATTTTTACTATGTAGTTTCTCTCTATGAGTATAGAAAGTACTACTTTATTTTCGACTCTCCCTCTCTAACATTGTCATTAACACTATCAAGTCCCTTTCTCCCTCTCCCCTTTAATCTCTTCCTAAATATATCTCTAATATGCCGTAAAGTAAGGGTTATTATCTTCCACCTCTGAGTGGAATCGGTTACATTGTTTTGTCTCAAGTTCCTCTCGATAAGTACACACTTAACCCATTGTGATTAGTGTATTCAAGTGTCGTTTTAAGATGATAGCTCATTTCATTTGTTTTGTTTTAATTAAAACTGTTGACCATCGCAGTGTTTGAGGCCACAAAACTCACTCTAAAAATCGTAAACACAACTTTCAGCTAGAGCTTCCTGGTTCCGCAGTTCTTCTTCTCCTTCTTCTAGTTCCCAGTTTCCAATTTTCCTCGGGTTTCCTCGGGTTTCTAGTGCCATCCTCATCATCATCTATGCCGTTTTGTCTTTAACTTTGCCGCATGGAGTTTTTAGTGTTGCTGAACCTTTTTTGCAGGCGCATGTCTGTGCATTAATGTGGCTTATAATCAAGCGACCCGCCGTCTCTTCACTCACCCCCCCTGTCCTGAAGTTTTCTCTAGCGCACAAAGAGCAAAAAAGTTGCCCAGTTGTTGGGCAGCCACATCAAAGGCAAGGCCATCGTGTCCCTTTCTCCATTTTCCTTTCCTTCCCAAGCTCCTGGATGAGGAGAGATACTTCTAAAAGGGGGAATGGAGAAATCTCTCCATCGATTGTGGTCGCATTTTTGTTTATGTTGGTTCCATTTCATTTCGCTGAATGAGCTCAACAGCTTTCATCACACGCTTAGCTCTGCGGTTGGCCTTTATTACAAATGCCCATCCGCAGTTACCATTGATATTTGAGTTTAGTTTTCGCTCTCTTTCTCCCTCTATCTATTCCTCTTTATTACATTTGAATAACTTGTCGGCTCTGTTTATTTTTGATTCGGCAAAGCGAGATTATTCAGCCCAAGCTTTCTTTATTGATAGCACTATCAAAAGTTCAAAGGAACTTAAAAATCAGCGGCGACTTAGTTTTAATCAGTTTTTGATTGTTTCTCTGGCTCTACTTAAAATTAACTCCTTTTGGCAGTTAGTTTTCCATCACATACATAAGGTTTAAGTGCCTTATTTTTAATGTAAATACATCAAAAACTGACATTAATTTCCATACATTTAAAGTCAAAATATCTTTGCAATAGTTATCAAACACCTTATTTAGACATTGAGAAAATGGTCCCCAGCTTTTTTCGCACTTATTCGGTTTAAAAGTTAAGATACAAATTTGAACTTTAGCTTTTATCGAGCTTTTGTTAAAATAAATCAATCTCTCTACTATCGAATTATTTTATTTTTATTACATTTTATAAACTTTTTAAATTAAATCTATTATTTTCGCACATTTAATACTATTTCCAAGCTGTCAGCTGCTGCAAAATTTCGAGCTTTCAGTAAGGTTAATATTACTTACACATAACAATATCTTTAATCTCGATTGCAAGCTTTCATAAATTAACTATTCCCAAAGCTTTTAATAGTAACCACGTAATCGATCTTGAGAAATATTTTTCTCGCTTATTTAGCAAGCTTTCAGGTGCTTTTAAAGCTTTCAGATTTTGTAATGAGATATAAGAATTAAAAAATTATTCTCGTTTTAAAAAATACAGAAATTATTCTCATTTACACGCTGTCAGGTGCTTAAAAAGTATCTTAAGGATTTGCTTAGATAATTTTCACCGGCTACAAAGAGTAATCCAAGCTTGAGCAGTAATTCAATCTACAGTCTACAGTGTATGAAAGCCTTGAACTGAGCTTCTACATATAGTACTCAACTTGTGGATTGGCTTTTGCTTTTGCTTTTTGTGTGGGCTGACAGTGAAAATTAACGACATTCTGCGCTTTCATTTGTTTTCTAATTTAAATTTATGTTTATGAGTTATGGCCGCTGCCCAAGCAGAAACTGAAACTGAAACTGAACCTGAGCCTATACTCGTATATATTTAGTACACTACGTATTTCCCCTCCCTTCGAGGGTTGAGAGCCTCACAGCCCCACGGAACCCATCGAAACGGCTGTCCAACCCGCAAGCCATGCACTTGTACAAATTATAATTATGAATTTTGACTGCGCTCTTTGAGGTTAGCTATTAATTTTTAAGCGTAAAATGCCACAAATTCATTACAAAGTCTGAGATTAGTTTCCTCGACGAGAATAATTGCCGCAACTTTTTGCTTTTGGATGCGTAGCGCCCAATTAGTTTTGAAATATGCTCCGAGTCGAGGCAATTTGATAAGATACAGCCCTGAATAGTGTTGGGTTCGAGCCAAATAATGGATAGATAGATACATAGCTCGAATAGATAAGATTTTAAAATGGATTGATGCTAAAATTAGAGATATGAAATGAAAAGAAAAGTGGATTAAAAAGGTCAACAATTTGTATAAAAGAAGACTTAAAAAAAAACAACACTTACAACACTGTAAAATATATAAAAATAATTATCGAATAATTAAAAATAAAAATCATGATAAAGCATACGCAAAGAAATATAGATTAAAAAGCTCAGATTAAAATGGTGATAGACAGTTTTGGAAATGGAACTGTAACATAAGTCAAATGATCAACAAACTAAAAATACAAATTATGATAAAGATTCAACCTTGTTGAAGAGATTAATTGAAATCAGACAAGAACATACATATAATAATTTGATCTGAAATTAAGGAATTAAGAAGAAAAATGGATCAAAGTTAAATCAAAAATTAAAAAATGTTGATATAAAAGTTAAGAAAAATAAAAAGTCAAAGAAAATGCGGTGCCTGATTATAAAAAAAATATGATATTTAAAATATTTTAAAAATATGTAGAAAGACTTGTAGAACTTAAGAAAAATAAATAATATAAGCATAATAATAAAGTCATGAAGAAAATCTATACGAAGGGGGAGAAAATAGATATTAAAGACAGAGAATAGTTAAAGGCTGTCTAGAGTAAATAAATTAATTGCAGGTGTAAATTAGCAAATGATAAACAGCAAATTGATAAGGAAGCTCAAAAGCCACACAAACTACTTGACAGATAACATGAATAGAGCTCGAAGTAATTGCTGTGGCTAATTAAATTATGATATGCACACAATGCTGTCAATATTTTGATAACTGGCCACAATTGCAGCCCAGTTGAGTTTCCCACAATTTGCTGTCTTTTCCTTTGTCTGATTATTTCTGCTGATCCAGCAAAATTGCATGTACTTATGTATGTTTGTTTGTAAAGGTAAAGGAACTTGTTTTAACTCTCCTGTTCCTGTTTCTGTTCCTGTTTCTGGTTTGATGCCTTGCACCGAAGAGCACTAAAACGCAAGGCAGGAGAGGAGCAAGTGTCCTTTGCGGACTACGGAAAATGCGCCCAAAACTATGCAGAGAACAACAAAAATAACAACAACAACTGGCGCTGTCCCTTGGCTCCGCCAGGACTTCTTGTTGTTATTATTGTAACAAACGAAAAGAAGAAAAAAGTATATTTTTGAGGCAAGAGATGAGAGAGGAAAAAAAAATTCCATTTATTATTAAAATCACTTTCGTTGCAATGAGGATTCCAAATGTCCTATCGTTTCGTTTCTTTTTATTGGTATGCGTGTGTATCTCCCTTCTCTCTCTTACTTTCTCCTCCTCTCCCTTTATTTCTGGCTCTTTCTGGTCTGTATAGGAATTGTCTTCAACTAGCGTAGTCTTTACGTAGTATGCGAAATGCGGCTTTTTCCCTTCCTGTCTTTTATTTTCATGTGCTCGTCATCGGTTCAAGTTGTTGTTGTTAAATTTGTTAGACTCCTTACTTCAGGATTAAAAGAGTATGATTTCTCAGTGTTGATGTATGGAACAGGGAGAAGAAAGCACCTTTCAAACCAAAATGTATGTAAAATATGTATCAGATCAACATCCATTGTACGAACGATCGTTTCACTATTTAAGATTTCGATAAAAATATAATAAAATATTATTTTATAGTTATTTCATATTCTTAAGTAAGATTCTTTAAAAAATTTGCAATTTATTAAAGAAATTTCTACACAATTGACAAAATAAAAAAATAAATAACAAATAAAAAAAATTAAAATTGCAGCCTTGAATTAAAATTTTCAGACTTTAAACAAAAAATAAAAAAAGTTATATTTAGATCATAAAATTTAGTTAATCTATTTTAAAAATTTAAGTTTTTGAATTAAAATATTTAAATTGGTTGCAAAAGTCAAGAAAAAATGAAAGCAATCGAAATATATTTCTTTAATTAGGTATGAGGGATATATAAATCAGTTTCCAAACCGAACTGAAATCTTTCTCTTTGGTTCGAGCTTCCAAACTGAACCTTTTTCAAAATCTTGTTTGTTTTTACGCACGCTGGGTAACTCTTAGTCGAGCACTCTCGCCTAGGGAGTTCTTGTTTGTTGTTGCCGTTGCTTTTGGATTAACAAGTGTCATATGTGGTTGTCCTCATCCTCATCCTCATCCTCCATCAGCTCCGGCTCCTTGACGACACACAAGGTAACGACCTACACACAGCTCTCAGCGCTTTGCGCTTCACTGCCTGCCGTTTTCTTCTTCTTCACTTCACAGGACCTTTGCCTGCATCCTTCAGCCTGCTTGCCTTATTCTAATAGCCGTTGTCTACCTGTGCACACACACACACACACAAGCATATTGTACACATTTAAGTCAAGTGTGCTTTGGAGATTTTGTAGCCGCTTTAAAAAATAAGAAGGAAAATAAAGAAATCTCCTTATATGGTTCCTCCGCCTGCTGCTCCTTGGACCACACTGCGTATGCGTGTTGCTCTTTCAGTTCCTGCTTCGATTTCCTTTTTCCTGGGCTGTCTTTTTTTTTATTTTTGGGCTGCGCAAATGTCAACGAAAGTGCAAATAAAATCTAATGTGGAAATCATTGCAAAAGTTGCCCTTCCTCCAAAGGACAGGTGTGTGTGTGTCTCTCTCTCTCTCTCTCTCTCTCTCTTTCTCTCTGTCTCTTTCTCTCTCTGTGAGTGTGTGCTTAATGTTTTTGTCATTTGGTTAGTCGCACCCGCGTGAATTTGTTTTTATATCAAACATTGCATTTTATTGGTATGTCGACATTTTTCGGCAACGCATCTCTCAGCGCCAATTGAAATTACATCGCCAAAACGTTGAATTTGTGCCAGGCCAAAAGTCAGCTTCAAACGTAGCAAAATCTGCAGATTTAATTAAATAAATAAAATTAGACATTTCTTCAACAAATTCTAACAAATGATTGTGAACAAAGACATTAATGATTAAAGATTGCAAATACAAAACAAAGTTCGTAAAGTTAACAAAACTTGAAAATTTACTTCAGAATAAATTATTATACATTTCAGAATTGCTTAACCCCCAAAAAAACCTCTTTACGCGGTAAAAGTCTAGTGACGAAAACATTTCCATGCCACAAAATTTCTGATATCCAATTTTGTGACGAAATATATTAAATTTTTTATATATGTTAATTTATTATATACTAGGTGGCTCCGCCCCCTGCTCGCTTCGCTCGCCAACCCCCGCTCGTTTATTATATATGCCAAAAAAAAATTAATATACATACAAAGTAAAAAAAAAATTGGCACTCCGCACTTTGCGCAAAAAGCTTCAGCTTCTTTGCACCTAAAAAATAACTTTTTGCGCAGTGCCGAATGCCAATTTTTTTTTTTACTTTGTATAAATATTAATCTGTATCTTCTATCGTTTGGATGCTATGGGGGCTTTAAGTTTGGCGGCTTTTAGCGATTTCCCGCTAAACTAGCGATTTTTCGAAAAAGTCGTAGAACAAACGTTTCTAGATTTATGAACAGGAACAAGTCCTCATTCAAACATTTAAGCTAAATCAACGATTTGATCCAAACAAACAAACAAACAGACTGACTTTTCATCTCGTTTTGAGAAGGGCACCAAAAATTTCAAAATTAATTATCTTCTGAACCAGTGATCGGATTTTGATGATCAAGGTGTCATTCGACGCGTATTTTTATGACAATATTAAAATTAAAAAAGTTGACCAAAAGGCTCCAGCGGCCCCATTAGCTCCAATCATTTAAATTTTGCCTCTCCCACTTACACCTGTTTATCTCACGAACCAGGTGAGTTTCCAAAAGTCTTGGTATGCACATTTGTAAGTCAAATTGATACCTTTCGATCGGTATATAACTCGACCTGATCGGACAGTCATAGCAAATTTTCCATTCTTCCTGTGTATATATGCTAGTCGCCTTCGCACCCTTCGTGCTGCTTTCGTCACTAGCGCGGACTGCCGTCCGCAGTGATAGGTGTTAGAAACTGGATACTTGCCAAATAAAAAAGTAACAAGGATTAAATACATAGGAAAACTTTTAATAAAATAAAAGGTTAAACCACTTAAAAAGTGAAAAAAACAAAATTAAATTCGTCTAGGAAATATTAAAAATTCCTATACAAAAATATTGCTTTAAATTAAAAAAACTTTTACAATGGCTCAAATTGTTTGAACAAATTCAGGAATGTTTAATTTGCAAGGAAATTAGGTGCACCAGCTGATCTGTTTTATCTGTTTTAAATCTTAAACATTCCAATATATTAAACCGTAAGTCAAGTAATTGATCTGTTTTTAACTCGTTCTAATAACTATTATTTCAATAAATTTAGAAAATAATACCAATAATATTTTCATTTTTATTAAAAAGAGTCAAAGGAATTGTTTGACTGACCGTATATATTGCACATATTATGTACATATATCTTATTGGGAATGCTTATTAAAAAGTAAAATGTAGTGAAATTGATACGAGTATTCTGTAAAGCTGTTGCCTTATTGACTTTGGCTTACTGGCCTTGATGGGGAGGGGGGATTGCAGATGAGTTTAAGGGGAGGGAGTTAAATCTGAGTCTGGTTGTGTTCGTCGGGGCAATTTGTTGCACTTGCGTCGTGTTCCAACTGAATATTGAATATGAAGCGATTGCGGACCACGTTTTAAATATTTGATGTGCCACACACACACACACACACACACACACACACACACACACACACACACACACACACACACACACACACACACATGCACCTGTAATATAATGTGTGTAATTGCGCACTATGTTAGCATGCTGTAGCCATATCTATATCCATATCCATATCCATATACATTTTCCTCGTTTTGTTTAGGGAGACAAATTTAATAAAGCGACCAGCAAACAAAAAAAATAAAAGAAAAATAAATAAATAACATAAAAAGAACGAATCGCCTAAATTCAGAAATTCATTGGCTTCATTTCATATCGCTGATTATCCAACTGGGCAAAAAGCTGAATCTCCAGTCAATGATTGTAACAAAGGCAAAAGCATTCCCCTCTCCCTCTCCCTCTCCCTTTCCTTTCCCCATTCCCCTGTTGAATGCATTATTCAGTGAAGCTGCTTCGGTTATTGTATATCGCGTGGCGTTGCCGCAAATAGTTTCATTTTGTAGTCATTGTATTTTGCTCCGACTCAGCACAAAGATCCCCAACCAAAATTGGTATAAATATTTGAGCACCTTTCTCGCTGGCTGCTTGACTCCCCCTCCTTTCCCCTCTCCCCTTTCCTCGCTCTTCGGCTTCTTTTTCTTCCAAACAGCTTCTCTCAAAGCTTTAACATTGGAGAACCATTCTCTTGAGATATTTTATTTGACGTTTTCTATCAGTTTCTTTAATTCATTTTTTGCACTTACATTGATTTCTATTTACTTTTTTTATTAATAGCTCTACTCTTTAAAAAATCAAATTGGAAATTTAATTACCTAGTTATGTAGTTCAGACTGATTTTGACAATGATAGATTTTGATTTATTTTTAAATAATCTAAGAACTAAAATAAATCAATTAATAAAATTAAATGGTTTACATTTTAAAATTAATCGAATGGGTTTGGAAGTTCTTGAAAACGATTTTCAATATTTTAAAGATGTGCGCGCCTTCCCTTGAATCAAGTTAAATTTAATCGTGTATTATTGGAAAAAAGTCAAAATTATAATTTTATAATTAATAAAAAACATCAACAGAAAATACAATTATCTTTATTTATAAAATAAAACAATAAATTTGAAGGTTCAATTAAAGCGTACATTTTTGAAATGAATTCAAAATGGGAATGTAATTAACTGTTAGACACAAATAGCTGAACGTCGTCGATGACAGAACGAGTTAACAGTTGATTTTGAGTACTTAACCAACAATTGAGCCCTTTTGGATACCAGGCCCATATTGTGTGGAATGTTAAGCTCAAATGTAAGCAAAAATCATTATGGCTTTGTTGCCAATTACAAACGTAAAGCTCTCCTCACCTCCCCCTTCCCCCTTCCCCCAGATCACTCACTCTCTCGCATATTGTACTCTGTCTCGCTCAGACGCGCGCTGTCTCTGTTTGTCTTTTGGCGTGCATGCATCTGTAAATGTATCTGCATCTGCATATGTAAATGCAATCAAATTTGCAACGGTCATTTGGCCAGCCAACCGTCCAGCCAATCTAACGGCTATCATGTGGCATGGACGGGGCATTTATGTATTCATAAAGCTGCTTGTTGTTGTTGTTGTTGTTATTGTTGTTGTTGTTGTTGGCACTGCCACTGCAACTGAATGATGTTTACCTCATAAATAAATAATTGTTAAGCGCAAATATGTATATACACACATTTGTCGGGGGCTGGCGGTTTGTAGGCGTGGCAGCAGGCGCAGCAGCTTTCCAAACGGCAACAGACAAATTACCAGCAGTCAAAAAGTAGCCAAAAATTTCTTTAGCCAACCACCCAAACCACTCAACCACCCACATATGAAAACAAAACATGCAAAAATTAAGCCCCATTTTGTTTGAGGTCGACCATTAAATACTCTAAACTTATTTTGAAATTATTAAGAAATATTTTCATACCCAAAAACATACGAAATTATTTGGCAGAAATCGCCGAAATTTTTGAAAATCTAAAATATAATTTTCAGCATATTTTATTTTTTTTTTAAGAATAAAAAGAAAATAATAAAATATACAGGGGTGCCAAAGAAATCGTACGCGAAATAGAATTCCGCACGGAAAATTCCGAGGTGCCACAGAACTTCGAGATACTTAAAAAAATTTAAAAGTAACTGGCGCGAGAAAATAAAAGTTACTCGGAAACTCTAGCAACTGTCTGCCATTCTTCTGGCAACTCTTTGTGACAAATATTTTCAGTAAAACTTGATTTACCCAAAAAACCTATTTTTTTAATGCTTAATTTGAAGAAAACTGAAGTGGTTCCATATATATTTTTTTTAAAAACCTTACTTCGAATTCTGACTAAGAAATGTGGCATCGCTGACCCTGACTTCGAAAATCTAAATCGGACTAGGTGGCAGCATCAGACGCCAGCGGATTTAGCGAATTGACTTGTGGCACAGCGAAATGAAATTGAAGTGAAATTCAATTGAAAGCGATTTCTGTGGCACCCCTGATAATATGCTCTTTATATTCTCTGCAACTCCCCAAAAAAGTATGCTATGATTATTTTAAACTTATTTTGTGTTATTATATGATTTTTAATTAAAATTGTAAATGAAATAAATTTTTAAATTAAAAATCAACACGTAATTTTGATTTTAAAAATTCGATATAAAAAATTATGATGGTTGCAATCACGGAATGAAACTGTTCATTTGTCTTCCTATTAGGTCCAATTAAGCTCAAGGTGAGGAATACATAAGTATAACAATTACATTTTGCATAACAATTTTAATTTAATACATTTAGAGGAGAACTTTGTTAAGAATTAAAAAAATATATGGAAAGTAATTTACTGTTACATGCTTTCACTTGCAGTTGATATGCCCTTTGTAGAGGCTTAAGAGAAGTTAAAAGTAAGTTATTTTTTGCACAAACGAAAATCTACTTATTCAAGGCATGACGACTAACTGAATGTTTGTATGTGTTGTGTTGTGTTGTGTGTGTGTGTGTGTCTGGGTGTGTCTGGGTGTGTGGTTAACATTTGTATACGCAGCTTATAAGAGGATTATGCGGCCAGCCTATCAAAAGGTGGGCAGCTGGCAGGTGGATGTTGCAAGTACATCTGCAGCTGCAACTGTTGCAATTATTGCATGTTGCATGTGCAGCTGGTCGCTAATTGACGACAGCCTGACAAGCCTGACAACAGATGGTGATGAAGCTGAAAGACAACTGCCAAAGGGAAAGCTGACAACTAAACCAAATAATTTCCACTCTAATAGCCACAAAGAGTGTTGCAAGCAAGCCACGTCATGCAACCAGACGGGGCAGACACACATGCAATTTCAGGTAGTATATCATACAATATTTCTTTATTTTTTTTATTATGTTGTGTTTTATGCTGTGTGCAACCGCAGAGTGTAACCGCAAAGCGAAAGAGAGCAGCCGCAACAGGACCTTCA
This sequence comes from Drosophila suboccidentalis, assembly GCA_037043435.1. Taxonomy (NCBI): domain Eukaryota; kingdom Metazoa; phylum Arthropoda; class Insecta; order Diptera; family Drosophilidae; genus Drosophila; species Drosophila suboccidentalis. The sequence goes on along the minus strand of JBAMBK010000663.1, from coordinate 578,421 downwards.
GCCTGGAGAGTATCCTTTGGCCTCTGTTGCTGCTCTCCTCTCTCTTTCCTCAAATGTCCTGCTGATGAGAAGGGACGCCCGCACTTGAATTAAACATCTTAGGATACTTATTTTAGACCAGACATTCCATATGAACATATTTGTATATATGTATGTACATAAATATATATATACATATATATTTAAACCAGTTTGTCTGGCTGCTTGCGGTGTGTACATACATTGAGTTGTCCCTGTGTGAGTGTGTGTGTATTTGTCAGTAAATATTGTTGTTTGCCTGGTGCTATCGAATAGTTGTTGCCATATTTATCGATAGTTTCCCTTTTAACGCACTAAACCTTTTAACTGCCAATTTTTTCCACATTTTATCGTTTATTTTCACATAAACATTTTTCATGTCACTCGCTTTGGAAACTCTTCAGACTCCCCTCTGGGGAAGAGGCCAAAGGAGTGGCCACAGTACTACTGAACAGCTGCTGCGTCTTTTCTGTTGTTGGCCAATTGCAGCGCAGCAACGGGTATTCACGAATTGGCAAACAGTTTAAAATGGATTGAGATAATATAAACCACTAAAATAAATGATAAAGTCATGTAATTTTTTGTTAAATTTACCCAAATTTATCATTATAATTAAGAAACATTTTTAAGGCACAGCTTAAACTAATATTCAAAACGCAATTATAAGTTAAATAAATTATAAGAAAAGATTTATAATAACTCAAATATACTTGGGAATTCCAAAAAGCAAATAAAAGAATAAGTACTTATAATTATACTTAACTTTATGTCGTAAATTTTAAACATAAGCTTATTAATATATATTAAAGCACTTGTTGTGAACTTTTGTTACTATCGCGATAATAAAACAGAAGCAAAACTGTAGCGTTATATTAAACAAGTAAATAAAAAGGTTCAATGACAGATGTAAAATTTAGTAAAGATCCTTGACTTAATATCTTACACATACACATCCTTGTCGTATACTTGATGCCTTCAACTCTGCGTTAAAAAACATTTCGAATAGTTTTAGCTACAAATTAGGAATCTACTGCTTCCACATAATTGCCCAAAAATTCCATTGCTTAAATCAGTTTTGTTTTAACTTGTGCAGTTTTTAGTTAGGTGATTACATCTTGTGAACATACTTGTCGTATACTTGATGCCAGCAATTCTACTTTTAGAATATATTCCTTAATGCTTTAGCTACAACTTGGAAATCAACTAATTCCGCCAATATAATTGTCCAAAAACTCAAATGTATACATATTTATTGTTTTAATTTGGGAGACAGTTAGTTGAGTGTATACTTGTCGTATACTTAATGTAGCTTCTTTATGTGCAAATGTTCTCACAAAATGTCTATTTCTCTAACTTATTAGTTACTTGGTTAAGAGTATCTAAACTTTGCACTGTCTTTAGACTGATTTGTTGTTTTCCTTTTGTTGTTGTCAAAGGGGGAGAAGTGCCTCTTTATCAGGAGTTGTAGCTGGAAATCTTGTTGTCGGCACTTTCTTCGTCTGCAAGGCTCATAAGAAATTCATAAGTATTTCCGCTTCTGTGATTTTTGATTCGGTAATTAAAATGCAACTGAGATTGCGCTGCACACACACATGTGTATACATGTACACAGAAAAAAAAACGTTATTCCAAGATAAAATTAATTCAATGCGGTGTTAGAAGTTCAGTTATCACGGATTTTCTTAAACAAAAATACCAAAATGCGTGACTCAAGTACGGTTTTAAAATTATTTTTCAGCAAATATTTTTACTACGGGGCTTTACAAGAACTTTTTCGGAAAAATCAAATGTTTTCGATTTTTTATTTTGACTTTTTACGCACATTGTTTGGTAGTAATTTAACAATAATATTCTTAATAAATGCTTCATAAATACATGCTAAAATTATGAATATTTAAGCTGAATATTAGACTGGACTTTTTTTCCGTGTAGCTGTGCGTATGTGTGTGTGTGTGTGTGTGTGTGTGTGGGACATTTGTGCTAAGGTCTAGAGCATTTTTCATTTGCTTTGCTTATACATATGTTTGTTATGGCTGTTGTTTGTGTGTTTTCGTTTTTGTTGATTTACTCCACACACACACACATACATATTCCAAGAGAGAGAGAGAGAGAGAGAGGGCGACTGTTATGCCAGGTGTTCAATTGCTAAGGTTACTCCCCAGGTAAGCAAAGGGAATGTGTCTGTCTCCTCTGATTGCTTTAGCGCATTGTGATCCGAGCTTTGATTACTCCAATGGTTTCTAAGCACCTGGCCAAATGCTCCGGCACGGAACGGCCCAGAACGGCACTGAACGAGGCACAGAACGTCACGGTTACGGCCAAAGCAAATGCAACAGTCGCAAAACGCATTATCTGCTTCAACTGCCAAGTGGACAAGAAGTGCCAGCAGAAAAGATGGAAAAACTACAAAACGAAAATAGTCGGGAAAAAAATGTAAAAAAAAAATACATTCTGCAATTTAATTTACAAAAGTTTATCTACAAGTGCGCGATTGCCCGACTAAGGGGGACAGTTGAACCGACCCTGAGAGAGGGAAAGAGAGAGAGAGAGAGAGAAGGGAGGAGTGAGAGGACAGTCAACAGACATCAGGAAGGCTCGACACAAGCGTGGAGAAAAAAAATACCGAGCAAAACTAATGGCATCAAAGAAGAAAATCAAATATTGCTCGAGTGCCACTGGCAGCAATCTGCAACAACAACAACAGCAACAATAGCAACATGAAGAGAAAGATGAGGAGAAAGAAGAAGAGGAAGAGTCGCGGTTGCCGTGTAAGAAAACATGCAGATGGTCCGTCAAAAGTTTTGGCTGTAACTCGCGAATGATAAACCGCAAAAGTAGCTGAAGAAGCTGCCCAGCAAAAAAGGGAGCAGCTCAACTGCCAACAGGCCCAGAATAGGAGACAGAGCAGAGAGAAAGAGGGGGGAAAGGTAGTGGAAGAGAGAGAGAGAGAGAGAGGCAGGGTGGGGAGGAAAGTGGCGGCTGTCTTTCGAGGCGAACGAGTTTATATGATTTTGATGAATTTCCGTGGCAACGACGCCAAAATGAAAATGAAAATGTTCCAAGAACGCGGAAGAGAGAAATATGGAGAGAGCGAGAGAAGAGGGTGTATCAGGGGTTAAGTGTAGGGAGTCTCGATAAGTAGCAGTTAGGATTTTTGCTGCTCCAGCATCCGCGGCGGTCCAGAATGTGGCAAGTTGAACGTTGACTACCTGCTTTGAGTTTAATATTAGAAATTGCAGCAAGGATGATAAAAATCATTGGAGATTGCGGACAAACGCTGAGCCGGAAAGGGGAAGTGTACAAGGGAAGGGAAGGTGGAAGGGTAAGGGGTAAGGGGTAAGAGGGCAAGGAGCCACTGCAAAGTAATTTCCTGCAATTTAAACTTAAGAAAAATAAGGAAGCGTCTTTGATTTCCGTGTGAAATGATGTGCGCCTCGCAATTACAACAACAACAACAACTAAGCAACTGAAGGAGCTGGATAAAGTAGCAGGAGCATCAGGCGGTGGAACGATGTGGGCACGAAGGAGCACCTGAGAGTCACTCGAGTACAATTTAATGAAGATTTAAGTTGATTTGATTTATTATTTACCCCCCAAGTCAGCATCTAGGGCCACACTCCACTCCACACTCCAGGGCCAACTTCAACTCCAACTTATTGGATTATTATTGTGACCACACTGATTGCCAATTGCATTCGCAGGTAATCATTTTTCGGTTAAGCTTCCTCCACAGCTGCAAGTGGATCGTTTTATGACGCACTGCAATATTGAGGCACTCAGCAGGCACAGATATTTGTTTAGACATTTCATAAAATCTTGTTTTTTGTATCTTTTATTATCCATTCACATTTCATTAAATCGTGTACTCTTTCGCTCTTGCAAATATTTGCATTCAAAATTCATTTGAAGCTTACTTATTTTTTGTTATTATCTTATGCCTTTTGTATTTATCTCGCAACTCTATTTTGTCACAAACCACGCTGGTTTTTTATTCAAAAATTTAGCTCTTTACCTCTTTCGCAAATTATAAAAATATCTATTTTTAAACGATGCTCTGAAATCATTTGATAATTTTAATATTGGAATCTCTCTCTTACAATTTTTTGTTCATCTTCAATGATTTAGAGTTTTCTTGAACATTTGATTATCACAATTTAGAAATTTAGTTTTCAAGATCTTTAACCCTTTAGTTAACTTATTTTTTCATCATTTATTTTGTAATAGTCTTTCAAGTTATTTTTCGTTTATTTTTTCAAATCTTCCCAATGTATTGGTCTCGTTTAGTTGAACTCTCTTCTCCGTTGTTTCGATGCACTGCATCTGATTCCAACCGGAGTTAACCAGCTTAACCATCTCCATATCCATGAGAAGCCTGTCCTGTTCTACTTTGTTAAATGCTTGTTATCTCTCGTTTTTAGGAGGATACTTCGGCATGGTTTCAGTATCACTTAGAGCTGCATGACGCCAGTTTTGGACTGACTTTTTTTTTTTTTTTTTTTTTTTTGAGAGAGGGAGAGAGAAGAGCAACATTCATTCCAATCATGGAGCTGGATACCGATATACTGTTATGCCAGTGCCAGAAATTTCGTGTATCGCATCTTTTTCTCCATGGCTTTGCATCGTCTTCTTCATGTTTCCTTCATTTCGATTTTTGTTTATTTTTTTTAATTGTTTTTTTTTTTTTTTTTTTTTGGTACTTGTTGTTTTGTCACATTTCAGAAATGTTTGCGCCCAGAGCAGCGGCTGAAGGAGGAGGAGGAAGAGCACCAAAATGAAATGCCTGAGGGCAGTAAATTTAAGCGTCTGCCGGAGAAACCGATAGAAGGAGGAAGAGGAGGATGAGGAGTAGGAGAAGGAGACGACAACCGGGAGAAGCCCAACCACGTGGCGTGCGGAGTATTTACCGCCATGTGCATAGTTTGCAAGTCTGCGCGGCCGTCGCGACACCTGCAGGAATGACCAGAGTCAGGCCAGGCCAGAGCCAGAGCCAGAGTTAGAGCCAGTACCAGGCCGGGGAGACTCCACGCCGACATGGCCACTAACAACATCAAAAAGTGCCAAGTGCCAAGTGTTTGCCTTGGTCAGCGCCAACGAAGCCGAAGCATGCTATGGACACTCGTTTTCTTTTTTCTCGTTTTTCGTTTTTTTATTTGTTGGCTTCTTTTTGCCACCATTTTTGGCGCTGTGACATTTTTTGGGGCTCGTGCTCTCCTTCCCCAGCAGGATGCCTGTTACGGTATATAGATCCCAGACCCGTGGCCTAATGTTCTCGCCATACGTAAGAGTAGGTTTTTTTTTTGTCATTTATTTTTATTTTTACTATTTCTTTTTCTTTTTTTTTTTTTGTTGGTGCACTTGTTGGGCTACTCTTTTATGCACATCGATTTTCGCTCAGTGCTTTTTATTTGCCGTAGTTGCGACAGCCGGACAGCTGGCTGTTTGTTTGTACCTCGTTTGTTTATGTGCCGTAACTGGGCAGGAAGTTTTTAAAGCGACATTTAACAGAGCAAAGCCAGAGACCTGCTTGATATAATAGCCAAGTGCTTCGAGTCGTGAACTTCCAGTAACTGAAAGTGACGCTTCAGCACTAACAGATCAGCTTCAATCACTTTAATTTTATTATATACTATCACCTAATTCAATTGTTAAGTTTTTATATATTGCAGTTTCCAATATTCAATGCGCTATTGTAATAATGTTCATTTCTACGTTTGCTTTTTTGTTTTTTCTTTTGTTTAAGTGTCGTACATATTCTTTTTAGAGGTGCCACATAGTACAAGGTGGCGCAAAAGAAGTCACCCTATTGGAAGATGCTCTCATTTTTGCAAATGGCCGCCAATGTCAAATCTGTTTTGACATTTGTGGACTAGACAGATACAGAATACAAGTGAATAAGCCATGGAGCGATACACTCCCCAAGAACGCAGAATAATTGTAATAATGTAATAATAATAACCGCTTTATCTCTCGTTTTTGATATTTGCACTGGCCGGCCAGATCACCCGAATTAACCATTCCAGACTTCTTTTTATGGGGTTTTTTTAAAGTCGCAGGTTCACGTCAACAAGCCGCAAACTCTTGAAGCCCTTAAGGAAAATATTCGCCAGGAATGCGAGAACCTGTTGCCCGAAGTTCTGGCAAAAGTGATGGAAAATGCCATAAAACGGGCGTATGGTCATGAGCTCTGGCAGCGAACACTTGGCCGATGTCATATTCTCGCCTAAACCAATAAAATTCTTAAGGTTCGAATAAACATAATCAAAAAACAGAATCAAAATTTTTCATTTAGAAAAAAAATGAGAGCCAAACCACATCGGATGACTTCTTTTGCGCCACCCTGTATTATTTATGATCGACATGTCTTACTAATGCGAGCTGAATCGATTTGTTATCGATTAAGCATTGGGTTTTTTCAAAAATACATTATTAATTTTAATAAACATATATGAAAAAAGTGATCAAGTACAGAGCCCAAATCGTAATACCTAGATGGCAAAAATTTGAATAGTAGTTTCGTTCGATTGCGTAGATGCTTAGATTAACATTTTCTATCAAATAATACTTTTAATTAACATATTGGTAACTGGTTTTTATTCACACCATGCCACGTGAAAAGAAAATAAATAAATTAAACATATTGTATATCCGCTAAGTTACAGCCTAACAATTTAATGATTATCCCTCTGATTTTAAATCCAATAAAAAAAACATTTATCTTTATTTTCAAGGGACTCTGATATACATACATCTTCATGTAATATTTATTTTAATTTTATGTAATGTAGCTTAATAAATATAATATGAACTAGCAGCTTAATAGTTAATTTTAATGCAAAAATAAATTAAAAAATATATTTTAATAATAATGCAAAAAGAGTGTTGAAATTTATTTTTTATTCATTGCTTGACGAATGCTTATACCCATTACAAACTAATTGGAAAGCTATCGATAGTTAAAATACTTGTTATTTACAGCGACTGCATTGATATGCATGCGTTACTCAACACTAACTTGCAGTCAGCCATTTTGCGAACGCGCCTTAATCGGTTTTGGGCAACTTCCAGGTCCTTTTGGGGCTTCTCCATTGCCAATTAATAAAACTATTTCACTTCTGTAACAAAGTTTGTCAAGTTCCTCACATTCCCTCACTTCCAGCATTTGGCATAGTTTGATTGTCGACGCTTCGTTTCGGGGAAGGAGAGTGACAAAAGGAACGGGAAAAGGAAAGGGGGAGGTAGGGTAAAGGGAAAGGCACGGAAGGCTTCTTCTGCATGCCGTCAAATTGTGCGACAAAGTCAAATGCACTCTGGACATGTGTATGTATGTGTGTACATATGTATATGTATATGTATATGTATACATGTATGTTTGTGCTGCATTTTGCAATATTGCATATTGTGAGACGCACTTAAATTCAATTAAGCTACAAAGGCAGTTACACAAAACCGAAGCAGCCATCCAAGGACCACACGCGTCCAAAGCGAGACCCAGTAACCAGGACGAGGACGAGGACCAGGACCAGTACCCAGGACCATGACGACGGATGATGACGGCGATGACGACACCGACGATGTGTCGCTGTGGAAGATGGAAGATGTACGAATAGTGCCAACGCTGGTTACACTTTATGTCGTTGCCCTTCAAGCGCTCATTCATTCATGCACCAATTCGCTCAACCATTCAAACTTGCACTCATTCAATCATAGACCGAGCCCTTGCTCCTTCTACTGCTCCTGCTCCAACTCCAACTCCGGCTCCAGCTCCAGCTCTTCTGTTGTAGTTGTAGTTGTCGTCACTTGTTTGAAATGAGCGTGTTTACCATCATATAAAATACGGTATGAATACTATTCACGAATAGTCAACAGGTTTGCGTCTGCCTGCACGACAAAATTATCAAACAAAAATTCCGTCTCTTAAGCTTCTAGAGTCTAAATCCATTTAAAAGGACCTTCAAAAATTACAAAAAATTTTCAAAAGAGATTTTGAAACGGACTACTTTGAGTTCTTCAGCACTCATATACTCGTACAAGTATCTTCAAAAAAAATTTCTATAAATTCTATAACAATTGTTTTCGACTGAATTATTGGTCTTCCTGAAGTATCAAGAATTTCAAATTCAATTTAAAATTTTAACAAACTTTTTAACACACATATCTTAAATATAAGCGTATCTATCTCTAAATAAATATGTTGTCCTTTGATAGTTTGGTTTCAAAAACACCGATAATTACTATTACGTGGACTTGAAAATGTCCCATATATCCAAAATACAAAATAATTTAAGCATCTGTTTCGAAATAAATTTGTATGCTATTTACTTAAATGTTTCCATTCGATGAAAGCTATTTTATTCTCATATTTCCTTATACACTTTAAATACGTTATTTCATTTCTAAATTTCAATCTTCTTATAATTTATATTAAACTTCTTATCTTAGTTAACGTTAAATTTAAAAAAATTTTATGTTGAAAAAAAAACTTAAAGATCCATTAGAAATATTAAAAACTCTTTTAATTGCCAAAGTTTCATGCACTGTTTTTCCAAAACTGTATTAAAGCTCAAACCATTTAAAAATAATCAACATTTTCAAATCGAAGAATACTCGTAAGGGTAAACAAAAGTCGGTGCTTACCGGAAAAGCAAACTACGTTCGGTTTTTTAGTGTTGACTGCGTGCATGGTGAATGCCTGAAAGGATGAGGAGTTGCAGGGATGCATAAATGAAGGACTGGATGTATGGTTAGAGGGTAAGTTGGTTATCTGGTGCTAGATGGAATAGCACAGGCAAGGGTTGAACGAGGGAAGAGGGAGGACAGAAGGGCTTACAGTTTGCTGGGCGTGGCACTCTAATTTCATTTGCACGCTTTTCAACGCTGTTCAGCTTCAATTGAGCTCCATTTAAATGTTTTTCTAGGTGTCCTGGTCGAATGCCCGATTGCCAGGACTTGGCAAAGGATATCTTTTGCTTTGTATTTGTATGTGCTATCAGCAGAAACAAAGCATAAACCTGAAATAGCTCGCACTTTTGTAAGCAGCAAAAAGGATCTTTGCTTGACGTCTCGTATCTTTTGCATCTGCAGTAGGAACTGAACCTGAAGCTGATGCACAGAAAGAAAAATCCATTCGAAAATTCAAGTTTCGAAAATTCATGATCTTAGCTTGATTCTTTGAAGTACACATGTATTCTGGATATTATTATTAAATTAACACAATACGTGTACAAAATGACACCCACTGGGCATTAAAATTATCAAAAAAACCTTAAACATTTGAGTTCACGGAACAATTCTTATAGAGCCCCGATAGAAAAATTCGAAATTTCGGAAATACTTGTATTTATTTGATTTATTTATTCTGGATTTATTTTTTTCGGTGTGGAACTGTTGCTGATGATGCTGGTGGCATCAACGTTGGCTATGTACAACTAATTCCATTAAAGCAAGCTCTAAGTTGATTTTCAATTGACTCCTCATTTGATGAGCAGGAGACGAAGGAACAGGAACAGAAGTAGGAGCAGGAGCAGGAGCTGGAGCAGCAGAAGAGAGGGGAATGGGAATGGGAATGGCGTCTGTGCTGTCAGCAATCAACATGTTCAATTGAGCATATCCTGGCCTGGCCAGAAACGCTGCCAGTGCGACGCAATGTGATTACCCCGATGCCATTTTGTACACACACGGACCAAAGACCAAGGACCAACAGCAGTAGCAGCAGCAGCAGCAGCAGCAAGAACAGGAGCATCATCATCACAACAAGGACATCGTCGTCCTTGATGATGGCGTCTGTCCAGCAGCGAACGGCGCCCGTTGGGTTGCCTTTTACATTTCATTGGATTTTATGCGTTTTACTTTATGCTGATGTTTTTATTATTAAATTTCCTTGAATTTTCATTTACATTTTTTTGTGTTTCGCTTCGCTACGTTGTGCTTAAGCCAGGTCTCTGCTCTCCCCCTCTACTTCCCTCTATCTCTACCTCGCCCCTTCTCTCTATCACGGTACTGATGACTCCTCTTCATTTTCACACTTTTCATTCAATTTATCGCATTTCGCAAATTGAGTGTCGCTTTCCTTAGATGTTCTCAGCTCTGCTCCGGCTTCCCCTCAGTTCATTCTCTCCTCACCCCTTACTGCCAATAGTGCTCCTGTTACCAGTCTCATCTCATTCAGCCGCTTTTGCTTTGCTTCTCCTTTTGTGTCTTTGGCTCAGCTCACATAATTAGCCATTCTAAGATCTCCGATTGCCAACAATCGTATTACGCACTTAACTATAGATACCAATAAATAGACATACAATATAGATACCAACTACAATCTGGCATCGTTAATAAATTTAATTAAATATTAAAGCTGTGCAGGGCTTTATTTTGGACATTTTTAATTTATATAGCATACTTTACGGGGCGCCTTAAAATGATGTGCGAATGTGGGACTCGGAATATCCTCACATCTGTTATTCCAAAAGGCATATTTTAACAAAAAACTGAATTTGTAAGAAACTTAATTTTAAATTTTGTACGTAAAATGGTGTTAGCAAAGTTTTGCGAATTTAAAGAGAAAGTGGGACTTGGAATATCCTATATATTTGAACAAAGCTTAGCATTTAAATTGTAAGACAACTAGCTATATAAGTATCCCATCACTTTTAGATTACAATTAAAATAGACTAGATATTAGTAATGTATTGCAATCGGTCAACATTAAATGCACAATTTAAATGACTCATGAAAATTGCGCTCCATTTGGAGATTCACTTTCGCAAAGAAATCGTGTTTAACCTCACTTTTGCTATAAACAAAAGTTGAAATATCTCTTTGGCCTAATTACACACGACCTCAGCTTCCACTTTACACTCACTCCCACTGCCACTCCCACAGTCACTGCCAATTTCCATGCCCCACCAGAGTTGCCATCGCTGCAGTTCAATGTAAATGACCCAATGCGGTGGCTTGCTGGTGGGAGGGGGAGGGAAGGGAGTAAGGGAGAAAGGGAAATTGGGGGAGGTGTTTGTGTACATTTGTATATCGCCAGCTTTGCTTTCAACACCTTCAGCTGCTGCTGCTGCTTCTACTTCTCCCACTCCATGCCAACCCATTTTCGCGTTCCAATTCATTTTTCAAGCCTTCTCTCCACCCCCGTTTTCCACCTCTCTTTTGCCATTTGGCAGCGCCTTATGCACGGTTCATTTTTGGCAGCTCATGAATATTCATGGACATGAACGCGCAAAGGCCTGGCAACTAGCTATCTGGCATCGTCAGCAGCACCAAAGGATGACGGGGTGGCAGCCCTACACTGGCCAAAAAATCCATATTAAAATTCAAGTTTTAATTCTTGTATTTTAGTATGAATTTATGATATTATTGTTAAATAGTCAAAAAAATAAAGCGTAAAACATTTGAATGAAAAAATTCTTATAGAGCCCCGATGGTCAAAATATCTGCGGAGAAGCAATTGTAAGATCGTACATGAATCAAGTCAATTGTACTTGGTTTATGCTCCCGTCAGACGAGCGCTTTTTCACCGACGCGTCGGTGAATTTGCCATTCACAAAATTCGCATCGGTTTTCAAACCAAAAGCTACCATCGGTTTTTGTTCTCACAGAATCTGGTCGCACTTTGCACAATCTCATGCAAAATGCATTGTGTTCCATTTTCAGCATCTGTGAAAAGCTGACGCTTTTTCATCTCCATGTTCACAATACACGGTCGGTTTTTTAACAACAAGTGTAGGTGAAAAACCCGCTCTTCTGACGGAACTTTCGTTTGTGATTGATTTTATTCCGGGATTCCGGATTTTTTTCTCTGTGTAGTAGTGTTATACTCAACCCCCGTCCTATCACATTATGCAAGCCATATTTTTTGGTCCGCTCGACGCGTTTACAAATTGTTCACGCCCTGCATTTAGTCGTGGCGAGAAAGATGGACAACTACTACTCCAAGTAGCAGAGAGAGTGAGAGAGAGAGGTTATTTTTGTAGGGTTACTGTATTTATTGTGGAAATCTCTTGCTCCTCTTAAGTCTGCTCTTCTCGCGTGCTCGCTGGCTGTTCTAAATTTGATTGGGATTGTCCTCCGTGGAGCTGGTTGGCTCCTGTGATTGTTCCTGTGCTTGCTCCTTTTCCTCATCCTCCAGCTCCTGCTTCGATTTGGGCTTGACCATTGCAAATCTCTTGGTCCAGTAGCGTGCGATTTTGTCGTGCTCCTTGCGATTGCATTTGTATTGCTCGGCAATGCCCATCACAAGGGGATCATTGGGATTGCATTCACCGATGAGCACCCAAATCGATAGCAGTACCTTGGCAATATTCATCACCGGCGACCAGCGCTCGTTGAGCACATCCAGGCAGATGACACCGCGACTGTCCACATTGCAATGATAGATGCGGGTGACAAAACGAATCTGCGGCGGACGAAAGGGATATGCGCCGGGGAAGCGAATGTCCAGCCTGAAGATGCCACCCTCGTAGACGCTGCCGCTGGGACCGTTCACCGTCGCCTTCCAGTGGAACAGATCCTCCTTGTGCATCTCGGCACTGCAATTGGGCGGTGGATTTTGTGTTATTTCACTCAGCTCTCGTCTAATTCGTATCATGGGTCCGTTCACCTGTTGTTGTTGTTGTTGTCGCTGCTGTTGCTGAGACATGACCACTTTGGAATTGTCGCTAACGGTACCGCTCTCCGTTGGATTTCGCACCTGCCCCTGACTCGTACTTGGCTCATTCTCATCACCAGCTGGCAACGCCGCCACGTTTCCTCCTCCACCCGCCGCTGACTTCTCAGTCGTCGTCTCTTCGTCCTCGTCCCCGGGAATCGTCTTGGCCTTCGATGGAGACACCACAATCGATGACTTGCTCGACATTCTGCTTTTTTCTGGTGGGTTACGTACTTCAAACGGTTGTCCAATTTGGAAAATTTGTTTTTTTTTTTTGGAATTTGTTGTTATGGGAAATCTGTTTTTTTTTTGCTTTGCGCTTTGCTCACATCATTCCAAACCCGAGCTGATTTTAGTCACCACAGTTACTACAATGAACCAATCATTCTAAGCTAATAATTTAATATTTTTATTCTGTACGTTTTGAAGTAAAACATAGGACAACTTAGAATAGAGCATTGCCCATAGTTGTGAGTAAGTCCAGTGAATATTAACATACTATTTCAAAAATAATAAAAACTTTGGATACCCAACAAAAAATCAGAAGCTTACGTAAAAAAATGTGATTTATATTTTAAAGCTAGAAATTAATTTATAAGTGTAATGAATCGTTTGGAAACTATAATAACCAGAAAATCATAACGTGAAAAAAATATATTTGGAAAGGTCGTTTGAATTCCGTTTGAATGATGCAAAAATTTCCTTAACCATTGAAAAATTCGAATTTTTGTGAACGTCTACTTTTTCAACTTTTATCCTCGATTTTTTCAAAAAATTATAATTTGCAAATATTTGCATCATTCAAACGGAATTTAAACGACCTTTCGAAAAATATTTATTTACTATGATGACTTGACATACAATACCTGGAACCCATTTTATGCCGCGATAAAAAAAGTAGCGGGTTTTTCGTTAAAAAAAACACTTTTCTAGGCTAATTTGGACCTTCTAAAATCGAATATTAAATTTAAATTCACATTTTTGAACATAAAACTTAATTTTTTTTTGTAAATTAAATTTAAATCAATTTTTTTTTTTTAATATTAGCACATTTTCTTGATTTTCTAATTTTTCCACTTGGAATTGAGCACATTGGCTCACATAAAAAACTCTGTCTGAAAATTAAAAATTTTGCTGTTCGACTAGTCGAAAATGGGTTAAAGTAATAAAAAGTGTGTACGCATAGTTTTTCTGGCTAGTGTATACCACGTATCAAAAATATTTGCTTAATAATAACTATAATGAAATAAAAAATAGAATACAAGAGATGGCTATCAACAAAGAAAATCAACAACCATATGTAAAATTATAGACTTTGGGATTAGTTGTAGCAGCCTTAGATGTAACCACAAACTTGCAACAATTTGAGGCTGAAGCCGGTTACATTTTATGGCTGGCAAGCACTTGAGTTGCCTGGCTTTAAGTGCACGGGGCAAGTGAAAAGCAATTTTCTGCTGACAATGCCATCAAACTGACCACCTTCAAGTGATGGTGGGAGGGGAGAGTAAGAGGGAGATGGATAGGGAGCGAAAAAGGGGGAGATTGGAGGTGATCCGCCCATTCGCTGTATCGCCAACAACGCTTGCTTAAACAAGTCAAACGTTAATGAACTTAAAGAAATTAATTAAAGTGCCACACGGAGAGTGTGAGCGAGTAAGGAAGTGAGAAGTGAAAGAGACACACACACACACACATGTGGGTCTCATCTCAATGAGTTTATGGGTGTGTGTGCGTGTGTGTTGGGTGTGTGTTGGGTGTAGAGCTTAACGCCTGCGACGCCTTTATTGAAAACGACATCCGGTTCGGCCATCAAGCGACGTCATTGGCCGCTGGGCGAACCGATGTCGCAAAGTAAATGCAATAAAAGCAACACCAACAAGATACACACAAAAAAAACTAGATTTGGCAGACCGACGATTTGATACCCTTGCAGAGGCCGGGCATTCAATACCCATCAATCGTTTCTATGACAACTACAAGATACATATATCAGAATGATTGGTTAGGTTAGCCTACGAATCAACTTTTTTTGTACAAAGGTTTCTATATAATATAATTTTAGTTCAATTTTAACAAAATTTGGTCCGAATGTCTATGATTTATTTAAAAAAAAAAAATCATAGATTTTCATACTTAACTGATTTGTGACCCATTATACTAAGTAGTAGTGCGGTTTTAAATTTTGACAGAATGTCTAGAAACAACAAACACTTTCATACGAATTATGTAAATCCAAATTATGTTTAACATATATAGATAAAAATGATAGGCTTTTTTAAAAACTTCTCTATATGGGTACTTAACAGATCTAACCCAAATTATATTATAGATTGACTTTTAAATCAAAATGTTAAAATCGTCAAAAACAATCAAGCTGCCGATATATTACCTAAACAAAAATATCGAGTTTAAATACTTTCAAATCGCATTCGCAAATATCGATATCGAGTTTTCGATCTTTCAATGTATTTTGTACATCACTAATTCATACCATTTCCTATGCCGTTACACCACTTAGCATCTCAAATTAAAGCATCGCCGCTCTGTGGTTTTATCGAAAAGAGCGTTCGGCCTTTGCCGAAGGCTCTGGGGTCGCACGCCATACAAAATAAATGATACCACAAAAATGCTTGTTTGACGCCTCTATGTATTGTTTGCTTAGTGGTAACACGTTGCATGATAAAATTCAAATACCCTCAGCAAGGGTATAAAAGGGATTGAGAATGATATGGGTCAGTCCAAGGTGTGCTCAGTGGGGGGGTGGGCGTGGCACCGCCAACAGAGCATATTGCCTGCCCCAAAAAGTATGCAGTAGCAACTGGCAAATACCCTGCAATTCAATCAAAATACATACATACATAAGTGGTTAATAAAATTCGATTTACCTAAAGATATTTCGATTTATTATAACTGTTGTCGACGTCGTCGATGATTTGGCTCCGACAGCAGAGATTCAATATTCTTCCAGTCGCGCGATTTGTGCTGCGATTTGGGCCAGAAAAGGCACATGACAAGTATTTCCAGTCCAATGAAGATCACAAACATATTCCAGATGATCTCCATCCAGCGCCTTCCAGTTTCCAGCGCCACGCGCAGATACCACAACACAGTCCACAGTGGGAGACATAAAGCAACGACCGCAATGAACAACCACTTGGCCTGCGGTATGCTGGGATAAAGATTCAGCATGAACCCCAAATAGATTCGCCATCCCTCAATTATTATGGCCACCACATAGGCTCCAAATACGGTGACTCCAAAGCGTTGACATTGCTGCAAGTGCAAATACACAAAAAAAATGAGCAGACAAATTATAAGCATCACAATTTATTGGAATTTACGAAAGTGACAGTGTGCAGCAGATACGAGAGTGCCCATATAAATGTTATATAGATTTCGATCTCTAGCAGCAATTGCAGCAAAAGATTCGCACGCACTGGCACCACAATATTTGGCATTATCTTTTCAATTTTCCAATTGAACGAACGACTCTGGCCTTCTAATTATCTGTTTTCCAACACTAATTGTCAGTGTACAGGACAATCGATAGTTTCGATGGTATTGAAATTGAATAAATATCGAGTATCATCTGCTGAAATTCGCAGCACCAAGCGTTCTCGATAGATTATCGATACTGGCATAGTGTACCAAATATCGAAATAGTATCGATGTCAATTTAAAACTAAGCGTTATAAAAACAAAAGTTACGAGTATACCATTTATTTTTATTTTTATGTATATGCACATTGCAGGGCATAAATAACTGCACATGTTAAATATTGTGTGCACTCATTTGTAGCCAATGTACCGAAGAGTCGACCATGTCCTCCAGTTCATGGCCATGGACATTGCGACGGCAATATTGCGCAAAATTAACAAATGAGCCCGACAAACGCACGGGCGATGAGTTTCGCGATATTGTTGTTGTTGTCGTTGTGCTTCGAGCACACGGACCACTTCTTCTTCTTGTCAAACAGTTTCTGCACTCTCAGCTTTTATTGAATTCCATTACAGTTTCATGTCAGTCAACCGAAAGCGACGCGACGTTCGTAACGTCATCATAAAAGAAGGACGCCTGCACACTGTACTCTGTCTCTGTCTCTGTCTCTCTCTCTATCTCTCTGAGTATCTCTCCCCTTTTGGCTGACTTGTTTGCCTTGCACGCAGCACAGCCGCATGGCCAAAATAATGAAAATACATTGAAGGAGCGACAGTGCCTGAAATTGACATGTTGTTGTCATTTATGGGGAAATTGTTTTAGATGTTTGCTACTCATTAAAACGTTCACTCGGCTAGTCAAGCCAATTGCCGTAGTAGACTGTCCAATATACTGATATATGTACAATACTAATATTAATAATAATTATTTGAATCTATTTATCAACGATCGTCAGCGATGACATAGCTGCTTTTAAAACAATCGCCGATTGGACATTTGTCGATAGCTGATCGCACCAAATATCGCAACCACAACTACCGCTTGCAATGAGTTGGCAACTACAG
Organism: Drosophila suboccidentalis; assembly: GCA_037043435.1. NCBI lineage: Eukaryota > Metazoa > Arthropoda > Insecta > Diptera > Drosophilidae > Drosophila > Drosophila suboccidentalis. Next base: position 561,254 of record JBAMBK010000663.1, on the reverse strand, counting down.
TTTATGGTAATTGGCAACGCCATCGCGCTTTAACAGTTTTTCCTTTATTTTTTATTTATTTTTGTTTATATATTAATTAAATAATGTTGAGTGTGTAGTGATGTGAAAGATCTGATTTGCTAGAGCACAACATGGCAGCTGATAATTTTGTGTGTGTTTAGCTCCTGAAACTGAAACTGGCCTGTCCAACTGAAAACATAACAAAGCAACTGCAAATGACAGCGGCACTTTTGCTCGTCTGACGAAATTTCCAGCTTCGGATTTGTTTTGTGCTCCCAGCATTAGCATGCGGGCTGTGCCTTCAACTTCAACCAGATCCAGTCGGTGATAATGCCAGGCTGGCAGTGGTAGAGTCGAAAGCAAAAGCAAAATTCCAGTCGAGATTAGTGAAGCTCCTCTCTGATTTGCTATGGATTGGGAAGTGGGAAGTGGGAAGCAGATGGAGAATGGAGTTGCTGTGACAAAAGCTAGACAAAAGAGATGCTTATCCAATTTGGCTTTGTGTAGTTCTTCCTTTTCAGCTGATTTGTATCTAAAAAGTGAGCAGTGCCTATTACTATTTCTACTACGAATACTGCAACGATTACTACTACTAAACATTACTACCACAATTTCCAATGCTGCTACTATAAATACAGCTAGTACTTTATAACAACTTACAGTTGTAAGTACAACTTAAAATACTACAACTAATTCGACTACTATCATTACAAAGCTTATTATTTTAACAATACGGGTATTAATTTGACCACCATTAGTACTATTAATTCTGCTACTATTTGTTAGTTTTACTCCTAATACTGCTACAATTTTTACTACTTTTAACGCAGCTATTTATTTCATTTTTGTTCGTCAACTGAGGCAATTAGCAACATTTAAACATTTTTTTCTTTATAATTTTAAACAATATGTAAAGGTTTTAATATGTGTAAACTAAAAATAGTTAAAATTGATTTAATTAAAAACATTTTTAAAATGTTGAGTTTAAAACAATTTTTTGTTATTATTAATACTTTTACGCCATCTTCAATTCAAATTTTATTTATTTATGAAAACTGACCGCATATTGTGAAAATTAATAAAAACCAATTGATTTGCTGCGCTAATTAAATATGTGGAATTAGAGATAAAGAGAGAGTGCGAGTGAGAGAGGGAGAGAAGCATTAATAATGTTGTTTTATAATCTGTCGACGGTTAATTAATTTCCACTTGGTCTGAACACGACGCGTCGTTCTGATTAAGACAATCAAATGTCAATTAGAAAATCGCAGCGAATGTTAAATCCAATTGGAAGACATATAAATGCAAATGTTACGCTAGCTGTTATTCCCCCCATTACCCATTTCTCCCAAGGCCTCAATGAGAATTCAATCTGAACAAAAGCGGCAAAAGGCAAAGTAAAAGTTAATTTCGTCAACTAAAACGAGAGAGAAACTTGTGCGGCTTCACAGTCAATCTTAATACATAAAAAGCCTGACGTTGCTGTTGTTGCTGTTGCTGCAACTGCAAGCGACCTAAAATCTGAACCTGAGCTGAAGTTGGACTTGGAGCTGGAGCTGGAGCTGGAGTTGGAGCTGAGCCTGGCCAAAAGAGACTCAATTAATTTTAAGGGATTTTCAAAACTAACACTGGCATTTGTGCATTTTAGTAGCGACGACTCGAGGCTTTTGGCTTTAGCTTTAGCTTTTTTGGCTTTGGCTTTGCCATTTTGGCATTTGGCGGTCTTCGCACAGATTTTCGGCCCGAGACCAAAAATTTAATTAAACTACAAAATTTGCCAGTCAAAAGAGACAGACAGAGACAGACAGACAGAGAGAGAGAGAGTGTGTGTGTGTGAGAGGGAGCGAGTTAACGGGCAACTTCAACTGCAACTATAGCTACTGCTTTTCTGACTCAACTTTTCTGGGCTGTGTGTTTGTTGGCATCTAAATATTATTTTACACGACGCTTTAACTGCAACTTTTGCATGCCTCATAATAATCATAATAATGCCACGAGCAACAACTGTTTCATTAAAAGAAAAATAAACCAGCCAACAGACAGACAGACAGACACACACAGAGATAGAGAGAGAGAGAGAGAGTGGGTTTTTATATATGTTTGGATGGCAGAGAGAGAGAGAGATAGAGAGAGGAGAAGAGAGCGGGATCTGAGCGTATGTTGTTTTATGCGTATGATATTTTGCCAGGCAAAAGTTATAAGGCAAAAGCAGCGAACAAGAAAAAGGATAATTTCTTTTCATTCCCCCCCCCCTCTCCCCCTTCCCACCACTTTCCCTTTGCCCTTCTGTTCTTCACTTTTCCTCCTTTTGTTATTGTAACTGGCAGCGCTTGAGGGGGCGTAAAGCGGGACAGGGGGAGGTGGGGGGGGCGTGGTCTTGCTCTTTTAGTTAAATGTTTGAAAAGAAAAATTAAAAACTTTTTACAACAGCATGCGCGCGAGCTGTTGCTCCTTCATCTTCATAATATGCTCTTGTTGTTGTTGCTGCTGTTGTTGTTGTTGCTGTTGTTGTTGATGCTGTTGTTGTTGTTGCAAGTGGGGCAAGTGCAAGAAGTAAAAGAAGTTAAGCGGCCAAAGCCCAAAGATTACGTCGCTACACGTAAAAAGAGCAGCAACAACAGCAACAACAACAACAACAACACCAAAGACATGTTCCACATGCGGTTTAATCTTGACGAAAAACAGCTCCAAGGCATCCCCCCTCCCCCTGCCACCAGCTGTGTGGCATGCCACCACATAAAAAAGTCTGTCTCGTCTCTGTGTCTCTGCTGCAGGTGTATATAAGCCTGATAAGTGCTATAAATCTTAAATAACATCATCAACAACTTGCAACTAAACATTGGCAGCTTTTCTATAAATTGTCACTGATTTTACAGTGAATACTCGTTTATAGCGAACCAGAGCGCGTGATTAAAAACATGAAACACAATTTTGTTTTTGCAAATTTAATATTTTTTAAAGACAACTCAAAAGGAAAGGGAAATTCCCTGTATTTATTTTATTTTTCTATATTTTTTTTATTTAACTAAAAAAAAAAGTACCTAGAAACTTTTAAGCACAATTTTATTTTTTAATGTAAAGAGTTAAATATTTAATACAGTTTTTTTTCTTGTCAATTAGCTCTGTTTACTTATAGATGTTTTTAAAAATGCAAATGGGGTAGTATATAATATATATTTTTGTCATTTATTTTATATTTTAATATTGTGAATGAATGAATTATGAATGTTTTAAGTCCAACAAGATCTATAAGTCTTATGAGACGATCAGAATTTTTAAAATTTAACTATGATAAGATTCTTCTTTGCAGATAAAAATCGGGCTCGTTTTGACATAGTCATTCAAGTTTGAAGGCTGGATCAGAAAACCTATGAATAACTCATCTTCATGTCTTTTTTATTATAACCATAATTTGAGTTCTTTCTTTTAAAATTCTTTCAATCTTTTAATCGAAGACTACAGAATTTGAGTTATTTTTTAACGAATTAAATAATTTTACATCCGAGTTCCGTTAATTGTTTAAATTAAGCTGGATGTCAAAGAAGTTTCGACAGATTTGTGCTAGTTTGTGCATGTCTGTGCTAGTTTGTGCCTGCTCGAACTGTCGGCGAATTGTTGATCCATTGGGATGATTTATTTATATGCACATTTATAGTGCTTCTATTTTGGCTGCACCTATTTTAGACCCGCCTTAAGTAGACCTTTCAATTACTCTCGCTTTGTCGTCGACATTTCACCTCTCCATGTGCGGTTAGCAGAGGAAGGGACTAAATGGGAAAAAAGCGAGAAAAATTAGAAGAAAACAAAGAGTGAAAAGGGCGTAGGGGGAATGGAAGAGAGCAAACTTGTAGCAAGTTTTCTCTTTTCTTTTCTTTTCTTTTCGTTTGGTTTTCCTTTTTTTTGTTTTATATATTTTTAGTCAGCTGCCTCGGAGTTGACTGCCATGTCTTGTTCTTGTCTCGGCATGTGTACACACGCCATCCAGATCCGGATGCGCCTGTTGTCATTCCCGTGCCATCTCCAGCTCCAGTTCCTCTGTTCCTGTTCCTGCTATTCCAGTTCTCTCTCTCTCTCTGTCTCTCTCGCAACTTTTGGTAGTGCGGCGACATCTGCCAATGTTTTGAACATTGCAACACAAACGGAGAGAGAGAAAGAGAAGAAGGGAGAGAGGTACACAGCAAATAAAATCCGAGACTCTGAAAAAAATCAACTCCAAACGGTGTCAGAAGCTCGGTAATTCTGGATATTCTTGAACAATATACAAATTCAAGCACGATTTTTCAACATTTTGATAAGAATTTTTTCAGTGAAATCAAATGTTTTCGATTTTTTTTTTCATTTTTTTTAGGGGTTTTCATTTTATTTGCATATTCTGTTGATTTAATAATAATATCCTGAATACATGCTTAAATCAAGAATTTTAAACTTGAATGACTTTTTCTTTCAGTGCAGGGTGTGAGGCTTCCAGATACGGGGGGAGATGCGATCCAAGTGTCTTTGGCGAGTGTGTCGCACACGCAAAAGGACAAACTCCTTGGCAAAATAATGAAAAAGTAACTGAAAGTCGTATTTGTATTTTGCTTCAGCTTCAGCTTCAGCTCCAACTCATGCTGTCTCTGTGTCTTCTATATGGTGACGTTACCGTATTCCTTCTGCTCCATTCCATTCTTAGTTGCCTCAAAGTCGAACTCTTCCATCATGTAAGGCGAGTTGAGGCGAAAGTCGAAGGCAGCCTGTGGAAATTGGTGCGAGTAATTGGTTTGTTAGAACAAAACTTATAGCAAGGCAAATGGCATCATGCCTTGTCCTCCCCCCTTCTTGATGAAGGAGATGGCGCTGAAGCTGTAGCTGGACATGGGTAAACTTTTTGGAGACTCACCTGAACGGAGGAGGGCGGGGCGGGGCGACTGTTGCCGTACAACCTAATAATAATCTGCATGTGCATGCCAGGCGAAAACTTAAAAGCATGTCACAGAGTTTCCAGCTTACAGATTTCGATGCTGCACAACTTTGTACACACACACACACACACACACACACACTTTACATTCAATGTGAATTTTGGCTTGGACCTTAACTTGGGCACAAGGCACCGAGAAGAGATACACGTGTAGCATGTCAGTGACATGTACACTCAGAAAAATAGAGAATAAAGTACTTTAATTTATCCCGTTTCGTTCTACAATTTTTTAAAAACAATTCGCTCCCTAGTTTTCTTACTTTAAGAGCGAATCCTTCTTGAAAGCATGAACGACCGCTAAACATTAAAAACAAAAAAAAAATTAAAACAAATTAATTTAAGACTGTTTTGTTCTTAAATATAAACAAGCTTAGTTTTGATCCTACAAAAATAATTTAAGCATGTTTAGATCTTATTTTGAGCATAAAAGCTCGTTCAATTCGAGCACAAAAAATTCTTAACACCTCTTGCAATACCTCTCTTAAATTTAGAATTTCGTACTTGGTTCAAGAACTTTCAGGATCATTATACTTTTGACATGATTCAAGTCCGAACGTACTTAATTTTTCTCTCAGTGTAGAAACTGCTGCTATTCCCTCCCTTTCTACTTTCCTCTCTGCGCTCTCGGCTCGCCATCTCCAGTCTTAGATTCAGTTTTCCAGTTCAGGCACAAAGGTTAAAAAGCAATTTTTCGAAATGTCAGCGCACAAAATTTCATTACAAATTTTTATTTGCCTTTTGAGTTTTTGCGCATTTTTTGGCCAATGTGCATGTGTGTGTGTGTTTGTGTGTGTGTGAGTGTGTGTTTGTGTGTGTGGCAGCCATTGTTGTTAGTCTTGCTGTGTGACCAGTGAACAATAACAACAATGATCAGCTCGAAGCTAAAAGCAACAGCAACAACATAAGCAAAAACAGCTGCTTGTTGTTTTTGTTATTGTTTGTTGTTATTGTTGTTGTTGTTGTCGTTGTCGTTATTATGCTCAGCCCAAATTTCTATTTCCGTTTCTACTTTGCTCAAGTTTTCCTGTTATATGTTCTCATGTGTCTGTGTGTGTGTGTGGTGTGTGGTGTGTGTATGAACCGATAAACGTCAGTTGGCAACATTGTTTTTAAACGTTCACTTTATTGCTTGTTCGCAATGTAAATTAACACAAATACTTGATGTTAAACACACTTAAAATAGTTAATAATGTTAATGCATTTTTATATTTGTGTATACATTATTGAAGCAACTTTCAAAAAATCATAAAAAATACTAGCAATAATATTTTTGAAACATTTTTTTTGCAGTTACTCTTAGAATTGTTTCAAGAATTTTTTTGCATCAAAATATTTTTTTGAAAAAATCGAGGGAAAAAGTTGAAAAATATACTTTTCTTTAAACTCAAAATTTTCCATGGGTACTTAATGAGTTAAGGAAAGTTTTGCATCATTTAAACGGAATTTAAAAGACCTTTCCAAAAATATATTTTTTACTGTGAAGAATTGACTTAAATAGCTGTTAAAGTCAAAGAAAGGGCGTACGAATTAATAGTGGTTTGGGCTAGTACATCACTGATCACTTAAGGCCGATTGAAACAGGCAGTGAAATGACTAATATTTTTAACAATATAAAAAAAGATTTGGTTTTATTTTCAGTTTTCCCGGAATTTCACATTATACAAAATGTAAGAATAAGTTTCCAAATGTAATAATACATATCTCTTAACCACCTCAATATAAAACTTAATATTACACTTTTAAGTACTGGCTAAAAATGAAAGCTCACCTCATAAAAATAAGAGCAGTAAAAAATATCAGAGTATAAAAACTGAAAGAAATTATTGGAATAGTGAAACATTTTTTAAAGTGCATTCAAATAAGTGGGTCTGGTAAATATTTAAATCTGGCTGTAAATACTTTGTGTTATCAAATATCTTGTTGTTTTTTTTTTACAACTATATGCGAATTTATTAATCGGTTGACGAATAATCATTTCTCATCGCGATGTGAATAATATTTTTGTCTCGGGCCAAATGAAATGCAAAGCCTTCTTCTGGCTGACTAACCACAAGCATAACATCTAATTTATTATTATTAATAACAATAATACGCATATGCATATATGCAAAATACTCGACCGCACAATGTTAGGGACGTAGGAAGACGGAGAGAGCGAGAGCGAGAGAGAGAGAGAGAGAGGGAGTGAGAGAGAGAGGCAAGCAGGCAGACGGACCAGGACCAGGACCAGGACCGGGACCAGGCGAAAGGACCAATAGCTGTGGCCATAACATCCTTCAGCGCTGCTGACTGCAGTCGAAATCAACGTTTAAAAAGGATTTGCCATGCTAAATATTTTCAGAAGCCTTAAGCTATTCAAAAATTACATCACTCGAGTAAATATGAGAGACTTGAGAGTCGACTTCAACAAGAAAAAGGAGAAGGAGAAGGAGAACGAGAACGAGGATAAGGACGAGAAGAGAGAACGAGGACGAGGAGCCACAGTAAACGGAATGAGAAACAGGACAACGGCCTGAAGATGCCTCCGAGTGCTGGCAACTGGGCAACTGGGCAGCCGCAGACCCACGATTAATGGCAACGAAGAATGTAATGTAGCGAATATGCGAGTTGCCGTACTGATTTCAAATGTATGTACAACTTGTTCTGTCTGAAATGCTGTATATGTACACAGGGAAAAAAAGCACAATCAATCTTAAATTCAAGTTTGAAATTCTTGTTTTTAGCAAGTATGTGCTCAGGATATTATTGTTAAATTAACACAATATGCGAATAAAATGAAAACCATTCAGCATTAAAATAGTCAAAGATACCTAAGAAATTTGAATTCACTCAAAAAATGTTTATAGTGCGCCGATAATCAAAATAAGTAATAAGGAGATGGAATTTAAAAATCAAGAATTGGCTTGGAAAATTCAGGATAATCAAGCGTTGAATTGATTTTATCCCGGAATCACGGACTATTTTTTACTGTGTATACAGAAGTGTGTGTGTGTGTGTGTGTGTGGGCGGCAAACAAAACAATGGCCCCAAGTTGTTATCCGCCAGCAGAGGCAAAAACAACAAGACACGGCTGGAGCTGCCTCAGCGGGAGCGAGCGGTTCAATGGTCGACCGCTGCTGCCTTCCATGCGCTTGATTTAACCATGCATTGGGCCAGCATCTGGCCAAGACCGAAACTAAAGCCGGAGATGTTGATGGAGTTTGGGCAGACAGGCGGACAGGCGGGCGAACGGACAGACGGACAGACGGACACGACGGCAGCGTGCTCTCCTATATGGCGGAAGGAAGTGGAAACTGAAGGAATTGGGGTAAAACTGCGGTCGCCTGGATGCCTGGCTGCCCGAGTACGGTCCTCGACATCATCGAGAAATGAAAACAACTCAAGCGAAAATACAATCATATTTTTATTGCCGGCTGGTTGGCTGCATGTCGAGGGCTTCAGCTCCAAAGAGATTGAAAGGGACCGATATACCAAATGTAAAAGAGAGAGCAAGAGAGCAAGCGAGAGAAATGGAGTTTGGTCGTCAACCAATTCTCGTTTGCTCGCTCGTTTAGTCGATTATTCTTGGAGGCGTTTTTCTTAATAGTAGCAAGGCAACAAGGAACAAACGACAACGGCAATAACAGTCACTGGCGCCGCCGAGTGAAATGAATTAAAACTGAATCAAAACATCTGGACGCACGGCCATGAGACAACATAAACACAGCAGCAACCGGACAAGGAACCAAAAAGGACACTTGTCTCCTTCGCCACCCCCAATCCCCAATCCCCAACCCCTAACTCTCACCCATCAGATACATCTCTACAAAATCGCACTATTTACTTTGAGTAAGGCCGAGAGACGTTGACAATGTGAACAAACTGGAAAACGCTAAAACAAGCAATCATCCTCCTGTCTTATCCAGTAAACGCAGAAAGCGATACACTTTTCAATTATACCCAGAATAGAAAAATAACAAAACAAAACAACATTATAAATGAGTGTTTAGTGTTTATGCACGGTATGACATTGCAAAGTTATAAACTAATCAGACTGTTGATTCAATGATTAATGAACATGCTTTTATATTATATAATATAAAATATAATACTTGAAGTCTTGTCCTTGCCACGTGCTCAGCTCATCCTTAACCAACTGAGCATTAAATATTGTAAGCAAACAAACCAATTAGTGAGCAGACACCTAGAATTCTTTTGGAGCTACTAATCTAGTTTCCCACATTGTCTTAAGCTTTTAAAATACAAGTTATAGTGCCCGAGATCCTGGAATTACAAGCACATTTAGGGATATGTGGAATCCGGATAACTTAACTCGCCTCGATAAGAAAGTGCATATTCTTCAGACATCATGTCTGTATTTCAAACATTTTTTTTAAGATTACAAAAACGAAAAAAAAACAATGATTAAGAATTCAAAATAAGGTAAAACAAGCGGATCAGTCGAGTGCACTCGACAGTAATATACCCTGAGCCTAGGCCCCGGCACGCCGAAGATTTGATGTCCATGCAATTCCCATAATAATCCTAAATTATCGACCTATCGTTTCTGTGGCAGCTAATACGAGGGCTGCTATATATATTTCTGGCCTAATAATGAAAATGCGAATATTTATCATCAAAAATTGTTTTATTGTTTTTCAAAGTATTCTCCAGCCTGATTTATACACTTTTGCATGCGCTCAAACCAATTGTCGAAGCACTTTTTCCACTCCGATTGAGACACCTCCAAAACATGGTTTTTGAACGCTTCAACAGCATCTTCTGGGCACGAAAATCGTTGACCACGCATTTTTTTCTTGATGTGCGGGAATAAAAAGAAGTCATTGGGTGCCAAGTCAGGGCTGTACGGCGGATGACCCATCAATTCGACGTTTTGGCCGGTCAAAAAGGCGCTGGTTTGAGCCGATGTGTGAGAGCTCGCGTTGTCATGGTGAAGAATGATTCGTCTTCTCTTGTTTGTTTTTCGAATTTCTCCGAAGACTTCAGGCAAACAAATTGTGGTGTACCACTCAGAATTGACCGTCCTTCGTTGCTCAAGCGGAACAGTCGCCACATGACCAGTTTTGCCGAAGAAACAGGCGACCATTTGCTTCGAAGTGCTTCTTCTACGAACAACTTTCGTTGGATTTGGCTCGTCTTCGAAGACCCACACGGTCGATTGTTGTTTTGTTTCGGGCTCATACGCATAGATCCAAGATTCGTCACCTGTGACGATCTTATGAACATCTTTTGAAGCACCGCGATCGTATTTTTTCAACATTTCTTTGCACCAATCGACACGAGCCTTTTTTTGAGCGATTGTCAAATTGTGCGGGATCCAACGACAACAAACCTTTTTTACGGTCAGGTGTTTATGTAATATCGAATGTATGCTGGTGGGAGAAATGACCAAGGATGCCTCTATCTCCTGGTATGTCACATGACGATCTTGCATTATTAGTTCACGCACGGCATCAATGTTCTCTGGCACAACGGACGTTTTTGGACGACCTTCACGGAATTCGTCGTTGAGCGAACTGCGACCACGATTAAATTCGTTATACCAGTTTTTCACGGTGCTATAGGATGGTGCTTGATCGCCATACAAAGACTTAAGTTCATCGATGCACTCTTGTCTGGATAATCCACGTCGAAAGTTGTGAAAAATGATCGCACGAAAATGCTCACGTGTCAATTCCATTTTTTTAACGGAATTGAATTGTTCAAAGCTCTGTAAGTTTAACAATTCACGATTAAATGACAACACGTTCTGAGTGATGTTATGCTAAAAAATGTCAACCTTTCCAATGGAAATATCAGATTGCACCTGGCAACACTTATTGTTGCCTAGGCCAGAAATATATATAGCAGCCTACGTACATTTATAATATAAATGAGTGATTTGAACCATTTTGCACGATATTTTAAAAGTTTATTAAAAGTAAAAATAATGAAAATAGCAAAAAAAAATATTAGTTGACCAATCCAGGAATCGAACCCGCGACCCCTCGCGCGTGGTTTCGTATCTCTAGCATTAAGGCCTGTCTCCAGCACCGCGAAATTTTTATGCTAGGAATTTGCTATTTATTTCGTGTGTGTGGAACATAAATAAAACAGTGTGCCCATGTACATAAAACGAGTGACGATGTAGCCAAAACGTACATGGTCACTCTGTCGAATCAGCTCTAATTTGAAACAGCGCCAAATTTGAAAGTTCAACTTATTAAAAAAAATTGAAAAATATAACTCAGACGATGAAGTAATTGTGTTGGTGGCGGCATATATTGTTGCAAAAACAGTTTCATCTCACTTTTTGGTTTTGCGCACAGTTTTTTTCTCCATTTTTTCAATCGACACTCGCGAAATAATTGTCGACGATATATTCCTGAGCTGTGCATCAGCTGTTCTCTCAGTCCACACAAGCTGTCGATAGGCCTATTATCGATATTTATTTGTGGATTTCGTTCAAGTTGCTGGATACTCAAGCAACGAAATCGAAAACGAAAAGTTTCTGCCTCAGTTTTTTTTATATGAAGTTTGGCCGAAATTTTTATTTTCCGCGGTGGTGGATACCCGGCTTTAGAAGGAAAATTTAAATAAATTAAAACATTTAATAATTAAAAGTCATCTGCACCGCGCCCATACCGAGACTCGAACCGCGATCTCCCTGGTTGCTAGTCGAACACTTATCACCTCGGCTACCGCGACACATTTGCTGATGCTGGCAAACTCGATTTACTTACATACTCAATGTACATTCTGGCAGAGTAAAAAATAAAAATTTCAAAATTTTACTCAAATCCCGAAATTAAAGGTGATGTCAGTTTTTGATGAATTACGCCCCCCACAGTGGGAGTGGCAAAATTTTAACATAAACTTGTCCTGCCTGACATAATAGGGAGTCTTCATTCCAAATTTGGTGGTCCTAGCTCTTACCATCTCTGAGATCCTTTCGTTTACATGGACCGACGGACAGACGGACATGGCTATATCGACTCGGCTGTTGATGCTGATCAAGAATATATATACTTTATGAGGTCGGAGATGCTTCCTTCTGCCTGTTACAAACTTTGCACAAACTTAATATACCCCCTCAGGGTATAAAAAAGAGAACTAAAAATTAGAAAATTTAACTAAGAAAAATATTCAGTGTACAAAAAATAGGAAAATGAAAAAGGAAAAACATTCAAAGTACAATTAAGTTTTACATATAAATTATTTTGAAAAATAATAATATTACTTTTTAATAAATATTACTTTTTTGCGCAGTGCCGAGGGACAAACATTTTTTTTCAAATAATTTATATGTAAAACTTAATTATATTTGTCACAAAATTGGATATAAGAAATTTTGGAGCAAGAAAATGTTTTCGTCACTAGATTTTTACCTCGTAAAGAGGTTTTTTTTATAGGATATCAGAAATTTTTGAATAAGACATTAGAAATTTTTAAAATTTCAATATTTTTTGACAGTATAACTTGTCAAATTTGTTTGTTGTTTGTACAAGCAATAACAAACAGTCTGGCAAAGAGCCCTTCAAAATACCTTTTCAACGATAGATAGATCACATCCGTAGCTTCTATAGTTTTGATTCTATAAGGGTTAGCGGTTTTTAGCGATTTTCCGCAAAACTAGCGACTATTCAAAAAAGTCGTAGAACAAACGTTTCTAGATTTTTGAGCGGGAACCAATCCGATTTAAGATATTTCAACGCTTTGATCCAAACAAACAAACATACATACTGACTTTTTCGGAAAGCGACTAAAAATTTCAAAATTTATTATTTTTGAACTAGAAATCGGATTTCGATGATCGAGGTGTCATTCGACGCGTATTTTTGATTAGAATAGTAAGCCACACCTAGTGCTGGATCAGCTGTCTGAATTACACGTCATAAGCAATGAGATTAAGGAGCATTGTGACTGCTTTGCGAGCATTGGATATTGGCTATTTTCAAATAAATGGTTCATTTTTTAGATTAACTCCTTAACTTAGCAAAAATTGAAAACAGAGGTAGTAAAGATGGCATAAGACAAAATCACAAACAAATGCTATAAGAAAGCGTGCAGTTTAAATTAAATATTTTTGATTAAGACTTTTCCTAATTTTTTCTTCCAAAATTTTTTTTTTCTTAATTTTGTTTTCCTACTTTTTATTTGCTTCATAGTTTTGTCGTATAATTTTTCGTTAAGAATCTTAGATCTAAGTTTTAGACCTATGTAAGTTACTCGAAAACATGTAAATAGCACTAAGATCTCAAAGGCTATGCCACACTTAAAGGAATCCGATGAAGGATATACTTGACGCTACTCGAACAAAAGCTAAGGACTCTACAAATATGCATGCAAATAATAAAACTATCATCGCGGCTCGTCGCGCTTCACCAACATCGGCATCTGTTACCTTCATGTCTCCCCTCAACCTAATATGCCACAATACAAAGGTGGATCAGGTGGAGAGGGAGAAGGGGAAAGGATAGGGAAGGGAAGATAAAAGTAGCATAAAGGATATGCAAGCCAAGCAATTTGCATTTGCACGCCGCAAACGGTGAAGCAAAACTTGAAACACAGCAGACGACAAAGCAGATGACAACAACAGCCACAACAAAATGCTTCAGAAATATGCTAAATTACTAAAAGACAAAAAAAAGTAATAGATATATACATACATATACATATGTATGTATATGTAGGGACAGGGACTGGGACAGGGAGGTGGAAAAGTACTTTCAAGAAGTTGCCGAAAGTCGAGAGCAAGCAGAGACAAAAACCAGTGCCAAGAAATGGCAGAAACACAAGAATAACAAGATGCTAAGAGGGCAAAAGAGAGGGATGTGGAGGAAAGCAGAAGGATGAAGACAACAGCAGATGGAACAGCACCACCTGTGCTAGGATGCCGTAACCTAACCATAACCCTAAAGCCTTATGCCGCCCAATTGGCAGTACGACGAGGGCAGCTCGTTCTGGCCGTGTCAAGGTAGCAACTAAAGCCAAATAATCAAAGAGGACTCCGAGCTAGCTAGAGTTGAGAGTTGGGTGTAGAAACCACAAGTTGGAGCATGCTTGTTGTGTATTGTGCTGTTATTGAAAATAGTTTTACAATTTATAGAGTGCAGACTCTGTGGGTAATGGACAAAAGTCCGAGTCCGAGTCAGAGTCCGAGTCCAGATACAGATTCAGATTCAAATGCAGAGAACCGACCCGAGTCAGAGGGTGCATTGCATTTTGCATAACAAAGACAAGCGCGTCCAGTCGTTCAAATTGTCAGTTGAAATGTCAGCTCAAGATGGACCATCCAACAACAGCAACATCAACAACAACAACAACCACAACTACATACAACTAAGAGAAATGGGAGAATTGGTGGAATGTCAGACGTAAATCAAGTAAGCTGCTTTGTCGGCTTACAAAACATTTGCTTACATTTCCACAGCAACAAACAAATCAGTGAGAAATTTGCTCAAAGGTGGAATGATAGCCAACGTTGAATTCGGAATTCTGAAATATAAGAATGTGAAATCATCTTCCACTTAATAGATATGATGGGATTCTTGGAGAAGTAATCTGAATGGACTGTGTGCCCTTAAGTGATGCGTTTTGTCAATTTCCCTGACTGTAAGTTAAGTGCAATTTGTAAGAAAGTTTTCTTAGTGTTTCCATTATCGATGCGTTAATGAAGATGTAGAAATTGTGACAAACATTAAACGCTAAGTTGGCAGCAGCTTAGGGACAAGTTAGCTGTAAGCTCGCCATATTACCAAAGTATAACGGAAAGAGCTGTGGCAGCCGAAAGAACACTTGAAAAAGTGTCCACCACTGGCTTGAATTATAATTTTAATAAAAATTAATTTGGAATTAAATATCAATTGATGATGGTTACATGATATTAAAGAGACATTTCGCCCAATAAATGCTAGACTCAACAACACAAATTACGTTCAATTTTTTGTTTCGCAACAGCATATGGGAATCTTATCTGAGCTCGCTTCGGGCTAATTTCATACACTTGGATTAAAGGGGCGGAAAGTTTAATAAAAAACCGTTTTAAGAAATATAATATAACAAATAACATACGCTTGAGTAATCGAATATTTATGATGATGAAACATGAGGAAGAGCAAACCGAAAAGTATACCTAAGCAACCCCACATAGTACAGCCCATAACTACAACATTGATACACACACTCCCCCGCACACACTCCCATTTCGTATGCATTGAAAAGGAACAAGCCCGCAACATTGGGAGCAAGAAACTAAACTAAAGGAAAGGAAAGGAAAGGAAAGGAAGAAAGAAAGAAGGTGAACAGAGTGCGCTTGTCAAAACAAATCCGTAAGAGATTACATTAAAAGGCGCATTTGGACAGCTCAATCGCAAAATAGCATACACCTATTTCACAATATGGAGTGTAAGTATGTATGTTTGTATGTACATATGTTTCATATATGGAGTGCACGCTGTGCATGCGGAAGTATCCCCAATGGATTTACGAGACGTTACCGCACCCAACTCAAACCCAGTTCATATACATATGTATATCCTTGAACCCCTGTTTCCTTACCGACTCCGCTAACGTCGGTCGCGCTTTGTTTTTCTTCATTTTTTTCTGTTCTTTGCCTTTTTTGTGAAATGATGGAAAGTTCTGTAATTCGGAGTGACAGTAGTTTTCATTATGAATTCATGTAATTTTTTGTTGTTTTTTTTTTGGCAATTTTCTTTTAATTCGATTTTCCAAAACGGGGGCGGAAATGGTGGACGCTTACCATAGACAATATTCGCTTAAGTTACCCGGAAATGGACGGAAAGAGAGGCAAAGGGAAATCATAGGTAACTCTAGCTCAATAAAAAGTAAGGAAAACTGCTGGAGCTCGTTTATAACTTCATGTTAGAGTTAACTTCTACCTTAATTTTCTTCAAGATAATTGACACGCATATAAAATAAAAATCACAGCTAATTTAAGTTAGACGTAAATATGTTTTAAGTAATCATATTTTGCTATTTAATAATTTTAATATTATTCTGCATTGTGCATCTAAAATTGATTCGGAATTGTAATCGTGACTACCACAATGATTGTAAAGCTTGTTGTGAACAAATATTGAATATATTTAAACACAGTCTGGCAACTCTTTCAAGCAGCCCTGCCAACTTATGGATAAGTCGCTGCCAACTTAACGTTAGGTGCTGCCATTCTTTAGGCAATTATTTTAAGTTTTTGAGTTTTGGTCTTTGAAACTTGATAAAATTGAACTTAATGAATCTTTTTGATCGCGTTTTGAATAAAAATGTTAAAATTTTTGAGTTTTTTTTATTGCCATGCATTTTTAATAAGTGTGAGCAAAGGAATAGGCTGCGTTGCATTCACTTGGCACTCACGTACTTCTCCACGCACACACACACACACACACACACACACACACCTACATATGTGTATCTGTATACATGTAGACAGACAGTGGGGCCAACTCATTTGTGGAGCCAACTATGATATGTAAATATTGGGGTAGCGCCAAGTGGATTTTTCCCATAGGAAAATAACTGAACGCTATGCCACACGGAGGCGCTGATGCGAATGTGAATGTGAATAAAGCGAGAGTTGGATTGGGTTGCGGGTTGCTCTTTGGATGGGGGATGGGGGATTGGGTGGCGGACTCAGTTCCAGTTGTAGTTGTAGTTGTAGTTGGGAGCTGTTGCTGGGAAGCTTTGCTGACGCTGAGCAAACTCCACTTTGGCGCTGGCAATGCGATTTACATATTACTAGGAGAGTCTGCTTTGAATAAACTCGCTTGCACGGCCCCAAACACTCGGCCTTATCTACCTCCCTCTCTCTCTCTCCCTCTCTTTCTTACTTCAACTAGTTACGCACAGCTGTCTCTTTCACTCGTATTATGTGTGTGTGTGCAGTTTTTAAATTTGCAAACATGAGCATGTAAATTTGCAATGAATAAATTAACCAGAATCTGTCCCCCTCTGTCCGCTATCTCGTTCTCAGCTCCTGCCTGGCGCTTCTTGCGTGTTGCGTGTTTGCGTCGTTACTCAACACTTTCGCCATTTTATTAAAAACAAATTGGCAGCCCTTAAAGTCAATGCCTTAAATGGCAAAGTGCTGAGCACTTTTAATCACTTTTGATTATGCGCGTATTGCCGCCTGTCCTTGGACAACTGAAGAAATCACTCAGCCTCAGGCAAACAGTCTACCAATCTGTTATTTTTTCTGCCTCTCTCTCTCTCTCTCTCTGTCTCTTTCCAACACTCCCCTCTCGCTCACTTTCTTACTGTGGCAAAAAACAATCACGTGGCGCTACATAGATAGACGGCCTGGCAGGCTGACAACAACTCTTTTTTTGCGACATCAACAATAAAAGAGATGCGAGAGAGAGGCAGACACAGAAAAAGAGATAGGGTGTGAGAGAGAGGGGGTGGGTGGGGAAAAAAGAGACACGAGATTCAGATGAAAAAACGTCAACAGCAGCCACGGCGACAGGACGACAGGACAACAGGACGACTTATCCAGAGAATGCTGGATAAACTTCTAGCCTCAGTTGCCGCAATGACAGCTCGACGAGCTGATGTCGACGAGCAGGACAACAACATGAAAGAAACAGGACAACAACAAAAAGAAAACAGTGGAAAAAGAAAACGAACACAACGAGCCGAGAAAACTCAATTAAACTTTTGTAATTACAGCTAAAACGGAAGAAGATATTTATCCAGTATAATTGCATTGAAGGCAAATGAAAGAAATGAACTGTGGAGAGAAGTGGAGTAAAGCAAAAAGGAGAAAAAACCAAAGACCAAAACCCAAGCGAAAGGAGCGCAAAAGAAAATAAATAAATATAGGATGCCGGTAGACAGCAATAAGCAGCAGACAAAACATTGAGAGGCAATCCCGGCAGCAGGTAAACCTTATCCGTCCTGGCGCCACAAGTGCCACTTGACACATCGGCATTAACAGAAAGACGGAGACAGAGAATGCGAGATAGAGAGAGAGAGAGAGATACAGAAAGAAGAACAGCATTGTCATATAGCCATAAAAAATATGCTCCTCCTCCAACACATCCTCCACTTCTATCAGCTTTCAGCTTTCCTCTTCCAAGTCTCATTGTTTAGCTTTACGCCTGGCTAGTTTCTGGCTTTATAGAATCCAAAACAATGTCTCAAATCAGATGCAACAGATCGCTCGCCGAGATGAAAACTCATTTCTAGTTATGCCATAAAAGCAAAGCCAGAAACTCCAAAGAGAAGCCATAATCACTGCGGACGGCAGTCCGCGCTAGTGACGAAAGCAGCACGAAGTGTGCGAAAGCGACTAGCATATATACACAGGAAGAATGGAAAATTTGCTATGACTGTCCGATCAGGTCGAGCTATATACCGATCGAAAGGTATCAACTTAACTTACAAATGTGCATACTAAGACTTTTGAAAACTCACCTGGTTCGTGAGATAAACAGGTGTAAGTGGAAGGGGCAACATTTAAATTATTGGAGCTAGTGGGGCCGTTGGAGCCTTTTGGTCAACATTTTTAATTTTTTAATATTTCTCATAAAAATACGTGTCGAATGACACCTCAATCATCAAAATCCGACTACTGGTTCAAAAGATAAATTATTTTGAAATTTTTGGTGCCCTTCTCAAAACGAGATGAAAAGTCAGTCTGTTTGTTTGTTTGTTTGTATAGATCAAATCGTTGTTTTAGCTTAAAAGTTTGAATGAGGACTTGTTCCCGCTCAAAAATCTAGAAACGTTTGTTCTACGACTTTTTCGAAAAATCGCTAGTTTAGCGGGAAATTGCTAAAAACCGCTAAAATTGAAACCCCCATAGCATCCAAACTATAGAAGCTACAGATGCGATCTATATATCGGTGAAAAGGTATTTCGAAGGGCTTTTAGACATACCTTCAAAGTTTTTTTTTTAAGAAAATAGGTAAACAGCCACAGGTGAAATAAGGTATTTTTCTCCACATTTTGGCGATTTAAGAAAAATCTACACATCAAATCACTTTTAAATATGTAGTATGTTGTAGACAATTTAATTCCGCGTCTTTTGACATATAACACATATCTGTCAAAATTCGTTTGAGCGAGAAATTACCTATCTACTGAATATACCTTTAACCTTTACACTACTGCATGTACATGTGCAGTATGTACACTGCTTGGAGCGTAATGCGGAAATAAACTGCTTGCAAGTGGTGCTCTCAACCAGTGCTTAAAGTAACCAGTGCTGCCAGAAAGTTTAGTTTTGTTATGTGACAACGCGACTATAATTTGTTCAAATGAGTTAAGCATTAGAGTCTCTCTGTAAATTTATTTTATTTATTCTTCTTTACTATATAATTAATTAATTGCTTAATATTGCAAACAGAAAATTTATCTTTATACTTGTGCATTGCATGTGTACCCAGTGTTGCCAGACAGTTCATTTTCGTTAAATAAGAATTCGGGCTATCATTTATAAATACCTTTTGACAAAGTAGTTTTGTCAAAAGCAGAGGCGATTGCAAAAATTTCTGATATCCCCCAAAAAAACCTCTTTACGCGGTAAAAGTCTAGTGACGAAAACATTTCCATGCCACAAAATTTCTGATATCCAATTTTGTGACGAAATATATTAAATTTTTTATATATGTTAATTTATTATATACTAGGGGGCTCCGCCCGCTCGCTTCGCTCGCCAACCCCCGCTCGTTTTTATATATGCCAAAAAAAAATTAATATACATACAAAGTAAAAAAAAAATTGGCATTCGGCACTGCGCAAAAAGTTATTTTTTAGGTGCAAAGAAGCTGAAGCTTTTTGCGCAAAGTGCGGAGTGCCAATTTTTTTTTTTACTTTGTATGTATATTAATTTTTTTTTGGCATATATAAAAACGAGCGGGGGTTGGCGAGCGAAGCGAGCAGGGGGCGGAGCCCCCTAGTATATAATAAATTAACATATATAAAAAATTTAATATATTTCGTCACAAAATTGGATATCAGAAATTTTGTGGCATGGAAATGTTTTCGTCACTAGACTTTTACCGCGTAAAGAGGTTTTTTTGGGGGTTTATCCTACGATAAGCAGCAGTGCAATGAAAGCCGCAAGAGAAGCAACAGCTACATTCAAGCTAAAAACAAAATGGTGTTCTTTAAGTGTTGTAAAACGCTGACATCTAAAATTTAACACACAGCAAATGAGACGCTGAGTACCAATATCTTATGACTTTGCTAGCAGTTATTTTAAAAACAAAACTGAATAATATAATGGTCTTTATTAAAGTTTCTTCTATTAATGTACAAGTTAGTCAAAAAAAAATCTTGTGTTTATCAACACTGTTACTACAGGATTTCATTATGACTGTCACGAAAGATTCTCAAACCTTAAGAGCTCCAAAACGGACTCAACTTCGGGGTCTGTCATACGTTTAAAGCCGTTCTTATCGGAAAAGCCAACGGCAATTTGATGGCCACAGATTGAATTATTAACAGAGGCCGACTTGAGTGTCTGGATGGCAAGAATGATAGCAGCATCCAGGGCAATTGCGTCAGTATGATCTCTTTCCAGATAGGCATTACACACCTCGGCATTACGGCCAATGGCCACAGCCTTAACGGGTTGAAAGGAACCGATGCAATTCATCTTATAGAGATGGGCACGATTCTTGTGCCAGCCGGCAATAAGTAGGGCAAGACCAAAGGGACGCACCCTGGGGGACTGTGTAAATCCCTGTAGATTGTCACCGAGATCTTGCAGTAATACATTCACCGGTATTGCCTGATCTCGAGACACCAAATAACTCGTTGCGATCTTCGTTGCCTGCGTAGTCACCTGTCGAAAGTCGGCTTCAATACCGGAATAGACCATTCCAATACTTTCGGATATCTTTGCCATTTTGAATACGGTATTACTTTCAATTAGGCGATTGCTTAATCTCTTCTCGGTCACAATGACGACTCCATTTGTGGCTATAATACCCACAGATGGTTCAGCTTTGGATGCACAAGTATTGGCATATTCCACTTGAAGTATATTTCCCGATTTATTAAATGATGTCAGCACTCGGCTGCAACGTTTTTTACCATTTCCTGTTTTTGGCATTATATCATCACTGGCAAAGTCACAATCACAATCCATTCTCTCGTCATGGCCACTACTCTCCGCTACTCTACCATCCCCTTCGCCGTCACTTCTCTCTTCTCCAGTATCCATTTTATCGCCTAAACCACTACTCATTATAATTGAATGTGTTTGGAATTTGTGGACTATGAATTGTGTCTCTGATGATCTTTCTGATTTATATTTATTGAGCCTACTATAAAAGTATATGAAAAATAACCAAAAAAAACAGAATGACACCATGTTCATAAACTAAATTTCAGTCTCGTAGCTAAATTAGTTCCTGAGATGTTACTCTGAACCACTGTCGAACCGGTTCATAGAACACAAAATGCACGATGTTATGCAGTGCAGTGTAAATTCAAATTATGATATGCAATTAGACAAGTGCATTTGATTAGAGCTCACTCTGCGAAGGAGCTTTTAGGTGAATCCAACAAGTGTGATTTAAAGTGAGAGTCCTTCATTCCCACAATTGACCCTTGTTTGTGACCTTTTTGGGAGGTGGGAGGAAGAGGTAGAGGGGGTTGAGATGGATGGTGGCTCGTCAGTTGGCGTTTTTGTCGAGGGCGTCGCTCTGTTTGTCTGTTGATGAAGACATTAATTTGATGCAAATCGCGTCAACCGAACACAATCGAAGTGCTAATTGCGCTTCTTTCAATGCTCTCAACCCTACACAGTGGGTGCTAACAAAACGTTGGCCAATCAGCACTCTACCCCACAGTGCTGTAAATGACAGCAACAGTGGCAGTAGTAGCAACATCATCATCATCATCCTCATCATCAACATCATCATCGTTATTATTATTATCAGCGTCATGAACGGGGCAGGTGTGGCAAAAGGTACAGCAAATGGCAGGGGCAAGTGCTGCAGTTCTGGTTCACTTCATTATGTATGCGCGACACAGACAATGGGCCACTGATGGACGTGCTGCAATTGCAACAACCGGGGGCAAGGAGAGGGGCAGCAAGGAGCGTCAGCACACCATGGGAAAAAGTCCGACATTTTGGCATAAATTCAATTTATTTGTTGCTGTGTATCTTAATAAAATTTTAGATTTTCTAAATTTAAATAATTCAGTTAGAACAAAAATAGTTGTTTGAATCAAAGTCAGCTGATTGAGAGTCGTGTGGGAATATCTGAACAGCTTTGACGGGGCGAAATGGGGCTAAAGTCAAAATCAAATTAATAAGCACAAAATATACAGGTGTGCTACAGAAATCTCTACCACTTGAGTTTCACGTCAATTTAATTTCTCCGTGCCATATTCTGAAAATTTTTGGGTGAAACGAAATCATCACTCAATCCACTGGCGTCAGATACCATGAGAATAATGTCACACTTTTTGTACGATTTTAAGAATTTAGAGTTGTCGAGTGACTTTTAGTGTTTCCCGCGCCAATAACTTTTACATTTTTTTAAGCTGTACAATATCAATTATTATATAAATAAATTAAATAATATTAATTAAAAAAGAAATACAATAAAAACGCACTATTCTGCAATGATAAACTTGAAAAAGTTGCTAAACAAACCCTTGGGAAATTTAGTCTGAGAAGGTGCCAACCCTAGCAGCCTAGTGGGAAAAGGTTGGTGATCATGCTAAAAAAACTAAATCACACGAAGTTCTGTGGCACTGAGAAATTTTCGAAGCGGAAATGCTTTTCTCTGAATTCGCTTTCACTTGTGATTTCTGTAGCACACCTGAAAGTTTCTAAAGTTAAAATATTTAGCTTGATATTTAGATTTTCCAATTAAAAAATTAAAAATTCGAATTTCTACATTGCTTTAACTAAGGTTCATGCCAAAGTTCAAGTTCCTAGCTTTATATTTAAAATGTATGGCAAAATGTTGAGCCTTTGTTCCATAGTCCCAGTCTACCGCAAACACAGACCAGCCTCTCTCTCTCTCTCTCTCTCTCTCCATCTCTGTCCGTCTCTTCACTTAAAAAACCAAAACCCTTGCCCGAATCTGAATCTGAATCTGAGCTGCGACTTTGAGTAGTCGCCCTCAATGAATAAAATGTTTTGTAAATCTGAAACGCTTGTCTGTGGCATGTGTGCATGCATGCCCCACACACACACACACACACACACACATGCCACATAAACATGTGTGTGTGTGTGTGTGTGCTTGTGCAACACCTTGCTGTGGAGTCAAATAGCTTAGCTTGTGGCGTCAGTTTATCTATTTGGCCGCCTGACCAGCTTGTTAAGTTTTCTGTTGCAACAAGCCATCTCCCTCCCTCCCTCCCCCCTTCCCCTACCCCTTAGTCAGCTCTCGTCTAACCGCAAATCGAACCCTTAGCTACTGTGAAAATGAATGCCTTCAGCTGTAGGATGGGTACAACTACTGGAGGCGCCACAGCAGCACCTGTGTCCAGCCGGCAGTTCATCATCAAAAGACGTACTGCCTCGGGTTTTAAGTTTCATGTGTGTGTGTGTGTGTGTGTGTGTGTTTCTGTGTGTGTGTATTTGGACTCCTTTGCTCCTTTTGCCAAAAGCCATTCGCACGCCTGTAATTTAATGTGGCCATCATGGTCATCTGGCCATGTGGCAATGTGGCAATGTGCCCATAAACGCCCATTTGTGCACTCATTTATCTGGACGGGCCCAGAGCACGGGCAAAACTGCAGATTGGATTTGTTAACGCAATTTTGCGCTTATACAACATTATTTTAATGCAAGTATTCTCCTGGTCCAGCATTAGGCTGGCCCTTAATCACACTAAACAGTTGGCCAACAAATCTTAAATTAACAATATCTTATTTGCATTAGTTTCTTTTAAATCAGGCTCACATTTATTCATGCAATGGGAAATTCACTTCAAAAGCGTCCAATAAACTCCATATTTCTTATCTTCATACAATTTGAAAAGCTCTAAAGAAGCATGTCCAATTCAAAAGCTTTTGATCTTTCATATTTCATGCAATGGCATCACCTATAAAGCTCACCATATAATCAGAAAGTTGGTTATTAATGAACTTTATACTAAGCTAATAAACTTTAAGGCCAAAACTGAAAAAAGAGTAGTAGTGTATCAAGTGAAAGCTTGCAAGCTTTATCTGTCAAAAGCTCTACTTTGAAAAGCTTACCAAATGCTCTCTGAATCCTCTCAAAGAACGGTTGTTTCTAAAAAATCTCTGCTTTGGTAATTCAGTTCCAGCCTAAATCGTTCTCGCATAATTTATATGCAATATTTTATGCATTCTTATATAATAGATTTAAGTGCACACACATTAAGGACGTTAGGATGCCATTATGGAAGCGCGACTCTATTTCGTTATTTTCATTTTATTTTATATTGTTTACTCTTGTTTTTTCATTTTGTATCATTTTATACGCTTTATGCATATGGAGATGGAAGGGAAGGAAAAACAAAACCCTAAGTGCCAAAGGACTTTAATGCGTATTCGAATTTAAGAGGCAAAATGTGGCGAAATGTGTTCATAAAGGACCCTCAGCGATTTACGACTTGTATCCGAGTAGAATCGGAAGGGAATGAGAGGGGAGGAGGGTGCTGCAGGGTGGGGTAACTCATTAAGTTCATGTACTGTCTACTGGCGGGCCATCAAAGTCGATTACCTAGAAAATGCGCCAAAATGCCACAATGTCAATCGATTAAGTTGCATGGGCCGAAAGCCGGGAAACAGGCAAACCAACAGGCAAACAGTCTACACAGCACACAATGAGGCATAGCAGGAGTCAGGAGTCAGAAGTCAGGACCCTACAAGCGATACTATAGCCCTGGACTATGGACTTTGGACTTTGGACTCTGGCTCATCGGTTCATTGTCAAATTACATTAGCATCCAGTTCGGTCGGAGCGTCTGTGTTTTGACAGCTGCTTTTGCTTATTGACATACGCTTCTTGGTATTCAACTCTACACACCCGAACACACTCCTACACTCCGAAAAATTCAGAACGATTCGTTTTAGAATTTAGAATTTACAGTTTTAGTATAAGAACGTTTCAGTCTTTAATTTTCTCAATTTCAGTGAGAATTGTTCTTGAAAGCATGACCGATTCATAAATCAAGAAAATTATATATTCAATTAAGACTGTTTTGTTCTTAATCCTGATCAACAGATTCGTTAAGTAAGTTGGGAACTCTGGTTAGACTCTTAGTAAAATCCTAAATCAAGATCTTCAATTCTTATGCATATCTTTCTTGACTTGGCTTGCGTAGAATTCCCAAATGGTTCTTGCTTGTCTGCTATGAGAAACAGTTCGACAGGAATTGAGAAATTCAGAATATACATGTATTTAACAGGACATGATGTTGACATTTTTGTAAGGTGTGGCTCATAATGTTATACTTATTACTAATATAAATACAATACAAAAGTAAACAAAATGGGGTTAGATAAGACAGCTTTTAAGTTAAGAATTTAGTACATACGTGTAGATCAAGAAATTTAAGGGTCATTGAATTTTTGACACCCATAATGCTTTATTCAAGTCCGCATGTATTTTGGTTTTTCTCTCAATGTACACACTCACCCGAACATACTCCTACACACACACACACACACACACACACGCACACATACGTAGACAGTCTACACGCACATGTAATCACAATGCAATGTTATGGTCAGAGCTATGACAGCTCCAGCAGAGTACTTAGCCATGTTCCTTTTACAGCCACGCCTATGACACACACCCACACATGCAATCCTTCTCTCTCTCTCTCTCTCTCTCTCTGTCTCTGTCTTCTCTACTCATTGCTTGGCCTCATAAACGGCATGTTTAGGAGCCAATGAGCTGCGTTTTTATGGCACATGGAGTGTGTGTCAAAGTTAATTTTCGGCACAGTCTTTATGAAGTGTATGCACACACACTCATACACACTGTTGTGTGTGTGTGTCTTGGCAGCTGTTGAGTGAGAATGCTTGTGGCATTATGACAATGTGCCACACTGACAACACTAACTGTTATCCAAGTTTCTTTACTAATTGCAAACTCGATCTAAAATTTAAGTTGTTACAAGCTCAACTTTCAAATAGCTTTGAATAAAAGTTAAACACTACTAATTGTAAGTTTGATTTTTTAGGCAAATTCGACATTGATTGCTTTTTTATGGAAAAGTGTGGATATTCTTAATACTAATTAAGTTTGGGATACATCATATCATCATCAAATTTTCAGTCTTTCAGTACAATTTTCGAGGGAGTAATCTTGCTTATGGATTATAAAAATTAAACATAAAACCTGTTGTTGTTGCCAACAATCGAAATAATTTTAGAAGTTTTCTTTTAAATATTATAATTTATATCCTTAATTTAAACCAATTAATAAGTTAAACTTCTTGTTTTTAATCTTAAGCTAAAAAGATTGAATTCCTAGTTAAATTACAAAAAAAATCAGATATTTACTAACTATCAGTAGAGGAAAAAAAAACTTGACAGTTAATTGCTGAATTTACTTTATAGAGATTTTTTGTTAAATTTTCTAATGGAATTGTAAGATTTCAATTAAATTTTTAAAAATATAAGTATTATATAATATTTAATTTCATAGTTTCTTCTCAACTTTAATTAACTCTCAAATTGTGCGCAAGTTTCGAAGCTAATTTCGATGCTTTTGCTAAACTAAACTAACTTTATCATAATCCTTACAAGAGCTTGTTGCATATTTGAGTAGTGGAATAGGGGGAAGAGGTGAGTTGGGAGCAACTAGGAGAAGTAGTTGAATACCTACTGGGAGAAGTGAACGGTTGCAGCCATTAAATGCTGCCGGGGTCAAAAGAAGCCGCATAAAACGACCCTCAAAAAGTGAGGGAGGGAAACGGGCAACCCGATTTCTGACGTGGTTGGACAGTGTTCTGAACCTGTTGTTACAGTTATTCCAATTGTTATGCCCCCGTGTCACCAACGTCAATGCGAAGTTTTGCTGAACGAACTCACGTCTGTGCTGCGTTCCAATAATAAAAATCACTTTTATTGCTCAATATATTCTAATTACGGTAATTCTCCACATAAACGTAACAAACTTGACTAATTTCCAAAGGCCTGGCCAGGACAGGACAGGACAGGACACGACTGGCCAGGACAGGACAGGACCTTTTCCTGACCAGTAAAACTATCGCAACAGGGAGCTTGCCCCTGTGGTTCCTTTTCCCCCCTTTCCGTGGTGTTAATTCATGGAGTGCGCTTCCTTGATAAAGTGTAATTATTCTATGAATATCGAAAAAGTGTGTACCTTGTGGTTAGGTAAGGAAAAGGGCAAAGACGGAGAGGGTGGCAAGGCTGAAAAGGCTGGAAAGGGTGGCAACTTCAACAACGACAAATGGCAACCCGCAAGGCACGAACTCAACTAACGGTCTATGTGATTTTATGGTAATTTGATTGTAATGAAAACTAATAGCAATTGATTGTACGACGTGTACAAATGTCCAGACTCGAGACTCGAGACTGACAGGCAACTCAGTGACTTGAGAATGACTTCGACCCTTTCGGCATATACATACATACATATGTATGAATGCATATACATACATATATACAACTCGTACCTTGTGCACTTCCTTAGCCATTGTCTTAACTTGTCTTGTTCTGTGCTGTTTGGATTCGTTACCCTTTCGTATTTCTCCCCCATCTATGACTTCGTGTCGTCGCTGGGTTTCTCAGCATTCAGCAAAAGTTCTTGACCCTCAACATCATAAGCTCGCTGAATGTTGCCATCACAACAACAACAACAGCAACAACTATCACATCATCAACAAGAACAACAATCGTAACAACAAATGGAATATTAGGTTTTTGTCTCCGTAAACATCCAACTGACACCTGATAATGGGTATAGATGGTTTTATCAGTCAAACAGATGTTTTCCTCTCAATATTCCTAATTTCTCTTCTTTTTTTTGTTTAGCTATATGTACAAACATTTCATATCGATTCTTAACTATTCGCGGTGCTCAGGAAATCAGAAACTTTGTCAATCTAGAAAAATATTTTGAAGACGAAGTTCAAACTTTTGACATCGTTTAGATTTTTTAAAAATTGGGCTCGGGGTTTTGTTTTCGAAGCCTTGAAAACATTTCTTATGCCACTACAATTCTAGCCATATATCTATAAATTATTCGTTTCAATTGCAATTAACTGACCAGAAGATCCAAATGGGCCTCTTACCTGCCTTAAATATATTTCTCAAATTGTTCCGAATCGTAACTTATTTATTGTTTAAGCTTTTATGCTGAAATTTGGTATGCGAGATCTTCCAACAATAATTTGACATTGTCAGTTCGCTTAACGTCATTAGAAATAATTTGTTAAATAAAACTAGATTTATTTATTAAAATTTTATTATTAACAAATTTAACACTAACTTTTATATACATACACTCGCCAGAAAAACTATGCGTACACACTTTGTTTTACTTTAAAAGCTATTGTAAATCAAGTCATCATAGTAAAGAAAGTATATTTGGAAAGGTCGTTTAAATTCCTTTTGAATGATGCAAAAATTTCCTTAACCCATTAAGTATCCTTCGAAAATTTCGAACTTATGTAAAAGTCACTTTTCAAACCTTTTTTCCTCGATTTTTTACAAGAAATATTTTGATGCAAAAAAATTCTTGGAACAATTCTAAGAGTAACTGCAAAAAAAAATTTTCTAGTATTTTTTAAAATTGTTTGAAAATCCTAAAAATTACCATTTTAACCCATTTTTCCTCATTTTCATACAAAAAGTGCCTTTTTTGCAGTTTTCAAAAAAATTTAAAAAATAATAGCAAAAATTTTTTTTTGCAGTTACTCTTAGAATAATGGTACTTAATGGGTTAAGGAAATTTTTGCATCATTCAAAAGGAATTTAAACGACCTTTCCAAATATATTTTTTTTACTATGATGACTTGATTTACAATAGCTTTTAAAGTAAAACAAAGTGTGTACGCATAGTTTTTCTGGCTAGTGTATGTTGATCTACTATATTAACCTCCATTAACTTTTAATAACCATTCAAACATTTGCATTCTACAGTGACTGCTAACAAATACTACCTAACTAAGCGGTTGTCTTACTGTCCAGTGGAATAGCTGCAGATGAATTATCATCCACGAGTCGATTTCACAAAAGAAGCCACTAACAAAGAGCAAGTCATTGTTGAGTGTGTGGAGATTGCTTGACTGTCAGATACCCTGCATACACTCAAGTGTCTGACGGCATATCAGCTGTAGTTCTCCTGGATTTTCTGCTTCTCTATTTCTGCTTGTTACTTTAGGATAAAACTACGGATTACAGGGTATATTATATTAATAGAAAATAATTTAGTTTTTCGATTTATAGCCTTGGAGTTATATTCTTGAGCGTGTCAAGAGCGTAGTTTTATTTATTCTGTTAAACTTAAATTTAGTACAGAGTGTATCATAATAAAAATAACCTGGAATAATGGTTAATAAATGCAGATCGCTTGATATAGCAGTAACAAAATTAAATATTAAAATATTTTACATGATTGGCTTAAGATTTTCAACTTGAACATACCGTACTTGATCAATTTGTTTGGTACAGGGTATTTTGTACTGATTGCAGCTGGTTTGAAAGTGTCGAGAAATGCAGCTAGTGCATCATCTGCAAGGATATCTAGCAAGTGCATTAGTTAGTTGAATGAACAACAACAACAACAACAACAAGAAGAGCTTTACAAGGAAAGCGACGCCAAAAACCGAGTTCATTGCGAGTTGCATGCAACGTTTTGGGTCAAGCAGCTGGTCGAAGTCCATTCGGTTCCCAGATGCAGAAAGAGAGAGCCCAAATGATGGCTACATGCCACATACCACATGCCACATGCCGCATGCAACATGCAACAGACAGGAGACAATACATATAGAAATGTATATAGAATATACTTGGAAACTTACTTAGTTATAAGATCAGCGCACGCGACTATCTGTTATGTGTTGCAAGTTGTAGAAGGAAGCAAGGATTGAGGGAAGGGAAGGCATCTTAAAGACATTGCTCTTTAAGGGTCAACAGTGGAGATGAAGCTGCCCCCCAGACGACGATGCTGCATGCAAATTGGAGAGCAACAACAAAACTCAAAGGCAAAACTCGTCTTTCAACGCGCAGAGTGTGAGGAAAAGTTGAAACATTTTTGCTTGATTAAGTTTCGAGATGAATATCAATATACAATACAGAATACAATATACAATATATAAGCATATAACATACATATATATATATATAAGGATAGTAGATACAAGATACAAGATACAAGTGTGGCAATATGTGCGAGCATTTTGATTATTGTCTGGGGCCAAACTGATTTATGCCATTCAATTGGCTTTTCAGGCAGACAAACGGCCCGGGAAATGAGGCCAATGAATCAGTGTGGCCAATTTGGAATACAAATGCCAGCAAAAACCTTCCATCGCTTTCCTTCCTTCCCCTGCCCCTCCTTCGATACAGAACTTTACAGGCAAACACAGAAAATAAAAGTTAAATGGTAAAGTTTTCCCCTATCCAAGCCATTGAGTTGGCCTTGACTTAGAACCGAATTCTTAGCATAAGAAGACGTTACAGCAGGATATCTATATATATAATACTTATTTTATATTTAGTTTTATTAGCTGTCATTGTCAGTTGTCATTTTCGGCTTTGGTCGGCGTCGATTTTAGCTGCATATTGAAATTCATTTCAAATTAACCGAGCGGAAAAAGAACAATTTCCATCAATATTCTGCTCTTGGGCATGGCTTTTGATTGACTTTGCAACCTCTACTAGTGATATTAAATCTATTTATATATTTTTATATAGAATAAGTAAAAGTTGCTACTTTGTCAAAACTGATCCGATTTCCAAGCGGAATGTCATTTAAATTATTTTCTCAAGTTCTTTGAACTAATTTTATCAAGTCATTGACTTTTCGTAGTTTTTAAAAATTCAATATTTCAAATCTAAGCTTCAACTCTTCATCTTATATTTAACTGAAGTTGGTTTTGCAACTAAAATACGATAAAAAAAACTCCATTGAATTGTCGGTCTTTCATGCACACCAATTTTATTAACTCAATAGATGTTCAAAAAGATTATAAAGGTAATGTATTTGATGTATTTTGTCGATTTTTTGATGTACTTTTACATCAGCAGCCTCTATCCAGATCGATTGTAGCAGGAGGAACTTTTTCGCGAAATAAAATCAAATTGAATTTGAAGTTGTTAAGAATGTATACATAATCCAAATGGATTTTTTGAAACGTTTGTTGTTCCTTATTTTAATAGCTGCCTCCTCATGATGATGTTTTACAAATCCTCCTACTCTTCCTCCTCCTCCTCCTCCTCTTCCTCCTCCTCCTCCTCCTCCTCCTCCTCTTCCTCCTCTTCCTCCTCCTCTTCCTCCTCCTCTTCCTCCTCCTCTTCCTCCTCCTCTGCCTCCTCTTCCTCCTCCACCTCCACGTCCTCCTCTTCCTCCTCCTCCTCCTCCTCCACCCCCTCTTCCTCTTCAGTCCCATCCTCTGTCGTATCACCGAGAGTTTCGCGTTGATATTGCAACGGCATCGGTGCCGAGTTCACCCAGGCGGCAATCGCATATCTCAGAGTCCAATCCATGGCGTTGCTGGTATAAAGGTCCAGATTGTCCCGATAGAGGGCAGCCAACATCTCATCACAGGGATCATCGATATTCGGTTCCCGCATTAGGTTACAAACGGCTTGGAGAATTGCTGAGACTGTGACGTGGGCAGTCCATTTGGTGGTCAAGAGATCCCAGCAGATGTAGCCATCATAATCGATATTACAATGATAGATTCTGGTTAGGAAATTCACACGTGGCGGCATAAACGGGTAATACTTGGTAAACTTCAGTCGCAGCAGGAATACTCCTAGAGAATAGGGCGTGTCCCTCGCACCCAAAATGGCCGCGTTCCATTCCATCAGATCTCCGGTGACGGGCCAGGCACTACAATTGGTCGGCTGCACACGCCTTAGTTCGTTGAGCTCCTTTCTTAAGCGTCTTTCGGCCATCTTGCTCTCTCCTCTCGCTTCCTCTTTCTCTGTCCCTGTCTCTGTCTCGTGCTCTGTGACAATTTATCAACTATCCAAACACTGTTGATATTCCCAGTCGACAGTCGCCAATTGCCAATTGGTTCTCCAGAAAGCGCGAAAATAAACAAAATCGATTTAAATTAATTATTATTCTTTTTTTTTTAAATTTGCAATTTGAACAATTTAATTTATGAGTAACATCTGCCTATTGTCTTTTTTGATTGTCATCATAGTTTTTTGACAATCAATGTCAAAAATCAAGTTGTCAATTTTTCGATTTATTTTTACAACACTAAGGAAAAGTATTAGAAATAGTGCTGAAAATTATCATGAAAATCAATTTAACTAACAAAACTCCTTTGGGCTCATATTATTAATTTATTATATTATTATTATTGTGATTATATTAACAAGGGTATTTCTTCTGTTCCAGATGTTTAACGAAGTTATTTTTTTATACCAGCTATTTTTATATTCTATTACATATATATTTATGTATATAGATAAACTACTTATTACCGCCTTAAAAGTTTTATTCGCTTTGTAAATTGGTTTCGAAAATGAACTACCTAAATCGATTAAGAAAATACAGCTTGAAGCAAGTTAATCGATAACAAATAACAGTCATTGCAATCGACTGCCGTTGCTGGCAGGGCGATAATGCATTGACCGTCGTTCAATCGGATGGCGCCTGTACAGTGGTTCGCCGATATTGAGGATTATTTCGATGCGGCCAAATGCGAAGTGCTCATCGACGAATTGGACTGGGAAATCACTCAGCTAATCGATTACGTCCAGCTCTGCGGCACTCTCAGCTCATCCTCCGATCAACGTTATGAGACCCTCAAGGGAATCGTATTACACACACTATACTCAAATCAAATGTTAATGTAATGAAAGGTTCAACAAATTTCCCTACTATACAGGGAGTGTTTTTGGCTTATTTTATTAGAATAAAGCATCTACCTCCCTCCCTCCCTATATCTATATGCCCAGTTTCTCTCTGTTTGTGTCTCGTTCTCTTTTGCACTCTTGACTTGTTGAAAATTATTTAAAAATACACAACGAAATATTTAGAGAATTGCGAGGACGCGTGCCTAAAAAAGCTACAAAAGCTTTATTCGGCTAGTTTTTTCAGAAAACGACTAGTGGTTACTCTTTATTTGCTACACACGCTAGGTGGCGCCAGTGTTGCAGCTTCCTTTTGCTATATTCTGACATATTAATGACAGCTTAATGACTTTTGTGTCTATCAAGCGATTCTAATAAAGATTTTGGAGCATTTACAAATTTTAAATGTGGTGTATTATTAGAGAGACATCTAAAAATGGACTTAACAAATCAATATCATAAATACGGTCAGGTAATCATTTTATACAAATTTCGGATCAATTATTATTATTTTTATAAATTCAACGCTCGTTTTTAATTTTCATAAACTAACCTAAGCTAGTCTTTAATTAGAGGGTATTATACCCTTAAAATACATGTTAAGCTAAAGAATTTAGAAAACCTTTTCCACATCAATTACTTTTGCAAATATGTTCCCTTTATGTATAAGAAAACGATGTATCCAATTACATAGTGTATGCATATACCTGGACATATTATGATGCCAAAAGCTTTGAGAAATATCTGCAAATTTCTCTCTCACTATCTCTCTCTCTCTCTCTCTGATTCGTTCTTCGCGCTTTCTCAATAATAGCTTTAGCTGTATTTCAATGCTTTAAGAATCGTTTATAATAACAGATTAATGTAAAGAGCACATGATATTTGCCTTAAAACTCATCATAATGTGCATACTATATGTATTTATGGGAGAATATAGATGCTCTGAGAGAAAGAGAGAGAGAGAGAGAGACAGCAGACGAGAGAGCGCCTTGCAGATACACACAGTTGGCCAGAGATAGACGTACTGAGTGCTGGGCATATATCGCTTTCAGATACGGATTCAGTGCGCTCCCGTTTGCGAACGCCTTTGCCGTGAGATCGCAGCAGCCAAAACAGAGCGGAAGATTTCCACAGTTGCTTTCTTTATTTGTTCTCGTTATTTCGCCTGCATTTGCATATTTTTTCCAAATCGTTTTTCCTATAATTTTTCAACAATTTGTATAATTTTCATATTCTTATTCTGTGTGTCTGTTCGTTCGTTCGTTCGTTCGTTGTTTCGTTTCATTTCGTTCTCCGTTCGTTCTTCGTTCTTGTTTGTTTGGCGTGATTTTCGACGTTGAAGAAGAAAAGAACCTACATATGTGAAATATAGAGAAAAAAAAAGTCAAAATATGCTCAACAACAAAACATGACACATACTAAGTGACATTTGTTGTACAACATGTCGTATGCGTGCTGCACTCAAAAGTGAAAGTTTCAATCCGAATTTTTTTTCGCTTTTTTTTCATTTCTTCAAATAAAACGACATAAAAAGTAAGCAAAAGTGAAAGTGTTAAAAGTGAAGTATATTTGGAAACTAACTCCAGTACGCATATGACGTCACACACACACACACACACACACACACAAACACATAAAGATCTGTCTATATGGAGGCTATGGTAGATACAGATTTAAATGACTGGCAGAGCCACAACAGCCGCACAATCATCCAGTCAATTTGCGCTGTGTTTTGCGGGGCATTAAAACAAAAGCATTTCACTACGAGATATTTATTGTTGTGTCTTCGCTTGTGTGTGTGTGTGTATGTGTGTGTGTGTGCGTGTGTATGTGTGTGTGTACATACATGTGGAATGTGTTTATAGTAGCCGCTGCCGCCTGCCATCGAAGTTGCCGCCACACTCCTCTTTCCCCACCTGCCTCCTTTTTATTATAATACTCGAATCTCAAGTCACATGGCCTGGTATCAGTCTCGTTGCGATCAGTTCATTATTATATCAAAGCACCCATCAATATGTCCCATATGGACTGTTTGATACATTCCAGCAATGCGAGGAAGACGCGATAATACTCTTTCAAAAAAATGTATGGACTTCGTAAACGGTTTCAGCTGCATCCAGCAAAATGTATCCAAACAATTGAACTGAGTATCGCCCAGATAGGCAGCTAACTCAGTTTTATTTGTAGAAGAGTTTAAGGAAATAAATTGATTGTTTTCAATTTTTAGTTCAGCTCACAAATGTCTCACAAATATCTTTATCAGCTCTTAAGTTGTCGCATCTGAATATTGCCATGTTAAGATGAAACACAGTTATAGCAAATTTTCAATCAATAAACTCTAGAGCTAAATATGAAAATGTGTGCCATGAGTGTTGATGAATATTCTAAGGTAACCTAAATACTTATCTGGAACCAAGCTTATAATTTCCTAGAAGGAAAAGATTAGTTAGATTAGGATTTTGTTTCTCATTAATCCTAAGGATACATGCTTACATAAACTACATATAGTATCTTAAAGATCTATTAAATCTGGAAAGATAGTTTCCAGAATTATTGAATTAACCTCTCAGCTTAACTTGAAACTAAATATTCCTACCAGCAAATAATCTTAATTAGCTCAAAGTTCTATTGGTTGTTTTTCTAAAGGTGTATTTTTTTTTTTTTTTGCTATAAAATATGTTTACGAAATCTTAAAGATCGTTGGAAAAAGTAAACTATACTTATCTTTATTTGATTATCTTTTAAGAAGGACACTATAATAACTAAAGATCAGTAGTGCCTATCAAATACATATAGCAATAATAATATTTTTGAACGGTTCTAATTATTATAATTATTATAATTAGTCTGTAAAGTCTATGTACGCGATTTGAAACATAAAGAGTCTGCTAAAATATTATGGGAATATAATAAACTATTTCTATCCCTATAATACCATAAGAATCTCTTTAAGGTATGGAAATAGTTATATTTTTCAGAATTAGGTACACAATCCAATAAGGCGATGACTCTTACATGCAAGTAGACAATATTATTATTACTACAATATTTACAATACACTGTCACAAGTCCTTGGCATTTATAAGGGCAATAAACGAATGAAAAGGAAAACTGAAAAAAAAAACAATTTTTGTAATTTTTGTTGTTTTGGCAATTTGTTAAGGCCGCAAGTTGTTTGTGTTTTGATTTTGATTTTGCAACAATTTTTTCCTCTCTCTCTCTTTTTTTTAATCATATCCGGCAATCAATTGGCACGCAATCTCGCACAATTCGCCACTTAATTCTATTTATAATAACATTAACAAAGACAACAACAACAACAGCAATAGGAATTAAAACAACAAGAGAATTCACAACAAATTTGAAATGAATCGGGAACTTATTTTTGGTGGCACGTCAAAGGCAAAGAAATCATATTTTTAAACGCCGATGCGACGACTCACGACCCCAAAAATGCGACTGGTGGATTCCCTACACAAATACCATAAGAGTAACAACAACAAGTGGGTGTATGAGTGTTCGAGTGTGTGTGGGTGGGTGTGTGTTGGTGTGGGTGTTTGTGTATGCGAATGCCCTTCAGGCTAAAGCGATTGTAAATAAATGGAAAATTGAAGCAAAACAAAAGTGCCGTCAAATATCGCAATTCAAATTGGTTTGTTTTTGTTGTTCGTTCAATTTCTTTGGTTTTCTTTGCTTTATTTTTGCAATTTCTCAAATGAACTTCATCAGAAATCGGACAGGCAGCAACATTTAATCAGAAACAGAAAAACATAAACATTCAACACTCAAATCCCATGACTCAATTGTTTATAAGACCTTTAGAAGCTTCCCTTAAGAGAGGTAATATCTATCCATCTATCTGTCGATCAGTGAATTAATCAACTTTCAATTTAGCTTATCAATCGAATTCCACGTGTCATCAGATGATCAATTATCATAAGTATATTCACTTTTTTATGAATACTTCTCATCCATCATTAATATCTCA
This sequence comes from Drosophila suboccidentalis, assembly GCA_037043435.1. Taxonomy (NCBI): domain Eukaryota; kingdom Metazoa; phylum Arthropoda; class Insecta; order Diptera; family Drosophilidae; genus Drosophila; species Drosophila suboccidentalis. The sequence goes on along the minus strand of JBAMBK010000663.1, from coordinate 524,349 downwards.
AATTAACCGTCAGCGCCGGATTTTCTTTGGAATTTTCACGTATACGTGACAAAGTGCCCTTTGAATGCTTTCTGTCTAAAGGCCATTCTTAAATTTTCTATGTATAATCTTACTTATATATGTATATATATGTACATAGTACATACATATGTATATAGAACTTTAACTGCCTTGAGTGAGGCACGTTCGACGTGATGTTTCTGTACTCAAAACATATCCTATTGACTGCAACAAGTTTCGTGGTAAATATACTCAACAAATTAACGTTTATAGTTTGCAATTCGCAAGTTTTCTATTGTTTTACATGTCTAATGATATACGTATAGATTTAATAAATGCAGTCCATGATTTCAGTCGAATTATTCAATTATTCCCGCGCAGCTTAATCATATCTGTGCTAATATCGTGATATGCATGCCATAAACGTGCTTAATTTTGTTTTGACGAAGCATATGGTAAATATTTAATACAGTAAACAATAAATGATAATAAAATCAATAATAAATTCAATCTTCAATTTTATATTAATTACTTTGCCAAGGATTTAAAAATGTTTTCTTTCTATAATATTGATGATCATATATTTTTTTGGAAATTTTGTGGAACATAACTATTTATTAATTCAAATATAAGTTAAGAATCATGCTTTGATTGAATTTGATGAAAATCTTATAGCTTTAACTTATTGTTAAAATAAAACCATGTTTTATAGATGTAAACTTTAGAAGAAAACTCAGAAACAGTTGTGCATTTATTTATCCTTGATATAAATTGATCAGCCGGATCAAAGTATCATATACTTAAGTAGACCATTTAAGTGTCTTAAATCTTCAAGTCTTCGAATACGAAAATAGCTCTTTCTTCTCGCTTCTCACTTAATTTATTGAGTTGATATGTGTATATGCCAAGATATGGTCTTCAGGCATATAAAGTAGAGATACTGCATAAAAGAATAAATATGTATGCGGATTTCATTAAAATGAAAGATCAAAAGAGTATAAATCATAAACGAATTGAGTATATTATATTTTTTCTTGTAGGGTATTTAAGCTTCTTTGTTGTTCTCATTTTCAGATTTTCAGATGTGTCCATCAACAGGGCTTTAAACACGCTTACAGCCGAACAGAAAAAATGCCAAAACGGCAACGGCAACAGCAACGGCAACAATATTAAAATACAGCTGACTAAAATGCAAAGTGAACTGTTTATTTAATATAAATATAAGAAAACGCCTCGTTTTCGCCTTTTGTATCATTAAACATATAACAGAAAGCAGAAGCAGCAAAAGCAAAAGCAAAAGCCCCTTTCCTCCAATCAGCAGTTCCCCCATTTTACGCTTTGGAGCGGAGGTATCGCAATCGGAATTGAGATCGGGGCGAAAAGAATATTACGGGGCCGCACTCGTGGCACGTAGCTGTATTTCCACTTACAGTTTCCAAGGCGCACGTCGGCCACAATAACGGCACGCAAATCGTGTAGAGGATTTGGCGCGTCGTTGACGCGGAAGCGGACGCCAAGATGATGTTCACCCGCGCCCAAGTGCGCAAGCAGAAGGCAAGCAGCTCCAGCAGCAGCCAGAGACCACGAAGCTCCGGCGGATCCTCACGTCACGATGTAAGTCTAATTGCAATCGAAACTCAGCAGAAATCATTTTAACCTAGCTCTACATAACTCTACAAAGAAAATCATTCTAAAATTCAAGTTTAAAATTCTTTAATTATACTGAACATTTTCTAATCTTCAATTTGTAAGTGCTTAATGTAATGTTATGTTGCCCAAATTTCATACTTTGAATGAAACCCTTCAGTTCACAGAGTAAGATAGGTCGAATATCTACCTGCAATTATGAAGTCTGTGGATCCATCACTTCCACTTCTATTCAAATTTTTAGGTCTTATCTAAGAAAACCTGCCTACCAAATATCCTAGCTTTAATTCTTATAGCTTCCCTGTTTAGTAACATAATTTTGTGCATACCCCTTGTTTGCATTTAATGACTGTAGGGTATAATAATGTTGTTGGTTTAATAGTCTTAATTGTGTTGTATATTTATAAAAGCACACAACAAAACAAAATTTATAAACTGTAAATTTAATTGGGTTTCCCATTAGAAAATTCTTCGTGTAGAAAGTGAAAATTGGAGCACTTCTGTTTGTTAATTTTTATACAAACCAACTTTTAAGTGTTTCGGTTTTTACAATAAAAATAAGAATCATTTTGGTTTTTATTAAAAAAGAATCAAAAGAAATATCTGACTAAATTGTTATTTAAGCAAAATTCCAAAATTATGATAATGAAATTGTCGGGATAAATGATATTCTTATCAATTAAAATGTATGTGTATTTTGTTTGCTGTTTGTTTGTGTATAGAGTTTGCTAGAAATTCGAAGGTTCCAAATTGGACACATCATTTGTGTTTGTGTGCCCTTTTTTAAAATTAATTAACCTCTACTCATTTCAAATACAGCTAAATTTATGAATAATAATGGGCTGCATTAAATGATTCCCTTTACGATTGTATTGACAGGTACGCTATAAGCAGAGTTCCTCCAGCAGCAGCGGCGCTGGCAGCGGGATTAGCGGTTCCAGTGCTGCCGGTGCGCGTCGTGATCGTGAACGTGAACGGGAACGTGACTGTGATGATCACTACAACAGTCACTATCATTATGGCAAGCAGCATTCCTTTGAGCTACCACGCCAGCACTCCAAGGAGGAGTCCTACACACGTGACAGGGACAGAGAAAGAGACAGAGATAGAGACAGAGAGAGAGAGCGAGAGGGTGTCGGTGGTGCTGGTGGTGGCAGTGGTGCAGGTGGCAGTGGTGGCATAGGTGGTGCCTATGTCGATAGACGCACACGACCGCGCAGCATTACCAATCGACGTGGTGCCATCAAGCATCAAAAGTGAGTGCCAAGTGGCAGCCCCCGCAGTGTTACCAGACCGATTTACAAATACGTTTTTTCTTCTTTCAGAACCCACGACATCAATGGACATCGCTTTGTGGCCAAGTTCTTTCGCCAGCCCACATTCTGTGCCTTTTGCAACCTGTTTCTTTGGGGATTTGGCAAACAGGGTTACCAGTGCATAAGTGAGTAAGGTGGCAGCACTGCCAATTGCATATCCAACTAACTGTTTCTTTTAACCCACAGTTTGTCAGACAGTCGTGCACAAGAAATGCCATGAGAAGCTGCTGGGGAAATGCTCCGGTTCCGTTTTCAATTCAGCCAGCACAATTGTAAGTGCCCCATTTTAATAGGGTTGTCGATAAAAATATTTATATATCGATAGATATTTTTTGTGCTGAACGATTTTCTTCAGTCGATAATATCAATATTATTGTGCAATATTATAAAGCACTATTTTTAACCGCTTATTACCTTTGCTACTTATTTTATTTTCTTTGTGAAACAACCTTTTTAATGGTACTAAATCTAATTGAAGTGAAAGAAAACTCGTCTAACCAAGATATTAATACATACTATCGATAATCTCAACTTTTTTGTACAAAATATTAAGTATTCACAAATAGTATTTTTTTATATCCAACAACATCATCACCCTTACATCAAACTATCTGATATCTAATTCTTATCTATCTATTGCAGCTGCTACGCGAACGCTTTAAGATCGACATGCCACATCGTTTTAAGCCACACACCTTCATGTCACCCACGTTTTGTGATCATTGTGGTTCCCTCATGGGCGGATTCTTTATACAGGGTCTTAAGTGCGAAGGTGAGTCCGAAATTTCAATTTCTCCCTCTTAAAACGACCTGTTTCATGAGCTTTTTCTGCTTCACGATTTATTGGGTGTGCGTTTCTGAAGCTTTCGCCAGGTGGCGCAATGCATAGAAGCTATAGAAAAGCTTTCGTCTTAGTAGCGACAGCAACCCAAAGTTTGCTGAGCTTTTAGTTGGGAAATGTCGCCCAGCTAAAAGTAACGGTCATCTAAAAACTGGGAAAATATAACTGTTAAGCTGGGAAATCTTATGGGGAAAATATAGATTTTAGGGTTTAAGCTAAAGAGTTCTAACTGAAAAAGTAAAACTACATGTGTCGAATGTCAGAATAAAATAATACGGATTTGCATCGAAAATTTAGAATGTTATTAGTGACATAACCTCAACAATCTAGAAGTATTTGTAATACAGTATATCCAAATAAATAAGAAAAACTTTTCTTTTCACAACATAGCGTAAAGAAATTCAAAAAAGTGACTTTATCACTGGTCCAATTTTAAGAATAACTTTAAGAATTGTTTATGTATACGATTAATTGAATTGCCAAACTATAAGTGTAAAAGGATTATTTTTATTCTAAGGAACATAACCTCAACAAACCCCTTGCTCTAATTTAAGAAAATTATAGAATTCTTGCTGATTTATGTAGTAATTCTTGTTTACAGATAGTTTTATCTTATAATTTTTATGAACAATACCCAATTGGACAAAAATAACGATTCTGGAAGAGCTCTTCTGCATTGTTATCCAAATATTTCAAACTTAAATCATATTTGTCCGTTTGAATCGTTATTCGAACAATTTTAAAATTGCATCTCCCTTAAAAAAAGAGCAATTTTGGTTAAATTTGTAAGATGTTATGTGAATAATATTTGTTTATTCATATATTTTATCTTACTTCTAATTAACAATATTTAATTGAGTTCTGTACTCTTCGTGAGTTGCTTGAGAATGAGAATGGTTAATCTAAAGTTATCGATATCATCGAAAAGGTTTATCGAGTCGACGAGGTTGCCACACCACTCCCCCTCCGATGCTGCAGCTAAGGTGCAAAATGTACGTGTTTTTTTGGTGGACGCACCTCGCGCCCGCTTCGAGTTTTTATAACAGGCTGCTGTTTGTTGCCGTTAGCTGCAGGTGAAGGTGATAAAGTAGGCGAAGGTGTTATTGAATCGTCGGCTTCTATGTGGGCTGCCTTCACTCGGTCGATGGTGACAGTGTTGTGCTTGCCATTGATATCGATGACAAAATTCTTATCGTTGCGGCTGACGACTAGATAAGGTCCATCGTAAGGTGCCTTGAGCGGCGCTTTGACTGTGTCGTCGCGCAGGAAGATGTGTGTACATGTTTTGAGATCCTTTTGAATGAATACTTTGGCTGTGTCATGGTGTGACGTGTTTACAGGCTTTAGCTGGGACATAGTTGAACGTAATTGTTTGACAAATTCGCTCTCTATGTAATTGTCGGCTTGGTCGTCGAAAAATTCGCCTGGGAGCTTGAGTGTTGTACCGTATACCATTTCGGCTGGCGAGGCGTTGAGGTCTTCCTTAAATGTTGAACGCAGGCCGAGTAGTACGATGGGAAGGCTGTCGATCCAATTGGAATCAGTGTGACATTTGATGGCACTCTTCAGTGTTCTATGCATTCTTTCGATTATGCCGTTGGCTTGCGGGTGATATGCCGTTGTTCGCAAATGCTTGGAGCCAGTCAGCTGCGTGAGTTCCTTAAACAACTTGGATTCGAATTGTCTTCCTTGATCAGTGGTTATAGCGTGCGGCATGCCGTAGTGTGCAATCCAACCATGCAAAAGTGCTCTGGCTACTGTCTCTGCAGTCATGTCTGCTATAGGAATTGCGGTGGGCCATCGTGAATACCGGTCGATGCACGTGAGGCAGTACCTGAAGTTGTTGGAAAGTGGCAAAGGTCCAATGAGATCGATGTTTATGTGCTCGAATCGCTTGTCGGGAAGATCGAACTTCTGAAGCGCTGCTTTGTTGTGTCTGCTGACTTTGGCTTGCTGGCAGCTGATGCAGTTGTTTACCATCTGAGCAATGTCTCTTTTCATGTCCTTCCAGACAAAGCGTTCGGTGATGAGCTTCACTGTAGCGCGCTTTCCTGGGTGCGATAAGCTGTGGATAGAGTTGAAGACTTGCTTGCGGTAACCGTGTGTGACATATGGACGTATACGTCTTGAGGATATGTCGCAGTATAAGGACGTCTCTGAATCGCCGAGCTGAATCTGTTTTAGCTGTAAAGAAGAATTTTTCATTAGTTCCGTCAATTCTGCGTCCGATTGTTGGCTGAGAGCAAGCTTTTCAAAATCTATCTGGTCATCGTTAAAAATTGCTTCAACTCTCGACAATGTGTCTGCAACTATGTTGTCTTTGCCCGAGATGTGCTGAATGTCTGTCGTGTATTCGCTGATGAAGCTGAGTTGTCGAGTCTGCTTGGGTGTAGATTTTTCTGGATTTTGTTGAAAAGCAAATGTGAGCGGTTTGTGATCGGTCAGAATTGTGCAGCTGCGCCCTTCGATCATGTGTGCGAAGTACTTGACGGACAGGAAAATTGCCAGTAGCTCACGATCGTAGGTGCTTTGTTTTTTCTGTGATTCCGATATGCGCTTGGAGAAAAATCCGAGCGGCTTGAGTGATCCGTTTCGCAATTCGTTCAAGGCGGCGCCAACACAGAAGTTGCTCGCGTCGACGTGTAGCACGAGCTTAGCATTTGCAGAAGGATGCGTTAGTGTGGTGATGTGTGCCAAATCGGTTTTGCATTGCTCAAACATTTGGTCTGCTTCGGCATTCCATACGATTGGCGTCTTGTCCTTCTTTTTGTTGCCTATGATCAGCTTTTGTAGTTGCCCTTGCTTGAAGGCTGCGTTGGGTAAGCATCGTCTGTAGACGTTCAGCATTGCTAAAAAGCTTTTGAGCTCGTGCGCCAGTGTGGGTTTCTTGAAATCGATGAGGGCTTGTATCCGATCGTTGGTTGGTGTGATACCGGATTGCGTGATGTGGTAGCCAAGAAAATCTACCTGCTGTTGTCCAAAGATGCATTTTGAAGCGTTTATGCGCAGTCCGTGCTGCCGTAGTCTGCTGAAAACCTCTTTGACGTGTTGGTAGTGTTCGTCTGCGTTTTGCGATGCGATGCAAATGTCGTCTATGTAGACTATGACGTTGTCCATATCTCGAAAGATTTGGTCCATGAAGCGCTGAAACGTTTGGCTTGCGTTGCATAAGCCAAATGTCATCACATTGAATTCGTACAGGCCAAATGGTGTGATGATTGCGGTTTTGCTGCGATGCTCTGGGGCGATTGGTATCTGATGATAAGCTCGTTCCAGATCGATTGTTGTGAAGATTGACTTGCCATTGAGCTTGTACGAAAAGTCGTGAATGTGCGGCAAAGGATATCTATCAGGCTTTGTGATGTGATTTAATCGTCTGTAATCACCGCAAGGTCGCCATTCGTTTTTGTTCTTCTTGGGTGCCATATGTAGCGGACTTGCCCACTGGCTGCTGCTTGGACTGCAAATGCCTTGTTTAAGCATGTAGTCAAATTCCCTCTTAGCTATTGCTAACTTCTCTGGGTTTAATCGACGTGCTTTTGATACCACTGGCTGGTCCTTTGTGAAGATGTGATGCTGTACTGATGTTTTTACATCGTGTGTAGCATATTTGCAGGGCAAGGTCAAGTCTGTGTACTCACGTAGAAGTGATTCGAAGCGGTCGCTGCTTATTGGGGAAACAGTGTGCAGCTTTTCGAATTCTACGCAGCAAGTTGTACCTCGTATGTGCAGCTTTGTAGAGCTGTCTCTGAGGAGTTTTCTGCGTACGTCGACGAGTAGCCCGTAGTGGTGTAGGAAATCAGCTCCTATTATTGGTTTTGTGACGTCGGCGATGACAAATTGCCAGTCCATTTTTCTGCGCAGGCCGAAGTTGACTGTAGCGATTTTAGTGCCAAACGTTTTTATTGGGGTGCCGTTTGCTGCATATAAATAATTTGTGGGTTGAGCGTTGCGATCTGTGGGAGGTAAAACTGAAAAATCTGCGCCTGTGTCGATCAAGTATCTGACTTTTGTTGCTTGGTCTGTGACGAATAATCGACGGCTGGTTGCGCCCACTCTGAACGCCGTCTCTGACAGAGTGGCTCTTAGTTTTCCGGATTGAGCTTTTTGAAATCGCATGGCTCTGTGCATCGTCTGGCTTTGGCCCCAAATCTACCGTGATAGTAGCAGAACGTTGAGCGGTCAGGTGATTTCGAGTTGCTGCGTGACTGGTTCTTCGATGCTGATCCAGATTTAAGTTTTCGCAATTCCTTGCGCAACTCGTCAATTTCTGTACGAAGTTTGGCGTCGCTGACGTTTTCTTGTAGAGCGCAAACTGTTGAATGGCGTTGACTTTCCAGAACCTTGTCTGCTTGCAGAGATACCTTGGCCGAGTCGCCGTCAACAATAGACACGATCGCGCGAACGTTTTCTGGAAGACGTTCCAGCCATAGTGATTTGATGGCCTCATCAGAAATTTGCGTGCCTGCTAGATCCTTCATGCGCTTCAGCAGCTGTGATGGTTTGAGATCGCCCAACTGGACCTCGTGTATGAGTTTGTTTAGCTTGCGCTGATTAGAATCAGTATACTCGTTGATGAGAGCCGTTTTAATTGCGTCGTATTTGTTGACCTGTGGTGGGTCTCGGATGATGTCAGCAATGTGTACCAGATATTGCAGTTCCAGAGATGCGATCACTTGGTGATACTTTGTGGCATCAGTAGATATACCTGATACTGCGAATTGCGACTCCATTTGTATGAAGTATAAGTCTGGTTGTTCTTTGCAAAAAGATGGCGGCTTGACGCCGACACGAAAAATTTCATGACTAGTCTGAATCTGGGATGTGCCGTGTGCGCCTTGTCCATGGATGTTGGCGCTGGTTCCGGCTTTCTGCTCCATATCGGTTTTGTTGGTCATTTTCAACGCGTTGTGTGAGTTTGCAATAATGCGCCTTATTTCACAATTCTTGGCAATGTGTGCGTGTGCAATAAGCGTGCACGGTTGCGTCAGCCAATTTTAGCAATTGTGTACTTCTGTCGAAGTAGTTGAAGGTTTACTGCAAACTTTGCGTGAATCGGAACTTCGGGGTCACCAATGTAAGATGTTATGTGAATAATATTTATTTATTCATATATTTTATTTTACATCTAATTAACAATATTTAATTGAGTTCTGTACTCTTCGTGAGTTGCTTGAGAATGAGAATGGTTAATCTAAAGTAATCGATATCATCGAAAAGGTTTATCGAGTCGACGAGGTTGCCACAAATTTAACCTTAACAAAATGTAAATGTAGTTGATGAATCAAGTAATTCTATTGTGAATTTCTTATCACTCATTCATCCGTCAATCAGCTTTGCCATGTGATTAAATTTACACTGCCAGCTGGTGATTAAATTTGTCGTATTTTCGTATTGATATTCGCATTTTAAGTGCCGTAATTTGTTCTGGGGCCTGACAGCCTTGTGCATTTTTTGTGTATACCTTTTGGTAAATGTCTTCCTGTTGTTACAATTTCAAGCACATTTATTTTAATCGCTCTGAATCTGAATGCAAATGACATGTTTTTACGGCAGCGCACGTAAATGCATTCATACGTTCAGATATATTCATGTGCATACTCTATACTTTAAATTTACTTTACTTTAAATACCCTTTTAAGTTAAATATTGTTGGAAAATGGATAGAATAAAGTAATGCCATAATGTAGAGCTATCTCTCCTGTATTTAGTCTGTTGGTTCTCTTATAATGACATGTTGGAATCACAAAAGAGTGAATATTAAATGATGAAAGCTTTAAAAAATTTGCATTTCATATCTGTTTTCCATAACTGACATCATAGCATAATCAACCTTTAAGAACTCATTAGATCAATCTCATATTAACTTAAACTCAATCGCACGTTTCTCTTTCTTCATTCCCTTTCTCTCTCTCTCTCTCTCTCTCTCTCTGTCTTCTCATTGGACGCTCTCTTTACTTTTGTCAACTGTCGGAAAAGCAGCTGGTCACATTTAACACTAGAAATGAGTACAATATATGTTGGCAGCAATTAAAAGTGCACAAAAGATAATAATAAATTTTGCAGGTTATAAAAAAAATGCAGATTTATATTTATTACACGTTGTATTTTTGTGTCGTACCGAAATGAGCGCAGCCCCCGTTGAAATCAACTCGTAATATTTATGTACATTTGTATCTGAGAGTATTTACGTATATGTTTGTACACATTTATTTTGTCGTTAAACGAAAATGCAGAAATACCAAAATGAAGTAGAATATGATAGTTTACCTAGACAATACCCTGTATTGATGATAATGCTAAAGATTGTTGGGCGAAAGTTAATATAAAGAATAGTTATAAAAAAATATGAATAAATACTTATGTTAAATTGCAAAAAAATCTAAATATTCTAAATTTGATAGAAAAATCTTGAATCTATATTAAAAAACTCTTGTCTCTGACCGGTGCTCAATATTAAATATGTAATATGGAATAAGGTTTGACCTTGAGTTTAAAATCCATTGCACAAGAAATAACTTTTAATTGCGAAACAAAGACAAACAAAGAGATGTCTTTGAAAATAATTTTAAAAGTTTATCGAACTATTTTCCCAAATTTAAATAACTGCAACTTGAGCACAGTATATTCCGAAATTGGAATTCATTTAGTCAACTAGATTATTGTTTGAGTCATAAACATCATCTTTATTAGATCGTAAATACTATTCTTTCACATCTAAGGAAAAGAACAAAAGAACGAAACGATTTACAACTGTCGTTTGATTGAGTGAGCACAGCGCTCATAAAGCATGGCGGAAATACTCGTAATGCTTGAACCCAATTAAGTCCGAATCGAATATATATGTACATTGTACATACATAAATATCTAAAATATATATCTATTATATAGCAGAGATTCATGTCGACAGTCGGGACAAGCTGTATTAGAAATCAATTTATTGCGCGTTTGCCAACAAGCAGCGGGCCAAACAAGACACCAAAATAACAGAAGAATATCATGCAAGGAGTGTGTGCACGGGTATGCACGACTTTCAAGTACCCTGTAGAAAAAACAGATTTCAAAGTTGAGTTGTTTGAGTTGTTAATCATAGTATCCGTATTTAAAATTATTAAAAAAAACAAGCAAAATTGAAGCATGCACGACTTGAAAATACCCCGTAGGAGATCTGCCACCGGTAAAATGGATGAAATGTGAGTTGGGAGAGTTGTTTGATTTAAGGAACATATTGTCTTTTATATACGATATTAAGATAAAAGGCCAAATAGAAGTTTGACCGACGATCTAATACCCTATACTCAGTTAAAAGCTTTTTGGTTTTGAAACCAAAACTTGGAAGGTCCTCGATCGTCGTTTTGACAACGCTTGCTTGCCGTTTTTCTCATTTTTAGTAGTTTGTAAAGTCTTTGTTTTCAAGTAAAAGACTAGAAAAAGTGACATGAAATTGTTTTTTCCTAAAAATATATAAGTCAAAAATTGAAAAAGTAACATTTTTTGTAGACTTTCCTTTAAGGATTATTTTGAAAGATATTTTAAATATGGCGTCGTCGATTTGACTTGCCACGATGTATAAAACTTAAAAAAAAATAACAAGACTTTAATAATTAGGTTAATAAAAAGATATTTTTGTTTTCCAGCTATAGACTTCACCAAATGATTTTATTTTGATCATAGAGCTTAAAAGACCTGCAAATTGTTGAGGCAACGGAAAGTTCATGTTGTTGAAAAAGAATGTTGCTAGCTTTTTTTTTTGTCCTATCTGTATCTGTATCTGTAAGTGTATCTGTATCTGTAAGTGTATCTGTATCTTACGGATTCAGCTCGACAAGCAGAAGATGACATGAACGGAATGCAGGCAAAGAGCAGAGATACGAAAATTACAAAAATACGAAAATACCCCGCAAAATGCGACAAGCAAGCAAAACGGTAAAAATAATGGAAAGTCGGCCTGGCTATAAATCGCAAAGATTAAGTACTCTGAGGTCTGATGTTGAGGCAATAAATGAATGCGATTTCTACTCGTGCAACTACTACTACATGTTGCAGTTCTATTTCTAGTTGTTTGGCGCTTTCACCGACTGCCCCCCGCCCTCCTCCCTTCGTCTGTCCCTCGTCTGTTGCCGGCTATAAATGCATTTTGCGGAACCGAAAAGCGTCACCGTCTCTCCGTCGCGTCGCTGTCAGCGGCGTGTGGCATTTTTTTTCCTCTTTTTTCTGCATTTGTTATTTCCCCCATTTTTTTTTTTTTTGAGGGGTTAAAAGAAATTTACAAAACATTTTCTAGCAGGTGTACGAATCGATCAGCTTCCAAATTGAGCATAATTAGAGACTTTAGTTGTACCTTTCGAAAATATTATAAAAACATTTCATTTTGAAATGCAACGACTTAAATCCAAATTTATGTCTTGGCACTGCACAAATAGTTAAAAAAAAAAATAGGAAATTGTGAAAATTATGAAAATTATGGTCATCTGTTAAATTTTTTCTAAGTCTCAGTTCTCATCTGCCAAATTTGTGTCAAAATATTTTCTATATTGCTAAAGAAAAACATAATATATTTCGGCTTAAGATCTTATAGATTGTGAGAAACAGCAACTAGATAATGGCAGGTGTGAGTTGTAGTATAGTAAATATTTGAAAGAAACATTTGCGATCTTTCAAAATTAGAGTATAGACTTAATTGCCAGGGGTAGCAAAGGATCGACAGAACTTATAGCATATTATATATTATATTATATGGTAGTACATATATATTTGGTCCCAAAGCTACTTTATCTGTGATAGTTTTAATAAAGTTTTTTAAACTAATTGTTTACACAATTCCTATAATCTTATGCAGCTTAGCTTATCACATAACTAAATGCAGCAATGATTAATGTAAAATTCTTCACTCTTTTAAACATAATCTAAGTATTTTCCATATCATTTGCTTCTTGCCTTAAGTAATTCTCAATTATATATATTTTTTGTTAAATTTCTCAAATGTACTAAGGTTTTTCCTATAGAATAACTATTATTACTCGTGTAAAATCTTTTAATATTCATAATCTAGATAATAGATAAGTAAAGAGAATTGACTATTTCTCCATGTTTACTTTTCTGAAGTTTTTCCCCAATTTTTCTACTTTTCCCCTCAACTCTAAAATAGTAAAGGTTTTTTAAACAGCATCATTTGAGATTTTAAAATGTTGTGATGAAACAAAAAAAAACGTTAGCATACGAATATGAATTTGACAGAATATCAGATCGTTGCTCTTTTCACATTTCTCAATAGTTTGCTTTCATAATGTGCGCGCACTCTCTCGTTCTCTCTCTCTCTCTCTCTCTCTCTAGTTTACTTTGTCATTCTCTTGCGTTTCTCTCTCTCTTTCTCTTGTTTTGTCTGTCTGTCAGCTGCTTTAGCTTTTACTTTCGCTGTGCAAAAACAAAGCAAGAAAATTGTGAAAATGATTTCAAAACTCAATTTTGATGTTTTTTTCGAAATTCGAAAACACACAGAAAATGTTCTCGCGCTCGTCGTGTGTAGACATTTTATATTTATGACTGTGTTTGTTGTGTGTGTAGTGAGTGTGTGTGTCATGTGTGTATGTGTGTGTGTGTGTGGCATATTTCGAAATCGGCAGACAGCAGATATAGCAATTTGACTGAGAGCGCCAATTCGAAAGACCAGGCAATATCTGTTGTTGGTCTGGGCCTGTTGCTTGGCCTTCTCAACACACACACACACACAGACACACACACACATACAACAACAACAACAGCAACAATGAACACAGCAGCAACATCTACAGCAACAACAACAATACAGTAGCAAAGTTAGGCCCCAGTCTCATCAACAGCATCTAGAGGTCTCTCTTCTTCTGCTAGTGTGTGTGTCTTGGTTGTGTGTGTGTGTGTATAAATGTGTGTGTGTGTGTGTGTGTGTATGGCGAACAGGAACAGCTCCAATGCTTGAACATTTTTCGCGCTGTCTTTCACATTTCAGTAGTTTCCGTTAATGCGTTCGGCTCGTTGAAAATTGTGCCCGTGACTTGTGGACTTAAATTCTTGGATATTCAATTTGATTTTGAATTCAACCAACGATTCAATTACATCAACTAAACATATATTTTGACTGTAACGTGCCGGTTGAGAGTCTAAACAAAAAGAAACACCTTATTTGATATCGGTTCTTTTTTTTATTTTTTGAATTTTATTTGTGGCACCAAGTTCTCAAATGCGTGGAAGTCGTGAAAAATCGCCAGTCAGGTTAGCAACGTCAACGACGACGACAGACGACGACGTCGACGACGAAGACTCGTGAGCTTACGTCATACAAATTGATATACTAGATGGAAACATAGTCTATTTCTATATGCCGCATGTGGTCCAAAAGCTAATATACTAAATATTTATGTGTCCGAGGCATTTTTAAGAAAACCTCAACGTCTTGAAATTCGATTTTTTAATCAATTGCCAGTTTTGCTGCAACTTTAATCACAACAAAGCTCAGTTTGTTGAACAAAGTTCGTTTTCAATGATCAATATTCAATATATTTTTGTTAAAGTCTAAAACTTCAATTCAGGCTCAGCCTAAACTAAGTTTCTTCAGATTGTGTACTTAAATTTCATGGATTAACTTAGTTGTTAGCTCTTGCATAAAAATTGAGAAGTTAAAGTTAAACTTTACTTTCAATTAAAATATAAATTTATACTTAAATCCGTTTTTCAACCTTCAATCCAAGCAATCTGACTGCAACCATGTTCATTAACATTGCATTTCAATCAGAGTTCAAAACATGTATAATATATGTATATGAATCCTACTGATTTAGCATTCATTAAATCTAAAAACAAACGTCTTCAAAAGTCTTACATTCAATTTCATTGACAATCCGGCTTTAGTTTCAATTCAATCAAATCATCGTCAAGCTCTGTTTCAATATCTGCTTAGATCTTCTTCCATCCTGGGCAATCAATGACATTTTGGGCAATTAGTTGCGGTTAATATATTGACATATTTGTATTGAACACGGTACGTTTCAATCGTCATGTTCAATTTGAATTACAAATTCGTATTGAATACACCATTAGCCCTTCAATCAATGGCAATTAAATTCTATTTAACGATAATTAATGTTGCCGTTTTGCTATTTTCCTCAGTTGTTGCCAACATTATGACAGCAACATTTTTTGAAATCTAAAAATATAGATGTAGACTATATACATATATACATCTAAATAGATATATATTCATGCAAGCGTTAAGCTGTGAACAACTCAAAGCCGTAGAAAAAATATATACCAAGATATTACGAATTCAAGCAAAAATCTGATTGAAATGTTGAGGAAATTAAAAATCAATAAGGAATATTTCCCAATTTTGCTAATTTGAACTGAATGTTTTTATAAGAAATTTAATTTAGTTTCGTTTCAAGTAAATATAAATTTAACAAATAATCTGATTGCAACTGGAAATGGAAGCTAAACAACTTTTTTTTTCAATCTTCTCCGGAAAGACACCAACAATATTTAAGCTTAATTAAGAGTCAAGGTTTGTGGGGAAATTTTCCAAACTAGGTGAATTTTCCCTAGAAGATCAAGGCATATAGCTATAGACTAGCTGTTTCCATAGTTTTTGAACAGCAACGACGACAGTAAACAATCAATAAATATATATTATAATAAACTAAAGAAATCGAACTAAAAGAAAATAAAATTGTGCAAGTTTTGTTGGATTTTTGTTGAGTGAAAAAAAGAGAAAAACATCGTCTGTGAAAATGCCGCTCTATTCGGATTCGAGTAATTATTACTATAGCGGCGGGAGCAGTCAGCTCTATTCGCCGTATTATAGTTCCGGCTTGAGTCTGCCCAGCGCTGCCCCGAGCAGCTATACGTCCAGCTACAATCGGTCCTATCCGGGCAGCTATATGGTGCCGTTGCTGTCCTCCACACGATCTCCGAGCTACAGCAGCAGCACGATCGGCATTGGCATTGGCAGCGGCATTGGCAGTGGAATTGGCAGCAGCTCGGGCTTATCATCCAGATATCAGCCCAAGTTGACGACGATCACGGAGACGTCGACGTTGACGGGTCGTCACAGCGGACACAGCAGCTTGATGCCATTGACGCGCATTCAGTCGCCCAAGTACAGCTCCGTGTCCGTGTCCAGCTACGGCAGCAGCAACAGCGCAAATTGCAGCAGCAGCAGCAGTCGATATATTCCAGCAAGGCCAATAGCGATTAATACGGCGGATATAGATGTGAGCTCGGCGAGATATCGACGTACTAAGGAGCCATCCGTGGAGCGCAAAAGGGAGCCATCCATAGCCAAGGAGGAGCAGGAGGAAACACAGCAGCAACAGCAGCAAGAACAACATCAGGAACAACAACAGCAACAACAGCAACCAAGACGCTCCACCATAAAAAGGAATCGTGCTGTGGTGCGACTGTCCACCATAAGACGACGCAGCAAGGAACGTGTCGATGGCAAACAGCAGCAACAACAGCAGCAACAATCACAACAACAGCAACAGCAGCAACAACAACAACCAGAGGAGCATCAATTTCGGGATTTGCCACCAGCAACAGAGCCAAGTTTGAGTTGGCGCCAAAAGTTGGCCGAGGAATTGGCGGCGTTTCCCACAACGAGCAATAAAAAGTCACCCGGCGAATTGTTGCGCGAACGTTTCTACATCCACGATGAGAAGCAACAGCTGGCGGAACTGCGACAGCAGCAGCAGCAACAGTTGCAGCAGCGACAGCAACAAGAATCGAAAGTACAGTCAACTGAGCAGCAACAAGAAGTCAAAGGGACAGAACAAGAGGAGCAACCTGAAGACGATTTGATCGAGGAGACAACTGAGCAGGTCCAGGAGTCCATTCGACGTCTGAGTCTGGTGCAATGTCCCACATTTCATGACATCTGCGAGGATATTTCCTCCGATAAGATCGATGATGATTTGAATGCGGGAGAGTTGCGTCGTCGCGCCTCGATCATACAGGAGCAGGAGCAGGAGCTGCTCGACAAGCTGCAGAAATCGAATTCGGGCAGCTTTCAATTGATTCACTTGGAGCGACGCAGCAGCCACGATAGCACCACAGCGGATGAGTCGCAATCGCAATCGCAATCGCAATCCTCGACGACGGTGGCCGCCAAGCAGCCAAAAAGGAAGAGCAAAAAGTTGCGGCACAAAATCACAGCAATTGTGGAGGTGGAAAATGCGGTGGCCACCGCCCAACAACAACACATGCCCAGTGTGCTGGAGTTGAATGAGGAAGCTAATCCGTTGCCGGCAGTTTCGGCTGGGAGCAGTCCCAAGCCCAAGTTCACGGTGAATGTGGAGACGGTGGAGGAGCACCAACAGATACACAAGATATTCAAGTTGCCCAAGAAAAAGCTGGCTCCGAAGGTGGATCAAGTGCTGCCCGAGGGCTTTATGAAGGCGCAGCCCAAGGCCAAGACATCGCCGCTCAAGAAGGCAAGTAAAGAAAAGGAGCAGCAACAACAGGAGCAACAGGAGCAGCAACAGTTGCAGGAAGAACAGCAGCAGCAGCAGCAACAGTTGCAGCAAAACCAGCAGCAGGAACTGCAGAAAAAGCAAAAGCAGAAAGATCAAGAATTGCAGGAGAAGCAGCAAAAAGAGCAACAGTTGCAGGAGAAGCAGCAAAAAGAGCAACAATTGCAGGAGAAACAGCAGAAGCAACAGTTGCTGGAAAAAGAGCAAAAGAAGCAACAGGAACTGGAGAAAATACAGCAGCAGAAGCAACAGAAAGAGCAAGAACAACAGCAGCAACAGCTGCAGGAAAAACAGCAACAGCAACAGTTGCAGGAGAAACAACAGCAAAACGTGGAACAATCGGAGCAACATGTGAGCGTGGCACAGATCTTCACCTTTGACGAGGCGGCAATTCAACAGAATCAGGCCACAGGCACGCCCCTGGTCACGCCCACGCCCACGGCGGTCAAAACGGAGGGCGTGGCCACGCCCAAACCCATAAGGAAGGCAGTGCAAAAGTCAGAGAGTGGCGAAGATTTCTGGTCACAGATTGGATCGCGAGAGACGCTCTACATGAGCAATCGGAAGAAAGCGCTCAGTGAGCGGCAACTGGAGACGACCACGGAAGGGGTAGAGTTGTCGCCCAACGAAGAAGCAGCAGCAACACCCACGCCCCCTCCAACAGCAGCAACAACGCCCACGCTTAAGTCAGCAATTCAAATTGAACTCAAGCAACCAACAGCAACAGCAATAACAACACCCAAGACAACAACAACAAAATCAGCAGCAATCTCAGTCAAAACTGACTCAGCCATACCAGCAATAACTTCACCCAAATCCACGCCAGCAACACCCAAGACGACAGCAACTATACAGACCTCCACAGCAGCAGTATCAACGAAACCAGAAGCAGCAACACCCATTGCAACCACAGCAACTTCCCCTAAATCCACGCCAGCAACTCCCAAGCTAGCGATCACAGGCAAAACTAAAGCAACAACATCCAAGCCAACACAACTACCAATCTCAGCCAAATCGGAGGCTTCCACACCAGCAACACCCAAGTTAGCAGCAACAACTTCAGCTAAAATTGAACCAACAACAACCATAAGTTCCCCCAAATCCACGCCAGCAACACCCAAGCTAACAGCAACTCCACTAACAACAACAGCAACTTCACCAAAAAGCACACCAGCAACACCAAAGACAGCAGCTGCCGCAACAGCAACAGCATTAAAAACAACAGCAACAACTGTTGGCAAGCCAACAGTAGCAAAGACAGCAGCAACAGTTGCTGTGACAGCAACAAACGAACAGTCTGGCAACGCTGCAAACACAACTGTAGTCATGACAACCGCATCAACAACAACAACAGCAATTGCACAAACAGCAACAGCAACAGGCAAATCAAAACTGTTCGAAACGACGACAACGACGACAACAACAATAGCGAAAACTACGGCAGCAGCAACAACGACGGCAGCGCCAAAAATAAATACCGGGCAAACAGCCAAGTCACCTGAACAACAACAGGCAACAGAAACGCCAACAGCAGCAACGAAAATAAATAAAGCAACGCATAATAATGAGCGACAACAACAGCAGCAACAGCAGCATCAGCAACCACCAGACAACGCAGCAGCAGCAACAGAAAAAACAGCGGCAGCAACATTCAAACAACAAACGGAAACTAAAACAAAATTGACGGAAACTGTTGAGCCAAAGTCAAAGGTGCAATCACCGAAAACGCCAAAGCCAAAAACAGCGACGCCAGCAGCAGCAGCCAAAAAGAAAGTCGCAGCAGCAGCAGCAACAACAGCGGCAGCAACAACTCCGACTATAACAACAATAACAACATTGCCAGACAGCAATGTGACCCCAATCAATGCCGATCAATTTATATCGCTGGCCCCCACAAAGGCGGCCATTGCAGCAGCCACAAATGCGTCATCGCCGGCAACTGCAACAGCAACTGCAACGACAGCAGCGACTGCAGCGACAACGCCTACAACAGCAACAATAATAACAACAATAGCAGCAACAGGCGGCGAGCTACGAACTGTTGCTGTTGCTGCTGCTGCGACGGCGGCGACTGCTGCTGCTGCGGACGGCGACAACAACAGCTGCGGCGAAGGCGTCGGCAATAATTTATCAAAGTTTGCAACAGTATCGAATTTGGCACAGTGTCTGCGAGACGTTGACGCCGAGCTAGAGGACTATATACCCTCGTCGGCGGAAAATAGCGACGACGACGACGACGACGATAGCGACAGTTTTGGCGATTCCTCCAGCGCGAACGGTTGCTTTGCAAATCTCAGCGCCAGCATGAAGAAGAAACAGCGCAAGGAGAAGAAGAAACTAAAGCAGGCGAAGGAGCCAGCTCGCTTTGATCCACAGAAGAAGATCAAAATCGATACGACGAGCAAATGTTATGTGAAAGAGGAGGCGCCACGTTATCCACTGGTCGCCACGCCGCGTCCCCTGTGGAAGCGTGAGAAGATCGTGTACTCGGACGAGAATACGGATGACGAGAGCAGCTCCGAGGGCAGCAGCGAGGCAACTGGCGGCTCTTTGGACGAGGATAGCGACGATGATGATAGCGATGCTTGCACCAGCAACAGCTCCAGTTCCGAGGAGTTTGACGATGAGACACATGGCGGAGGTGTTGCAAGTAAACAGTCACATGCTAATGCTGCCACCAGCACAAGCAACAGCAACAACAACAACAGCAACAACTTGGCGCCAGCAACAAGTCAAGTATCCACTTTATCCGCTTCCGTTTCCGTTTCCGCCTCGGCTTCCACCTCAGTGTCCGCATCGACATCACCCTCGATTATTCGCATGAGCACGTGCAGCAATGATTCCGGCTTTGAAGGCGGCACAGCACCTTCCAGTCCCAAAAAGATGTTGGGTAAGCAAAAAACAAAATCAAAACAAATAAATATGTATAACATATATCAAGGCTGCAAACCGATTTGAGTGGAACCGAACCTATGGAATCATTTAAGCCACGAGCAAGAAAAGCTTGCAGCCTTGGTACATATTGATATTCACACTTCAAATCCGACAGACTTTTAGACGAACGATCAGACATATTCACTGACAGTCCACCTGTTGTCTGGTGGTTCTCTCAGTGGTTCAGTGGTTCGCTGTTGGTCATTTGTGTGAGTGGGGCACGTGTCAGTCCCAATCCCAATCTCAGTCCCATTCGCATTTACAACCATACAAAATTCCACTCATTTTTGTTGATAGATATTGAAATTTGCTTTCATTTTCAATAGCCAAACACACACTTACACACACTTGCACACTCTTACACATACACAGAGAGAGTGTATCTGTGTTTATGTGGCATGCGAAATATTTAGTTGAAAGACAAAAACAAATAAACATGCTATAAATCTCGATAGGCGAATAATACAAATGCCTTTTATATGGCAACATTATATATTATATATAGTATAAGCTACAAACAAATAATAACAAATACGTACAATTTGTTATTCTATTCTTTATTTTATTTTTTTTTTTTTTACACAATTGAAATCATGCATTCAATATCAGGAAGCTAACAAATAAAACTTTAACTTTGCTCTTAGTTTTCCCATCGAGTTTCGTTGTTTCGTATCTCAAATTTAACACAAATGTTACTATTAATGTTAACTTCAAAATTGACAAAGATATAGAATTAAATGTTTAGAAAACAATTGTATATTGTAAAAGAAATCTTGCCTTGATTATATTTTATTTATTGTTTCTTCTTTCCTTAGTAGAATTTTCATCAGCTGTGTTTTCCTGTTCTGTTTTTCTTCGAAGAGTTTCAAACGTCAGAGTTTTCTAGTCATGTTTTTTTTTAAGTGATTCTATCAGTTGTGTTTCTTAGTTCTGTTTTGCTTAAGGCTGTTCTGAAAATCTTAGATCTTTTCGCAGAAAAGTCTTAAAAGATGCTTCCGCAGAAGAGTATCTCTTAGGGGAGTTTTCATCAACTGTTGCTTTGTGTTCTGAGAGTGTTTAAATAAATCAAAATTTTATTAAAGTAAATCTCTTTTTTCATTGTATTCTACTCTTCTTTATTTTTAGGGCTATAAAAAATAATAAAATTAAATCAGGAAGAGATTTTTTAATTTCCAATATCATTATCCCCAAATTTATAATTTCGGAGTACAGGGTATCTGCCAGTCGCGTTCTTCTGACCAATCTTTTTTTTGTTCTTAAATGAAAGAGAACAGTAAGCAAATTAAACTGTTGTTAAATTAAACTGAATGGACAAATCTAAACATAAAATCGTGCAAAATTTCTTTTAAAATAGCTGAATTACAGTAAAGTATCTGAAAGATACATAAAGATCTATTAATTGCATAGTGCATCAGATCACTGAGCGTGTTTATGTAATTCCTAAGCCATTTTGGGCATTTACTTGTTAATTTGCTCCGAGTCAAACAAAACGATGGGAATGTGCCAGCAAAATGTGGAAGCGAAGAGCGAATGCAGATACAAATACACTTGAAGATACAGATACAAGTTTGGGGAAGGGAACTGAGAGACAGACAATTTGGCATTTTACTTTTAGCAAATTGTATACAAAACTGTTTAGGTCATCGTCGTTGTCGTTGTCTTGTCGGTCGTTTTTACTCTCTGTCTATGTCTTTGTCTCCTTTCTCCTTTCGCCTTTTGTCATTTCCCTTTTGGTCTCTCATCTTTTGTTTTGTCTGTATTTTTTTTACTCAAGAGAATTCAACTTCTCGTGTATGGCAAATAATTTCTTTGTTTCTTTTCTGATTTTGCCTAAGAAAAAACAATTGAAATACACAAGAAATTTAATGGCTTTCATTTTATATTTCAATCACTTTGAATCAATTTTTCAACGAAAATGTACTAAGTATTTCGAGCTATGATTAATATCAGTAAAACAAACTTAGGATTTTTCTCTTTCCGGCTTTTAAATGTAGTAAATTCACTGAAAGCAAAAGTTATAATAAAATTTTAAATCGCTTTTGCAATGAAATCAATGCGAAAAATGTAAACAAATCTATGCAAAAATCTTTGAAAATTGCATACACATATG
Organism: Drosophila suboccidentalis; assembly: GCA_037043435.1. NCBI lineage: Eukaryota > Metazoa > Arthropoda > Insecta > Diptera > Drosophilidae > Drosophila > Drosophila suboccidentalis. Next base: position 502,001 of record JBAMBK010000663.1, on the reverse strand, counting down.
TTTAATAGATCTTACTATAGATATATGTAAATATATAAGTGTATAACGAAAGTGTGAAAATAATTTGAATGAGTTTCTTATATTTATTTGACTGTGATTGTTTTTAGTTTAGTCAGCAAATGAGGAAGGCATCTGGTTTTCTTTCTCTATTTATGCTTTTACAAATTTATTTTTTCTGATTGATAAAACTGAGAGTCAAGTCAGGGAAGAAGTTAGAATTCTGATCATGTTTATAATATCTTCAAGTTCAAAATTCCTTCTCCTTTTTTACTATATTCCATGTATGGGTATCAGAGTAAACAATACTAATTTGCCATTATATAAAACCATCATATATGTTATAGCAGATGCCTCTTAATATTTGTCAGTCGCACTTTAAGATCAGCTGGCAATATCATCTGGAATCAGAGAACAACTGTTCTCTTTTGTTATAATTCAAAGTATAAACTAAATAGGAATTCAATATTTAAACACACATAAAGGCCAAGTCTAAGGTTACGCACTTTGTTTGATTGTCTTTATTTTGCATCGTCACACACTGCGTATGCGTGATATTTGTATTGAGTTAGTAAATGCTTCATTGAGTCTTGGCGAATACACTCGCATGAATTCTCGTATTTTTTGTGTTGATTGCGTGCACATAAATATTTGCCATAAATATTTGTTGTTTATTAAATTTCCATTAAATGACGCCTTTTGAACCATTGGGATCCTGCCAAAACAGAACCCACAATAACAGGGCCAAAACGGATGTGCGTTTGCACTGAATGCGTGTGAGTGTGGGAGTGTGTTTGAGTGTGAGTCTGTGTGTGTGTGTGTGTGTGTGTGTGTGTGTGTGGGAATCTACGTGTGTGAATGTTTACATTGATTGTCTTTAAGTGCGATAGTCTTCGGATTTTTATTGATTTCGATTAGTTGTTCCCCAGTTTAAAATACCCTATAATCAAAGGAATTGTTAACTAAAGATATAAGCCAGTAGCTAATATTAACAAAAATAAAATTAAAACTACTTGAACATAATATCCTTATGCCTTACTTTATTGAGCTCAGAGACTAAATTTATTTTTCTATCAAATTTTACTTGTTACCAGATACAAAATATATAATTTTTATTTATGATTTTTATTAGAAATCCATTTTTAAACTTATTACTTGATTTAACGAAAAACCCAATTTTAGTGGTTCATTTAATAAGCAAAGATCTTCCTCTGAATAAGTATTTCAAATATTACACAGTATCTTCAAGTCTCTTAAACATTTTTCTGTACTTTTGTTTGTGTTTAGCGGTTTTTTAATTGTTTTCCCATGCGGCTTTTTGGTCGTTGTACAATATTTAAATGCCAAATGCTGAAAATTGGGTAGAAAATAGCATTTGAGCGGCAGGTGGAATAAAAGAAGGGGATTATTTTCCAGAAACGTGCAAACCAATAAATCGCTTGTGCTGCAAAAACAACATTATATAGATGTCTGTATCTGTATTCATATATTATATTGTGCATGGTCACAATTCATAATCATATTAATAACGATTTGTTTTAATTATTCTCAACATTTGCTCTCACCGCGCTGCCAACAACAAATACAAATACAAATACATCAACACCAAAAACAACAACAACACATAAAAAAAAACTACATACAACATTCGTACAACAGAATGTGACGTGAATTGTCACAAGAAATGCGAACGGCTCACGGCCAATTTATGCGGCGTCAATCAGAAACTCATCGTCGAGGCGCTCAACCACGTAAAACGAGGTAACAAAACCCAGAAAAAAAACAAAATCAAGTAAAGAATCTCCGAGAAAAGAAAAATCTCAATCCGATAAAATCCAAAACGTTACGGAATCCAAACGACCCGCAACGTTTGCCAGATTTTACAATTGGCGCGTGGGGGAAACGAAAATAAAAGATCGGAAAAATGAAAGAGAAAAATCCATAAATAATGGCGCCTAAATATGGCTGACATTATGATTTCATAATTGACTATGCCAGCAAATTGTGTGTGTGTGTGTTGTGTGTGAGGTGTGTACAAGGTGTTGAGTGATTGTCAGTTTGAATTTGAGAAATACTACGGAAATGCCAAGTATTTTATCAGCAACTGATAATATGAAATGATAACTCATAAGTTCAGGGAAAATGTATGGATTAGTTAAGTGAACTTAGTCAACTGCTTGCTCATAGACTGCTATCTCAGATTAAACTGATTTTCTGTCTGATTAACCTCAGAGAACTCAAAGACTGGCAGCGATAGAGTTACGAAATTTGGTATTGTTATCAATTTAATTATAATCAATCTAATTACAATTGAAAATTATTAAGTATATAATAGAATAGATAAGTGAGAGATAAGTAGCAATCACTTGTAATCTATAAAAACATTTGCGAGTACTACAAGTAAGACTTTTAAACTATTCAATTAAGAAACTATTTCGCTAAAAAATAAATAAACAAATTGTGTGATGAATGTTTTTTTTACTTTTAGCTAATTACAAAGCTATTATTAGACAATTACTTACACACACACACACAATTTATGGGCAATATGAGTCGAATGAACAATAACAACAATAACAACAACAAGATATCAATACAATCTTTATCCATAAATTAGGCGCACGTGAGGCAAGAGATTCACCCAGCACACCGCCCAGCTCCAATCCCGCCTATAAGATAGAGGCCAACGATGAACACGATGGTATGGCATACATCTCTATATACATATGTACATATATGTACCTCTCAATAACTAACTATATACATATTTAATATGATATAAGTCCAAGCAAATGACCAACAGCCGAACTGTACAAACACTTTTTATAGCAACTGTCTCTACAATCTTTTTACTACAAACTATTTTATTAATGATTACTTTCTCTCTTTACCTACTCCCTCCCCCACTCTCTCTCTCTCTCTCTCACTCTTCACTTCTGTTGTCTTTTTCTACTGCTGTCGCACTTTTTGGATCGTACAGAAACATCATATACATATTCACAATTCCAAAAATCCGGACGTTTCACGGCGCCAGCAACAGTAATACCTAGATTTAAGAATTATTCAGTAGATGATTTTCATTTTCTGGCTGTCCTCGGCAAAGGAAGTTTCGGCAAGGTACGTTTTTTTTTGTGTTATTGATATTTTTGAACATTCCATAAATACATATATATTTCAAATTTGATTAGGTACTGCTGGCTGAGTTACGTGATACAACATATTATTATGCCATTAAGTGCCTGAAGAAGGATGTTGTACTGGAGGACGACGACGTCGATTCAACGTTGATTGAACGCAAAGTTTTGGCCCTGGGCACAAAGCATCCATATCTATGCCATCTGTTTTGCACATTTCAAACAGAGGTAAGTGTGTAAGGTCGATCCACAAGGTCGATAGGTGGTTTGACGTTAGTCAAGACGAGACGAGATGAGATGAGACCAAATGCTCTGCTGATTTAGACTCGTCTAGGTAATATCACCTACAATAGCGCATCCGAAAGATACCAAAAATACATTAGCGAAAAGGTAAAACGACCTATTATTAGAGTGCAGTACATGTCTCGTCTCCTCGTCTCCTCTCTCCTCTTTCGATCCTTCTCCCTCTTTCGTTGACCATCGATTGGGGCACACGACAATCGCAACTGTGATTCTCGTAGTTTTTTGCTTTTTCTTCTACAAAATTTTGGCACGCACGTCCGGCACTACGTTCGACAATGTTCTCTAAACATTAAAAAAAAAATCAAATTGAGAGAAAAAAAAAAAATAAAGTAAAAACAGATAGCAACAAAATAAAAACAATAAGTTTTGTTTGCTTTGGGGGCGCTCTTGTCTTGCATTGACACCGATTAGAAGGTATTTTAATTATTTATGACTTTGAGGATGCACGACCATTCATTTTGGGGGACTCTCTCCCTCTCTCTCTCTCTCTCTCTACCTCCCTTCCCCCGTCTCACTATTCTTTCTGTCAGTTGTTCGCCGAGCAACACGGCGAAATTCTTACGCATTTCTTACTTAATCAACTGGAAATCAGTTGACGCTTAAACCAGTTGTGAATTATAGTCGTAGATATGTTAAACTGTAATTTGACAAAGAAAATTCTTATTAAAGGATTTATAAAAACTGGAAAATATGCCACAAAGAAACAAAAAAAAAAGATCAAGTAAAAAAAAAAAGAATCGATAAGTAAGGATATTAGAACGACTGTTTTTTTTTCAATCTGCACTATTTTTAATAAAACTAGACTTTGTTTATTTAAAGCAACAAACTTTTATTGAATTGAATTTTATATTAAAGTTTTGTCAAAAGAATTTAAGAGAGGGAGGAACAGAATATATTAAAACTAGGGGGCTTCGCCCCCTGCTCGCTTCGCTCGCCAACCCCCGCTCGCTTCGCTCGCAAAATTTAAAAGAAGGTCTTTTGTTGTTTAGCTTAAACTTAAAATGCTCGCTTCGCTCGCCAACCCGCAGCTCGCTTCGCTCGCAATAATTTAATAGAACTTCTTTAGTTGTCCGGTTTAGCAAATTAATACAATATAAGGTGTCCGTCCCCTGCTCGCTTCGCTCGCAAAATTGAAAAGAAGGTCCTTAGTAGTCCGCTTTAACAAATTTATATAATATAGCATTTTTTGTAAAAAGAAACGGAAATATTAAACTTCCGCTGTCCGCGGTTTTAATGTTTCCTCCTTGCAATTGAACTTTGGCTAAAAGTCAGATTTAGTGATTTGGCGGAAAAACTCCAGATTTAGCGGGAAAAAGCTAAAATTGGCGAAAAAAAGCAAAATTTGAGGAAAAATTTAGCAAGAAGAGTTAATGTGTGACTTTTCTAAGAATATCTCTTGCAACAACAGAGTTTTTGATTCTAAAGGTTAATTTACATCCGATTGTTCCTATGGCAGCTATATGATAAAGTAACTCGACTTTGACCAAATTTGGCCAGAATGTTAGAGACAGCCCCAAACATACAATCATTGAGTTTGGTTGAGATATCTTAAGAAACAAAAAAGTTGTTCATACTAAAGGTTAATTTGCATCCGATTGTTCCTATGGCAGCTATATGATAAAGTAACTCGACTTTGACCAAATTTGGCCAGAATGTTAGAGACAGCCCCAAACATACAATCATTGAGTTTGGTTGAGATATCTTAAGAAACAAAAAAGTTGTTCATACTAAAGGTTATTTTGCATCCGATTGTTCCTATGGCAGCTATATGATAAATTAACTCGACTTTGACCAAATTTGGCCAGAATGTTAGAGACAGCCCTAAACATACAATCATTGAGTTTGGTTGAGATATCTTAAGAAACAAAAAAGTTGTTCATACTAAAGGTTATTTTGCATCCGATTGTTCCTATGGCAGCTATATGATAAAGTAACTCGACTTTGACCAAATTTGGCCAGAATGTTAGAGACAGCCCCAAACATACAATCATTGAGTTTGGTTGAGATATCTTAAGAAACAAAAAAGTTGTTCATACTAAAGGTTAATTTGCATCCGATTGTTCCTATGGCAGCTATATGATAAAGTAACTCGACTTTGACCAAATTTGGCCAGAATGTTAGAGACAGCCCCAAACATACAATCATTGAGTTTGGTTGAGATATCTTAAGAAACAAAAAAGTTGTTCATACTAAAGGTTATTTTGCATCCGATTGTTCCTATGGCAGCTATATGATAAATTAACTCGACTTTGACCAAATTTGGCCAGAATGTTAGAGACAGCCCTAAACATACAATCATTGAGTTTGGTTGAGATATCTTAAGAAACAAAAAAGTTGTTCATACTAAAGGTTATTTTGCATCCGATTGTTCCTATGGCAGCTATATGATAAATTAACTCGACTTTGACCAAATTTGGCCAGAATGTTAGAGACAGCCCTAAACATACAATCATTGAGTTTGGTTGAGATATCTTAAGAAACAAAAAAGTTGTTCATACTAAAGGTTATTTTGCATCCGATTGTTCCTATGGCAGCTATATGATATAGTAACCCGACGTTGTCCAAATTTGGCCAGAATGTTAGAGACAGCCCAAAACATAGAATCTGTGAGTTTGGTTGAGATATCTTAAGAAACAAAAAAGTTTTTCATACTAAAGGTTATTTTCATCCGATTGTTCCTATGGCAGCTATATGATATAGTCACTCGACTTTGACCAAATTTGGTCAGAATGTAAGAGACAGTCCCAAACATACAATTTGTGAGTTTGGATGAGATATCTTAAGAAACATAAAAGTTTTTCATACTAAAGGTTATTTTCATCCGATTGTTCCTATGGCAGCTATATGATATAGTCATCCGACTTTGACCAAATTTGGTCAGAATGTAAAAGACAGCCCAAAACATAGAATCTGTGAGTTTGGTTGAGATATCTTAAGAAACAAAAAAGTTTTTCATACTAAAGGTTATTTTCATCCGATTGTTCCTATGGCAGCTATATGATAAAGTAACTCGACTTTGACCAAATTTGGCCAGAATGTTAGAGACAGCCCCAAACATACAATCTGTGAGTTTGGATGAGATATCTTAAGAAACATAAAAGTTTTTCATACTAAAGGTTATTTTCATCCGATTGTTCCTATGGCAGCTATATGATATAGTCATCCGACTTTGACCAAATTTGGTCAGAATGTAAAAGACAGCCCAAAACATAGAATCTGTGAGTTTGGTTGAGATATCTTAAGAAACAAAAAAGTTTTTCATACTAAAGGTTATTTTCATCCGATTGTTCCTATGGCAGCTATATGATAAAGTAACTCGACTTTGACCAAATTTGGCCAGAATGTTAGAGACAGCCCCAAACATACAATCTGTGAGTTTGGTTGAGATATTTTAAGAAACAAAAAAGTTTTTCATACTAAAGGTTATTTTCATCCGATTGTTCCTATGGCAGCTATATGATATAGTCATCCGACTTTGACCAAATTTGGTCAGAATGTAAAAGACAGTACCAAACATATAATCTGTGAGTTTGGTTGAGATATCTTAAGAAACAAAAAAGTTTTTCTTACTAAGCAATTCCGTGACCTTTGACCCCGATTTAACCCACTTAGAGGTCGAATTTCGCAAAACGCCGTCTTATTGCACGATGAAATTATCTCATCTATGTTGTGTGCAAATTTCAGCTTTCTATCTTTTACCGTTTGGGCTACACGTTGATTCTCAGTCAGTCAGTCAGTCAGTCAGTCAGTCAGTCAGTCAGTCAGTCAGTCAGTCAGTGAGTCAGTCAGGACAAAGAATTTTATATATATAGATATATGTCTTTGATTTTTTTAGTACTTTAGACTTTTTTTCTCGCATACTCCTTCGCTTTCTTTCTCTAAATATCAATTTGTCTTTGTTCAACTTTACAGAGTCACTTGTTTTTTGTGATGGAGTATCTAAATGGCGGAGATCTCATGTTCCATATACAGGAGAGTGGACGATTCTCAGAAGAACGTGCGCGTTTCTATGGCGCCGAAATTATATCTGGGCTCAAGTTCTTACACAAAAAGGGCATTATCTATAGGTAAGTATCGAACTATCAATTACAAATGAAGGAATGCACTCAAATATATCCAATAACTACTCCATAGGGATCTCAAATTGGACAATGTATTGCTAGACTATGAGGGTCATGTGCGTATTGCCGATTTTGGTATGTGCAAATTGCAAATATACTTGGATAAGACCGCCGATAGTTTTTGCGGCACACCCGATTACATGGCGCCCGAAATCATCAAGGTAATATCTCGAATAGACTATCAATCAAATCAAAATTCTAATGTAAATCGTTTTGTAGGGTGAAAAGTACAATCAAAATGTCGATTGGTGGTCATTTGGTGTGCTGCTCTACGAAATGCTAATCGGACAATCTCCCTTCAGTGGATGCGATGAGGACGAGCTCTTCTGGTCGATATGCAATGAAATTCCATGGTTTCCCGTCTACATATCAGCCGAGGCAACGGGCATACTCAGAGGGGTAAGTCGACAAGTAAACAATCAAATTAATTGCAAGCATTGATAACTAACTTAATATTTAATAATTGTAGCTGCTGGAAAAGGACTATACGAAACGTATTGGCTCGCAATATAGTCCGGCTGGCGATATAGCCGATCATATATTCTTCAGGCCCATCGATTGGAATCTACTGGAGAAACGCCAAATTGAGCCGCCCTTCAAGCCACAAGTGGTAAGTGCAACAATTTATTGAAGTTATGTTTGCAAATGAATCAGTTATAACTCGGGTTACTTTTCGATATTAGAAACATCCATTGGACACGCAATATTTCGATCGAGTATTTACCCGAGAGCGTGTTCGTCTCACGCCCATCGATAAGGAGATTCTCGCATCCATGGACCAGAAACAGTTCCATGGCTTCACCTATACAAATCCGCACATCACTTTGGACTAAGGATGTCGCATGGAACTGAGGAACTAATGGCAATGTGCTGGGCATATAGCATATATAGTTAACTATATACTAAAACTATACCACATACTATATATGTGTAAACCTAATGCAAAGAATTACTTCATAGAGCAACAGTATTTGTATATGTATGTATATATTCTATTATTATTATTATTATGTTTCTGTCTAAGTGTATGAATTGAAAAAAAACTCGATATTTATTTATTAATTAGGCTTACTTATGTGTCAAATTGTTCATATTCATAGCCAAGTTGATCTCAGCCAAATCTTATGCTATATAGAAGAGAGTTTGTCTCTCAATTGAGAAAAAGTTGAATCACTTTTGGCTGTTGCAATTACAAAGCTATGAATACGTTTATAATGCTAGCTAGCTTAGTAATACTCGATAGATCTATAAGATAAACCTATATATCTCTGTACATATATCACATAAATACGTAATATTTTTTTTTTTTTGCAATGTGGTACAATTTAGTTGTACAAGCTCTATACCAAAGTTGTATGTACTTGAATGTATGTGCTACATTATGCTAAAATAAAATGGAACAAAAATCGAACTTTTTCAACTTGTAGTTTATCTAAAATAGTATTTTTAATCTTCTCTATGTGGATATGATGGAATGGGAGTCTTTGAAAAATCTCATATTTAATTTGTGGAAATAATGTGGGATAGCGTCAACACTTGGTAGTATACATATACACTACTGGCCAAATTAATAAGTACACTCTTTTTTTTACTATATAAACTATTGTAAGTCATGTCTTCATATTTAAAAAAATATATTTGGAAAGGTCATCTAAATTCCGTTTGACTGATGCAAAACTTCCCTTAACCCATTAAGTACCCACTGAAATATTCGATGCAAGTTTGAATGTGTTATCGTACTCCGATTTAGGTGAAAGTTTATTTCTGAATGCTTTAGGACCAAATGAACAAAACAAAAAAAAATAATAAGATTAAAAAATAAAATTTTAATTTTAATTTAAAAAATTTAAAAAAAAAAATGTATTTCCGAGTGCTTTAAGATCAAATGAACAGAACTAGCCCGTATGCGTTTAAAAAAAAATGACTGAAAAATATGGGACACCCTAATATATAGTATTGGATTATTTGAGAATGAGATATCCCCGAACCTTAAATATAAGAAAACATATTTAGGTATAAAATCTCAAAAGTCATTCAATTGCGTTCAACGAATGACATTATGAAACTGAACTCTTTAGAATTTAAAACTTATTTTCGTCAGCAAATATCTTAGTATGCAACCACTGTGCACTAAATGCTTGGCGCTCTCAAATGAAAATAGAAACATAACTGCGGTGTTTATTGTTGTCTTGTTGCCGTTTGTTGTTGTTGTTGTTGTCAACGCTGGTAACATTTAATTTCTTCTATTATTTTATGGCCAACACACACACACACACACACACACACTCACACACATGCTGGTTTATTAAAACTTGTTTGTTTTTGTCTGTTGGTTAATAAATGATTTATGCTACACTTAACTAGAATAATTCTTTTAATGCTAATGCGCCTAGCTGTCTGCCCCCAGTTGCTCCACAGCCCCGCTAGCCTCCAGTTGGAGTTGGAGTTGGAGTTGGAGTTGGAGCTTCTCTATTGTTGTTGTCCCGCAGCAACCCCGAGCCCGACCTCGCCATCAAACTGGTTCACAACTAGTTGGGGTCATTATTGCGGTCGTTAATGCGAGCTACTGTCCATAAGCTGCAGATGGAGCTGGCGCGGGACTGGAACCTGTACACTGATAAAAAAAAACTCAAAAAATCTTTGTAGTGTTAAAAACACTCGATTGCTGAGACTTTTTATCTAAAATATACGTCAAAAAACAAAAGTTTTGAAGGCAAGCAAAAAACTTGATTGTTAAATTGTTTTTTTTTTTTTCATATAAATTTTTTCTCTAAAAGTTGTCTTATTTAAAACAAAATGCTCAATATCAATATTCTTAATTTTAGAAACAGGTCTAGTTTTTTTTATCAGTGTAGTACTCCGTGGGGAACTCTCGCTGCAAATGCTTAATTGTTAGTATGTCACATTGTTTTTGTTTTTTTGGCTCATTAGCATGAAAATAGTCGGACGGCTTTCGATAACAATAGTTTATGCAAATTGACAAACGGAAAAGCGAAATGATGCACAATGAATCGAATTTTCACCCAACAACAACTACAAACAACAGAAGCAATTCTGGTCCAGTGAACTTCAAAAGGCAAAATTTGAACTCACACTCACACCGTGGTCATTCCCATTTTCATTACCATTTCCCCATTTCCCTTTAACATTATCATTTCTAACTGTCAGCATCTCAGTTAATTGCTTAATTATATGTACATATGTCAACACAAATAGCTGCAACTCTTTGTTAGGCCCATTCAGAAACCAAATAAAGCCGCTTGAAATGAGTTTTCACTGCGCTTAAAGATCACAGTTTTCGGGGCCTTTATCTTTATGGTACTTTATCAAATGCATTATAATCAATCGCTTAAGTTATTCTCTTGTTTGCTTAAAAATCAAAAGTAGTTCGAACTCAAATTCACTCTCTTGCAGGCATTCAGCTTTTGTCTGCTTTCTCTCCAAAAGTTCGATAGAAATCAGCTTTTGTCTGTTGTCAGCAACAGTTAACTAGTCTATGGATATTTCGATATTTCAATAAAAAATAAAACTATTTTCAATGCGATATATCCGAAAACACACTAAGCACTTCAGCATGTACTGATCCTAGTCGTATTTTCAGATCCAGTTCCAGATCTTTTTCAAAAGAAAGTTATGTAAACTTAATCACAAAAGAAATACAAACGAAGAGAGTTAACAATGAATTGGAATAATCAATTCGAAAAACAATAGTAAACCAGTTGTTAAACAATTTTAAAAATATCAAACAAATTGCGGTATATTTTCTTTTAAATAATATCAACTCAGTTCTTAAAAAAAAAAACAAATTAACTTAGAGCAACAAACACAAAAACTTTTAAATAAATTACGTAATTGAAAATTAAAATAAAATAAATAAAAAAAAAACAATAATAATAATTTAATAATAATTTTCAATGCCGTGTTTGAAGCACTTGAAACCACTGTGCAGCTGAGCGTTTTGAAAAGCGTGCATCGAAATTTTCTCTAATTAATTCATTTCTACCTGTGTGGCGTATGTGTGTGTGAGTGTGTGTGAGTGTGAGTGAGTGTGCTCTGCTCTCAGTCTGTCTGTCCGTCTATCTTTAGTCTTTAGTCTCTGGTCTCTGGCGCAGTGCGTCGCTGGGCCAAAATCAGTTGGTGCAATACGGGCCTAGAATGAGCTGCTTAGCTCCATAAGCCGCAGGGATTCCCATTTATTTATTTATTTACATTTTTTTTGATGGTGTCTGCAACAAGTGGCAATTGAAATTGAAACAATAATTGAATTACAATTGAACTTAAATTTACAATCAAGTGAAACTAAAGATGTGCCCACAGGCATGAGAATGTTGTTGCCACGGGAATATCTGCTGCGGCTGCGGCTGCAGTTGCTCCTGATCTTCGTCTGCAGTTGCAACATCATCGTGCTGCCGGGGTCAATGGGGCAACCTGCGTTGCTGCGCCGCAACATCATCAAGGTGCGTGCCAGTGGATTTCTGCCCTTTGAGTCGGACCTGTTGCTGCCGCTGGGCATCTTGCGTCAGTTGCAGGCCCAAGATCGCGCCTCTCGTCTGCTGCCCCAGCAGCAGCAGCAGCAGCAACGCCGCAAGCTGCGACCCAAACCCAAGCCGAAGGTAAAGCAACAGGTGCGTCTGGAGCGTGCTCAGGCGGATGCTGGCATCCAAATGTTCAATCTCATCGATGACGATGGCGAGTTGTTGCTCAATCTGAGAGTTCACAGTGAGACGAGCAACGTTAACCACATTAGCCACGACAACAACCACTTGGATGCACTGCCTCAGGCCAGTCAATGGGAGGAGGCGTTGGCCACGCCCTGGCGTCCATCGAAATGGCGACCCACAAAGCGACCAGTCCAAGGCGGCGTCACTTCATCATCGCCACGTCCATTGCCGCTGCATCAATATCTTAGCAGCAACAGCTTGGAGCAGTCACAGTTGCAGTCGGCGTCGCAGTCGCCGTCGCAGTCGCAGTCGCCGTCGGCGTTGACGCAGCAGCGACGCATGTTTGGCGCTCGTCAAGATTGGAGAAGCTATCATTAAACAGGCCTCAAATTTCATTTAATTTATTTATTTACATTTATTGTTAACACACACACACGCACAACCCGCACTCACACACATCCAGATACAATACAGAAAAAAGAAAGAAAAAAAAAACTACCTCATTGGGCCTATTAATCAGCTCTTTGGACCTCATTAGGGCTATGCTAATGGATCCCATCAATTGGGATTGGACTGAAAATCGAAAGTGGGTGGAAACTGAAACTGAAACTGAAAAACCAGTTGCACTTTTCCATTATGCAGTGGAAAAAAACAACGATTTAATGATCATCAATAATGAACCACAAGTTTAAAAATGCATTTCAATGAGATAATTAATAATCGGAAAATGTGGGAAACGCGATTTTTTTGAACTTTAAACAACGCAATATTAAAGAAACAACTTTATTGAATACTCTCTACGAGTATTTGATGAATCAACATCTGATTTGATTAATCGACATCATATTATTAAAATGGAAGGAGAACTTGTTTTTTAAGTATCGACTCGACAGAAATAATATTAGTAAAAGATTGCTTAATAATAGGCTCAATGGACATGATATTCACTCAAAACTTCAGGAAAACTAAGAGTAATCATGAGATGAGTTCAAATTAGAAGAGGAATCCTTCAGAAGCTTTAATTCTTCCTCATAATTATGATACTAATATGAGATCACAGCAAATACAGAACTTATTTTATCCGTAAACATAATATAATAATCAGATATTTGCATTATTTTGCAATTGAAACCCAATAACAAACTTACACAGAAAAAAAAAGCCATTCCAAAATCAAGCATAAAATACTTCATTTAAGCTCGCATTTTGTGAGCAAGCCTGTATCGGGATTAAAATGGGAAAATACACATTTGCTGAGCGCGAGAGGAAAATTCTCTCTCAGCCTCTCTCATTTCAACCGGTCCGGTGGCTCAGTGGTTAGAGTCGCCGACCTGTCACATAATTAGAACTTCCAGTTTGAAAAAACCTGGGTTCGATTTCCCCCGTCAATTAAAAATAAAAAAAAATGTAAAGAAAAAAAATTGTTAAAAAAAAAGTAAAAAAAATCTAAAAAAAAAGTTTTAAAAAAAAAAATTTTAAATGTAACGAAAAACATTTAAATTAATACAAATGTTGTAGCCTGAAATTCACTATTTCAGGATTGAATTCGGGATTGAAAAAATCAAGTATTTCATACTTAGTTTAAGAAAATCCGAGATTAACCCCACTTCTGACAACGTTTCGGATTGAATTCTGGCTAAATATCCCGGATTTTTTTTTCTGTGTACTATAACCCAGTCAATCAGACGGTTATGAACACGTAAGTATATCTCAGAAACTATAGAAGCTAGAGAAACAAAACTTCTAAAACATCCTAAGTATTTCCAGATATTTTTTTTATACATTTTGGAAGTAAAATAAATTTGGAAGATAAAGCTTAGGCTTTCTCCTATTCAATTCAACACTTAAGCCCAAATATTTGGTTGATATATTATATCTTTTGTAGAAATACCAAAACCTTAGAGTTTTGAAACTTAAAAAAAAAAAAAAAACCTCTTTACGAGGTAAAAGTCTAGTGACAAAAACATTTTCATGCCCCAAAATTTCTGATATCCAATTTTGTGACGAAAAATATCAAGTTTAAAACATAAATGAATTTAAAACAAAATTTTTGACATTCGACATTTGTTTTAAAAAATCGAGGAAAAATGTTGAAAAAGTAGACGTTTACAAAAATTCGAAAACTTTAATGGGTACCTAATGGGTTAAGGAAAGTATTGTATAATTCAAAAGGAATTCAACAGACCTTTCCATTGATGCCAAACTTTACATAAAGTATGTTTAAAATTTGGCTAGTGTGAAAGGGTGTAAAAATACTTTTGGCCACCGCTGTATATTGCTAGTCGCCTTTCGCACCCTTCGTGCTGCTTTCGTCACTAGTGCGGACTGCCGTCCGCATTGATGAAGTAAACTTCGTTCCAGAATAAAAATAAATGTCGAGTTAATTTTTTGGTTAAATTTTTATAATTTTCAACAGAAAAAAAATAGTGTTCAGCTTAAAATGCTAATTATGGAAATTATGAAAAAAAAAGGTGTAATTATTCTAAAACTATTTAACAAGGGGGGGTGGGGTGACAGTTATGACACAGTTCATCACAGGGATACTGAGGGCAGTCGGGGGGATTACTTCCAGGCGCCAGAGGGGGGCAGGTAGCCGGGCTGAGGAGCTGCCACGATTGGGGGCAGATACTCGTTGTGCACTGGAGCTGGAGCTGGAGCCTCCTCGTGGATGACCTTGACGGTCTTCACCTCCTGGTGGCCACCGAAGTCGTGTCCACCGCCGTGGGAGTAGCCACCAGCATAGCCACCGCCGCCTCCAAGAGCGTGTCCCTCCTCATGGATGACCTTGACAGTCTTCACCTCTTGGTGACCTCCGAAATCGTGTCCACCGCCATGGGAGTAGCCACCGGTGTAGCCGCCGCCTCCCAGAGCGTGTCCCTCCTCGTGGATGACCTTGACGGTCTTAACCTCCTGGTGTCCATGTCCGCCGCCGTGAGAGAAGCCGCCGCCGTGGGAGAAACCACCGTGATGACCTTCCTCATGGATTACCTTGACGGTCTTGACCTCCTGGTGACCATGACCGCCGCCATGGGAGTAACCGCCAGCATAACCGCCGCCGCCTCCAAGAGCATGACCCTCCTGGTGGATGACCTTGACGGTCTTCACTTCCTGGTGTCCGTGTCCGCCGTGTCCGCCTCCGTGGGAGTATCCACCGCCATGGGAGAATCCGCCAGCATGACCTTCCTCATGGATAACCTTGATGGTCTTGACCTCCTGGTGGCCACCGAAGCTGTGTCCACCACCGCCATGGGAGTAGCCATGATGCACAGCTGGTGCCTCCTGATGGATGACCTTGATGGTCTTGACTTCCTGATGACCGCCACCTCCATGTCCGTGTCCATGTCCGCCGCCATGACCGTGATAAACCGCGGGTGCCTCCTGGTGGATGACCTTGATGGTCTTCACCTCCTGATGGCCGTGTCCGCCATGACCATGACCATGTCCATGGTCGGAGCCATAGACGGCGCCATGACCATGTCCACTGCTCTCATGGATAACCTTGACGGTGCGCACCTCAGTGTGTCCATGACCATGTCCGCCTCCTCCGCTGCCGATGCCATAGCTGTAGCCACCGCCTCCTCCGCCGCCGCCGCCTCCTCCACTGATGATGCCCGCGGAGCAGCTGGCAACAAGTGCGGCAATCAAACACACAAAGATCTGGCGAAGAAGGGAGCAGAGAACTGGTCAGTTAACGGATGCTCCAGTCGACGATAATCATGATGATGATGACTTACCCTCATTGCTGGAAGTTTCTTGCTTGGGGGGTCGAAATCTGTGGAACTTCACGAAGCTGAAGGAACGAAACAACTGATGATCAACTCCCAACAGCTGCTCGCTTTTATAAGAAAAAACCAAACCAAATGGTGTTCATGATTATGCATCTCATTGGATTCATCTCATTGGAAAATAAATAAATAAAACTATAAAAAAAAGTCGGAATCGGGTCTTTTTAGGGGGGCTTGCCCAATTCCCCGCTTTACTTTTGGCTTTCGCCTTCGTCTTCGTCTTCAAATGCCGGCTACGGTTTTTGTTTTCGTCATCGATCCGCAAAGCGCCCCGAGTTAGCCGAGTGAAGAGGGAAGGGAGAAGGGAGAAGGGAACCAAAGTGGCAGCATAAATGAGTTAAAAATTTAAATTAGGCGCGAAACCCGTTGACCAGCTTCTTCTATATGAGAGTATCTTCATATACATATGAATGTATGTATATATGTTACCTATAGCATATTGAGGTCGTTTAAGAGCCAGAGTCAAGCTGGTAAACCGGGTGGATTAATCAGAGCTACGAGTTACATAGGTCATGTCAGTGCCTGACCTCGACCATTTGATCTTCTTTGCTTTCTACTTAATTGTTACTATGACCCAATTTCCCATGCGTCTAGCCCAGCTCTGTAAGCTCATCAATTACTTAAGATGAATATATTATATTATAAATTTTAGATTAAATAGAAAAAGATTTCGATTTAAGAAAACTTTCAGCTGCAATAAATTCTATTAAACAAAGCTTAGGATTATAAATAGCTTAAAGCAACAATTTAATTTGCTTACATAAGCTTAATATTTGAAAAGAAAACTGTAGTTAAATAAATTAAATAATAAATTAGACAAAGCCTTTGTCTGCAATTTGCTATAATTTCAGAAGTATTAGATTAAAACGAGCTATTTGCTTAAGATTAATATTCAAGAGAGCTTTATTCAACAATTACTTTCATGCTGAAAGCTTTCAAGTACATTAGCATAAAAAAAAAGTCGCTTGAAATGTGCCAAAAATGTATTTTAATTTAAAACGGCAAAAGATAAAGTGGAATGTTAATGTAAAGAAATGTGAGAAAAATAAAGAAAAAAATCCATTTGTAACATTTTTTATTTTCTTTTTCAACTTTATTGTTATATTTATTTATTTTATCTTTTTGAATGGATTTGTTGTTGTTGCGGTTTATGGTGTCAGTTTTTAAGCCAAAAGTCAAATTGGATTGACCAACGTGATTTTCGTTTGTCTTTCTTTCGATTGTGTAAAAGTTGTTTGCGAATTTTAAAGTAGGCATTCAAAATGAAACCGAATGCTTTTCATTATGCATTCGATTAACAAAGCGGCAATTGTAATTAAAATTTATACACTCATTTAAATAACACAACAATATCTAAATGCGTTTTCATTGGGGCAATCAATCAGCAAATAAAGACGTCGATATTCATTGATCATTTAATATGTTGTTAGTAAATATACACACATGTACATACATACATACGTATGTAAACTTCTCTAAACACATGTTTTTTTTTTTCAGGAGAAATATTTATATGGTATTTAACAAACCATTCCTGATTTTCATGCTGACGTTTGTTGATATTTTTATATTAGAAATTATGTAATTATCTCATGCTGAAGTGTGTAAAAAATGTTATGTATGGGAAATTTCCTTAATTTTGTCATCCTAATCCTTGAATAAATGATAGATAAAGAAAATTTGGGTTTTGGTTGGATAATAAATATTAATTGAAGTAGCAGTAAAACTACAAGAAGTAGGAATGGTAGTAAGTAGTAATTGAAATAGTAATAGTAGTAGAAATAGTATTAGAAATAGTAGTAGTAATAGTAGAAATAGTTGTAGCTGCGGTAGCAAGAGTAATAGTAGTAATTATAATTATAATTATAATGGGGTCATCTTAAATATTAAAGTTTGAACTTTCAGTTTCAGTACTTGTTACTGAACTTTTCAAAGGATTTGAATGAATTCCTTTGAATCATGTATTTAAATCCGACAACGAGCTAGTCCTTGAAATATCAAAGTTACTTGCGACTTTTGTAATTTTGGCCCCAATTTTCCATGCCTACCCCTCTACAACTTTGTGATAATTTGTTTAAGATTCCTGAATGCCAATTGTCTCGTTTTTAACACCAACAACAACAATAAAACATTTGTTATTTATTTTATTGCTTAGCTATTTATTTATTAATATTTAGTCTGTTTTAAATATAAAACAATTAATTTACAGCTGTGTAAAGTGAGTAAAATATTGCAGTTGATATATAGACAATTTGTCCTTTAAACTACGCGTTTTTTATACGGATAATAGAAGATTCTCAATTTCAGAATCTATCTCAGATGTTCTTCCAGAGATGGACCGTCTTGAAAAAAGGCCAAGAACTAGAATGAGTCGTAGACTTGGCTGTAAAATGTATAATATTGAGAGAAATTTGTATCCAGCTTCCATTAGATTTGAAATTTAAGAATTTAAGAATTCGCACTTCAACTAGAGTCTTAGCAAGGAATAAGCTTACTTTCAATAGATTTCACAATTCCGTGCAACTTTCTTGAGCTATTTCGAAATTGTTTTCATTAAAACTCTCGTCGAGCAGCTCACATAACATGAGATAAGATATTCCATGTATATAATCCCTCTAAATCATAAAATTCCATAAGGCTTTCACTTTTTCACTGAAATAGAACGAGACAGATCGATGGCAAGACAAAGATAGCGCATGTAAGGTTTAGTTTTAGTTGTTTTTCATGTTTTATCATCATCATCATCATACTCATCATTATTATTATTATTATCAACTTATCAAATCGTTCGCATCAACTTGTTTTAATTACATTTCTATGAATATTCCTTGATTGTTAACAAACAAATTACAAAAAAAATTAAATAAAAAAAAGATGATAATATAAAATAAAAATAATAATAAAAATGAAGAATACCTCGTATATCAGTATATCAGCGTATTACTTATACAAATATAATAATAATAATAATAATAATATTAACAACATTAAAGTAATGCGATATTAAATGTAGGGATAATGTTAATAGTTATAAAGTATAAAAAAAATATATATTATATATGTATATAGTATGTATATGTATCTGTATATGTATATGTTTAGCAATTACTCTTTTCTATGTATAGGATGTAATCAAAATATAACCATCGATCGATGGATTAAACGATCTCGAAACGGTAATAAATATTAATGCTGATGACAAATTTGTTGCATTGAAAATACTCGCGCTAGTTTTGATGTGTGTGGATGTGTGTGTGTGTAGTGAGTGTGTGTAAGCTTAAGAGTATATAAGTAAAATAGGTATTAGATTTAGGCGCAATTGCGCTTCTGTTGTTGCTGTTGTTGCTGTTGTGGTTGCTGTTGCGTAGGCAGTTCCATATGACCGCCTACAAGGCGGCAATCACGCGATCGCACAACTGTTGCGACTGTTGCTCGTGGGCGTCTTGCAGCGATTCCGGCTCTTTGAGTTCTGTGTTAACGAATTGTAGCACTGTGACGTTGTCAACGCATATGACTTGAGTGTCGATTTAACGGAGGGCGGCAGGTGCAACGAATCAATGGCATAAACGCTCGTCCGACGCACAATTGTTCGACAGCAGAGCTCCTGCAGTGACAGCACTACAATGAAAACAACATACATTTATAAATAAATTCAAATATTAATCATAAATTGTTATCATCACAAAAAGAGTTGAATCATACCCTTATTGCTGCGCCAAATGTGCTCCATGCCGTTGCGATGCAATGCCATGCGGGCCAATTCGCAGAAAGATTCGCGTATGTTGAAATCGCAGAGTGGCGATATCTCAAAGCAGGACATATTGTTGCGTGAGGCGTAGGTTTCGGCCTGTTTGGCAGCCACCTGACGCTTGTAGGCCAAGTGCAAGCGATTGCCAACCAACACTTTGGGTATGCCAGGTGCATGCTATACATATATCAGAGTGTAGACACAATTTAAGTATTTATATCAGGTAATACAATTTAAAAATATCAAAATTAGAATGAAATAAAGGAGCATAAATTGGGAAGTTCCAGTCAGAAAACCTTAATTGTTTATTTTTTAAATATTTTTGACTTCTGTCAACATGTATTTAATATTGATTTTTATCAATTATTTCTATTAAAATTTTGGTACTCATATTATTATGTTTTTTAAAACAAAAAAAAACAAAATAAAGGAAATAAAGCAGGAAGTTTGAGTGAAAATTATTGTAAATATTTGTAGTTTCTGCAAACATGCTTTTATATTAATTTTTCAAATTATTTCCTTTCAAATTTGTATAGGAAATCAGTGGATTATTTAGACTCACCTCCTCGACCTCCTTCAGCCAGCGATCGATGCCATCGAAGCTCCATTTGTTTGTTATATCGTACACTAAGATAATACCCTGAGCACCTCTCGAATACGAACGGATTATGGTGCAGAAACGCCCCTGGCCGGATGTGTCCCATATCTGTAGCTTGACTCGCTTACCCTCCAGCAGTATCGTTGTTGTTTTATACGCTACCGTTTGCAATATGTGAGATGTGCAGTCTGTATATATTAGTTGCATTATCTGACAGTCAGATATATCGTATATATGTACATCTGTACATATAGTTTAAATACTCACCATTGCCACTGCAGAAGGGGCTTTCTGTGGATGGATCCTCCAGATTGGAGAGTATTTCGTGTTTACCCACATCGCTGTCCCCAACCAGTAGAACCTTTAATAAATAGTCGTAGTCTTTTGTCATGGTTCTCATGTAGCTTTCGCTGTTTGCTGCTGTTCAACCTGCAATAATATCAACAAGAACAACAACAAGACAACATTAATAACTAAAAAAAAAATAAAATAAAATAAAAAGCAGGTTAGTTACAATTTTAACGAGCCCAAGAATGCGAGCCCAAGTTATTTTCTTGCTGCTTGTTGCTTTTTCTTGGGCCGGGCTAACCGGTATACACAGTTACTTAAGTAATTGTTTTGACCAAGTACAAAAAACACAAATTTGTATTTGTTTTTAATTTTTTTAAATTAGTCAGTTTATTTATGCTTTTATTTCAAATTTAAAGGCTAAAGGAAAATGAGGCATGTGAAAAACATTAAATATGTGATCTTAATATTTATTTATTTTTTCAATCCAAGATATTTGCTAATATTGGTGCTATATTTTAAAAAATTAGATTAATTGCATTACCTAAAATTACACAATTATTTAATTTCATTTAAATTTTATTAATTTGGTTTAAAAGTTGTATGTGTAGTTTAAACAGAGTAAATAAATGTATAGTAAATTTATTTAAAAATTTATTTAATTTGTCAAAACAGTTACCTGACTAACTGTATGTATGTGTGTGAAAAGAAGTGGGATGGGAGGAAGGGAGCGGAGCGGAGCAGCTGCGCCAGATAAGCGCAACACAAACAACAACACACAAAACGGCACACAAACTAAACTGCAAGGTGCCAAAGTCGAACCGGCAATTTTCGTAATGTGGGCAGAAAACATTTATCTAGTGACTCATACATACAACACACACACACACATATGTAAGTACATGCCACAGTTGTGCATACATATGCAAAAACTGGGCGTGAATATGCCAAAAATTAAAACAATATATACATATGTTTATGTACATATAACCAGCAAGAACAAATACGAAGTATAAAAATTTGACAATTTCTACATTTTGCCGGTTTGCACCACCCCACTGTGGTTGGTGCATTAGGGTGGCCATAGTGCGTTTATTCACCCGCACGAATTATATTAGTTTGAGCACCTTCTTATACTACATGGCTGGTCAGTCATTTGGGTGTGTTTTGTTTTGCACCGCATACGAGGCGACAACAACAATGACAACAAGGGCAACACACACACACACAAACCACATAAAAAACAATGAGCAAATTATACAAACAGTGATGCTGACACTCACACACAGCAATATTAACTTGACGTATTATACGACAACAGCGGCTATATATTGTTTACGCGCAACAGTTGCATTTTAACAATTTGTAAATTCGCAAAAAAAACTGATTGTGTTGAAATTGCAGCACAAACGACACAAAATTTATTTTACGCATATGCACATGCGAACAGAGTTGCAACCATATTCAAGTTATCGGATAACTTTCGCTATCGACGTGCATAGCAAGCTATCGATATTTGTGCACTAATTGCACAGAATTTTTAAACAACACTAAATCGCTGCTATTTTTGTGACAATAACAAAAAATAACTATGATTAATTATATCCAAATACACGAAAACGGAGGAAATAGCAGCAATACAGAAACAGCGAGAAGAAAACTTGAACACTTGAACCGTTGCAGACTTGTAGCCGCATTCGCCTTGTTTATTTGTCTCATATTACTACCTCTTTGTTTATTCACGATTAATCAGAATCTGCTGCTAAAACAACAACAACAACAAAGGGAACAAAAACAAAAATTGGTTTGCTACTTTACGACATCGGATCGCAATGCACTGAGTCTGCTAGATGTGCCCGGAGATTTATGCACACACATCAACATTGGCACTGCCGATTTGTACAATTCGACGCTGTTGTTGTCGCCGCGTCTGGAGCAGGTGCTTCAAAATGAAACGGGCGAATTTCGCGCCAATTATCCGCAGGTGAAGCTGCTGCTCTGGATTGGAGGAGCGGACAGTGGCCATCAGTTTGCCGACATGGTTGTGAATCATGCGCGTCGCAAACAATTTCTGCGCTCACTTAAAACTATCCTACACAAGTATCCCAGCTTGGATGGCATCGATCTGGATTGGGAATTCCCGAGTGCTTATGATAAGGAGCGTTTGCATTTCTCGCAGCTGCTGCACGAGATTCGGCTGGAATGGGCGCGCGAGAAACGTGCGGATAACCTTCTGACCCTGGCAGTTGCTGCTCCCGAGGGCATCGCTTTCTTTGCCTACGACATACGCGAGATCAATCTGTATGTGGACTACGTCAATTTGATGACCTACGACTTTCATTTCTATCGCGAGGACACGCCCTTCACCGGCCTCAATGCGCCGCTCTTCGCCCGCGCCCAGGAGCAGTCCATCATGGGCACCTTCAACATCAACTACACCGCCCACTGGTGGCTCAAGAATGGACTGGAGCCCCATCGATTGGTCATTGGTCTGCCCACCTATGGACACTCCTTTACGTAAGTGGGACAATAGACCCTGTAGTTAACCTTTTGTCAAGTGAGAACCCTAAGGAATTAGTAGGAATGGCTACAGTTCCGTGAATCCGCCTTTTATTTGTTTGACAAACTTAATTTGTTAATTGTATGGTTATTTGAATATAAATTCTATTTCTTACCGACAGCCTGGTTAGTCCTTTCAATACACGCATCGGAGCACCTGCCTCAGGATCCGGAAAATGTGGCCAACTGGGCTTCACCACGCTCTCGGAGACTTGTGCCTGCGCCAATGAATATCTAGCGCCGATCTACACCTATGACAACGAAACGTGCTCACCCTATTTGAGTGCACTCGGGGAATGGATCTCGTACGAGAGCAAGTCGAGCATTGCCTGCAAGGTCAACCATGTGAAATCAATGGATGTGGGTGGACTGATGATCTTCTCACTCAACACGGATGATGTGAAGAACACTTGTGGCTACTTGCCACACAGTGGCAAGCCCGTGTTTCCACTGACCCAAGCAGCCAAGGGCATCCTCAGGGGTCACTAGGGAAATGGAAATGGAGCAGGGAATGGGACCAAATATTTGAAATGAGAAATGCCTCCGTCTTGTATTACTGATAAGCTTAGTTGGTTATGTTTAGTTAGTTGTAGTTAGACAAATGAAAATGGGCTGTATTAAACTATATAAGATTTATTTATAAATAATATCGTGTATTATGTTATGTTGACTACATCCATTGTTTTGACCTTGTACCTTATACAATATCAATATCAATTATATATATATGGTTGTTGCTTATATATTTTCTTTTCATTTCTTTCATTTAATTTTTGTTTGTTTTAATTTATAAGTATAAATAAAATTATCACAATCGATCAATATTCATAATATAACTAGAAATTTCAACACGCAAATAATATGTATTTACTTGTATGTTAGTTAAATGACGATTATACATAGATAATTCATTTGGTTGCGGGAAACAGATGAAACGACAAGGAAAAGGATGGCAATGTGATCTTCATCTTCGTCATAAACAACACGAGAATAAGCAAAGGAATGGAAGGAAAACAACATTAAGCACAATCTGCATTCAGCTGGAGGATTAGGAGGACGAGGGGGAATTTTGAGCCGACTTGTTGGCCGGCTGTTAGGTACGTCTCAGGCATGGCAGCGACGGCAATCATATGTGCTTCGGTGTCCGCTGCAGATTTGGAGGTGGCGCCGCCAGCAGCTCATCGATCTGCAGCTTATACGCCTGCTTCAGCTCGACCAGATCGAGTTCCAGCTCCTCAGTGCGTTCCACTTTCTCGCCGTACATTTGCAGCAACGCATCGTAGCGATGCTGCAGATCCTCGTAGCATTTCTCCATGGCCTCGTACGCTTGCACTTTCTCCTTCAACTGCGTGAGAGAATGATCGAGAGTTGTTGATCAGAGACGATGAAAGTCCAAACAGTGAATCAATAGTTTGTAGTTCAATCCACTTGCTTACCGTCTCCAGTTCCATGGTTAAATTAGATATCTCGCCATCGAGGACGCCGCGTTCCGCCTGCAGACGCGACAGCTCCCACTGCAGATGCGTCAGCTCGCCATCCCGTTGCTTGAGCAGCGCCTGCAGATGCTCCAGCGTTGTGGTATTCCCAGCCAAGAAGCTCAGATGCACGCCCTGAATAATGCCCGACTGCTGACGTCCACTATTGGACGCACATTCCATATCATCCTGCATGAACTCAGAGCTTAGCAATGATTTGGCAATTAATCAATTTAATTTTCGCTTACGCCTTGCCAGTCAATGATGCCGCCCAGTGCATCCTCCGCGGAGCCGCTGTCGTCGACCAGACTCAGCGGTGGCGACGCATGCAACGTCTTGTGGCAGCGACTCTCCGACAGCTCGCTGCTGGCCTTGACCGCCTCCACGGTTAGTTCGCTGCTGCGCTGAAACGAGCGCTGCTTGCGCAGATCCGTTTCCAGCTGATGGCACTGCTCCGTCAGGGCATCCACTTTGTCCTGGCGCTGCCTCAGCTGCTCCTGCAGCGTGCCAAGTTGGCTGTGTCAGGATAAACATAAGAATTATAACAAGATAACTTTAGTCTTTGATCTTAGATCTTAGATCCAAACTCTAAATACTATAAATCACTCAAAGGCTTACAGCAGCGGTGGGCATGCAATGGCTCCGGGAGCCAACGCCTGCTCCCCAATTAAAATTTCGTGCTCACCGCTGGTTTGCAGAAGTGACAGTGAAGTAGTCAATGCTCCCTCCAAATGGGTGGAGTCATAGGATAAGCTTTAGTTAATAAATAATAGCCTACTCGAAAAAAGTGACAAGTGAGAATGTTTTGTTACTGCACACCTCTTGAAATCGTTCTCCTTGAGACTGGCATCCAGCTCCTGCTGTCGCAACGTGATCTTGGCGCTCTCCGATTGCACGAGCGCATTCGATAGCTTCTCCTCGAGGAGATCGCAGCGGGTGCGCAGCAGTTCCTGTTTCTCGCTCTGCACCGATTCGAGCTGTTGCAGCGAACGCAATTGTGACTGGGAATCCTCAAGCTTCTGCAGCAGCTGCTGTTCATCCTTGCTCCAGCTGGCGCTGCGCTGATTCAACGTCTTTTGCAGCGATTCAATTTGCCGGATCAGCGGGGTTGTCGACACACTCAGCTCCTGGGTGCTGCACTCGGCACGGGATTCGGCCGCCTCGAGGCGACGCAAGAGTTCGCGATTCTCCTCGCGCAGCTGCTGCTCCCGCTTGGCCATGTTGTGCTCGGTTATGCGCAGCTTTTCCCGCATATCACTCAACTGCTGCACATACTCCTGATTCTCGGCCTGGATTTGATGCTGCTCGTGCCGCTGACGCTGCTGCAGATCACCTTTGATGCCATCAAAGCTCGTTTGTAATGCCGCCAACTTGGACTGCAAATCCTCGTTGCGACTGCGAAGTTCCGCGTTCTCCTCGTCGACGCGTCGCTTCTCGTTGGTCATGCGATTGACGGCCTCGATTTGTGTCCGCTCCATTTCCTCTTTGGCGGCGAGGGACTTCTTCAGCCGCTCCGATTCGCTGGAGAGCAGCGAGATTTGCTCCCCATTCTTCTTGAGGAGCGTATCCGACGTCTTCTCTTTGGCGCGCAGCTTCTTGATGATGTTCGACTGCTGCAGTATCTCCTTGGAGAGTTTCTCCCCCTCGGATTGCAGGGCTGTGATCATTTCATTGCATTCGGTCAGCTCATCCTTGGGTATCTTATTGAGCAGCTCGTCCTTAAGGCATTTAATTTGGATGCGCAACGCATCACGTTCCCGTATGCTGCCTTGAAACTTCTTCTCCAGCGCCGACAGACGCTGCACCGCCTCATTGGCCTCCGAGCTGTTGGCGCTGTTCTTGGCCGCCTCGACGTGGGCACAAAGCTGTTGATTCCGCTCGAGAAGCTCGGCATTCTGTCGCTCCGATTGCAGCAATCGCTGCTCACGCGCCTCAATCACCTGATTGAGTTCGCTAATGCGATTCACCAGCTTGTCCAGCTCCGATTGCGAGTCCTCCGACAGCAGCGAGATCTCCGATGGCTCCCGATGATGTCCCTTGCTTTTGGTGCCATGCAAGCCATGTTGATTGCCCTTCATCGCACCGCACAGCTCCTTAAACTTTTGCGGACTTGTGCGCGTCGTGGTACTGTTCGTGCTGGAATCTCCATTCGGATTCGAGATGATTTCAATGTCCGACGACGTCGACGAGTAGCTCTGATCAACC
Source organism: Drosophila suboccidentalis (assembly GCA_037043435.1). Taxonomy (NCBI): domain Eukaryota; kingdom Metazoa; phylum Arthropoda; class Insecta; order Diptera; family Drosophilidae; genus Drosophila; species Drosophila suboccidentalis. Next base: position 475,127 of record JBAMBK010000663.1, on the reverse strand, counting down.
ATCTCCGCTTTACTGCCATGCTGACACGCCTCCGATCCGCCAGGACTTCCAGCTTCAGATTTGTGACTCTTGTGGCTCAACTGGAGCTGAATGTCCTCAAAGCTTTGCGTTGAATCCGAATCGGCACCAGCATTCGACACATTCGCAGCGGCTTGTGTATCGCTGAATACCAAAGCCTTCATGGTTTTGGTTGAATCTACAAAAGTAAGAAGAATCCCGAATTAGTTGTTTCGAATTCTCGACTCAAAAATACTCTTGACTCCATTGAAATACAGTTTAATTTGCATAGTTGCACAAATACTTAATTTTACATTCAAGACTCAAACATTAAAACATTAAAAACATTACTATTGTAATATTATTATAATATAATCGATAACTTCTTATGGATCGAAATGTTTAAATAATTAAATAGAAATTGAGAAATCGACGAAATCTAGTTATTCTAATTCCTAAAGTCTCTGAGACTTATGGCTACATCTTCTTGAGTCTTGATGCTGAACTTGAATAGGTGAATATACTTAAAAAAACAGTGCCACGCCTACTTCTGCCTGTTACAATTAAGAAGTATAAGCACTTGCCATTTAAGTGAAGAGAATGATCATCCTGATCCAAATGAAGCGCATGTCCATCATCATCATCATCATCTGCATCGGCATCATCATCATCGTTATCCGCATTATCGGACGTTTCATTGCTGGCTATGATGACGATGCTATCAGGTAGCGACGGTTCCGTATCCGGTGACATTTCCATTTCCAATTCACTGGCTGTTGTGGGTGCTGTTATTAACTCCAGCGATGATTCCGAATTGCGCATACAGCTGGCGGCACTTTGAGATGTTGGCGTTGTGGGTGACGGTGAGGAAAGCAGATCAACGGAATCCGATGTGGCTGACTGTCGTTTCGCATATAGGTTAGCCGTTGCCGCTGACGTTGAGGCATCACTCGCTCGGGGCGGAATGGTGACCATCTCGTTGGCATGTGGATTATCATAGAAGGTGGCTTCCTCTATGGCTGACGTTGCCATCGCTGCTGCCGCTGGCGTTGTCGTTGGCGTTGTCGCTGTCGTTTTGCCACCAGGCAGCGTTGGTGCTGCGCTGTTGCTCGCAGTGGCAGAGGAGCCGCCGCTGCCATCGTTTTCGGTCGTTGTCTTGTTGTCATCATCCTGAATATCGAGCGCCTCAATTAGAACAGTTCTGGCCTTTTCGAACCAACTCATGCCTCTTGCTTGTGCTCGGATGTGCTTCGTAAGCTACACGTTGTCACTGCTACTCATTAATTTATATGCTCTTTGCAAATAAATTGCGCTTTTACAAACACAAACACATCATTAAAGTTATCTTTTTTTTTGTAGCTTGTTGGCAGCATCTACGGATATTGTATCGATATCACGATATTTGGATATCGGTCTCGATATTACTCGTCACTCTTCCGACAAATTGTGTGTGTGTACTAAAGGCTAATTAAAATTTAATGATACTTGAATTAAATAATATTCTATAAAAAGTAATTTTGCAAACCGAATTTTTTTAATGTCAACAAATATCACCATCGATACGATATCATTGCATGCATTTATCGATATCAGCAGCATATGAGAGTGTATTGGCATTTTGCAACACCAGTTATTCAATGTGTGGTGGTCGGCCAATAAATTGTGGTGGTCAAAAAGCAAAGCAAAGAGTACACATAAAACGAAAACGGAGATGTTAAAAATAAAGTAGAGAAAACGGAAACAGTGATTTAAATTACGAGTGGTAATCAAGCGGATTAAGCATAGTTATAGTCAACCACACCTATTTTGGCTTACGAAATAACAAGAGCAACAACAATAATAAACTACGCACCGACAACGACAGCGACACCAACACCAAGAAGAACCCAACACCGATACCGACACTGACACTGACACCGACGGCCGACGTACGATTAACGCCCTCCCTACGCGCTCCGCACACTTTTGGCACCCGCACACACACATACACAATACATATAATCATCATAATCAACATCATCATCATCATTATCATCAACAGTAGCAGCAGCAGCAGAAGCACACAGGCAAAGGCACACAAACACTATCAGACTTATCATCTATACACCGCCGCATTTATCAACGCCGCCCGTCGCTGTCGCCGTCTCCGCTGCTGACCCGACCCCGAACCCGACGCTCCTCCTTCCCACCCTCTGATTCGTAACATCAACTTTGTTTGCTATTGTTGTCTGCTGCTGCTGCCTGTCATTTGTTTTGTTTCCTTAAATGTGAACGCACACACACACACACACAGACACTCTTATACGAACTCAACACACACACACAAACACGCACTCACCACGAGCAACATACGAAGGAGCGAACAAAGAACAACTCTAACAAGAAAAAAGATTCTAATAAGAAGAAATAGACAACAAGCCAACCAGAGAGACGAAGAGACTCGATTGAGCAAGAAGTGCAATTGGAAATTAAAAGATTACGAGCAAGAGAGTGTGTGTGTGAGAGAGAGAGAGAGCGAACGCGAGTGAAAAAGTGCAAGCATTCAAAAAAAAATATATATTAAAGATCAGTGATCAGGGACGTGCTGGTGCTGGGCAGGGGTAGGGCAGGGGTCAGAGGGAAGAGGGCAGAGGCCGTGTGAGAAAGCGATTCAAACTCTATGGGTCAAAAGGCAAGCACACCAGCGACAAGCGGCCAGCAGAGCCCACGCTCCAGAACATTCTCCAGCAGCTCAACGGGCGCCACAGCAACGCAGGACACATCGCCAGGTAATTCAGCGGTTGGTAACCGCTCTGGCGATGCCGGTCAAGGATTCAATTTGCTGCGGACATTGCCGGGTCTACAGGTCTATCATCATCACCATCATCATCAAAATCAGCAGAACTCCACGTCCATAGATAGACAGCGGGCGCGCAGTCTTAGCTCTGTTCCAGACATCCAACAACAGCAGCAGCAGCAACAACAACAACAACAGCAGCAGCAACAACAACAACAGGGATCGACAACGTATCCACACACACATCCCGCCGTCTCAGTCTCAGTGTCAGCGAATTCAAATAGCAATAGTTTCCAGGCAGCTGCTGCCGCTGGCAACAACAACAGCTCATCGGCGGCCGCACAAAACTACATGCAACAGCGACGTGCTCTTGGCGATTCCATACGCGTAAGTTAATCTCCTAGAGGTGGTTCCTTTTACACTGGGTAATCGGGTAATCGGTAGAATTCCCCGGTTCCGAAGCTGCCACTGGAATGGAATTCTGTATAATCCGGCAGCAGATTGAGATTATGCCGAATATATTGCAAAATGGAATTCTTGTGACAAATTCCTCCCCCACGGGATCATCATAGATCTACCGTGTTTCTTGTACTTTTAATATTTTACATTTATCTGATTGAGTTTCCCCAAACTTTGCCACAAATGTTGGATCAATTATACATATTTTAGGGACATAACTTTTAGCTTTTTTTTCAGTCTACAACCTAAATGAATTTACTTTATGCCGACTGCTCCAAGTCGTGCTCAGATACTCAGGGTCTGTGGGGATGTAATCCCTACCTCATGACCGTTTCCTAACGAAAGCTGCACAGATTTCGTACACCGCACCGTAGTATTTCCATACTGCATTAGTCACTATGGATATGCATAGTTTATCTTCAGTTGTTAGTATAATTTCATTCAATCAAACTTTTGATTTTCTTTTATTTTTACCGCTTTGTGTATTATTTTTTAGCACACTATATTATATATTAAATAAAAAAGATATATAGGAGTTGATATATAGTCTAGTGACGAAGCAATTTTGTAAGGAATATTCCAAATTGAATAATACATTTATTGCTTTATATACAGCTTAATTATAAGTATAAATGAACTGTATTAATTTGGTATTTGATTTGGCTTTTGCAGGACATGTCAATGACTGGCGCCAACATCGTGGAGAGCATCGCACTTGCCGCGTCGGCCACGTCGGCGAATGGCATTGGTCGTGTTTATACAGCGACATCGCTTCCATCGCACATTTGGTCCTTCAATGGTATAGTTGCCAAGCACACACCAATCTACATATATATATATATGTATATGTATAAAAAATTTTGCACTTTATATATATGTACACAGGTATCAAGTGTCCCGTATGCAATAAGTTCGTGTTGCCAGACGATATTGAATGCCATTTAGTTATGTGCCTAACAAAACCCCGACTCTCATATAACGGTATGCATCAACAAACAATTAAAGCAAAACAACAATTATAAATTGTTTATTTAAATAACTCGAATTAATACGCTTGTTATATATTTTGCAGAGGACACCTTGCTGGACGCCAAAGGTGAGTGCGTCATTTGCCTTGAAGACTTGAGTCCAGGTGATACAATTGCTCGATTGCCATGTCTATGTATCTACCACAAAGGGTGAGTCCTTTTATCTCCATTTCATAATGACTTGTAAATCTAATTGATATTCTTCTTTGTTGCAGCTGCATTGATCGTTGGTTTGAGGTGAATCGCTCTTGTCCCGAGCATCCAGGAGATTAGTAAATATCTCATTAGGTAATGAAGAAAGCACACAATGGAAATGCATAACAATTAAGCAAAGCTTATAGATATAGATATAGATTGTATTTGAGTACTTGTTATGTTAATGTATCTGTTTGTTATGCATATGCATGCGATGGCATTTGACATACATATACATATGAATACATAGCATGTGTCTATAATAATGCATCGCATTTGTATTAAAGTGCTCGTTAAGTGCTCGTTTAAACCTCAAGTGAGCGGAGCTGTGCGTAAAGCGATCAGAATCACAACTGGACTATAGACAACTGCTATACGTTATATACAATACATCTACATATGTATATATTTGTAAAGTGAACTGATTCAATGATAGACAGCTGTGTTGACTTTATGAATGAAACTTTGAATCAATTAAAATATACTTATACTATTTTTCTCTTTTTTATAATTGCAGGCTAGCAAAGGAGAGGGGCAGTTTTTTAAACGGGTAAGAAAGAAAGATGGAGAAATGGAGCATGGAGAAGGAGAAGGAGAGGCTACCACAATCCGAGTTTGGATCGAGAAATTTGATCGTTTGACCTACCGACTGTTGATGCTATCCCAAACAAACATACACAAATCAATTGAAACAAATTAATTAATTAATTAAACAATACAAAAAACAAAAGAAAAATAAGATAAACGAAACCAACCAACCCACAAAATAACATAAAAGGAAACAAAAACAAACTTAGAAGAGTTGAAGATGATCATGATGATGATGATGAAGATGTTAGTAGTTAAACGATAATGATGATGATGTTGATGATGATGAAAAATGAATGTAAAGCGAAGCAACCAACCAACCAACAAAAGAATGTCAACCAATGTGATGTTAAATTTTATATTTTGTACTATGGATATGATGTAATGATGTAATTGTAATGTAATGTATATGTATGTATTTATTATTTTAAACAAAACTAAAGTAGGATAAACACAAAACAACAACAACTACAAAAACATGAAACATGAAACACACACACACACACACACACACACCGACACAACACAAATATACACTATAAATAATTTATGCTTAATTAAAAACAACAAAAAAGCAAAGCAACCAAAAACAATTACAAAAACAAAGGAAGAGAGCCTAATTTTAAATTAAATTCTTAAATGTTTAATTTAATTTGTAATTTTATACTTGTTTGTTTTTTTTTTTTTGTTTATACTTGTATATTTCCAAAATATTTTGCAATTTTTGTTGTGCTTATCCGCATGTTCAATGCGTCATAAATAAGTTATTTCTATTTAAATTATTTTTTATACAAGAAAAAACCTTTTAATTTGTTATACCTGTATTCTGTTTGTATTGTTAATCTGACGAAAAAAAAAGAATTATTTTCAATCCTTTTGTAATGTGAAAATTCTGGTCAAACGAATTGCGTAAGGCAATTAATTAATTGTATTTTTCAAGTTTCAATGGCCCAAAGGGAGTTCCAGTCCTAGACATTAAGGGACCCCAATAAGCCACAAAAGATAATAAAAATAAAACACAAACTGTTAAGTACGTAGCTTACGAGCTGTGCCGTAAATATACATATATATAAATAATAATGATTATGATTACGACTTAGTTTCTTATTATTATTTTGTTAATATTGATTGAATTTTCCTAAGCAGCAGCTGCTCTTGACGCAATATCGTTGACAACAGTTCGTTTTTTTTTCTTTTGTAAATGATATAAATATATATATGTAAAACTAAATATATGTATGTATACTTTAATATGATGTACATATATAAAACATATAATTGTATAACTATAATTATAGCGTTAGCGTTCCATAAAAGCTGACATTAACGTTAACTAAAAATGAAACTGAAACTGAATTCCCCGATTCCCTACCCTACACTATACACTGTACTTCATAAACAAATACTAAAACGAGCAATAGTTGAAATTATCATTTCTACTCTTAACTGTTTGTAAAATACATTGATAATACCCCCAGCAACACACACACACACACACACACACACCCTACTCTGATAAAAACAAGAATTGTTCGCGAAACCCAAAACGTTAATGTTAACTTGCAACAAATACCTAAAAGAAAATAAAAATAAATTAACAAAATAAATAGAAACGAAGTAATGAAGATAAAATGAGCATTATCTGGTAATAAGTATGTCTTGATCCTATTAAGAACATTTAAAACTTTTTACACCCTATCCAAGTGAAAGAATAAAAAAAACAAAACAAAACAAAAAATAAGATGAGATAAACATAAATGATAACGAATGATTACCAAGTAAAATGACAAGCGAAGAGAGAGAAAAGAAAACGTTAGAAAATAAACGAGTGATTATATATAAATACATTCAAGTTGAATTTGTATTTTTATTTAAACTTAAATAAGCATTTGGTTTCAAGTCCTTCCTGCTTATCTGGACAGAAATGTCTTTTCTTTTGAAAAGCCTGGATCTTGGGTCAAGTTTTAGATCTGGTAAACTTTAATGAATTGTTCTTATACTTACCAAATAGTTAAAGCATCAGACAAAGTCCCTGGATTGAAACACATTTCATATTATTTATTACTCCAAAATGAAGATCGCATTTAATCACCGCAAAAAAATAAAAACAAATTTAATAAAAAAAAAGGGCTGTAAAATTAACGTATCAAATCTTAGTCTTTGCAGTGCGTGTTTCATGAATATAACGCTTTGGATGTGGATCGATTAATTAATTATTTAGTATAATAATAAGTAGGGTTGGGTGAAATACGTGCGTATTTAGAGTTTGGCTTGGGGGGTATTAACAATTAAAAACTAAATGAAAGCAATTTTGAACTTAAAAATTAATACAAATTACATAATGAGGAGATAGAGGAGATGGTCGACTTTAGCTGATCATCAACATTACATTTTTGTATTCTATTTCGTTTTTGGAAAAGTGCAAATTACAAATGATACAAAGTTATTTTCGCTTACAATAAATGAAAAATTTGTAACGTGAAGCTGTGAAAACTGTTTCCATGGCCTGTTGAGTTGCTATATCTTAGATAAATTTCTTTTGTTTTTAACTAACATTTTCCTCATGTGCTGCAGCCCGTTCTTGTTGTTGCTGTTGTTGTTGTTGGCAGCAGGCGAATCACACTGCCACACGCCGCAATCCACTTACACACACACACACACACCCCTGCACCCACACACTGATACAAATTGTGGGCGGGCATGGGCGTGACGCATTGACATCTCTCATGTCTGAGCTCGAGAAAGCAACCGAAACGATATTGTCTTTGTGTCTTTCCATATTTTCAATTCTTATACTTTTTTTTTGCTTGCTTCAACTATACTTTGGGGCGGATTGTACGTGGGGGGCGGGAGGATTGCGGGTTGCCATCCCGCAACGAGGACTTGCCACATACATCATATATACAAATGTATATGGTATATGGTACATATGGCAATTAGTCCACGTCGATTTCCACTTTAATTAGCCCCATCATAATGATCGTTATATGCGGATTTCTATGCCCCTTTTCTTTTCTTCTTTTCTTTTCTTAGTTTTGTTGCCAATGTGCACAGTGGCACCGTCTCCGTTTCTAGACCTAGACCCACGGCGTCCAGCCTTCATAGAGTACGGCCAAATTGTCCGGATTGGTTGCCTCGCGTATCACATAGTCAACCTGCTCGGCAACGGTGCAACGTTGATTGCTATCCGGATCGCGACCCTCCAATTTCATGCGTATCTTCTTCCACACGGAGACGCCGTAAGCATTGCGCTTCTGCTCGTGCAGATTGGGAGCACCTAATGAAAGCGAAAAGTGAGATACAATTTAGATACAGATACATAGATAAAAGAGACTGCAATTCACCTTTGCTGTGAGCAAACGTTTCGTAGGGCAGCGAATCAGTGTCCGCCGAATGCTGCAGAAACTCCTCGACGCTGCGAAAGAATTCATCCACATCACGGTTGGCCACATCTTGTATCTGCTGCAGCTGCTCTTGCCAACTGGCCAGCATCTCTGGATGCAGATCTCGCCGCTCGCTGCTCAGTTCCTTGCGCATGTCCAACAGTCGCTGGAAGAAGCTCATCAAGGTGCGCTGGGAGTCGCGCACATGGCCACAGAGAAGCTGCACATCCAATGGCACCAGTTTACCCTGATCCTGCTGCTGATCCTCCTGCTCGGCGCAAAGCGAGCGCAAATAAACACGCGGCATATTGTCCTGTTGACGCTGGAAAGGAGGTTGACTTATTAGTTGAGCTTGGCACTTGGCCAGACATTTGATCCTACCTGCATGTCCTTGAGCATGCTGCAGATGAGTCTGTGATGGGTTTGCTGCTCGCACTCGAGCGTCGAGATCTCCCGCTGCACCTTGCAGGTGTAATCCTCGAGCAGTGCCTGGACATCCGCCAGCCAGCTGTGATCGATGGCACCTTCGGGATCGAGCAGCTGGACAATTGCCTGTTCCACATCGCTGATGCGAGAGTTGCTCGACTGCCATTGGGAATGGGCTTGTAGCCATTGGTCCATGTTGATGAGCATCTGTTTCTGCTGCTCCTGGCCAATCATTCCCGTCTGCTCGATGCTGCACAGGGCATGGGCGCACTTGCTCAGCTCGTTGATGAGCTCCAGCTGATCGCTGGCCAGTTGACGCTGCAGTTCCTCGTTCCTCAGCAGACTGTCGATGTGATTGCGATTCCAATTGCTGCGCTGACTCTGCAGCTGCTCCAACTTGGACTCCAGTTGTAGCTGCAGCTGCTGCATCGCCTCCGAGCTCTTGTCCAGCGTCTGCCAGTTCTCATAGATCGCTTCGCAGAGCTTCTGTCGACTGATGATGTGACCACAGGGCAACTCCGTGTCCAACAGATCCCCGTAGGCCCAATGATGAGCCGATGCAATCAGCGTTTGTGTCTCGATCTTCTGATTGAGGAACGCTATCTCGAACTGTTGCTGCTGCAGCGACGCCTCCGATTGCAATGCCGCAAAGAGTCCATCGCACAGTTGACTCACATCCTCACCGCCTCCCAGATCCTGGCAGCGTATCCCACAGCCCGTGTAGTAGGCATACGATATCAGGGACACCAGTCCAACGATGTAATCCGATTGCAGGCGTTGCACAAGTCCCTGCACCGGAATGGCCATCAGACGCACATCGTAACTCCGGCTCTCCCTCAACGTCTGCAGCACCAGCTCAAAGAAGACTCTCTCGTTCAGCTGCGTCCTGCCCATCTTCAGTATATTCAAGTCCTGTGAATAATTCTCTTCATTTAATTCCATATTCAACTATTTAAACATTTAGGAATTCGAGCGTCTTTTCAATTTTTTCATTTCAATCTGTTTATCTCTATAACAACCAAGAATCTCTCTATTCCAATTCTTTTATATTTCCCTAGATACAACTATCTTTCTGTTCTCTCTCTCTCTCTTTTCATAAAGCTTTCTTGTCAAAGCGAAAAATTGATCAAAAACTCACATCTTGTGAAATTTGCTTCCAAAATTGTATTCTAGTTATTTATTAAAGCAATATACGCTAGAAGAAGTTTAATAGTAGATTATACATTGAAATAAATTTTCTTAAAGATTGATTTCCAAAATGGACCGATTGTATTCTATCGATTATACTAAGTAAGATGTAACATAAACCATTTTAGTACATATTTTCGAGCTGTTTTCAATACATAATATAAAAAAAGAGAGACAGAAACAACATAAATATATTGTGGAACAAAATGTCGCGTGCGACAGTGATTCAAATTGAACTAAAAAAAAAAAACACTTAATATTTTAAAACTATACAAAAAACATTAAGATAAATCAATGCATTACATTTTAAAATGAAGTGCATTAAAATATTCGTTGGTTTTTTTAAATTATCTTAAATACTTACGAACAATTGCCCAAAATCAACCTTTGCACCAATTTTAGTGCTAATCAATGCCAATCAAAATAAAATAAAGTCTTGGCACAAGTTTTATTTCACTTTGAATGCGTACGAATGTCGCATTTGACATTAGAGAATTACCCATTCTTTCTGCTCTCCCCATCTCAATTTTTCTCATTCTCCTTTCTCTCTCTATCTGTCTCTTTCACCTTCTTGATCACTGATTATATTCGTTTTGATCTATCCATCTGTCTTTTCTTTTCTCTGTATGTACAAACATCTCCGTATCTATTATTTCATTTATTTCAAAACTTGTTTATCTTTCTTTAACATAACTATAATTCTATTCTTGTCTCTCTCTCTCTCTCTCTTCTCTTCTCTATATATTAATCTTTCTCTCCCTAAACTTGCAGCAACTCTATTTTCTTTTCATTGCAATCTCCTTGAATTCGTTTATTTTAAGTGCTTTTAAAAACTTTTCAAGTTTCTTAACTCGATAATTTTTTTTCGACGATTAAGCCTCAACTCGATTTATGTTTTTATCGATTTTAACATATCGATTTAAAGCTCGATGCATAACTTGGATTTACATGACTACGACTTACCATGCACTGTTGAGACTGATCAGGATCGTCGTCAATGATCAGCTTGATGATGCGCGTAATCCTCTCCAGAGCCCGGACGAGCTGATCGAACTGGGCATAGGCCGGTTGCAAGGACAACAGAAACTGCTGCTCCACAGTCTGCTGTTGATCCTGTTGCTGTCTCACAAGCTGATTGTATCGATCTCCCAGTGACTCTGGACTGAGTTGGAGCAACGACTGCAAGTGTTCCGAGTTGGGACCGAGCAGCAGCAGGCGGAAGATGCTGGCGGGCACTTCAAGCTCAAAGCAATGCTGCAGCTGGACGAGAGCAGTCAATGCTTCCTGCAGCTGCGTCAGCTGATAATTGGCCTGCTCCAGGGGCTCCACAGCCCCTTGGCACATGGAGCGAACGAGCTGAATGAACTGCAACTGTTGTTGGCCCAACTTGATGTTCTGCGCCTGCAGCGCGGACTGTTCGTAGTCGCCGAAGACACTGGTGGCTCCGTCCAGGGTGCGAACGAGGGCGGCATTCAGCTGGGATTGGCTGCAGTTGCTCTGCCCGATGGCGGCGAGAAGAGAATGCGAGGGTGAATGCGATTGGGCCACAACCTGATCGTTGGCGAAGTGTTGAGTCAACTGATGCAGCTGACAGTTGAGATCCATCCAGACGGATTCCAAGGTCTCAGCCGCACTCCGTTTGCAATCCTTATCGATGGCAGCCATGGTCTGGGAGCTGCCAGAGTCTACGGTCTGTAAATATCCAGCAAAGCTGTCGCGGAATCTCACATAGACATTGTCCCGATGACGCTGCTCCGGATAATATGACATGATGGACGCATATTGCAACATGTGCTCCACACACTGCAATCCCAGATCGCTGAGACGCCCGAACAACTCATCGATTTGACAGCGCGTGTTGTCGTAACCCTCCAGCGTCTTGGCCGGCAGATGCAGCTGGAGCACATCGAGCAAGGCCAGGTACTCGTTATGCCAACTGCTGCCCTCGAGCTTGAACTGGATCAAGCGCACATTGAACTCCGCCAGCTGCTGTTGCTGCAGGCACTTCTCGTATCGGGACAGCAGGAATTGCACCATCTCGTAGTCCACTTGCCGCAACGTCGTCTGCCTCGCCAGCGCCTCCGTGTGGCGTCTCTTGGACGCATAGCGCGGTGATGCCGTGTTGAAGCTGTGACTCGCGATCGCCGATCCCAGTGAACTGATCTCGGATATCAGCGCACTTCGCTGATTCAGATTCACCAGCTCCTGCTCGCTGGTCAGACGTTGTGCCTGAATCTGTTGCAACTTCTCAATCTCTCGCGACATATCCGACAGTTGACCCAGCATTTCTGGTCTGTGAATTGAACAAGAAAAGAAGATTGGAGAATTAGTGAGGAAAGAGATTTAAAAAAAAACACTGTTAATTACTCTTATCTGAACTAGTTATTCATGGCTTACAAGAATAAAGCGTTAAGACTCTACTCTTTATTTTTGGTAACAATTTATGTAGTTGTAATTGTAAAATGTGAAATGTAAACGCTCGGTAACATTACAATTACAGAGAAAATACGGCAATCGACTCTCTCATGTGTGAATAAGAGAAAAGCATTGTTAAGGATTAGTCTAAGTCTCAGAGAGAAATACATTTATAGACCCACAGAGAGAACTAACAGAGGGAACTATGAAATGTTAACGCTCGGTAAGAGAGAAAATTACAATTATTGCTAGCGTACTGTTAACGACTCGACTCTATTAGTCACAGAAGAAGATGGAGAAATTTAGTAACAGGAGCTCTAGCAGATTAGTGTTACCAGAGTAGAGTTTAAACTTTTAAGATTTCAACTACTGTTAATGACTCTCATCGTTGCTTTTAATATCAATAGAAGCTTGTTTAAGTACTGTTAGTGACTCTCGTCTTTATAATTTGTAACAGATAAAATATTAAGCGACTTTCCAATATGCAATAAATAACAGAAGACCCTTTGCATACTGTTATTCTTGTGAAGTGATCACATTAATTAGAAATACTCTTACATGACGCTCTTAGTGTTAATTAGCAGTTTTTTCAACACATTTTAAAAAAAAACTTATTGATTTGTATTGACTTACTTATACTTGGTCCAAAACTTCTGGCATTGCTTCAATTTGCCCACAAAGTGTCGCCTCTTGGCATCCCAATCCTGTAGTTTATTCTTGGATTTGTCCTTTTTATGGCACTTGATCTCATTGGAGGCAGAGGCGGAAGCAGAAGGCTTCGCATTAATTGACCGTCGCAATGCGTTGGCATCGTCATTAACAGTCCAATCGACCAGGGGATCATAGACGAAGGCCTCCAAGAGGGTGAGCAATGTTTCCCGCTCCTTACGCATCACCTTGAGAACATACTCACAGCCGAGACGAAAGGCGCCCTGAAAGTAATACAATCGTGCATCATATATTATGTGTGTGGGTATGTATGGGTTATAGATCATTAACAGACTCGTAAATAAATGAGGGGGAAAACTCGAATCTTGTTTATCTTTACTAGGCGTATCTAACAGATACAAATTGTACACATTGCCATTGTCACAGTCGTAAAGCGGCAGACAAACATTTTTATATAGAACAACTGCTGATTTTATATGATATCGTATAACGCTCTCAACACTGTTGTTTCAGTGTTGTCCACTACAAATGTTTTCCCTCCTTAACATGGCTTTTTTTTTTGGTTTATATGGATGAAAAATTTGATCAAATTGTAAATTAATGAAAATTTTGTAATATCTAGCGATAAATATTCGAAATATAAATTAGTACGATCTCTAGTAATAAAATGTCGATAATATCGTAAAATTGCAAAATAACTATGTATTCATACTAACTAAATTTAGCTACTTATCCGCCAAGTTTCCCGCTAAACTAAAACCTCAACACTGACGTATGTACACTCATAGATGTAGTTGATAGTATAGAGTTATGCCCAGATATATTTACGATTGCCCCTAATCGATGTTTACAAATGTTGATTGCACACTTGCACATTTTAACTTTGAAATTGTGCGTAATTTGTGGCTGTTTTTGCTGTTTGATTTTCTGTCGTGGGTTTTTGGGGGTCGTATAAATGATAGCGCATCAGTTATTACTCATACCATTGATATACATACTAGATAATATAATTTTGTGCAAGCAAATCAAGAAACATACGGAAAAAAGCTCAAAGTCATTCGAGAGTTACAAATCTAAGTACAAAACAACAAAAACGATAACAAAAAGAACTAAAAAAAAAAAACACAAATCATATCATTTGACAAATACGTGTAAGCTCCACGGCTCACAGTGGGTTAACTTTGAAGAGCTATAAATAAGTGCACCTATGGAGATAGAGATACCTGCATACGTAGCCAAAAATCCATTAGATAGTTAAGCCATGTCATGTTGTGGACATTAGAGATGGATCGTGTTTTCATGTTGATTTACATAGTTTACACCAAAAAGATTTCCACTTTGTGAGCTGACATTGGACAGTTTTATATATAGAATCTACTTTGCATATACTATCGATTTATGTTCATCTCTAATGTCCGTCACATTCAATATTTAGATTTTTTAAGCAAACAAATGCCAAAAAAAATCAATCAATCGATCAATAATTAATTTCTAATTTCTCAATCGATAGTTTAGGGAATTTTTATTTAATCCCTACTTATAAATCAGAGTACTTTACTTAATTTCCTCGTTCAAAATCATTAAATTTGATAACAAATTAGTTAGCTTAGCTTTGTTCTTTTTTTTAATTCGTTCTATCTTAAAGAGATTTTTCTTATTGCAATATCAATCGTTACTCTTAATTTCTCATAAATTTAAATTTAATAAAAACTATTTACAATTTTCAAAGAGAATTTTGCAATCGGAATTGATCGATTGAAATTATAATTGCGATGATAATCACAAAAGGAATTCAGCACGCACCCATCTCTAGGGGACATAGAGCCCCCGAGGAGCCAAAAATTGTAGAGTCGGTCGACCTAACAGTATACTCTACCCTAGTGATGTTAAAATACACAAAAAAAAAATCGACAAATCGATTTTCTCGCAAGCGATTTTTAAGCATTTGAACTCGATAATTTTTTGTAGACGATATATGGACAACTCGATTCTTGCGATTTAAAGCTCGATCCATGATATGGACTTAAGTACATGACTACACTGACCAAATCCGTGGGTTAGACGTGATCTTATAAGAGATAGTATCGACTGATTTTAGGGTATGATCTAATGTGTCGACGGCTTATCGACGGATTGCGTTTCTCACGCTGGATCTCTCGAATTGTTATCAGTTATCAGTTGGGGCACTGGATAATGATAATAATGCTGCCGAGCGAAACGTAAACAAACGACGCCCACGAACGAGTTGCAGTTTGTGTAGTTGGCAAATGGTTTGGTTGGTTTCGTAGTGGCAAAGTCCTTGCCCCATGTGGTGACCTGGCCCATCATGATGGTGCTAATTGTGCTGGTGGTCTAGACCCGCTGGCAGATTGCTAACCACTGGCGCTGTGTGCGTTTCGTAGTCGCGCTTCGAAATTCGAATTTCGATTCATTATTTGCTTCTTTTTTATTCCGCACAACGTGATTTCCAACAGCTGCTGACGTGAGTGTGTGTGCGATAGTGTGTGTGTGTGTTGTGAGTGTGGGAGATTCCCAGGTCGTCAGTGTGGGCGCAATGACCATCGAGGATTATCAAAATATTTGGCTAAAGCTAAATGCAATCAACACTACAGTTACGACTACAGTTCAATTAACCGATATCACAATTGATCCAACATTAACAACGGACGACATCTCCTCTTCATCTCCTCATCCGGAGCCGTTGGAGGAGGAGCAACACTTTGGCGCCGCTCTCCTGCTCTGGGTGATCATCAATGCCATCATCTTTGTCTTCATATTGGGCGGCAACATCCTCACAATTGTTGCGGTTCGCACCTGTCGCAATCTTCGTTCGGTTATCTCCAACTTATTTATCCTTTCGCTGGCCGTCTCCGATTTTATTGTCGGCGTCGCTTTGCCCTACCATGTGGCCTTCTACATGGGCATGGGCTACAATCTTGGACGGTTACGTGGCCTATGCCTGCTCCGGTTCTTCCTCTTCATCTACGCCTGCTGCGTCTCCATTCTGACCCTCATCTCCATTGCCGTGGATCGGTATATTGCGGTCATGTATGCCCTGCACTACAGACGGTAAGTCTAAGAGACAGAGGATAACTTCTATTTTCATTTCTCAATCTCTTGAAGATTCTTGGTTAACTGGTTTATTAAGAAAAAGAAAAGTCTCAATAAAGAAGTCAACCAAGAATCTTCCCTCCATTTTCTTCCTTCAACATTATCCCTGAGATTCAAACTTTTGTGTCATTTGTTTTCCTCTCCTTCCTTCGTCTCCAGCGATTTGTTTATCAAGATTATTCTTTGTGTATTCTTTTTCGTCATTTGACTTAGCTTTACCTTTTTTTTAACCTTTAAAGCAGTGGTGTCCAACAAATATTTTCACTCCTAACCTAACGTGTCGGTTTTTCTTCAGTTTCTTGTGCCTTTTCCAAATATTATTCTTAGTTTCTTTCTTTTATAATTGTCCCTCATGATATATAAGTTTATCGGGGGTGCCACAGAAATCGCTATCGCTTGAATTTCACTTAAATTTCATACAAATTCCAGTGAAACCGATTTCTGTGGCACCCCTGTATATCTTTACTTTCTTTCTACTCTAGCTTTGAGTAGTTTTCATTTTCCTGAATAAGGCTGTTCTTATTTAGCTTCTTCAACTAAAAATTTCTTTGACTATGTTTTCCATATGTATATTTTCCGCACCTCTTAAAGTTTTACTTTTTTTTTTATTTTTATTCCAGCCTTTCATGTCCTGATTTTAAGTTTTCAATCCGTATCTCTTTAGACTTTTACCTCTTTCTCATAACTTCTTTTGCTTTTCACTCTGATATTCGTTTTCTTTTCTTTATGATCAAGGAAAGAATATGCTGTCTTTCATAATAAATCTATTTTAATGAAACTAGTACTTCTACTTTGCTTAAGAATACGAAATGATTTCCTCCTTTTAAGTTCTCGAGGATCTCCGAGGATCTTTGTCCATGTCTTTTATTTCATTCGAAGAATAAAAAATGATTTCTTCCTTAAGGATCCTTTTTCATTTTTTTTAATTTCTTTCTTTCTGCATCCTAGTTGGCTTTATTCTTTTCTACACTAAGGCTCTTTCTCTTCCTTTCCTATATATTTGAGGATATTCTATGATATCTAACCTAAACCAACAAATGTTCTCTCATTTTATCAGTTATATGACGCGTCGTGTGGCATATTTGATCATCACTTGCAACTGGTGTGTGGGCGCCTTGGTGGCACTGATACCCATCTTCTGGAACAAGTGGTCCGAGTCACAGGGCTGTGAGTTCGACGAGGTGCTATTGCCCTGGTACGTGGCAGGGATAATAACGCCCGGATTCGTGATCATCTGGATCTGTATGCTGATCTTCTACTGGCGCATCATGCGGGAGGCATCCAAGCAGGCCCAGAGATTGCGCCAATGTGTCGTCTACAACACGCACAGCAGCCACAGCATGTTGCATCCAGACTGGAAGAGTGTCCAGATTGTGGTGTTCATCATGGGCTGCTTCACAATCTGTTGGCTGCCCTATTTCAGTGTGGCAATCGCGCAATTGTTTCGCGTCTGTCGCAGCAACTCGATGATCTACAAGTCGGCCTTCTCGCTGGCCATCGCCAACTCGGCCCTCAATCCCATCATCTACTCATGGAAGAACGCCGGCTTCCGACGCGCCTTCGCCCAGACTCTGTGCTGCAAATCCGCCAGCTGTTGTCGCGTCGATCCCGATGTCGAGCTGCATCTGCCCTCGGATAGCGTCAAGCAGCGCATCGATAGCAACAACGATAGCAGCTACAAGGCAGCCATAAAGCCCACTAAATCTATTAAATCTATACAAAATATCTCAACTCCTTGCCAAGGAATGCAATAAAATAAATAAATAATAATCATAGAACAAACAAAGGACAGAGAGTAGTTTGTCAATTCTCTGGAGTAAATTCAATTAATTTCAGCATACAGAACATTTTAAATCTTAACCCATTAAGGATTATCGATAGAGATGCGGAGGAATCATTAGGGAAATATTATATTGGACTGGATCCTTCCTTACCACATTGCAAGTTGCCTTGTTCCAGCTTTCATAACTTTGCCAAAACTGATCCGATTTCCTTGCGGAATGTCATTTCAATCATGGTTTGATTTCTAAATTAAAATTGAATTCATTTCTCAAAAACGTTTTTTTGTCTCAGGATATCGATTTTTAAGCAGGGACCGCAAATAACAGTTATGAGAAACTGGATAAACTTTTATTTTCAATTTTTATTTAAAAATAATGGAATAAAAGTTATTTTTTAATTTTTATTATATTAAACAAACATTTTAATAAAACATTTAAAATAAAAATTATTTTTCAATTTTTATTTTAGCAATTGAGAATAAAAGTAATTTTTAAATTTTTATTATAAAAATTGAAAATACAAATTGAACGCAAATTTCTTTTGAGCCGGAAGGTGTATTTCATTCACAAGGGGGTGGTGAGGGGTTGGTTTGGTTGTGCCTTTGTATATACATGTCACTTTTGGAATACGCCTTCCAATTCAAAAAACATTTACGGTCAATTTTTATTTTTCAACTTTTATAATACAAATTTAAGGATAATTTGTATTTTCAATTTTTATAATAAAAATTGAAAAATAACTTTTATTTTCAATTGCTAAAATAAAAGTTGAAAATAAGAGTTAAATTAAAATTTTGTAAATAAAAATTTAAATTTAACTTTTTTTGTTTAGATCGAAAAAGAAGAGTTTTCTTTTAATTTTTTTGATAAAAATCAACAAATAACTTTTATGTGACTTTTTATATTTTAAAAATTATAATCATTACAAAAGGGGAACCTAGTCTTTTTTTAAAAATTCATATTTATAAATCTCCTTATGTCATTATTAACTCGATTCAATTAACACGATTGTTAGTCAAAATAGATTATCGAGTTAAAGTGATTGAAAATCGATTAAGTAGAAATCGATTTTTCAATGTATTTTTACATCTCTAATGTTAACCCATGTCAGCCACAGAAAAGTAAGGAACTTTGAGAGTATGGTAAGGGATACGGGGGGATCCTTGAAGTACGTCCAGGTGTTCAATTTTTGACCTATTTTTAGCACCAAAACCAAGGGCCTTAAGACTATAGTAACTATGGTATGTCTTATTAGGCTCAAGCGCCAAGATCTCATGATAGTTAGATAGAAAACAAAAATTGATTTCGAGACTTACCTCGACGCCGGTTACACCCAAGGCATGGACCATGTTCTGTGTGAGGCGGAAGGGGACGCGCTCGGGGATGCGAAGGCTGCGTCCCTTTTCGAAGCAGACATTGTAGTCGATGTGGACGATGTCGCCGCTGCTGAGATTGATGAGCACGTTGTCCAGATGCCGATCGCCCAGGCCGATGACGTAGCCAATAACGGACATGACCGCCATGCAGGTTGTGTAGCGTCGCACCGACTGACGCCACTCGGCGGAGTTGCCCGCCTGGCACCAGAGCTCCCTGGCCAGCAGATCGCCGGGCGTCTCCTGCGTGAGCTCGGCGAGAACTTGTCGCAACGCGGATAGCGGCCACTGGCGACGCGGATCGGTGACGAGCATATTGTGCTTGGCCAGCAACGGTGACAACTTGTTGTAGAAGAGATCGGTGAGGCGTCGCGACGAGGCAGACGTGGCCGGTTGCGGCTGACGCTGTTGCCACTTCTTGTAGAGGGCAAAGAGGGGCGTGACTCCGTCCACCCAACTGATCAGACCCGACTGGGGGCCCAGCGGTATCACCGAGTAATGATGGGCACGATAACAGTTCTGGGGCGTGTCACGTTTGCTAGCCATGATGGCATTCGAGATGGACAGAAATTGCATGATGCGCTCGTCGAGATGCAGATCCTCCAGTCCCTTGAAGAGGAACGTATACTTCAGTCCATTGTTGCCATAGAAGGCGACCTTCTTGGGCTTCGTTTTCGTTGGCAGAATGCAGACCGTGCTCTCCACGCTCTCAATGTAAACGGGCGGCTGCTGTTCATCGTGGGCATCCAGGCCAGGCATCGAGATGCGCATGCGTCCGATCTCGCAAAGAACTGGACTGATGCTCTGCATCTTGAGTGTGCTGCTCGTGCCACGCAGCATATTCAACTGGAGCACATGATAGAGTTGCTTCAGTTTATCCCAGGCCTCCGGATAGGGTCGTTGACGCAGTGCCTCCACCGTGGACTTGATGGGCGCATCAAAGCGTCGCTTGAAGCTCCGCTCATAGCTCGTCTCCGGCTCACGGGCAGTAAATGCCATCAATGCCTCCAAATCACTGAGCAACTGTGGACGCCAGCTATTGAAACGATTCTGTTTGCCCTCATGGTCATCCGGCTTGAATTCACTGGCCAGGGCATTGACACGACCCACATAGCTGTTGTAGATGTGTGCGAGGGAGTGAATCCAATACTCATCCCACAGCAGACAGACGCGACGCAGCTCCCTCACCAGCAGCTGGACATGCTGCACCACCTCCGGCGACTGTTTGGACAGAGCACCGAGCAGACAGGCATAACAGCTGCTCGAGGTCATCTCGGTGCGCGTCGTGTTGTTGGCCAGTGGCAGTGGTGTCACCTGCAGTTCACGATTGGCCCCAACGACAGCGGGAAACGTGACCAGCTGCGGGCAACTCTCCGCCAGGCGACAGAGCAGAGCACAAACACTTTTCCTCACATACGGCTCATGGTGGTTGAGGCGACTAAACAGCTGTGGAATAATCACCTTCCAGGGTCCAATGGGCGTTGTCTTTAATCCCTGTTCCAGCACCTCCTGCAGGCCACTGGCATGCTTCACAATCAGGCGGAGCAGACGCAGTGTGGTCGTCACCATGTTGCTGTCATCCACATGGAAACGCTGCTGCTCCACACGACTTGGCTCACTGCCCGCCTTGAGGCTTAGATAATGGAAGTAGGCACGTGCCGCATCCTTGTAGTAATCAAAGGTATTGGCAATGGCACGTCGCCAGATCCGCATGATCCCTTCCAGCACGCTGGCGGGTTTGTCCGCCAGACAGCTTAATCTACGCAGTCGCAGCTCACATTGGGCATCCGCCAAAGGTAACTCCGGCTCCTGCTCCGCCTCCTGCTCCGTCTCCACTTCCTCCTCACAAATGTTGCTCGATTGCTGCTCCATTCGCAGGGCCTGCAACAGTTGCTGCAACGTCTCGCCATCGAGCGGCGTCTTCTTGCCACCCAGCGCCTGGCCAATGGCCGCCACATCCGCTTGGGTCAACACACAGCCACTGTCCACAATCTTCTTGCCCCAGCGATAGCACCAATTGCCATAGGCAATCAGAGCATCCTCGTTATCCGGACGCTGTTGCAAGCTGGCGTTGATCAGCCGGGCCACAAGGCGCTCGCCATGTGGCAGGGCCATCGGTTGGGCGGTGCAACGTGTCAGGTTGCACTCGGGGAGCTGTTCCAACAGCTGTTGCAGCGGTGCCGACAGATTCGTGGCCAGACCACAGCAACTTCTCGCCGTTATCCAGTCTGAGAGAGTCAACAGCAGCTCGGCCCCAATCTGGGACTCCAGTTGTGGCTGTCGCTGTATGGACAGACAGAGTGAGGCACACACATTGATGGCGTTCAGTTCGCTGCACTGCAGCAGCTGTTGTTGTTGTGGTTGTTGCTGTTGTTGTTGCTGGAGATGGAGACACTTGACCAACTCACTGTATCCCCTCAAGAGTTGCACATTCTGCGTGTCCAGCTGCTGTTGGAGCAGCTGACATGAAATCTCTGCTAGAGATTGGCCAAAGTACAGTTCGAGCATGGACTGGCAGGTCTTTGGATTGCCCTCCTCGCGTGCCACCATTGCCGTGTCCAAATAAAGCTGGCCCAGATCCGAGCTGAGACTGTCTCCAGAGAGGCTGCACTGGCGACGCAACAACTGCGTCCAGGCCACACAACGTAGCAACAAGCTGCTGTTGATGATGTTGCTGCTCCTGCTCCTGGTGTTGTCCTTGCTGCCACTCTCACTGCACATGGACATGGACATGGGCAACAGACAGAGCTGCTCCATGTGGTGACAGTGGGTTAGCTTGTGCACCACATGCTTCAGCAACATCAACTGCTGCCACATCGCCTGATCGCAGCTGGTACTCAGCAGAGATTCCCGCCAATTCATGTCCAGCAGCTGCTGCACCGGCGGCGACAACTCAAAGTTGCCATTCTCCTGCAGCGCCTGCTGGAGCACAATGTTCTCCAGCTTCCCGTGCACATAGCTGGCGGCAAAGCTCGCGTGCTCCTCACCGTCACTTGGCCACAGACTCAACTGGTGCAGGGCGCCACTCAGCTCATCCGTTGCCGTTCCGGCTGTCGCCGTGCTCTTGGCCAGCAACTGCTCCAAGCCGCTCAGCTGTCCATTGCTCCGCTGCAGAAAGGGATTCAGCGTTGCCGTCTCCTCCGACCGTTTTAGCTCCAACAGCTGTGTCCATTGCCCTGTACTCTGCAGACACTCATGCAGCTGGGCCAGCACAAATTGACGCGTGTGCGGCTCCAGCTCCGCTCTTTGCTCCTGTTCCTCTGCAGCCAGCACGCCTCTGTAGCCGGCCAGTGCCTGCTCCTTGTGTCCAGCTGCCTGCTCTGCGGCATGTTGCAGCCACTGATAGGACTTGTCGCTCTTCGAACGCGCCCAGATGTAGAGGCCACGCAGGGAATCCGATTCGCCACAGCTGATGAAGGCCCAGGCCAAATAGACAATCGCCTGGCTATAGGTGCAATCTTGGGTCTTCTGGGTCAACAGGATTTGCTAAAGAAACAGCGAGAGTGAGAGGGAGAATTAACAAGTTAGCACGACTACAAGATATCAGATACGTATACTAAAGTTATGCGGCGCCAATTTACCCAACATTGTGGGGAAACAAAGTGACTGGCTGGCTCAAGATACAAGCATACTCGACTGTCGGAGACCCCGTACTTACTATGGAAAAGCAAACATTGCTTAAAATAAAATTATCTAAATCGCTATTGGTTCAGATATCTTAAACAACAAAACAGTTTTTTATACCAAGACTTGATTTTTGAATGATCGTTCCTATGACAGCTATATGATATAGTGGTCCGATTTTAACCAAATTTAGTTAGGATGTATGAGACCATCCAATATGCATATTCTATTAGTTTGGTTTAGATATCTCAAACAACAGAAAAGTTTCTCATACTAAGACTTGATTTCGACTGATCGTTCCTATGGCAGCTATATGATATAGTGGTCCGATTTCAACTAAATTAAGTCAGGATGTATGGGACCATCTTTTATGCATATTCTGTCAAATTCGTTCAGATATCTCAAACAACAAAAAAGTTTCTCATACTAAGACTTGATGTTCGACTGATCGTTCCTATGGCAGCTATATTATATAGTGGTCCGATTCAAAATCTAAAACAAATTCGATCTGCGTGCAATATAGACAAACCTACATACCAAGTTTGGAATCTCTAACTCTTATAGTCTCTGAGATCTAGGCATAAATACATGCTGATCAAGAATATATATACTTTATGGGGTCTGCCACGCCTCCTTCTGCCTGTACCTATACAAAGTTAATAGACCCCTGTACTTTTTGTTAGGTACGGGGTCTTAAAAGCTCTGAATCTTCTAGAGCAACTCACCTGGGCATAGCGTATGACCAGCTCCGGCTGCTGGCTGTGCATGGCAATGATGACGACGCCGATGCGGATGCGATTGAACCACGACTGACATGTGGGATTGTTGAGACGGAAGAAGGCGCTCACCGGTTTCTCCGGAGCGCGCAGGGCAAAGGCGCTGCCCTCGGCGGCATTGTAGATGAGCTTTTCGAGGGCGTCGAGGAAGCCGAGCAGCATGTTCAGATTCGCACGCGTATTGGACAGCTGTTGTAGTGACAATTCATTCTGGGACTGACGCTCCGACTCCTTGGCACAGCCGGTCAAGAGACGCGCATAGCGCATCACAATTGCCTCGAAGGCGAGAAACGTGTCCTGCGGTTTGCCAAGTGTCGTGCGCAGCTTTTGGTCCACACAGTAGCGTGCCGCCTCGTATTGCAGCCAGGCGGCGGTAAGACGTTGACAGCGTCTCGTGCAATGCGACAGCTTCTCCTGGCGTTCATCCAACGCGGTCACCTGGCAACTGCGCATGAACAACGCACGCAGGCAATCGGAGAACTGTTGCTGCTCCGGCGACTGCAGTTGCTCGACGAAATCCCTGAAGACATTGTCACGCACGGCGCTGCATTGACTCAATCTCTGCTGCCAGACACAGACGTTGGAGATGCCATGGGAACGCCTGACGATGCTCAGACTTAGCGGCAACTGGGCAAAGATCTGGGCGTAGGCGGAGTGGGCGCAGTTGCTCAACGATTGCAGCTGCTGCAGCGCCGTCTCCCGGTACAGTTGCAACAGTTTCTGGCTGAGCACAGGCGTGCCATAGCCCAGAACCGTCTGCATGCAGTTGGCACTCTCCAGTGGAGCACACTTGGCCGCCATGCCCGCAACGCTCTCGCAAATCTGCTGGAAATCCTCGTGTTGCAGCAACAAAGTGGAACGCGTGCCGCACTCGCCGAGGACAGACTTTGTCCAGTTGAGCAGCAGTTTCAGATTCAACGGAGCCAGCAAGGCGGCCTGACCCAAGCAATGGGCCAGGAACTTGAGTATGTGGCCAAAACTATGCGCTGTCGGGGATGTGCTGCTGCTCTGGGAGTGTCCCTCATTGTTGTCCACCTCACGGAGCAGACTCGAGTTGTTGCGAAAGTTGTGATTGGCCTGACAATGGACCACAAGTAGGCTGAGTATTGCATTATGCGTGGCCGCATGCCTTGACCACACGCTCAGCTCCTGGGCGCGACAATTGCTGATGAGCAGCTCCAGAATCGATGGCTTGCACGCGTACATGCCAATGATGGAGGATGTTTGCTTGGCCAACGCGGCCAAGGCCGATAAATGAAAGATGAGCAACAGACTGGCCTCCTCCTCTGCTCCTGGCTGTTCCACTTCCACTGGTGGTTCCACTGCCAGACGTTGCACACAGTCGTCAATGTCCTGGACGAGCTGTTTGTACGCTTGCTGCAGCAGCGGCACATTTTTAATTAGCAACGTCTCCTGGCAGGCGCGCAGCAGCAGCTTATGTGCGGTTCCCTTGCCCTGCAACCTGATCCTGGCTAGAAATGCCTGCTGTTTGTTGTCCGCTTGGAAGATCAGCTGGACAAGGTCGCCGGGCAAACGTGCACGCAGCTTTCGCACGGCACACAGTAAGAAATACAAGCAGCTGAGTTGTTGTGGCTCTCCCAGTTGCTGCACATGCTCAAACTCCAGGTGCAGCACTTGGGCGACAGCTGTGGCATCGGGCGAACTGTAGCCGTTGAGCAGGCAAATGCAAAAGAGCTCGTTAATGTTGATCAGGGCATCGCTATTGGTGTCGTCATCTTGGCTAAGAACCTCGGGCAGCATTTGGATGAGATGCGAGAGTGCCAGGAATACAATGGACTCGCATGTGATGTGCATGCGCGTCATGCACTTGAGCAGCGAATTGAAGGAGCCAACAAAGGCGCCAATCCGCTCCCCAGTGCGTTCCATGCCATCCAACGATGTGATGTCCTCAATAAACTGGGTCAAGAGGCCGTAGCTAAAGTCCAACTGTTTGCTAAAATACGGCGTCAGTTGCTCCAGCACGGAGGCACAGTGGGACTTTAAATGTTTTGGCTGTCCAATCTCCAGCTGCCAGCCAATGATGATGTCCACCACATCCGTGAAATGTCGCTCAAAGGCATCGCGATAATTCAATGAGAATTGGACAATACACGTGCTAATGGCCATAAAATTGTCGGCGCTTTCGGCTCCCTCCAGAAAATCCTTCAGCATGAGCATGATCTTCTCGGCATAAATATGCAGATCGCATTTGGTGTCGCAGCTGTGAAAGATTAAGAGTTTTAAGCAGAATTTTAAATCGTAACCGAAACCGTTGACCGGTATTAACCGATTGAAATTGACAAACGTAATTGAAACTGAAACCGTAACCGAAACAAAACCGAAATTATTCAAATTATAATTCAATCATTTAAATTCATTTTATTGGATTTTTGTTTTCCAATATAATTATAAATACAAAAAATAAACAAAATATAATCACGTTGAAATCATAGAATTTTAGTTTATATATAACCATATTCTTTATTTCTTATTTACCGAAACTGAAACCGTTACTGTAACTGTTACCGATATATGTACGTTTTGGTTTGGAATAATTTGCAGTAGATATCCAAATTGAACTCACCTTAATGTCGATCGCAAGGCAATAATTAAATACTTTTGCAGACGTTTATTCGGCCGATAGTTCTTGAGAATGAACTCCTCATAGATCGGATACGACATGCGATTGATGTACGCAATCAGTCCCAGTGTTTTGCTGCATTCCTCGAGCACCACCGGCAAGGGGCATTGCCTCAGCACCGACAACATGCTGTCCAGTATAACATCAAACGATCGCGTCAAGTAACCCACATTGATCGGAGTTCTCACCGCCATTTCCAGTTTGGCGCATAATTCGAGGGCTGCCGTTGGACTTGTTTCGTTGTGCAGACGTCGCATGATTTTGGACATGCGCAGGTCATCGGTCATCGCCAGCTTGGCATCACGATCACTTGCCGTGAATTGCACTAAAAAAAATACACATACATATACACATATGTATGTTGAAATTAACATGTGCACTTACTCTTGCATTGATGCATCGTTTTACGTGAAATCCCCTTTGTCATA
The DNA here is from genome assembly GCA_037043435.1 of Drosophila suboccidentalis. Lineage (NCBI taxonomy): Eukaryota > Metazoa > Arthropoda > Insecta > Diptera > Drosophilidae > Drosophila > Drosophila suboccidentalis. The sequence goes on along the minus strand of JBAMBK010000663.1, from coordinate 448,269 downwards.
TCATTGTTTATATTACGCAGCACGGGATTTGCATTGGCATTAATTGACGACGACGACGCCTGCATATCGTGTGCTTTTTGTGACCACAACAACGTTGTTTCGCTATGATGATTGTTAATATTATTGGGGATTCCATAGTTGCCGTTGTTGCTGTTGCCGTTGCTGTTGTTGTTGCCACTGTGGACGACAGTGGATACGTCGTTCAGCAATGCATCCTCATTGGCATCATTATTATAGTTGTCCAGTGTTATGGCGGCGCTTTTCATTGAGTGTACAGTGTACACCGCGATTACTGATCATATATATTTTATTAAGTTTGCGCCACCAAATTGTTGTTTTTGTTGTTTTGCTTTCACGTTCAGTCAGTGCTGCATAGAGTGTCAATTATTTACATGCAGTGTGTCCACACATTTAAAATGCCGATATATTGCTTTAATATATCGATGGTTTCAACTAACTATCGATAAGCGATAAATAGCGTTTTACAGCACTAAACAGCCAAAGATCACAGTTATTTATAAAAATATAAATACAAAAATTTATTTCCACACAGTTACACTATTTCCGGAGGGTGCGTTGTAATACCAATAACTACTACTATCGATTTTTAAACATAGAATGCGAACACAGTTTTGGTTTTCGTTACTATTTTTATTTTCAATACATATAAAATGCCACAATTAACATTTCCACAGTTTGTCAGTTTCTCATTTTGCCAATCAAGTGCTGAGTATAAGCGGCCACAATGTTCGCCATTTCGGCATACACTTGATACGGATGCCTCGACTGCAGCGCCGCAGCCGCTTGGCAACTTGCCTCAAATGCATAGTTTCTGCCCAGCGGCGCCGTGTGGAGTTCCGGGCCAGAAGGAGGCTGCTCGTGCGGCACCAGCGATAAACATATGTCTCCAACTTGCAGTTCCTGGCACTTTAGCTCGTACAGTTCAAACGACAACTGCGGGTTACAGGATGCCCAACCTTGGCCATAGACAAACAGCGGGTGTGACGGCAGCACTTCCATATTAACCTGCAGATTAACATCAAGATGAGTGTATCCCATACATATGTAAGTATTAAAATCAGGGATTAAAACCGTAACTATAACCGTAACCGTTAACCAGTATTAACCGATTGAAATTGGTAACCAAAACGGAAACAACACTTTTATTATACTACATACATACATATATTATATTATCTTAAAAGCGAATTCATTCCAACCGAAATAACCGCTAAGAAACCGATTCATGCATAACGGCTAATTTCTTGGTCAAGCATAAAATTTAATTAAGATGCTAAGGTGTAATAATCGTTTTATAAAACTAAATTTGATTTTTATTTTAATTTGTATATTTATTTCAATAAAAAAGATCTACATTTTTGAATATTTGTTTTTAAATTTACATATCGGTAACATTTTTAATATAACTTTATAAGCCGAAATCCTACGGGTATTTCGAAACCGAAACATACAAAAAAAACCGCTAACCGTTACGTAACCGATTTATACAAATTTTGCGTAAGTGATAACCGAAAACCGTAACGGAAACCGGTTTGATACCTTGGTTTCGATCTTGTTAATGATTGATACATATAAAACCTAATCAATACCTATCAATATAATATAATGTCACCTACCTTTAAATGCTGCGTATCATAGCTGAAGGTGATGTCGATGATATGTGACGATGATCTGTCGATTCTAACCACCGTTGCCTCCCTCAGATCGAAGATCTGACTGCGCATCGCCGACTGGATGAAGTCCTCCGTCCGAATGTCCTCCACACGTCTCATCACACCTGTTGATAGCTCGATGTAGGTTCCCTTTCGGAAGCAAGCGTTTGACTCCATTGATTGATAACTGCAACTAATTAAAGATTCGTTAATTTAACAAACATTTAAAATAAATTTAAAAGTTTCACTTGGGTGGCGCTTTGAATGAATGATTTCTGATGGTTTCTGCCGGTTGATTCTGATGTTGCATGCTGATTTAGCGACGACGACGACTTGTTCCTTTGAGTTGCAATTGAGTACTGCCAAGATTCATGGCTATTTCATGTTGCTCATCGGCTTATGCAAGCCAAGAAATTCATTCAATTGAGCGTGGTGCTTTCCATGGGCTTTCCAGGAATGTCGCCCACTCATAACACCGTTCGTTGTCCGTTTGCCTGTGCTCTTGTTGTTACCTGTTTTATGATCCACTCCTCCTCTGGTTATAATCTGCTCAAAGCAACAGGTATGCGACAGCATCCTTCACAGTTTTGAACGCCCCAGGATACTACCTAGGTTTCCGCTTAACAACCATTGTCTTGCGCTCGCAGCCGGCGCCGTTTTGGCTGTTGCGCCAGGCGCCTTGAGATAGAACCAACAAAAGGTAAAAACACCGGACAGCGATAAATGCGCTTGGTACAACATACATTTATTTGGTTTTACGTTTTCTTTTCGCAGCCGAGAATTTAATTTGAGGAACGCGCCGCTGGCCAATGCTCTCCCACGTGATGTCCAAGGCATAAATATAGTATCGCACAAAGAAGTAGAGCACGCCCAGCGCTGAATACAACGAGGTGAGCAGCAGCGGCATAAAAGGCAAACGTGTATGCAATCCCAATACCCGACTGATGAAATGCTCATAGATTGGAATTGCTAGGAATCCTATAAAGTATATCCACTCGAGTATGTGGAACTTTGGTTTCGGTTTATGCATTCTCTCCAGCTGGCCATACATCATGGCCATGTAGGCGAGGTACAGTGAATAACGTGGCACAAGCAGATCAACTTCGAAGAGCAAGGGAAACAGCGAGAAGTAGCCAGCGACTGCCAAGATATACGCATATTTGGCATCCCGACGATCCACCACAGTAAGAAGGCTAGAAGGAAGAAGAATAGGATTAACATGAATCAATCTAATGAATTTAGGAAATCTCTTCGACAACTCACCACAATGGTATAAGGCACATAAGAATCGCTTTTTCATGCACATGCCAGCCAAACATGAACGAGGAGCAGGCACAGAGCACAACAGCGCGCAGGAACACCAACTTGGCTTGCCTAAAATAGAAATGAATAGATCATGTCAATATTGATATACAATATATATGTTATTAAACGGGGTAGAATCATTGTAAATTGTGGAATCATCTATTTTACTACTTTAAATCAATCGGAGACACATTACAGTTCAATTAAAAACCAAAACTAAACAATATTATGGGCAAATTTATTTTGTTCCTTAAGAATTTATGAAATGGATAATAGTTGGAAACCGATTAAAAAAAAATACTCTCAGCTATTTATTTATCCATCCTCCCTTTTGCAAATCGCCTAAATTCTTTTCAATTTTTATAATAACTAAAAATTTAAATAAAATTAAAATTTGCTAATCAAATATTTTTTGATTTCTAATAAACAACAAAGATAAAATGTACCACAAATAAATTAGTGCTTACTCTCTGGTCTTTGTGAGGAAGAGCTTCAACAGAATGGGCAGCATAAAGAGGAGAGTCAGTGCAAAGGTGATCGACGGCGTTATGTTGGGCAGCACCACGTGTTTCACCTCCTGGACCAATCCCGAGCTAGTCGACGGTGCCGCATTGGGAAGTGAGCGCTTCAAGGCGCTGACGGCCAACTTGTCAGCAGTATTATATAGTGCCCAGATATTGGGTGCCCAATAGGCGTGGGTGAGGCCTCGTTTGAAGGGGAACAAGCGTGACATCAGCTGCGGCAATTGGCGCCAAAAGGGGCCGAAGGAGAGCAGGAATGGCGAGAGGCCCACAGACAACAGCTTGAGCATGGAATGTACAAATTGGCCCTTGTCTAGGCAATAAAACTTCAAGAGATAGACGGCAAAAGCAGGTGCCATATAAAGGAAGATATGCTTAAAGTTCAGCAGCACAGCAAATGCAAAGGCGCTCCATAGATAACGTTGTCGGAGCAAAGCACTTATGCTGAGCAGGAGGATGCCAAAAAGAAAGCCATTGTACTGAAAATGGATGTGATCCACAAAGATGAGGCCCACATTCAGTAGCAACAGCATGGAGCCGGCAATGTGTTGTTGCGTTGACTTGATGACACCCAGGGCGGACAGACAAGAGCGCACGCCCAGCACATATATCAGATCCATGACAATAACAGAGATTTTCTGAAAATATACCGTTTCAACTGAGGCATAATTCAGATTGTGGACGATCAACATTTTGGGATCCACATATTTGGCCGCCTGTGAGAGCAGCCACTCGAAGTAGGCGAAGAAGGGCGGGTAGTCGAGCGTCCATTCGCTGGTCACATCCAAATACCAGCGATTCAATGGCAAGCTGTGTGTAATCGCCAACCAATTGCGGTGCACCTCAAAGTCTGTCGAATAACTGCAACAACAAAGCTGACAATTAGATTTGAGCGTTGATTGAATCGCCGGTCGTTCGACCGCTAGCTCGTCACTTACTATGCTGGCAGTAGAAGCACTTTAAGTGCTGAACTTATGCCAACCAATTGCCAAAAGTAACCACTCATCATAATAACGCTTCTACCGGCTTTATCAGTTGGCCAATGGCCACTAGAGTAGAGTTGTATCAAGGGTTGCCACAATTGGCGTTTTTGCGCCAAAACTGGCTCTTTTTGTCCTGTGGGCGCAATGACACTTATTTTTTCGAATTGGCTAATTTTTTCATCAGTTCACAATTAGGTATTTTGTATAAGTTTTAGGTGAAGGTCATATTTATTTTTATTTATTATTTTGCTGTGCTGCTCGAACAGTGTGTCCACATTTAATTGCAATAAATCGGCGTTCATATTTAACTCTTTTTCATGACGTGCGCTCATGAGCAGCGCCGCTATCATCACTTTTCTCTCTCTCTCTCTCTCATTGTCAGAAAACAAACAGCTGGTAAGGCGGCCATTAAAAAATCATCTGGCAGCCCTGACTTAAAAAAGGCTGCAGAAAAAAAAAGGTGGCAACCTTTTGCGGTCCCACTTTTCTCACTATCAAAGTGCGAAGTTTTAAAAATGGAACTTTCTTAATTTTGAAGCTAGAATTTTGAAAATTTCACCAGAATTTTTGTTGGAATTTTCTCGAATTTTTAAGATTTTTTCCAGCATTTTTTACTCAACTTCGCAACGCGAAGAGCGAACGGCACCAAGCCAATTTTAGATGAACTTAACTATTTTACAAAAGTTTGTGTTTTGTTGTTTTTTTGAAATTGTTTTTATCTAATTTTTAATAGATTTTTGAAAATTTCAAATTTTCATTTCAAAATTTTGCGCAATCGATTTACATCGATTAATCTTAACATCGATGCATCGAAGTTTCGACCGATGTATCAACCAACATCGATGTTTCCACTCAAATTTACATCACTACTCTACAGTGTGACCAGCTCTCTAGTATGTTTTAGTGCCAAATTTAAGGCCTTTTATAACGCTTTGTTTATTTCTTGTGCCTCACACACGTGCATTCAAAAAATGGGAGACGTTGTCGAGGCTCTATTTATAAGCTCATTGAACAATGAGCGCGCATCCTGCAGCGTTCAGGATCTTCGCACTGGCACCGATTTGATGAAATACAAAGGCGGCGGCCAAATGCAGGCACATAGTCTGCAAATGCTTGGCGCCAATTTTGTGATAGCAGCGAACAGCACAAAACCGTTGTTACATGTGTGGCCCATAAATGGACAGGAACAGATGTCCACCATACGATATGTTGTACCGGGCAAGGTGAATGCCCTGGCCGTGAGTCCTGATAATGCCTATTTGGTTGCTGGCATACAGGAAACAATCTATTTGTGGCATCTCAATTCTGGTCGCCTGCTCAACACGATGTCCAGACATTTCCAGCCCATCACCTGCATCCGCTTCACCGACAATGGCGAACACTTTGCCACCGCTGGCAAAGATGGTGCCGTACTCGTGTGGAATCTAACACGCGCTGTTGCTCCTTTGGGTTCGGGGGACAGCGAGGAGAATGCTCCCTTCTACAGTTTCAATGATCATGGACTCGCTGTCACGGATGTTCATATTGGCCTTGGCGGTATACGCGCCTTCATGTACACCGTCTCCTTGGATCGCTGCTGCAAGGTGTATGATTTAAGCGATGGCTCAATGCTGCTAAGCGTCGTCTTTCCCGTTGCCCTACATAGTGTAATTGTCAACAAGCTGGAGACGAGCGTCTATGTGGGCACCAGTGAGGGTCAGGTGCTCATCTTTCACATGGAGAAACTGCCACGCATGAAGGTACAATCTTGATATCATTCTTATCAATTGATATTATATGAATCTATCTACAGGAATACCATCTCGAGGAGGAGGAAAGTCAAGCGTTTAGTGGACACACAGCTGGTTTAGCCATCACATCCTTGGCACTGTCCGTGAATGCTGATCAACTGATTTCGGGTGGTGACGATAAGCAAGTTTGTGTCTGGGATATTGGCAGTCGTCAGTTGATAAAGACCATCTCACAACTGGGTTCCATTACCAATCTGCACTTGCGCTTGATCAGCGCGTCCAAGTTCCATCCGGGACCCAAAAAGTCCAAATTCTTTGCAGACAATCTGAAGCGCATGATTAGTCCACCGGACGATGATGACTGCATTGAGTTGCTAATCACAGAGAAATATTCAAAGAGACGACAGCTAGGAAAACCAAACTTTGACTATAGCTACGATGGCATGGACAACATCCAAAGCTCAGCTGCTGCACCTGACGAGAAGGAGATGAATGACGAAGCTCCAGCTAATGATGATGATGATGATGAGGAGGGTGAGGAAGTGACAGACGAAGATGAGGAAATGTCTGATGCTGATGATGATAATTCCAACTCTGCTCTCATCGCCGAGCTGGAAAACTTGCGTGCTGAAAATGCTCGTCTTAAACTGGAGGCGAAACGTCTGTTAGCTTTAAAAGTAGATAAAATTATAGCGAATCCGCAAAGCAACAAATCTTCAAGGACAAAAAACAAAAAGGCTTGGAAGAAATAGACTTTAGGATGAATATTGGGTTAACAATTATAATTAAAATGTGTATAGAAACAAATTTGCTATACATAATAATAAAAAAAAAGGACAAAACTGTAATGTGATTTAGTTGACGCCTGATTTGGGCGTACTGTCAATGCCCTCCATCTCATCATCATCATGATCATGATCATCGTCGTTGCTGTCATCGTCATTATGCTCATTTTCCTCTGCTAGCTGGCGTCGAATCTCGCGATTTGAGTCCAAGAGCAACCGCAACTGCGACAATATATCGTCAGTGCGTTGCTCCACAGCGTCCAGGGCACAACTGAGTGCATCGAGGCTCTGGTTAACATCTTCCATCTCTGCAATAATCAATTGATAAGACGATATCAGCATGATGACAACAATTCAATGGTTCATTTGGAAATTGTATTTCTACCTTGCAGATCGGCCTCCTGCACATTTGTGTTGCCCGACTCACCGGAGGACGTCGGATCGTGGTTATTCCTTGGTGACATCTCGTTCTCAGTGCTGTTAAAAAATAATACAAAAAAAAATACACAAGGCGTCAGCTGACTTCTATTTAATTTAACGCTGGGCCACAGGCGTAGTCATCACTTTGCCAACGGGAAATGGCCAATTTTGTGTCTTTCAAATTTTGTGTTCACAACAATTGTACAAAAATTATATTGAAACATAGTTTGAATAAACATAAAATGTATTTCACTGATTGACTTGATTCTGATACAAGTTGTTTGACTTATTTATATTATGCATACCTTTGTTTATTGACTACGCTCATGTCTCGGCAGTGCGTATATTCGATAGGACTATCGACATATTTGATAGCTTAAGCTGGCGACCATTTTCAGAAGCAACCCTTCTGCTCGCATTTTATAGCACTGGCTTGGCTTGGAGGAATATCTTTTTTAGTATTGATATTCAAAATGGTTTAAGAACTAAATCTTCATATTAATATGTATATACGTACACTATCAGCACACACTACCAAGTAGTTGACTTAAATATTAAATATATACCTTTAAGAATGTAATATGCTTTTAAAAAGGTAAAATGGCTGGCAAGCTTTCGATGTGCTTATGAATTGATTCGTTATTTGTTGTTGAATTTAGTATTGATAATTAGAGTGACCAATTCATATGAGAGATGGAAAACAGCTATTTTCTAGTACATTTTGTGTACTCAAACAAGTAGCAGCGTTTCACAGCACTGGTCCTTTCCCATCACAGCCGGTTCGACAATAATGATAATAAAAACATTGTGTGTACTTTCGGTGATTGTTGCATAAAATTCGTATTGAAAATTGTTACCTGCTATAGGTAAGTTGTTGCAGAAAAGGAAGAGCATTTCAATTTGCATTATATATGCGATGATATCTGCAAAATGTGCTGTTTTTTTAATTTTTTTTTGTGTGCGTGCGTCAAAATGATTTTCTTGTGCTCTCGACAAAAGAAGTTTAGTCTTTGGTCGACTTAATTGTTAAATTTCTTTTTGTTTTAGTTTATTTAAGAATTTTAAATTACAAAAAAATTTGTATCACAATTAGTATTATTTTGTTTTGTCCATTTCATTTTTTAAATAGTATAATTGTTGGAATTAGCCCAAAACGGACGCGGTGAACAAAAAGAACGTGTGATTACGTTTACTTTTTATTTGTTTTGTTTTGTTTAGATTGTTGTTTTGTATTTTACATGTGACATTTCGTTGCGTGTCCGTTGGGGGCCAGAAAAGCGCTCAATGCGCACGATTTGGAATGCCTGCAAAGCAAAAAAATACAAAGAAAAGGGAAAAGACATGAGAAAAAAGGGAGTAAAGTAATTGTAGGCGAACTTACGACGTCGACAGTGACGACCTTGGTAGCCATCATGGCATTTGCACTCTTTGTTGCCCATGCAGCTGCCATGGCTGCACTTGCAGGTGGAACGCTGCTTGCGTCCAATTTCGCAATGATCGCCGCGCAGTCCGTTCGGGCAGCGGCATTTATTGTTGCCAATGCAGCGTCCACCATTCTTACAGGGTATCACACACTTGGCTAAAATCATTCGCAAGCATTACACATTGAGTAACTGCGAGTTGATTGAAAAGATACTCACAGTATTCACAGTGCAGACCATAATATCCCTTTGAGCATTGGCATTTGTCCTTTTGTATGCATTTGCCGCCATTCAAGCATTTCTCCTTGCAAATACCTGTGGTGCACACAGCAAAGAAAATACAATATATAAAATTAAAAAAATATAAAATTATATTTGATTGCAGCTTTTACTACAAAAAGAGAATTAGCAATGCTTAGAAACGTGAATACAAGAGGCTTGCAGCTAATTCGCATCTCCAAGTCCTCCAGGCGTTGCATCGCCTCCAACACCACAGCATCCTCCGACAACACAACCACCACAACCACCAACAACAACATTAACACCAAAGATCAGCAGCAGCAGCAGAAGGCGCCACCACTACGTGCACGTGCCACGCCCTTGACGGATGAGATAATACGCGTGGATCATGCTGGTGAATTGGGCGCCGATCGAATTTATGCCGGGCAAATGGCCATTTTGGGCAAGGGTCCCATGGGCAAGACCATTGAGCATATGTGGGAGCAGGAGAAGGCGCATCGCAAGCAGTTTGAGCACTTGATACAACAGCATCGTGTGCGACCGACAGTCATGGCGCCCATTTGGAATGTAGCTGCCTTTGCGCTGGGCGCGGGAACTGCATTGATGGGCGAGAAAGCCGCGATGGCATGCACCGTGGCCGTGGAGACAGTCATTGTGGAGCACTACAACGATCAATTGCGTCAAATTATGGACTCGCCCAATCCGGACAAGGTATTGTTAATTATATAATCCTGATAAATTCAATCTCATAATCATCACTATTTGCACAGGAGCTGCTGGAGACAATCACAAAGTTTCGTGATGAGGAGCAGGAACATCACGACACCGGCATTGATTGTGGTGCAGAGCAGGCGCCTTTCTATAAGGCCATGACCGAGGTCATTAAATTTGGCTGCAAGACGGCAATTGCTATATCCAAAAAGATCTAGAACTTCAAGCTTCAACTTGTATATGCGACGACAATAATAGCGTTATTAAGCCGTGTGTACTATATGTGGTAATACTAATAATAATAATAATATGTATGTATGTAAATGTAGGGTGTTTTATTTAGACCGGTTTAAGCGAAAGAACAATTTCTGACAATTCATTTTTAAAGATAATTTCAGACTCAATGGATAAGTCAATAAATTAACGCTTTCAAGTTTGTTTAAAAAATTGATTCAGTTTGATAAAAAAAAACTATTTTATTGTCTCTATTCTCTTAAATTCTTTTTGATCTTTTCAACCAACTAAACGGGTTAAGGAACGAAAAGCCAATCTTAAGATTATGATTTTTTTTATTTATTTTAGTCGCAAACACAAATTGCATGTAAATAAAACATAAAAAAAAATATAATTTATGTAATTAATTTTTTTATTTATTATTATTTATTTTAAAAAGGGGTCCAGGTTGGGGTTCAGGTCGTAAGGAATTAAAAATATTCAAGAAAAGTAAATCACTTTTTGGTATTTGCTAAGCACTGAAGATAAGAATCGAGATATCTGTGTTAAATTTTACTTACCACCCTCGCACTGTGTGCCTTGGTAGCCATCGGGACAGGTGCATTTCGATGGCTCCGTGCAGTTGCCACCGTTGAGACACTGCGGAAAACAGAAGGCCGTCTCACAGTATTGTCCGGTGTAGCCGACGTTGCACTTGCAGATGTGATGCTCGTTGCAATAACCATTCTTGCCGCACTTCAATGTGCATTCTGGATCGGGAGCTTAAGTTTTTTTAGTTTAGTTCGATCGTTTTGTTTCATTTTTTTTTTATTTATTTATTTTGTCGTTGTTTTTAAGAAGAGAATGTGAAAGCTGAGTGTGTGTGTGTGTGTGTGTAGATGTGTGTGTAAGCACAACAAATGAATTGATATAATAGCGAAAAATGGGAATTACTTATATCCATATATAGATACAGCTCTGGTCATACAAATAGCACAAGGGAGCACAAAAAATTATTTAAAATAAGTGTGTTTTTTTATTTTTAATATTTGGGTTGGCCACTTTAAGTCTGTTCAAAAATTGTATTTTTAAATATTTATTATTAAAAATTTTTTATGCTTTATTTACCTAACTAACAAATTTTTCAACAAAACTTTTATTTAATATCTGAATTTAATGAAAATAAATGCATTTAGTATTTAAGCTAGTTATATAACCATAGACATATGTACAGTGCTGTGTCAACATTGAAAGAGAGCAAGAACAAGAGATGTAGAGACCAGAAAAAAAAGAGTGTAAACTTGTGCTCAAAGGGTATATACGAGAAAAAGCGAACTAATTGCACTTTTGGGCATTTAGCGACAGTGATAATGTGAATGATCAAGTGTAATTACAGTAGAACCCGCCTAAGAACAATTTAAACCAAATATTCAAATTCAAGTTAAATAAAGTCAAAAATTGTAATTATCTAAATACGATTTTTGAGCAATGTTCTGAGGCGTTTTCTCCCAGTTCAAAATATTAAATTTGATATAAAGCATTTTTTTTTTTTATTGACTTTTGATATACACTACCTTGCAAAGTTGTTAGTGAAGTAGGGTTGGAAGCGTCTATATCATACACACCTCTATGTGCGCATTCCTTTTTGAAGTTGAGACGTATGGGTGTCCCAGATAATGATTTATTCTTTTTGTTCTCGATCTTGAGGCCGACATTGAATGAGGCGGTGCCCGAGCTGTTTCCGGTGCAGGGCAGGAATATGCTAAAATCTAGCTTAGATTGATATAAATAATAAAAAGAGGCGCCCAGATGCCATCACTCTTCCGAATCTTCGCAGTGCACTTACTTTTCTGTTCCTGCGGTATCCGACCCCGTTTACTGATCGACAGCGTTGGCGCCTTCAAAATGCTCTCGTCCATCGTCTGCAGTCGATCGAAATCATAAAAGTACTTGCGTTTACCCGATTTCCATGTGAAATTCACATAGTTCACCTCCGACGGGATTACCAAATAATTATAAAAGGTCGTATCTCGCATCTCGTTCGTCACACGACCGTTGTGTATGGCGTAGATACGATCCGAGTAACCCTGTGGAAAGTAGAGCGCTGCGAGATTGATTCTTGATTAGTTAATCAGAGAGATTATAGGCTAAGAAACAAGTTCAAAGTTGAACCAATTTGCAGATTTGTGTCGTATTTAATCGAGAGATAATGGAGAACTATTCACTAAGCTCAGATTTGATTCGGAATCTATATATGAAAAAAATAATATTCGAAAAAAAGGAAATTACTTTTTTAAAAAATAAAGAGCTTATAAAGAACTATAGACTTTGCTGGAAACGGATTTAAAGTTAAAATATATGGAGTGTTATCGGGTTGTCTTTTCAAAATCGATTTGAGGCTTTACTTAAACTTAAAAAATATAGTTGTTGGAAAAATAAGTCGATTTGAACAACGAGATTCATGTGAACTGATTTAAAAACACTTAAAAAGAATAGTTGTTGGAAAGGAAAAATTCTTCAAAAAGAGAGAATATTGAATGTTATTTGGTTTTCATATCAAAACTAATTGTAACCAAGGAATTCACATGACTTTATTTTGAGAATTCTTTCTAAACAAAGAATATGGCGTATTATTGGGTTTTCTGTTCAAAACCGATTTGAACGAAAAGATTTACATTTATAAATTGATTTTAAAACATAAAAGCAATTGTTGGAAAATTTCGAGAATAGGAAGAATTCTTTCTTAAGCGAGAATATGTTTGATTTGATTTTTGGGACCCACTAACCGCTCAGCGTCTTGAGTTGTTGTTCGTTGATCCACAGCGAGATGCTGTCCTCATTGCGATTGTGTCGATTGTGATTGTTGTTGTTGTTGCCGTGCTGTTTCCTGCGTCCACCGCGTCGATGTCCACCGCCGTGGCCACCACCACCACCACCACCGCCATAGCCAGCGGCAAAGCTGCTGTCGTTATCGGCAAAATTATCGATGCCATCATCGGCATTGCTGTGATTTTCCTCCGAGCTAATTGAATCGCCTCGTCTATTATTGTTATTATTATTGTTGTTGTTGTTGTTGCGATTGTGATGCTGTCGACACTCGAGTTGGCCAAGACATAATAAGGTCTGCACAATCAGCACCACATATAACCACTTCACAAAGCAACCGAATCCCTGTCGTGGCATATTTCTGTTTCCAATCAAAATAAAAATAGAAAAAAAAGATGAAAAGAAAAGAAAAGAAACAAACAAATAGATCATATTAATTAATAGATCAGCTGGAAATCCAATCGATGTGTGAACAATTTTTGCAAATTGAAAATCGCAAACTAAACTTTGATCAATCAGCATTCAATCAACATTTGTTGATTGTTTGCATTTCAGGCTCGCTTTGTTTGCTTTTCCTTATTCATCTTTGACTTCGCCACCTCCTTCACTGGCAAATATTGATATTTATATTCATCAAACACTCGCGAATAAAACCCGATATCCGTGTGTGCATTTCGTTAAGTGATCAAAGAATGGAAAAACCTATTTGAGAATCGTATGATCATGATATATGTAAATATATGCATATACTACACATAGTATATAGTATTGTACACATTCTCCTCGTACAAAACAAATAGATCAACAGTTCGGTTTCATAAAAAAAAAAATAATACAATCAATAGCCATTCATTCATATATAACTAGTATATAACTGCCATCTGTTTATAAAAGGTGGCGGACGAATAAATCCATTTATTTTATTTACCAAAATTATTAACTGCATTATTGTCGGATTTATGGTATATCAAATAAACATAATTGCTGATAAAAAAAGACTCGGATATGCAATATTCATTGGATCCATTGAATTTTTGTTTATTTCAATGTTATCTTAACTATTTTTCAAATCAATTGATTTTAGATGGAGTTCTTTTTATTTATTCGTAATACTAAAATTTTGGTTGGGATTTTCCTTATCACTATAACTTTTGTTGGGATTTTCGATCTCACAAAATAATTAAGGGAATTAACAAAATTGTGTCAATAACCTTTGCCCCTGAACCATTGAACGACGGAGATATAAAATTTGCAATCTAATTTCGGGATTCCCACTGCTAAATTATATATTTCACTTTAAAGTTCCTATAAATATGTTTTAGGTCGCTCCTGACTCTTAGTTCAATTTAAAACTTTGTAGAAGATTTGACAATATGCAATTATTCAATATAAAATCATTTTGTATCTTTGTTTTCGGTCTTTTGGCTCTGGTTAATGGTAAGTACCATACTAGTCTAAATAATATTTTAATAAACAATTAATAGAATCGTATATTATCTGATATCAGCCAATCCAGAGGCCAGTAAGGAAATCGAAAACTTGCCCGTAAAAGACGAGTGGAAACTTTATATTTAGACAGCGTATGATGTTGGCAAAGTAATACGAGGTGTGTTCAAAGGAAAAGGTGAATTTTGATTTTTTTTGGAAAGTACTTATTTTTTCATCAATATCTTTTACAATATAATACACTTGTGCCAACGCTTTTTCCAATCCTCGAAGCACTTCTAAAATGCGCTTTTCGGTATGGCCATCAGCTCGTTCTTCGATTCTGATTTGATCTCATCAATTGTGGCAAAACGCTTTCCTTTCATTGGTCTCTTCAGTTTTGGGAATAGGAAAAAGTCGCAGGGAGCCAAATCTGGTAAATGCGGTGGTTGTGGCATGATTACGGTGTTGTTTTTGGCCAAAAAACCACGAACAAGCATTAAAACGACAATTTTAACCCCTTTTTCCTCCTTTTCATAAAAAAAGTGGCTTTCAAGCAGTTTTCAAAAATTCATAAAAAATACTAGCAAAGAGATTTTAAAAAATTTTTTTTTGCTGTCACTGTTAGAATTGTTTGAAGATTTTTTTTTTGCATCACTTGGTGCACTTTGTTCCATTTTTAACGCAAAATTTAATACATATTTCTTGATCTATTTTTTCAAAATTCAAAAATCGAAGAGCACACAAAAAGGTGACTAACCCTTTCAGTTGTCAAAAACAAACTACTAATCGAAATTGGCTGCTAATGCAACCATATGATAAACATATGTGTCCGATTATAACAAAAATAAAATAACGATAATCGAATGTACACAGCCCGCGAAAATTCAAAATTCACCTCTTCCTTTGAACACACCTGGTGTACGAGTATAATAAGATAACTCATCAATAAAGTTGTTTCAACGATTTGTTCGTAATGCTTTTGAGGTCATTAAAATAGGAACAAAAAAAAAATTTCAAGACTATACGTACCAACATTATTTGCATTTAAAACTTACAGGTTACGTATTTTGTGAAACGTCAGAGGAATGAGAAACTTAGATTTAAGAGACTAAATATAAGAGCTAGAGACACCAAAATTTAAATACTGCTTCTTATTCGACTTGTGTCATCGTAAAAAAACCTCACAGCCCATAAATGTTGATTTTTTCAATGATGTTAATTATAATTTTTCGGTTTATCTTTTACTTACAAATTATAGAAATGTTTATTTAGAGTAGCTTTAAAAATTCTTTAATGTCAAAATTAAAGATCCATTTAATAAGATAAATATTGATTAAAAAAACATTAATAGTTTAATTTAAAATTGATTAACACCACAAAAACTTTATTGAATTTAATGTTTGATTTTCCATCTTGTTTTTAAAAGGTTTTCGAAAGGTATACAACTATAAAACTAACAAAATGTTTTATGAACGTTAACGATAAGTTATTAATGTTTGATTGAAGTTTTGCGAGGCTTCCCACTGAGCCGGGTACGAATTGAAATGGAAAAGTAAAGGTGCTACTGAAGCTGCTACTGGTGATTGCATTGATCTTCAGCTGGTGTAAACCAAAAATATATAAAGTCTATAAAAAAAAAAAATATACAATCGTTAATGGAAGCAGCAGCAGTAGCTGCGAGACTGATACAAGATTGGAGTAGGAGATTGAGATGCAAGATGAGGACGGAGAGGGAGACGGAGACGGAGAGGGAGACGGAGATGGAGACTGAGTTGGAGACAGAGCAGGTACAAAGTCGTTAGCACTTGGCATGGTGTGAAGAAGTTGCCCAAGTCAACGACGCGTCGGTTGACGGTTGCAGGTGCAGTTGAAGGTGCTGAGATACGGGGCAGGGCCAGGGGCAGTGGCAGTGGCAGTGGCAGGGGGTAAAGGCACCTCGACAGCAGACAACGCACAAATTTAACATAATGAAACAAAAAAAGACACAAAAAGTGAAGAAAGAAACGATCATGTGAAGAGTTCACGACTACGAAATACTCTGCGTCCAAGCACTTTTTTTTTAATAACTTCGTTTTTTGTTTTGAAATCGAGATGAAATTTTATGGAGATATCGCTACTAAGGCATATTATTAAATATTATTTTTGCGCAAATTAGCAAATTTTAGAAAATGTTTTAAATTCTCTTTTAAAATTGGTTCGAAAAAATAACACATTTCAACATTACTTAATCCGAAATAACCGCTTAGTAACCGCTTCAAGTGTACGGTTAGTTTCGGTTCAATCAAGCACTACATTGAATTATGTTGTTAAGGTGTAATCATCGTTTTTCAAACTAAATTTATCATTTATTTTCAAATTGAATTTTTTTATATACATACATATAATTTGCATAGTAATAAGAATTTAACAACTAATATTATTTCTTTAACCAAGTATATTTAAAAACCGAAATTTTGCGAAGTTAACCGATACAGAAACGGAAATCGATATTCGTTTGTTTGATACCTTGATTTGCACAAACCCATCATACCCTTTATTGGCCTTTTCAATGGGTGCGGGGTATAAAAAAAGAAGTGATCGCACCAGGCCAAGACATCGACGTCGACATCGAATCAGTTGCCAGGCAATCGGACACTTGGACGGACAGTCGGACGGACGGACGGACAGTCGGTCCACTTGGCTGGCCATTTGTCTGGCCATCAACAGCACGTACTCTCGGTCTATATGAATGAGCGTAACGAGAACAGAAGAGAAGATCGAGGCAAGCAGATGGAAGGGGAAGGTGGGACACAAAGCAGTCGATGATGTCCGTGTCCAGAGGAAAACAAGTTAAGGTGTCTTAATAAGATCAAACATGGCGATTAGGAGGAATTACTTGAAGATAATGACATGTGGCTTGGCTTTAAGCATACAAATAAGGAATGGAATCGCACAAGCAACGATCGAGGCTATCGGTCCCAAATATAGGGTATTATTGAGGCTATATATGCCAGATCTTTGCATCGGGAGGAATGCAATTTATCAGATACACATGCCAGCCCACACTGACTTCCAAAACTTTAATTCCTTCCTTCAATTATGCACAATTTGTATCTTTAATTAATCTTAATTTAGGCTTCACCCACGATCTTTGGGAATTTCTTGGTTGGAAGTAACGGATGTGTAGCAAGTGAAAAATAAAGAAAGAAAGCTGAAAAAAAAACACAACGCAATAACCGGGAGAAATACAAAAATAGCTCAAATCATTTGTTTTGACTTTTCCCATTAAAAAATTATATTTGTTTTCTTGGTACTAATTAATGTTTAAATAATGATAAGGCTACGCTCCGCAAAATACGATTAGTTGGCGCTTGAAGCAAGTGCACAAGACTCGTAGACGTGAATTTGTGTGTCATAAGTCATAGAATACAATATATAGACTCCGAGATTCACATCTATTGCGTTCGCTGTGCTCAATTATTTTCTAGTTGTACACTACAATACGTACACTAAGAAAAACAGACAATTAACAAGCTCAGAACTTCATGAATTTTATTTTAAAACAAGATCGTGCATTTCATGGCATAAACTTAGTCAGAATTGGGAAGAAACTTAAAGGGATACGAAATACAGGGTTTTCGTAAATTGACATTGATCGTAAACGTAATACGTTAACTTCGAAAACATTAAAGCTCATTTAAAAAACGTGTTTAGTTATACAAATTTTAAAGGATCCTAATACATTTGATAACCTAAACCAAGACTTAGCTGAGAAACATATTTAAATGCAATAGATTTCTTGATATAAACGTAGTTTACATTGAATATCATAAGTTTCATGGCGTAAACGGTGTTTGAGTTGAGGAACTGTCGAAAACTCCTAATTTAGTAGTAGTATTTAAAGATCCTATATCCTATTCCAATGTAACAATTAAATAGAATTCAAATTAATTAATATTTCATATTCATATCATATTAAAAGCTGTGTTTCTTAAGATATGACAGTCTTCAAGATTATTGGTGTTATATTTTATGTTTTTTCTATTAAATAAACTGTGTAAGGCAAACTTATTTTCCTGTGTAGTGTACTCTCCGATTTTTTTCTGAAATATTGTGTATACACTTACAATCGATTCTAATCGGAATTATAATAAAAGCTCAATTCGAGGTCAAGTTCGTTTCGAGATGTTAGAAATATAAGGGAAAATATCTAGACATGTATTTGTATTTACATAAATTGTATTATCTTAACTGAAGCAGTTGCAATGTTCCAAAACATACATAAAACTCTATATGTGCGTCTAAGTTATACCCTGTAAATTGTGTGTGCGTGTGTGTGTGTACACATAATTGCTCTGAGAGCGACAAGCGACTAAAAAGGACAGATTAACATTTTAGCGTTAAACCGAAGACAACAACAACAACAATGAGAGCAACAACAACAACAACAGCAGCAGCAGCAACAATTTGTTAGCTCTTTACGATTATTGCCTTTCTCACACCTTATTACCAAGAAAATAAAGAGGCAACCAACGACAGCAGCAACAACAACAACAACAACAACAAATAAGCGACAATGAAATGTGAAAATAAAAATTTCAGTGAGAACAAGAAGCTGTTTGGATCGATGATGGCTCCGACCTGGGTGCCCATTCTCTCTCTTTCTCTCTCTCTCTCTCTCTATCAATCTCACTGTCTCTCTTTGCCCCGCTTGGCTACGAATTTTGGTATTGGGAATCGGGTTTGAGTTTGGATTTTGGGTTTTGGGTTCGGTCCGAGAAACGGAAGAACTGTGGAAATCGCATACTCATATGTATGTATGTTTAGACAGAGACTCTTCAGGGGGCACTCGAGTTGAAGACCCGCTGGGAGGGGATAAAGGAGGATGAAGGGGAGGCGATCATAAAAATCTATATACAACATAAGTATAAATGACATAAAAGTAGTGATGTCAATTCAAACAGTGAATCGAGTTTAATATCGAAATGTAAAAATCAACAAAAAAAATGCGATATATATATGTACATACATATGTATCTCCAAAGAGTTTGCGCAAAAGAAATTCGAAAATATAAAGTTGCAACCTCAAAAATCAGATCAACTTTAAGCTTTCATTACTTTGCCAAAACTGACCCGATGTCCAAGCAGAATGACGTATTGATAATGATGATTCGGCCTCATTCATTCTGCATTCAAATTAAATTTATTAACTTTTTCGAAAATTCAAAGTTTTAAGTCTCATATTTTAACATTTAATTAACTGCTGTCATAATAAACTGAACTTAATTCTGCAATTACAATGAACAAACTCTAGTGAGTTGTGGATTTTTAATGAAAATCGATGTATTTTTGTACACTACACTACATACAAGCAATCTGAAGACGAACAAATTGTTGCCAAAAGGATGACGACAGATGTGGCATGGGAAGAGGAGAAGAAGTAGCGGCAGCGGGAGCGGGAAATGAAGAAAAGAAGGAGTAAAGGGAGCAAAGATCAAAAGCATCTGAACAATGCCAAAACGTTGTACACATTTGATCGATCGACAGTTCTGGCCAGGTTCAATTCACTGGCTACCGATTAAAACGATGCTAACAATAACAACGACAACAACAACACTTGCAGCTTGTTGTTTGCTTAATGAACACACAGTGAACAACAACAACAACAGCAACACCAGACAACGGACAAGAAACAACAACAACAAGAACAACAACATGAGAGCACCAAAAACACCTTCAGCAAATAAATACTCGCAACTCAGGCAGGAAAATCAGGCAAGCAAATAAAATCCGACAAATGCGACTTTTGAATGCTCTGCAAAGTGTAAACATAAAGTTGAAACCAATTTATCCATGGGCATAACATTTATGGGATATGTAATCCAACATCTAAACTCTTTGTAAACTATATAAAATAACTTAAAATTTAATATACTGTTGTTTAGAGATGTTTTATTGCTTCGAGCAATATAATAATATTTGTTGGTACTAATTTGAATTATTGTAAAGACATACCCAAAATTTCTGATATCCAATTTTGTGACGAATAATATTAAGTTTTACACATAAATTATTTTAACAAATGTTTTGATGCAGAAAGTTTCTTTAAACAATTTAAATAGTAATCGATAAAATAGTTTTTCAAATATCTCTTCGCTAGTATTTTTTAAAGTTTTTTGAAAATGGCGAAAAAGTCCTTTTTTGTATGAAAATGAGGAAAAAGTGCCTTTTTCGCAGTTTACAAAAAATTATAAAAAATACTAGCGTAAAGATATTTGAAACAATTTTTTGCAATTACTATTTAAATTGCTTAAAGAAACTTTCTGCATTAAAACATTTGTTTTCAAAAATCGAGGAAAAAAGTTGAAAAAGTGGACGTTTACGAAAATTCGAAAATTTCAATGGGTTAAGGAAAGTATTGTATCATTCAAATGGAATTCAAAAGAACTTTCCATTGATGCCAAACTTTACATGAAGTAAGTTCAAAATTTGGCTAGAACTGATCAGTTTTCTAAAAATATCGTAAATCTCGAACTGTTTATTGTTAAATAAATAAAATCTATCAAATAATAATACAAAAAATAAATATAACTGATCTAATTAGCTCACTAAAAATATCTTGAATCTGTAATTGTTAACTGATATTGCAACATGTTGCATGATTTGGGCCATATGCTCAACTCTTGACCAATGGCCAGAAGATAGAGGCCAAGACGCAAACACACATAAAAACAACGCCAACAACAATAAGACGCTAAAGAATAAGAAGAAGGAGAACAGCAGCAGCAACAACAACAACAACAACTGTCTCCAAGTGGGCTCAAGTACCACTGCCAACGTCGGCGTCAGCGTCGACGTCCACGTCGGCGTCGCAGTCGCAGCCGGTCAAGTAGCGAGCGCGAGACAAGCAGGCTGGCCAAGACAAGAAGACAGACGCTGCGGGACGAAACGGGTCGGGACGTGACCAGGAGATGGGCATGGGAATGCTAACGGGTGGAGGGGGCTAAGCAACAGACAGAGAGTGAGGGAGGGAAAGAGACAGGCAGCAGCAGAAGCTACTTCAGAGAAACAGAACTCTGATTTCTGATTTTGCGATTGTGTGTGCAACATGACTGTGTGTGTGTGTTTGTTGAGACTGTGTGTGTGTGTGTGTGTGTGTAAATACGATCGAGATTGAGGAGTTTTGCACACCATACCATTTGTTGTTTGTCGTTGTTGTCGCTGTTGTTGATGTTGTTGTTGCTGGTTTGGGCTCAAAAGGAAGCACTCAAGTGGCCAACAGGCCAACAACAGCCGGCCGGCAACATGGCAACATGGTGTCTGCGATGCAGCGATGCCAGCACCGGTTACCAGTCAGCCAGGAGGCTGGAGACTCCAGACTCCAGTCGCAGTCATAGAGTGTGTGCCCTGTTGGACAATGACTTTCACGCCTTTCAAGCGCGCCAAAACGCCATCGACAACAAGAACAACAACAACAAGAAAGTACATACATACATGTGTACATACATACCACATGCAAGTACAGGCAAACAAGTTGCGGCTAAGATACACTGAGACAATCAGGCACCGCTAAATATCATGTACACTGCCATAAATATTTGTGTAACTTTCAGTCATCACAGCATTGAATTGTACACTTGGTTTTTATAGAACCAAAATATCCTCTTAATTTTTTGTCGGTATTTTTAAACAAAATATTTAATTAATTATAAAATTTGGTGTTTATAGAAAGTATATTTGAAAAAATTCTTCAATTCAAATTTATTTTTCCGTTATGTTTAGTGTCCAAAATATTCACAATATCCCTTCTAAATATAAATATCCGAGTATACAAATAAATGTTGTTGATGCATCGCCTAAAACTTTTTTTTAAAAACTGTTATAAACACTTAAAAAAGAAAATGTGTTGAAAGTGAAAAAGTTTTTGATTAAATTCGATTTAACTGCCTTTTTAACTTGATAAATGAAAATAATTGTGAGAAAACTTACAACAGCTTAAGCTTTAATAATTTCAGCAAATTCTCCCTGTGTAGTTGTACACATACATATATGGACTTATGCCTGAGGATCACTTAGTTCAAGCTCAGCTGATAGCTTGAGCTTGGCTTGAAAGCTTTATGCTCTTGCTCACACTCTCACACACACACACACACGCACATGCACACTGAAGTTGAACTAGTGCTCAGGGTCACTTCAAAAATACAAACTACCCAAAAAATAAAAATAAAGAAAATACCAAAAAGGGTTCGAATATTGCATTACGTAATTGATCAAATATATGTATGTACAGATGTGCATATGTACATACGTACATATGTATATCGATCGATTGTTAGCCGGCTTTGCTCTTCTTGCACTTTCAATATCGTACAACAGCAACAACAACAACAACAAAAACAATGGGAAATGCACATGCGCAAGGGGCATTGGGACATCAACAGCATCATTATCATTATCAGCCCAACGATAATGAGCATGATGATGATGATGATCGTTTGTTCGTTCGCTCGTTCGTTTGCAGCGTTTTTATTAAAATCGTTCAACAGGCAATCAAGTAAATGACGCGAACAAGCGCATATTAATTGAACGATCCGTTCAATTAATCGATTGATATTAAACCGTTGAAAGCGGTCAGCAGAGCTGCAAATTGGATTTTGTTGCTGTTGTTGTTGGTTTTTTTTATGTTGATTGCGGATTGTAGATTGTAGCACATTCACGATTCACATATTTCGGTATTTATTGTTGCACTTTTTTTTTTATTATTTTTTGCATAAGTCTTTCGTCATTCAAACAATAATAAAAATAAATTAAATAAAAAGCACAGGGTATAAAAAATAAAAAACACAATTTCACAGACACACAAATATTCAAATACATTGTTTTATTTTTTATATTATATTAATATTTACATTGGCTTAAATCATTAATGTAAACAGCAACAATATGCGAATTTTTTTGCAAATTTGCTTGCAGAGAGGAGTACGAGTAGTACCGTTCGAAACCGTTGACGAGTATTAACTTTTTGTTGATGTATTGCCTGTTCGGTGTGGCCGGTCCATAAATGTGCCGAAAAACGACAAAATACCAAATCCTTTCAACGACTGTCTTTATGAGTGCTGCCAACTTAGCTTTTTTCACGTAAAATCTGGCTGTTTTTGAAGACCAATTGCGGGAAAAAATTGGGAATTTCGGGAAGCGGTAATTCTGGCTTTTTGAGAAATGCATTTGGCTTTTTTCCGCTTTTTTTAATGCTGC
This sequence comes from Drosophila suboccidentalis, assembly GCA_037043435.1. Classification (NCBI taxonomy): domain Eukaryota; kingdom Metazoa; phylum Arthropoda; class Insecta; order Diptera; family Drosophilidae; genus Drosophila; species Drosophila suboccidentalis. The sequence continues at coordinate 424,779 of JBAMBK010000663.1, read as the reverse complement.
CACCAATTTCATGAAAATATGAAGCAGCACGGTTGCCAGTTGCAAGAAAAAAAAATTTGGTACCAAAAAAATACCATATCTGATAAGTCTGTGGAAAAAAGTTTACTAACGCGCTAAACATATTACCAACCCGTATTGGTAGAAATATACTAAATGTGTGTAAGAGTGGCAGCTTAATCATTCATTTTTATCGATATTTTCCAATGGCGCAACCACAACTTAACGGCGAACTAAAAAGCGCGCGTAAGTATGTATTTTGTGGCGAAGTTGAGTAAAATTCTGGACTCTTAATATCTCTTATTTTCGTAAGTATTGGATTAGTTTAAATATTTGTCAATACAATCAATTATTGATAAATTTTCAGGACTAGACGGTTTGACAAGATTCACACATATTTTGCTATGCCAAAAGAATAGAAAGAAAAGAGCGAAGAATTTAAGGCATGGCTTCGCAGACGGACGAAAAAGGGTCCATGCAGCTACTGCAAGGCCACATTTAAAGACATAAACACACAAAGAAACATATAGAAACACACAAGTGCGATGGGCGGCTTCCAACAAAAAAATTAAATAAATCGCGAATTCTATTACAACTAGACTATTAGCTGAAAATCGTATAAGTAAAACACATAAAAAAAAATTAGGACCATAAAAAAGCGCTTTTTTCTCCGCTTTTTCAGAATATATTCCGTTTTTTTTACCTTCTCTCCAGTTAAAAACAGCTTTTTGCTTATGAAAAGTTGGCAGCACTGGTCTTTATACTGGCAATCTGTTAACGCACAGCGCATTTTGAGCACAACATTTCCATTTCCAGTTTAACATTACTGCTAGTCATTACGTTTTTGGCGCCAACTGCTAAAAATTTCAAAATTTGCTTTGACAAAAATATTCTAAGCCGTTTTCTTAAAGGAAAAATACATTTATTTTGTAGCTATTTTTCTTACGAATAAATGTATAACATTTAGTTACAGATACATTTACAATTGAAAATTGCTCTACATGGGAAAACGAAAGTACAATTACGTCACGAATATGGAACTAATTAGTTAAGTTAAACATACAATACATGTACAAATACATATACAGAAGATTAAGATTAAAAATTAAAAAAAAAAAACAATAAAAAAAACACAAATAAATCAAAGACTGTTATTAACTTTAGCTTAACATTAATTTGCGGTTGTTTTTTTGTTGTTTTTGTTTTTAATATCTTAAAAGTGATTTTGGGATCTTGTTGTTTTTGTAGGTTTTACAAATAGATTTCATTAAATTACATTACATTACATTACATACATACATAATAAAAAAAAGGTGGATATTATTTAAAACTGGTAACTGATGTCCCGAAATATACATCAAAAATCGATAATAGGCACATACAAAGCAATGACTAAATCAGAGTTATCAGATACACGATGCGCGGCACGCATACATAATAAGTATATATATAGTATCTATATAATTATATATATAGCATTACATGCCCCACATACATACATACATACATACGTATGCATATGTACATAGATAAGTTTTGGTAGGTTAGTTAATTAGTTTAGGTAGGTTTAAATTTTGATTCAATTTCAATGTGTACATAGGTATGCATTATGTATATAGTATATATAGTGTTATATATATGCAGTGGATCGGTTTTGTGTATTTGATTGTGTCTGTGTGTGTGTGTGTGTGTGTGTGCATGCAACTTTGCTAAAGTTTCGTTTATAACAATTTCTATAAGCAGTACATACAATAATCGTATATATATGTTTATGTATATATGTATAAGTATATGTAGCTTGATTAGATACATGAAATACTACTACATATAACCTAAAGACAGTCTTGTTTCTATGTGCGTGTTTGTGTTGTTCTGTAAGTGTATATATATTCATGTTAAGCGCTGTATGTATGTTGTTATATGTTACTGTGTGTGTGTGTGTGTGTGTGTAAAATGCAGTTTGATATTTGTTTAATCTGTGGTGTATATATAGACACACATATATATATCGTCGTACATATAAAGTTTATCAAGATTCTTCGCTTAACTTAACTAATGTACACTTTTTATAGATTTTCATAGGTTTTTCATTTTTTACTTTTTTTTTAATTTTCTTTTCGCTTTTGTAAAGTATTTATTTAAACGGAATTTCTGTATATATATAAATATTTTGTTGGCTATACGCATAAAAGCAATAATTTTATTTTTATAACTTTTCAAGTTGATTCGTTTAATTGAGTGTGAGTGTATGAGTGTTTTTTTTTTGTTTTTTTTTTAAATGAACATTTTTTTTGATTCGATTGATTGGCTTCTGTGTCTTGGCTTTGTTGTTGTTGTTGTTGAAGTTAACTTGATTTATTTGTTTTCCTCAAAATGTTAACTAGTGTTAATCAGTGTGTATTGTGCATACAGTCCGCTGCAGTTGTTTAGAGACCGAGTCCACTAAACGAATGCGAGGTGGAGGTAAATTAGCGGTTCGAATTAAAGGTTTTTTGTTTTCGTATTTTGTTTTTTTGTTTTTGTTTTGGTTTTGCTTTAGAATCATTTCTTTAGAATTGTTACTTAGTTAAATAGCCAACTGCATGCACAAGAAACAAGTATAATAAGAAAGTAATTTTGTTGTTCAGTGTAATCGTACTATATATGTATATGTACCTACATACATACACATGTATATATATATGTTTTTTGTGTGTGCGCTTTGATTTGGTGTCTTTAGGTGATTGTTACCGTTAGGTTTGTCGCTTATTTAAAACACATACAACTCTTAATCATTTGTTTTTTGTTTGTTCTTATTCGTTTTTCTTTTTTTTTTTTTGGCTTCTACAAACATGTAATATCTTTGTTAACATAGTTCAGAAAAATTCGTTGTTAATACAGTTAAGAGAATATTTGCTTTTCGAAATGAAAATTGAAAACAGATACAATATATATAAAAAAAAAAATAAATTGGAAATCGCGTGCTGGCCGATATCATAACGGTAACTACGTTATCCGATTGGGTATATATAGGTTTTCGTTACAAATACATATACATCATATATATATATATAATTCTTATAATATACATGCATGTTGAATATATGTGTGTGTATATATTATTTTTGTTTGTTCTCTGTTGTAATATATTTTTATATTTTTCAACTACAGATCTCTCGTGTTTTTGTTTTTGTTATTATATGGTATTTAGGTACATTACTATGTGCATGCACATACGCTTTATGCAACTGCATTCTTTAGCTTTACATATTATCGATATACATATATTCTATTTTTATAGATTTATATATATATATATAGAAAGAGTAGTGAACGATATTATTATTCAGACCCAGTTAGAATAGTTACAGTTTGTTTTAGTTGCTATAAGGAAGTTATACACACAAAACAATGTTCAATGTTGTATATAACCATTGCACTATAAATGTAGTTGGTGTTTGTAGCTGTTGCTGCTTTGTTGTTGTCGCTGTTTGCTGCATATAGACTAATAGTTGACCTGGCGTCGTCCTCGTGGCTTTATACGCTCCGATATCTGCCACATCTCCTCCTCGCCCATAAAGTCCTTGAAGTTATCGAAGAATCCAATAATTCGCTCATTGCGTCGAAATGGATAGGCGCTAAAAAATATTAACAAATTGTTTAAGTTACAAATAATGTTTGTATAAATTTGCAATAAAAAAAACTGACCACTTCTTGAAACGTTTCATATTGACAATAATGTTGTACTGTTGCCAACGCTTGGAGAAGTTGATGACGCCCTTGGACATATAGTCCTGATTGCCCACATGCACAAAGGTCAAATCCTGTAGAACCAGACCGCTGCCAAGCAAAAGAAATTATTTATTAAATATCACTCAATTTTATTTACATGATTTCTTTGGACTTACATGTAGGGTATGCAGGGCGGATTAGTTTCGGCCAGCGCCTGACGATAGGCACGAAAACTTGAACTCGAATCGATTAATGCACAAAACGAGCGCACCTCCTCCGCAATCCCCTTTTGCCACTCCAATCTGCAAGACAAAGGACATTTAATAAATTTACAAAATCTATAATTAGTAAAAATCCGAAATCAAGAAATATTTTATTGAAAATCATGCATAATTTTATACAATTTATCTATTTGTTTTGGATTTTGCACCTTTTCACAAATACTTTTAAAATATCAATCAACTATATAACAACGATTTTTATTGATAATTGATTTAAATTCATCTAAAATCAAAAAATTCGCACAATAAAATAAAAGTGTGTATTTTAATTTGAAAAACATAAATTTAAATTTAATTTGAATATTTTTCTTTCTTGAATTGAATTCTTGAAATTTTTCATAATTTTTTTGTCTTTGTTTTTGATCCTTACCTGCGTATGGGACCCGAATCCAGCGCCGAGAGCAGCGCCAAATACGAATTATAATTGTTCATTTTGCGTAAATGTTTCATGATTTTAATAAATTTGTTGACATGCTTCTCCCGCTCCTTGGCATCCTGTAGCCGCAATATTTTGGAGCGCGCCCAGTAGGACATTTTGTTAAAGTGCTCGGTGAACTTGTTGAGATTGGGGGATTTCTCCTCGCACTGATCTTTGGCAAATAATAATACTTCGGGTATCTCGATTTTTTGAAACAGCTCCGCATCCAACAGCGTCATCTGCTCGGCTATCTCCAATGACTTTAGGTCCAGCAAACTGAGCTGATTGCTATTGCCGCTGCCACCGCCAATCTGATCGCGATCCAACACAAAGGCGTAACTCCTTTGATCCTTGTAGAGCGTCACCTTCTCCACAAATTTGTTGCGCAACAATTTGGCCAAATACAGTTGGCCCGAACAGACCAACTGATAGACAAACTCCACTAACAAACTGAGCAGTTGACTTGTCAGATCTGTTGAGCTGTTTGATCAATGTAAACGTACGCAATTAATTTAAGTTTTAATTTCGATTACAAGTTAACTGAAAAGCTATCGATAATTGATCGATAAAGGTTAAATTTGGCTTTAAAAAAAGGAGCTAGAAATTGTTACAAAATTATGAAAGCTGTCGATATCCAGGATTTCTCACTCTTCTTGTTCATGATTTTAAATCGATACAGAGCATATTGAATGTGGAGGGATTTATAGCTAATAAAATTAAAAAAAATTATGAATTATTTTAAAAATGTGTTGTAGTCTTTTTAAATAAAGAAAAACACGAAAGCTTTAATAATTTATGTTGTATATCTTCTTTTTTTGTACTGTATACCCTATTTATAAATATTAATTTATTTCATTTCAAATCTAGCTTATTTAACGGACAACGTTCTGGCAACAGTGCAAAGCAGAAAAGTCTAGCTATTAAATAGTTAAACTAGCAACACTGGTGAGGCAAGAAAAAGAACCAAATAAGGCGTAAAAAGTTGTGGTGCAAGTAGAAATACCAAATAATACATATTATCGATAACTTTTCAGTATATGTGCATAGATTTGAAAAGTGAATTGGCAGCACTTACGTCAGATCGTTGACAACGCGCACCAGGAGCGAGAAGGTCTCCTTGGCAGCCTTCTGCTTCTGATCGTGCACCTGGCAGAAGAAGTATGTGTATCGATGGGTCAGCTTCTCGATCACATCGATCGGCTGAATGAAGGTGCGAAAGGTGGTGATGAAGGCCTCGCTGAATGCTGCACGAACGAAATGAACAACAACAGATGATTTTGGGTTTAGCTTACGCTTATGAGCTCTGGGCAATGTGAATGAATTATGATTGTGATTATGACTATGATTATGATTATGATTTGAATGCTTGTGATGATTATGACGATGCCTACCATTATCAGCGACCTTCTGGACGCGACTGGCGTGCACGATCAGCGCATCAATGTAACCGCCTTTCACTTCCGGCCCGTCCTCGTCCTTCTTCTTGAGTATTAGATATGGCGTTATGTCGATCTCCTCAAGCATATTTGGCAATTGATTATCAACATCCTCCTCTTCCTCTTCCTCCTCCATCTCCTCTTCTTCCAGCTCCAATTCGCCTGCTATGGGCTGCCTCCTCTCCTCTATCTCCTCCTCTACATCGCCGACTGTCTCCAACATTTTCGGCGTACTTATGGGCGTGTCCATGGGCTCGGAACTGGTGACAGTCGCCAACGTCTCGCTGGGCAGCTGATGCGAATTACAGTAGAACGTTTGTCCGCCCGCAGTGCTCACATTCTCATTGCTGTCCACCACAGCCGTTGCCAGCGCTCCCGATTCATCTAATGCTCCCTGCACATCGTTCAGCTCCTCGCTGACCGTCGTCATCCGACTGTTCCGCAGCAGGGGATCGCCCAGCGTTGGTTTCGGACTGGCCGGCGGTGTGGTTATGATTGCTGTCGGCACCGTCGTCGTCGTCGACGTCGCTGTCGATGGTTTGCGCTGTTTGTAGTTCTTCGGTGGCAGCGCTGGCGGCGTCTCCAACTCCGGCGACAGATCCTTGCTAACCGGCATAATGCTGCAACGGATAAATATAGAGACAATTAGTTCATTAATTTGGTAAAACTTGGGACCAAAGATAACCACTATTAATTAATGTTACGATAATATAATAAGTAGAAGTGTTCTTGAATTCTTGTTTTTAACTTCCATTTCAAAATTGCAAAATAATGATTATATTTCAATTTTTATTTAAGATTTTCGAAATAGAAAATTTCGTTTATGTTAAGAATTTTATTATCGTTTTATTTATTTTAAAATCAAAATCAGTTCTTATTTTGCAAACTCTATTATAAATTCAATCAAAAATAACTTAAATTTCGTAACTAAGAATTATATCAATTTTATATTTTATTCAAAATACAGTCGAACTTCCCTAACTCGAACTTCCCTAACTCGAAGTTTCTCTAACTCGAACAAAATCGAGTGGCAATAGCGTTTACTGAGCAAATTTCATACAAATCTGCTTCCCTAACTCGAACTTCCCTAACTCGAAAATCTCCTTAACTCGAACAAAAATATTGGCCCGTACTTCTGTAAGTCGAATTTTTCGGGACAATCCCCAATAAAGTTTGAATTTTTTTTCGTTTCTATTTTGCGTTTTTGTTACCGGCTCATTTTGATACGTAATATTGATGTACATTAACATATGGAGATGGTATATGATAGAATATTGCATCAACAATTACTTAGGCTTGTGAGATTGCTATAGGAAAGATGTTTGTAATGTACTCCTTTGTCAGCGCATCAGTGTACAAAAATGTTTAAAGAAATATTCAAACTTATTAGTTAAGGAATTTGAAAGTAGACCAAATATATTGAAGTTGATGAAAAATATGGTATCTCAGCAAAAACAGTTTTCATTATATTAAAAAATGGAAAATAAATTATGATGACATTTGAACCGAGAACTTCTTCTGGATACAGCAAAAGAACGAAGAAACCAATTTTTGAGAATATTAACAGGTCTTGAACAAACTGGAATCCTTTTTTGTTGAAAATAACAAGAAAAATTGGAATTTTGAAATGTATTTATGATTGAATGCATTTGTAGTTTCTTTTAAAAAACTAAAAAAAAAAAATTCCCTAACTCGAAGTCTCCCTAACTCGAACTTTTTTCTTGGATAATGGTGATTCGAGTTAGGGAAGTTCGACTGTATCCCCAAATCTGTAAGTTATATTTCAATATCTAAAATTGTTTTTCTTTTTCTATTCTAAAAATAATATTTTAAAATTCACTCTTAGTATCTTTTCAATTATTTACTTAACTAAAATATTTGATTTTTGTATTTAACATTATTATATTAAATTATATAAATAATATGCAATATTTAATAAAAATAATATTTTAAATTTTGAGTATTAATTTCTATTAATTTCTATATATAATTCAGTATGAATTGGATTACTTACTTCATGGTTTGACTGTGCGATATGTTTCGACTGATGTTGTAGGTGTGCATCGTATGACGATGCTGCTCAACGGAGTGCGAGTTGGCCGAACAGATCTCCATATAGGCCAATACTGTAGATGGAAAGCGGGTGATGAAAAGAAAGAAAATTATTTGAATACACCTGTCGTACACAACAATCTAAAGTTCAATCATTAATTGTGGAACTGCGCTTCATTTGACTCCACGTGCATATCGATTGCTTTTCAGAGATGGGAGAGTTCAACAAAATGTTGGAGATTTGCAGTTTTGCCTATTACTTAACTATTAAAAAATTAATCAACACTTTTAAGCGCGTTCACAACAAACAACCAAAACATTTAAAAGGCAACGCAACACAGGTAAAAAAAAAACAGGATCTTTAGTTCTTTTTTAGGCACAACTTTTGGGGTTAATAGAACGAAAGCTCAAAACTAACGAGCAACTAACGGCATATACAATACTATATATAAGGGGTCAAGGTTCAATTTGAAACACAACGGCAAACATCGTTAAAATGTAACAAAAATTCTGAATACCCTTTTCATCAGAATTATTTTTCTACACAAAACGTTTGAATGTATGAAGTTTTTTAAAAAATTTATTTTTTATTTAAATTTTGTACTTTTAGAAACATTTGAAACAGAACATACAAAATACCGAATGTTCCAAATGATTTCAAAACGTTCAAATAGATGTTTGAAAATATTTTTATTTATTTTTAAGATCAATGGAGATTAAAACATAAAAATATAACCAAAATTTCTGTTCACTTTCTAAATACGTCGAGATCGTTTCAAACATTTGCAAAACGTTTCATGCTTTGTATCAGGTTTCAAACATTTTACTGCAAATGGAACATTTGTTCTTTTTTGAATCAATGTGAAAAAGGTATGCAAAAAGTATCGAAAACTGAACGAAGCATAATTTAAGGAAAAAAAGCGCTTTCTTAATCATTTCTTAACGAATTGAAAGAAAGAACGAAACAAGGAACGAAACCAACGAAAATTTAATCGCAGAAAGAGAAAGAGATAGCGGTTGAGAGAGAGAGAGAGACAGCAGCTGACTTACCCGAAAAGGCGACACTCTGAAACACTAGATGTTGTTTGGAACGATAATTTAGATGGGTTAGAGTTTTGCGTACAACAATTTGGCAAAGGTTTTGATTTTGAATTTCATTTTCAATATCATTTTGTTTTTGGTAATGTTTCTGTTTTTGGGTTTTGTTTTGGTTTTGGTTTTGCTCTTGCGTTTGTTTTTGTTCATGTTCAATTTTACGAGTGCTACAAGAAATAAAACATTCTTAACTGCGAATAATTAAAATACAAATATAACAAAAATATATACATATATTTTAAAAACAATATATAGATGATTTTTGATATTTGTTGCTGATTGTTGTTGTGTTGTAGTTGTTGTTGCTGCTGTTGCGTTGATGCTGTTGTAGTTGTTGTTGTTGATCGTCTTGGATTTTGCCTAACGATTTTTGGTTTTTTTTGTGCAGTGGCGTGGACAAAGGGGAGCGAACGGGGAGCCTTGTTGTGTCTTAGAATATTTGTTTGCTTATCGTTTGCGTGTTTTTGGTATTGGTATTGTTGTTGTTGTTATGAATGTTGGCGAAACAACAAAACAAAACAAAACACCAAGGAAAAACACTAAAGTTTATAATTTACGAACAAGTCTTTAACCATGTCAACTGTGTGAATGTGTTTGTTTATAGTGCTGCCAGTTTATCTTATTTAATACTAGATCTAGCTTATTTGAAAATGTTGAAAAGCTTTTTAAATTAACAAAAACATCAATAAAAAAAAAAATTGAATATCTTTGGATTTCCAGATTTTTTAAACTGTCAAAAGTCTGGCAACACTAAGCAATACACACACACACTCACACACACATATTCTCATGCACACCCATCACCTCCCCTGCCCACTCACTCGCACAAAAGCCAACACTTGATCAACTCACCGCTTGGCATTGCCTGTGGCGACACCTAGCGGTCAGATGTGTTTTACATGCAATTATGTTACACACACGCATACAATTACACACACAGACATACACGTATACACCAATGCATGGATGGTACAAGAAATCATATAGAAAAAGAAGAGAGAAAAAAACAAAAAAAAAAACACCAAAAAAAAGGAAAAGAAAAGAAAAAGAGAATAGAACTGTAAATAAATGTGCGCATTGGGCGATCGCACTTACTGTGCTTCTTTTTGATGGGCAACGGCGGCGGTTTGTCCAAGTGTCGATCAAAGGCGCTGCTGCAACTGCTCGGCAATTGGGCGCTGCGGGGCGGCTCGATGAGACTGTGATGCTTCGCATGCCACTGGTGCAGCTGCGTCGACGACGAGTGATGCTGATGATGATGCGGCGACAGTTGACGCAGCTCCGGCAACTCACTGCAACGGAAAGAGACAGCAGGCATTAGGTTAATGAGTGGAATAACGGAAAGAGAAAAGTTCGCGGCAAGAGAGGCACATGGATAAATGTACAGAAAATAAAGTTTCAAATGAAAAAACCCAACCGAAATAGCATGTAATATAGAATATTTGTTTTAGGATACTTTAACGCAGGGATACCGAAACCGTAACCTTTAACCGGTAAAAACCGAATGAAATGAAATTTAGAACCGTAAATGAAACCGTAACCGAAAATAACAATTTTCATTTGACCGGAACCTTAAAACCGAAACTCTGTAAACCGAATTAACCGTTTAGTAACCGTTTCATTTATAAGGGTTAATTTCGTTTTTCAGACATCAACAAAAAAAAATTATTTTTCATTTTTAATTTTGATTTTTAATTTTACGAAACCTTTATTCAAAGATTTTGCATAACCGATAACCGAAAACCTAAATGAGAACATATCCGAAACGGTAACTGAAACCGATATTCGTTTCGGTTTTAATCCCTGCTTTAAAGTATCTAAAAGCAATTGACAATAAAGTGAAGAAAAGTTAGAAAATTGCAAGAAAGGATTACAGAAATTAACCCCTTCAAGGAATGGACTAAAATGTGGAGTTAGGTCTACTTAGAAAGAGTTGAAACACCTACAAATTATCATCCAGTTCATCCATGGCGGCATCAAAGCGCGACGTTGCCCCTAAGCGTTGTTGCGTCTTTGGTGGCAACGCCGGTGCCAATTCCGGCGATGAGCAATTGCTGCCAAGTGTTTGTTGTAAGGCAGTTGTCATCGATGACGTCGATGTCAATTGCTCGCTGCTGATGCCCGTTGCAGTTGCTGTTGCAGTTGTTGTTGCAGTTGCTGTTGCAGTTGCAATTGCTGTCGTGCTGCTGCTGCCATTGCTGCTGTTGCTGGTGATGTGTCGCTGTGTGGAGGATTGTGTTTGGCTTATTTGCTGGTACTCGCTGCTGCTGTTGCTTCGACTCGTCGCTGTCGTCTCGCTGATGCCGAATGCAATCTCTGAATTGCTGCTCGACGATTTTGTTGACGATTGCACGCTGTGCTCCGAGGATCGCTTCGAAACGCTCTGTGTCGAGGTACGAAAGGACATCATCGATACGAAACCTGTGAAGCAAAAACAATCCAAAAGAATTAGTGACAGTTTCTTCCTAAAAAATAAACTCTACATAAGCAACAACAGAAATGTAACAAACTGGACAAAACTAAAAGCTAAATACATTACAAATACACAAACAACTAAAAACAAATTCAACAGCAAGTGGAAGCGGGGAAAAGCGGAAGTATGGAGGAAATGCGAAAAACGCATACAAAAAAAAAAAATGTATGTACACTGGCGAACATAATTATTGGCACAGCAAACATTTTGAGATTTGGAGGCTTAATTGTTCCCTTATCGTAAACATATTGGCATCAATGGAAAGGTCATTTAAATTCCGTTTGAATGATATAAAATTTTCCTTAACCCATTAAGTACCCTTCGAAAATTTCGAATTTATGTAAAAGTCAATTTTCAAAACTTTTTTCCACGATTTTTTACAAAAAATATGTTGATGCAAAAAAATTCTTCAAACAATTTAAGTGACTGCAAAATAAATTTTTCTAAAATATTTTTACTAGTATTTTTTATAATTTTTTGAAAATCCTAAAAATGACCATTTTAACCCATTTTTCCTACTTTTTACACACAAAGTGCCTTTTTAGCAATTTTCAAAAAATTATAAAAAATACTAGCAAAAATATTTTTGAAAATTTTTGAGAATTTTTTTGCAACAAAATATTTTTTGTAAAAAATCGAGGAAAAAAGTTTCGAAAATTGACTTTTACATAAATTCGAAATTTTCGAAGGGTACTTAATGGGTTAAGGAAAGTTTTATATCATTCAAACGGAATTTAAATGACCTTTCCATAGACACCAACATGTTAACGATAAGGGAACAATTAAGCCCCCAAATCTCAAAATGTTTGCTGTGCCAATAAATATGTTCGCCAGTGTATATTGAAGCGAATAAATATGAATATAGACCGAAAATACTATAGACTGGTTGTAAATGTATTAAAAATTTAAATTTAAAAACAAATTGTATATAGAACTTTAAATGTAACTAATTGTTCAATTGATTAATATAAAAGTCAATCAAATTACAAATTACTGAAAATAATTGTAATTCATTAAAATTTAAGCTAAAAATAACATCAATCATAAGAACAAATGCATTTTGTGTTAAAAATATATTCTAAATTGTTTTAATATTAAATTTTACTCATTATTTTTAATGATTATAATTAAATTCAGTAATGTTAAAGATTAATAAAGTAAAAGTCTTTAAATAACTATTTAAAATGATTTTTTAGTTAATCCTCATAAATGTAAGGGTGTCATTTCAACAGTTCTAATTTATACTACATAGGGTATTTATATTTTCTTAGGCTAACCAGTCTAAAGTACATGAAAATAAGGTTTGTTGCAGTAGGAAAGTAAACGCAAAAGTTGTAGAAATAGAAACAGAAATGGAAATAGAAGAAATGTGCCTTGAATACCCGATTCATTTGAATGACGATTGCTGGTTAATGCTGCGGCCGCTTTGCGCAGCTCCGTATTGGCCTCAGAGCCGGAGCCGGAGCCGGATACAGAGGCTGGGCCAATGCCAATGCCAATACCAATGCCGGTAGCCAGCAGAGGCGGCGGCGTTGCATGTGCGCTGGACGTGGTTGCCTCCTGTGTGGCAGCAACAACAGATGCAGCGACTGCCTCAGCCTGCGTTTCTGCTGATCACAAATTGTGGCACATTCAAAGTTTGAGAAGAGTTGTAGATTGTGCTGAATGTTTAATTAATGTTTGGTTACTCACTGTAGCTAATCATCTTGTCCACCTCGTCGTCCAAATGCTGCTGATGGTGCAATTGTCTCGTTGGCGGCAACTTCGGCAACTGTTCCTCCTCCTCGCGCGAGTGATTCAGCGCCGAATCGAATGAGCATTGACTGTTCTCGTCCGGCGACCGCGAGCGAACCGAGAGACTGCAAGTAGCGAGTGAAAGGGCGAATAAATAATTGAGCGAGTACGAATATGTAGAGCTAACGAGCGAGTGTGCTGGAGAGTAAATGATCGAGTAAGTATAGCGAGTAGTTAGTTGGACAAATGAACGAGTGTTGTTAACGAGTAAGTAATCGGTTGAGTGAGATTGTGGAGAGTAAATGAGCGAGCGAGTGAGTATAGCGACTCGTATTAAATAGTGATCCAGGATCAAATCAAATTCAAACTTTCATAACTTTGCCAAAACTGATCAGATTTACAAGCAGAATGTCATTTTGATCATGCTAGTATTAAATGTAAGTGAATGAGTACAACGAGTCAGTGGTTAAGAAAGCGAATAAGTTGGCGATCAAGCGAATCAACGAGTACCCAAACGAATGATCAACTAACCGATCTACGCCGTAGTTAAGCAGCGAGAAATTCGAACTGCAATCCAGATCCGAGTTGATGCTGATGTTATGCGACTGAGCATACGGCAACGGGCTGTTCGCCTGCGACGAATGGTTGGTGGTGTTCGAGTTGGAGCTGAAGTTGCTATTGTTGTGATTGCCGGACGATGCACCACTTGTGGCACTCATTAGCTGCGACTGCGGCTGACTGCGACGCTTTGGCGGCAACGGCGGCGGATTGCTGGCCCGATTGGGCAACGGCGGCTTTGGCGGCGGGCTCGTGTCGCGCAATATACTCTCCGTGCTGTGCGAGCCGCGTATCGGATTCACATTGCTCTGCTCGAGTATGTCGCGCTCCTTGGGCGTCAGGGCAATATCGGGCAGCGAGGTTCGTTGCGCCACCGCCGCCGCTGCAGCATCCAATGGCGCTCGCATACCGCCAGCGCTGCTTCCCGCGGCGGTGGCAACAGCAACGGCGCCCATTATGTCAGCGGCGGCTCCGATGCCGCCCAAGCCGGCGCCACTATAACGGAAAGCGCACTGATCCTGCTCCTTGAGTTTACCCTGCGCCAGTGTGACCAGATTCTGTAAACGACAAAAATATTGCATAATTCATAAATATTAAAAAATAACTTATAATCATGAAAATGATCATGATAATAATAATGAAAATGCTTATGTTAATGTGAATGTTAATGATAAAAATAATGCCAATGGCAATCATGATTGTCATTGATCAATAATATTGATAATAATGATAATACCAATGGTAATGATAATGCTAATGCTAATGCTAGAACTAATTATATTAATAATAATATGTTGAATTTTACTAACTAACCTTCCATCACTAACTAATCGTTGAATCATGTAAGTAGTACCAATGTGCAATATAATGATAATGACAATCACAAAGCCAATAATGATGATGATAATATCAGTAATAATAAGGATAATGTCAATAAAATTAGTAATAAAATTTATAATAAAATAACTAATAATAACAATAATTATATTTATGGAAATGATAATGCTAATGCTTGAACTAATTATAATAATAATGCTATGCTGAATTTGAATCATCATAACCTTTCAACTGCAACTAATCGTTGAATCATGTAAGTACATAGTATCAATGTGCAATATAATGATAATGACAATCACAAAGTCAATAATGATGATGATAATATCAATAACGATGATGATATCATCATGCCAGTAATTATGAATATAATGTCAATAAAATAAATAATGAATTGATTACTAAAATTGATGGTAAAAGAACTAAAAATATTTATGGTAATGATAATGCTAATGCTGAAGCTAATTATAATAATAATACTGTGGTGACTTTTACTGACTTTATCATGTAACTACTACTAACAAATATCCTTTCCATCTGTTGTTGATTCGATTGGAAATAACTACTTAAATAATAAAATGAAAAGGGTCTTGTGGTAGGTCAACTTACGCGCACTGCATCCTCGAGCAGATCGATGACCTCGCGCACGTTCTCGTTGCTGAGGGAGGCGCACTCGCCGCTCTTCTCGCTGAGCATGACCTCGTCGCAGAGCTTGATGAGTTTGCCCAGCGATTGGTACACCTGTTGTGTGGCCGAGCTCATAATGGCACTGTTTTCGTTCAGTGTATACGACTGAATGACTGCAATAGAATTGAGAAACAATTTAGGGATTGAATCGAATCATAAATATCAAAGAAATTACTTTTTTTAGATAAATATGAATTTGTACAGGTAACAAATTTAAAGTTTTTTGAATGGAAAGAAAAAATGTGTATTTATCGATCACAGTTTTGAAGCGAAAATCGTAAATATAAAAAAAAACTACTTCTCTGGAATAATAAGTAAAAGTGTAAGATAACAAATTATAAGTTATTTGAAGGGAAAAATAAAATAAAAATATGTATTCATCGATATTTGAAATATTTAAACAAAAATAAACGTGATGAATTATCACAAATTTACTTGCGAATTTGTACAGTCAATAAATGAAATATTTTTAAAAATGCTGCATTTACCGGAATACATGCTGGCAATGGTCTCCAGAATGACGGTACCATTGCCAGGCAGAACCTCCAGCTTCTTTTTGAGTATAACATCCCGGAAGTGCTTCAACGCATTCGAAATATCCTTGACATGCGTCTCCAGTGTTTGTGTGGAACGTTGCACTTCCTCGGTGGTGGGCGGTGGCTTTGAGGCATGTTTGTTCCTCGGACTATGCGGCGAATGGGATCGACCCAAGGTATTGTTTGTGGTTCGCATCAGTGAGATCTTCTCAATTAGATCGTCCTTAAACGAACGCGCTCGACGCGCCAATTTCGTTCCCTTCAGACTATTCTTGTGCCCCGATGAGCCGGCACTTGGTGGTGCTGGCGGTACACCTGAACCTAAACCCGAACCTGCACCTGCACCAACTCCCCCTCTTTGCGACGCTTGATGCGTTGTTGTGGTTGCTGTTGCTGTATGATGCGGCGGTGGCGGTGTGGATGATGCACTGGACGAGTGTCCTGTGTAGGTGGCGCTATTGATGCTATTGTTGCTGCTGCTGCTGCAACCACCGACACCACCGCCCACTGAGCAATTGCTGGGCGTGGATGGAGAACTGATGCTGCCGTCTAGAAAAAAAAGAATAGAAAAAATTTCATTAGATTCCAAAAGAAATTAAACTCAAGCTAAATACATTTTAACTTTGAATATGTGTTAAACGTACTTAATATTTCTTTACAAATATTTCTTGTATTGTTTACCCAATTCAATCTTTAAAATTAACTGCAGTATTTTATTCAATTTCTCAACTTTTATGAATATTCACAATGCTATTCTATATTAAAATGAATATTCCTTCTGCTTTGCATGACTAAACAAATGGGCAAATAAATCCTATCACGCAATTGTGAATCATTTTGCTTATGATTCAGTTACATTCATGCTGTGAGTGTGTGGGCGCATATCAAAATTCTAGAATTCGTATTGGGCTAAAAATCTCATTTTATTTATGGCGAGAAATTGATTTTTAAACGATCTATAATCGATTAGCGAAACTTTAATAAACACGACTGAAAGAAAGCAAAGAGTTCAAACTTTTCAATTTGAAGAATCCCAAATTTTAAGATCTTTTTATTACAAAATTCATAAAAAAAATCCCTACTAAATCATAGCGAATAATCTGAATACGAGTATATATCAAAAAGTTCAGATAGTTTTTTATATTTTCGACCTGACTTTCGCTGTGGGAATATATAAATACAATTACATATAGCTTCATGTGTATGGACTTGTCGGACATAAATGTATATGTATATATACGAATGAATACATATATGTACATACAATATATATGTATATACGAGCATGCTGTGAGTTTTCGGAGACCTTCACGTGTCGCGTTTTTTAATCACTCAAAATTCGCATTCACGATAGGAGATGCTGATTTTTTGATGTTGTGTTGTGTTTACTCAACGCTTGTTTTTAATCGCCAATAAAACGATAGAAAGACGAAAAGAAAAAGTTTAAAGAAATGGTAAAAAGACAAATCAGCTCAAGCATGACCGACATTGGTATACCCTAGGAATGAACAAAGCTTACAAAATGTAAAGATTCTCAAGTGTGGAGATTAAAGCGGCAAAACGAATTTCCATCATTTAATTAGTATTTATCGATATCATAGACAGCTACAAATTGTTATCGATATGCTTAACAGAAAGCTATAATTTTCGTGGCTACAAAAGCTAAAATATATTCAGGTATATTATAGTTTAATTGTTTATTTCTATGAGCTTCACACTTTGTTAACTTTTAAATTAATTATATTTAAAGATCGATCCACACTTTGGATTTACATCACTTGAAGATACCCTGTAAGCGACTCTATTTTCCTTAAACAATGATTTATGAAAAGAGCTGTGTCAACAAATGATATGCCCATTTAATGTAGAGTATTTCACATGTGCCGCTGTTGATTTGCATGATGAACGACGGCAACCACACGGCACAACGAGGTAAAAATCGCAAGCGGTAAACGATCCATGATCCATAGCCACCCACTAAATACAACAACAGCAACAGCAATAGCTTTAAAAAAAAAAACCCAACCCAACTCAATGGAATCGTATTGAATTGAATTGAATCGGGGGATGGGATGGGATGGGATGTTGTAGCGCATGTTGCATATATTGTAATTGTAGCTTTCACTTACAGTGCACCACATTCTTGACCAGCACACACGGTGGTGGTGGTGGTGGTGTCAGTGATGTGGATATGGGTGTTGTTTGTAATGTTGTTGTTGATATTGCTAAACGTGGCAATTTTTTATATTTGCGTCGCCTGTGGAATTTGATGTCATGCAGCGTGTGTTGTTTATTGTTGTAGTTGTTATTGTTGTCATCTCGCATTGACCACAATGATCGTTGTTGCTGTTGTGGCAGCGGCAGCGGCAGCTGTTGCTCATCTGGCAGCTGCAATTGTTGTTGCTGCTTCACGTTGTACGAATAGAAACGCCAACGTTCAGCGAGCCCGCAATCGCTCAAGAAAGATTCATCAAATTGCGGCATCTTCTTCTGCTTCTTCTACTTATTTGTACGATTGCATAATAATAAAAACAACAACAACAACAAGTCACATAATAATAGCACACATAACTGTCGAGTTTCGCTTCTTTTTTTTTGTTTTAATACACTTTAAGCCGCAATTCGAGTTAAAGTTTTAAGCAAGTTTGCGACAACACATTTGTATCTTGTATCTTGTAACTTTATTTTTTCGCTTAATGGCCTTAATCTTTTAGCACATTTTCAAGAGCAACAATTGTCACTGCTGTTTGAATAAATCACAAATTATTATATTTAGACACAGCAACAACAATGTAACAAACAAAAACGAAACACGCGACGCTGGCAGCAACTGTTGCTGCTGTCGTCAGCGTTGTCGTCTGGAAAGCGCACTGAACTATGAAAATCCGCAAACGGCAAAACGGCAATCGCCAGTTGCCAGCAGCAGCAGCCACAAGAGCAGCAGCAGCAGCCAGTCGCCAGGTCCGCTAACCAGCCATTAAACAACAACAACAACAACAGCAACAGCAAACTCTGCAACAACAACAACAACAAAGAGTCGCAAAGAGCAACGTATAACAGCGCATCAAATGGCACTCGCTGCCAACAACTCTCGACTTGCTCGCCAACAACCAACAACCGACAACAACAACAATTACAACAAGATAGAAAATATATTTGCGGTATGCCGAAGATTTGATACACTGCACTATGGGCGAAAAGTCGATTATTCTGGCATAAACTACAATTTTAAAGCTAGAGCTTTCAAATTTGGCATGAAGCTTAGTTGAACTAAAATACAATTTTGAATTTTTTTTTTTTGGATTTGGACCACGCCTTAGCTTTACCCTCCTCACCCGATTATGAGAAAAACATGTAAAATATTTATTTAAAATCCAAATATAAAGCTAAAGACCTGAAATTTGGCACGAATCTTAGATAGGCTAAAGTAGAATTTATGCAAATTTTTGTTTTTTAATTGGATCTTTTCTTCGCCCTCTTTTTCTAACTGACTCAAAAAAAAAGTACAATCTTTTTTTATTCGCTGAAATATTAAGTGAGATATTTTAAACTTCACTTGTTTGCTATGTTAATTAGACTTTTATAAAATTAACAATTTTTTTGGAATCATAGTTTGACCATGGGTTCACCTCCATTTCCATCCGATTCCGGAAAATTCTGATTTTTCTACCATATTTTAGCATACTTTTAACCGATGCTGCGCAAAAATGCGCAAAAGAAATTAATAACACTATGTACTAGAGGCTTTAATTAATAACTTGCCATACTTAGTTGCTTGCGCCATCATGCACTTTATAAGTATTACTCCACGGAAAATAACTGCATTTCATATTTTTTTTTGCTAAAAATACATTCAACAAAACCGTCGACAACAACAACTAGACACAAATTTTAATACATATTACATCAAATAATCATTTTATATACCATGAGCATCATATTCCATATTCAACTTGATTTCTATATTAAAGCTTTGCTTATAAAATTACGCTTGAAACACAATGAACTAACGGGCAAATTTTCAAAAGCATGGGCTTTTACAAAACAGCTGACTTTAGAGAGTTGCCACAAGAGAAGAGTTGTCGCATAGCCCGAAAAAGAATATGTTTTAATCTAACTGAAGTGTTAACATTCAATAAATAAAGTCACATTTTGAAAATACTACCATCAATTTTTCGACTTTATGCCAGAAAAATCGTCAAATCGCCCAATGTGCACTGATCTGATAAGCATTAATTTATTTTTTCATTTATTTTTATTTGTATATTGTTTATTTATAATTTTTAGTTAATTTATTTATATTTTTATTTTTATAAATAAAATAATTATAGTGCAAGTCACGGTTACAATTTCAATACATGATAAATTAAACATTATTTGAATTCTAAACAATAAATTGATTAAAATATCTCATATTAAATGTTGATTTGGGCCAAATGAAAATACATATGTTGTCGGATCTTTAACATATTTAAGGTAAGGTCGTATTAAATATAACTCATTAACATTAGCATGGACATTTAATTGAGAAATCTCAAGATCCAGCAATTGGAATTAGAACAAATTTAATATCAAATAGACAATCTGTGAGTTTATTTGAGATATTTCCAGAAATAACAACGTTTTTCAACCGATGATATAGCAATGGGATCCGACTGCTTCCGACAAAGCTGAGACAGACATGTCTATATCGACTCAACTGTGTCATCCCGATCAAGGCAATACAATCTCTAGAGTCAGTCACGCCTTCTTAAAAGCGTTACATTGTTCATGACAAATTTTGAATACCCTCTGCAAGGGCATAACAGGCAACAACATTCACTGATAGATAGCTAAGCTCTCTCCCTCTCTCACACTGCCTCACTGTCTCTCTATATCTCTCTGTCTTTCTCCCAGCTGCTTTCTGTTATCATTTTGTTAGACTCTCCTTTCATTATTGAACTTTTTTCGTTTCTTTCTTATTGTTATTGTTATTGTTGTTTTTTGGGTGTTTGTTTGGCCCTGGGGCCACTCTGTTGGCGGGTTTTTCTTCAATTTGCAAGTGGCTCACGATCGTGACTTGCCTTGAAATGTATTTCGGTTTTTAACTGTTTTTTTTTTTTTTCTTTTCTTTTTTTGTCTTTGCTTTTTTGGGAAGCTGAAGTTGAAGGCGGCGCCACTCGAAGCCTATGGGTTGGATTCCCCTACCCAACACTATCCATCTATGTAATACCTCTAAATACGTTTGGCAATCGTTGAATTTATTGAAAAAGTGAAATTACGTGTGCATTTATTAAAGATAGATAGATAGATGGAGTGAAGAAGGGGCCGTGGGGGACCGTCTGAAAATGTTGCATCGTATTTACTTAATAATCGTGCATAACCAAAAAATAACAACAACATTTTCGACAATGCAATCAATTAAAATAATAATAACAACAGACGCTGCCGAAATTATCATATCATCACTGTGAGAGAAAATATTCGTAATAAAAACTATAATAAGAATGATAATGAACTAACTATAATAAGATGTTGATAACAAAATAATAAAGATTATGAGACAAATAATGTAAATTAAAATTATATTGATAATTAGAATGCTGATGAGAATGATAGGAAAATGATAATGGTAATCAAAATAATATTATAATTGATAATAATAATTAGTGTAAAGTTAATCTAATAAAATGCTGATAATGATGCAATAAAAAGTTTGATGAGAATAAAAATAGTAATAATGAATAATCAAGGAAAATAATTATGAGACTCATTCTTAAATAATTATGATAGTGATAATGATAATAATAAATATAAATAAATATATTTAAATAAATAAAGAAAGCGAAAATTATTATAGAAATGACAGCGATACTGATAAGAAATGATAATTATAGAAGTGATAATAAAACATGCATATTTAAAAATAATACTCGGGATGATAATAAGAGTATTTATAATGCAACTGATGACGTTTAAAATATGTGAATCTTTATTCCATCAGATCTTAAAATTATATTATTTATTCTTAAAGCACCTATTTTATCCATTTTGGAATATTCTTATATTATTTTATATATTAATTCGCCTAAAACATCAAAACTGTATTCTCTGTGAAATTCAAAAGTATTTATTGTTAATAAAAACATATTTTTTATAACATAATCTAGCTGGCAAAAGAATTTAGATTGACTTTAAAACAGAATAAATAACAAATTAAAAATTATAAGCATTCCAAAAGTGTATAGGCAAATAAAATCAAATCAAATCAAAAACAAAACAAAAAAGAACAACTTATCTACTTCCTAAAATGCTTGATTTCAATTGGTTGACAATAATAATTTATGTTGTGCTAAATCAACAAGAAAAGAACCACGAACCCGGTTCAGATAACGTTAAATTTGATTTTGGCAATCGAGAGGGAAGTGAGAGGGGAGTGATAAAGGGGGAGAAGCTAGTAACCAGAACCAGTTGGCATCATTTTGAAATTGGAAATTGGATCAGCGACGAATCGACGATCGACGAGCGGTTGGACCAGTCGAATAAACAGGTGAGATTATGATACTAGTTTTATATTTTTGGGGCGAGAAAACAATTTGGCACACCCGACGACAACCAGCAAGAAATATGAAGATGGGATTGTCGCGTCTCGACTCGATCATCATCATGCTCATTATCATGTCATCATAATGATGTTTGAGTCTATGCAAAATCTTAAGTTGACCAATATTTGCCAAATAGCCGCCAGTTTTTTCAAGTGGACAGCTTCAAGTCGACCGACTGACCGACCAGTTTCAATAATGTTCAACCAGTTTAGATGATCACCCAAAAGAGAGACAGACCAAGAAAGAGAGAGAGACAGGAGCGAGAGCATTAGAGAGCGCAACGATCGCGAAATGCAAAATAAAAACAAAACGAAAACCGTTTAATAGAAGAAAGAGAGAGAGAGAGAGGGAGAGAAATTTCTCAGCTCAATGCGACGACAGCTGTGGAATTTTTGGAATGTGTTACGTTCATGTGCATGTGTATGTGTGTGTGTGTGTGTGTGTGTGTGTGTGTGTGTGTAGTGTAGTCAGTGTTATGTGTTATGCTTTCTAACTGCAAACATCGCGATCAGCAATCAACGTTACTTTCGACCAAAGCCCCAAAACTTTATAAAACAGCAATAAAATAAAATGAAAATAATTTAAAAAATAAAATAAATAAATATGCAAGTATGCTAATTGGATCTGCTCGACTAGGTGTTACCCTGTAGTAAGTACAATATACATTTCATGGCAAATATTTGTAATGAAAACTAAATAAACTTGTCTAAATATAAATATTTATTTGTTTATTGCGACTGTTCCGCATTGCAATTTCGCTTGAATTCCGTTGAAATGTGAGAGGCATGCATTTGTTTTCTTTCTTTTTTTTTCTTTAGCAAGAAAGTAAGTTATGCCCTAGCTTTGTTATGGTCTTAGCAAATTTTTAATTGTTTACAAAAGTGCAATTTATTTATTATTATGAAACCGAGCCGAAGTGGGAAATTGGATTCGGGACGTGTAGCATAACAATTGAGCAAGTTTCTTTGTTTTACCTGGTATTTTTAGCTTATAGACAGACAAACAAGAAAACTAGTTAAATAAATAAGATATGATAACTTTTATTAAGAATATATCTAAAAATCTGTATTTATAATTTACCACTCATATTTGTTTGTTTAATTCATTCATTTATAGGTTATTCTGGTAATTTTATTTTATTTTCATTTTAAAATTTTTCTTGCTAGAAATATAAATTAAAAATAGTTAGACGCAAACAAGAATACAAAATTTAAAAGATCTGATGTTTTAATTTAAAATATGTTTCTTTTATGGATTTCAGATCAGCTTAAAAGCCTCAAGTTATGCTATAAAAATCTTTTATGATACATAATCAAGTACTTTATGAACCAAAGTGAATATCTATAATTTTTTGAATTTATGACATGTTGCTTTAACTAAAACATAACTAAATATAAACAAAAACCTAGACTATTTTTCTTTCAAAATCAAAATCTTGACTTAGGTAAATTGCAATTTTAGTTTCTCATATTTATGGTTTATTTGTTAAGTATAAGATGTATTACAAAATTTGTATCGTTTCAAAAGTGACTAATGACTTAAACAAATATTCTTGTAATATCATTTCAGCAGATACACACTCTATAAAATTATCTAATATACGGCAGCCATACGTACTAGATCTCAATATACCCCCTGCTATAGTTATGCATACGAGGTAAAAAAAAAAAAAAAAAAAAAAACGACAACTAAATAAACTACAAACATGACATAATCTCTGTTGTGTTGCTGTTGTTGACGCGACAACGCCAAAAACAGCACGACAAACAAATCGTTAAATTTGTCATAAACAAAAAAAAAACGAAAGAAAAAATAAAAACAAACGCTGTACGAGCAAAAATACAAAATTGAGAGACACAGCAAAAAAATAAAGAAAAAAATAAATAATAATAATAAGAAGAAACAACTTTGACTTGGTCGACACAGTTCAATGATCATGGCACGTTCTCATGCTCTCCACAAGCACACACACACACACACAGAGAAAAACATAGAGTTACAGGCATGCATAGGGAACATGCTGTGGAGGGCTGATTTGACCCTGTTCTCTTGCCATGCATACATCTGGCATGACGTCATCGCAGGTGCGGTCATCAAGCAAGCATTCAATGGAATCAATTGGCAAGCAACCTCCCCTACATCCCGCCCTCCCTTCGAACCTTGATGAGCCACCCCCTTCAGTCCCCTCAACCCAACTAGACTCACTTAATAGAATTGTTTTGTGTGCACTGAGTATATAAAGACTGGTATCATGAAATTTAGTTGAATTGTAAATTCTTATTTCTAATGTTTGATGAGTGTAATTGCAGAGAGCTTTGCTTACAGTTTATTCGTTTATTCGCTTATTCGATTACTCGATTAGTCATTCAACAAATATTTCAGCTCGCAACTATTTAAACAATTCTAATTCTATTTATTGTGCCTTGCACTCACACTTTCACAAAAATAAAATTCACTTGCACTTTTCACTATTATTCATTTAGCTTGAATATTTTTTTTTTTTTTTTTTTTTGGGTGATTATTTGTTGCGAATACTCGATGTTGTAAATGTGAATGAATTGAATGAGTTGTGCGTTGTGTTTGCCGGTCGACGGTTAGATAACTTTTGAGTAAAGCACGCCTCATAATTAATATTGCGCTATATAAGCAACAAAAATAACAAAAACAACAACAAAATTTCCAAATGAGAAAACAACAAGAGAAAGACGAACAAGAAGAAGCTGAAATAGTAGAGAAAAACACACAAAAAGGAGAAGAACTCACAACGCGTCGCTAACGAAAACGAAAATGAAACTCTCGTAACATGAGGCATGAAAAATACTGAGAACCTACATAGTACATAATAAAATACAAAAAAAAAACAAAGAGAGGCCTAAAGGGAATTGAATATTTGTCGGTTTAGGGTGTGTGTGTGTGTGTGTGTGTGTGTGTGTGTGTTGACGGGTTGTACGTCACCCACAACACAACACAACACACAACAACAACAACCATGTTGATGATGACGATTTAAGCTACGCTGTATTTTAAGACTTGTGACCGTCATCAATTTATACGCAAAGCTAAAACTAAACCATATTAAAAATCTACCAAAAGACCACGCCCCCCGCCAACGCCCCATTGCTTCCAACAGATACTCTTATCAGCGTGCTTCACTATGGCACAGTGGTTTTAGGCTCATTTGCATACGCATTACAATCGAACTTCAAACAAAACTTTCAACATCTGTTACTTTCAAATTTCTTAAGCTTTCATCAAAAGCTTTTATTATTTCAAATAAATATTCAATTTTTCAAAATTCAAAATAGCAAGAAAGAAAGGTAAGTCGAAGATTTTATACTCTTATTATTACAATCACAGCAATAAAATACGAACTGTTTCTTTTTTTAAAAATAAATCTTTGATTGATTGTTCCTATATCAGCTATATACTTATTTATATATGTGGCATATAAAAAGCTTTTATTCACTGTAAAGTTAAGCTGTATCATCATTAGAATCCTAAATGAGTTCAGTGTTATCTCAGGAAAAATTCTCATATAAAAACGAGATGAGATGATGTCTGGTCTAGATAATGTAAGATTAGTTTAGTTGCATTGTTAGATAACTAAAATAAAGATAAAATCTTGAAGCATTTGATAAAATCAAATGTGGAAATTATAACAAGAGCTTTGTGCTAAAAACAACTTTACAAAGTATTCCGGAAGTACTTTATATCTTAAGCTCAAAATATTGGGACTACCGCAATGAAACTTTAACAATGTTTTGGGTTAACATTTCATGAGTTATAGATATGTTTCGTTGGCCCTGCGGAAAGAAGAGAAGAATGAAAGTTTTTGCACCAAAAGAAAACTTAACGCCATGTTGACTGTCCAGAAGAAAGCCAGACCCGGACAATGGACAATGTACAATATATGTATAGTCGTATGTATGTAAGTATGGGGAGTACATGAAACCTCGTCATGCAGAGCGAAACACAGAGAGGGAACTCCAATTATGACATAGTTGGTAAGTCGTTTAGAGCCACAACCATACAACATGCGGACGACAAACAACGCTTGGCAGTTATTAGACATGAAAATGAAATCTATAGGAAAGCAAAAGTGCTGAATGCCAAGTGTACAAAAGTGTGTGTGTGTGTAGACAAGTAAGTGAAAAGCACAAAAGCATAAAAAGAGTGTAGAGTACAGTACATATGATAGTTATGAGGCCCCCACAATCGAGTTGACACCAGGGAAAGCGTCATGTTATACGTGACCAGCTGACCACCTAGTGCTAAATAAACTACTACTCAGATTTCACTAACATATTCGACATTTGTCTGATCTTTACTACAGTTTCAACAATATTTCCAGCTGCTTGTCAAGGGATTCTCAGAAGACTCTCAGAATATTTAGATAATTATACAAACATATAGTTATAGTCGGGGAATAACCCGAACCCTATTGGGTTCTCATATGCTACCCCAATATTCCAGTTACTATTATAACCTGAACTTCCAGGTTTTTCCACAACAAAAATAAACAATATTCCAGCTGTTTGTCAACGGATTCTCAGGAAATTCGCAGAATACTTGAGCAATCATGCAAACATACAGTTATATTAAAAAAAAAAATAACCCGAACCCTTAATACATACAATAAATTCGGGCTTTGTTATGTTACCCTATATTTCAGTAAAGGTTCATCTATTCATATCTTACTAGTTCTTACCCGGAAATGTCTTTATTACAAACTGCAATTTACAGGCATTACCGGAATTTACATCATCCTTCATATCAATTTGACAATATTTCAGCTGTTTGTCAAGGGATTGCCAGGAAACTCTGTGAATTATAAGATAACCTTGCAGGCAAACAGTTATAATCGAAAAACTATCCGAACCAGCAACAGAAATGACAGTAAATTGCCGTCTATTGGGGGGACTCCCATTGTTGTGGTTTTAAATGGTTGTCGTTGTCTCTTTTCTATTGTCGTCAAATTCTGTCAAGAGCTTTTTGCATTTTGTCACCAATAACGACCACATATCAATCTCTTGCCACATGGTGAATGCCTGTTGAATGCCAACTGAATGCCAGTTTGAATGATGTGAATGTCAACTCGTCAAAAGTGAATATGATGTTGTGTTGCGTTGTGTTGTGTAGGTTGTTTTGGCATGATAATAGAAAAATCGTTTCATATGCACATACATAACTTTTTTTCAGTATTGTGTAAAAAGGCAGCATTCCCTCTTCCTCTGTTCTCTTTCCTGGTCCCTCTCTCTCTCTCTCTCTTTCTCTACTCAGTACACTTGAGAGGCAACATCATGCGCATTAGAAAGTGCAGTGAAAGCAGCGACAAAACTGTTCAATGAGCAACAATTAAACAAAACCCTTTTCATGCATCATTCATGAATACACTCAAAGTTTGTCTGTGGGCACCATCAATATGTTAATCGATTAAATATTCGATTCGATTAGATTAGATATGAACTTTCTTTTGGCACATCTGTGTTATCGATACACTGAGGAATGCAGTCAGACCGATTAAATAAAACAAAACACAAAGACACACACACAATCAAAAGGAAAATTACAATTGGCAATTGAACATATTTATTGAAAGAGCATCCGGTTCCACTTCCAGCCCATTGAGCACTATCATCATCAACTTTACAATGCTCATTCAGCTGTGAGTGCAAAACAAATTGATCAATTGAGCGAACGCCGCCATTCAGACACCTATGCCCCCACCCCCACCCACACCCACACCTTCCAACCCATCGACAGCAAGTACTAGATAATTTATGTTTAATCAATTGAAATGAATGCATGCACACTTGCATGCCCAAACATTGTCAGATATGATATGATATGTATGTATGTATGTATGTAATGTATGTTCATACTATTGTACTAAGTATGCACGCACGTGCGTTTATCATAAATCGTTATTACTTTCATTTTGATAAGAGCGCGCTTTTATCGATCAACAGCTGTCAAGGTCAAAGCTGATTGCGCGCAGCTTTCATTTCTAATTGACACAGCAGCTTTAAAGCACCGATTACAACTTATCGATTGCACATACAATACAAGCACATTCTCACACTCCCACACTCTCAAGCTCACAACTGATCTCTCTCTCTCTCTCAATCTGTCTTCCATTATCTTTAATACCATTTGACACTAGAGCTTTAAAGTAACGATTGCAGTTTATCGATTGTGGAATACAAGTACATTCTCACGCTCACCCACGCTCTTACTCTCACAGTCAATCTCTCTCTTTATCTGCCATCAATTATCTGCCAATACATACGCATGCTGAGAGTTCCATTCAGCCGCAACTCATCTGCTGTCGGCGTCGCAGTCGCTGCATCATCTGCGCTCGCTGCTCGATTGAAGGGACGCGGCTTGCGATTCTTAAAGCGCAATCGCAGCTCCGTATTCAAAACGCGCATCATGTATGCACTATCTATCTCTCTCTCTCGCACTCAATCAATCACTTCACGGGAAGTGTTGGAGGGGGAGGAGGTTATAGTGTCACGGGAATTGGAGCAAACGCATCAACGATTTTCAATCGATTAAAAATCACAACAAAAAACTTAAAAAAAAAAAATTAAAATAAATTGGATAACTCGCGATTTAGTACTAATATTAACTATTTAGTTTGGACATTGATTCAATTCAATTGATATGACATTGAGGATTCGTCTACCCCTTGGTTAAATGATATCACCCGGGTATATATTTTTTTTTTATAATTTTTTTTATTATGTTTTCTAGGGGGTCGGGCGGGGTCAGTTAGCTGGACGCGCGCGCGCTCTCGAGAGCTTTTGCCAGCGTGTTGCGTTGATGTGAAAATTTCGCGAGCGACTGACTAACTGAATTGACTGACTGAATGACTGACTGTCTGAATGTGTCTTGTCTAACTGAGGCGCAGCTCTGAGCTCTGAGCGTGCTGAGCGAGCGCAACGCAACGCAGCGACGCTTTTACAATCTAATCGCTATTGGCGCCGCCAATGGGCGGCCCACGGCCCGTTGAGCACAGCAACAATAATAACAACAAGAATAACAATAATAACAACGTGCCCAACATTTGCACTTTCAATAAACTAACCGAATACACAACACCCGACGAGTCTCTTTTTATTATTATACCCTGCAAACATTGCTCGCCTGGGGTATTATCAATTTATGCAAATAGCTTATGTTTATGAGCGGCAATAGAAAGTTGATAGTGTGGTGTGTAAAGTAAACTTTACTTAACAATGTCAGGACTATTTGATTAAGTCATTGAGCATGTCGATCTCTGATTATGATCTCAGAGTAAATCAAACAAATATATCACAAAATAATAATACAATACAACTTTACTTTAAAAAGTCATAACTTTTATTATTATTTATAGAAATTCTTGTGCAATAATATGAAAAAAAAAAGCTTTCATAACAATAATTTCCGTGGAAAAGTTGTAAGTGCAAATTAAGTCTTAAATTTTATTCCACATATAAGTACATATTTTAGTGTGTTATCAAGTTAATAAAACAATTTCCACGAGATAAAATAATAAATTTAGACAAATAGTCTAGGAGAATTTTAAAAACTTGTATATAATCGTGTGTTACATAAATCTTAAGAGATTTTCTTTGGAAAACAACCATTCGAAAAATTTGCGTTCCTAAGCTGTCAGAGATCTAAATTTTGAAACACAAAAATCGGCTGCCATAAATCTGATCTATATTTGATCAAAATTTGTATACAAATTGTAAGAGATATTTTCGGTTAAATATATTTGATGCCATTTAATTTAACATACAAATTAATTTAATTTGATTTTAGAGTTTTCACTAATGATAATTATTATTATTAAGTTCTCAGTCTTAAATAAACAAGAATAATAATAATAATAACATCTAAAAGATCATTTTTTGTTGCGGGGTATTTTCAAGTTGCGCAAGCTCACGTGGAGCGCCTCAACTTGTTCACTCTTCGTATGAGTGTTTGCGTGTGTATGTGTGTGTGTGTGTTGTGCTGCGACGCTTTGTTGTCATAGCTGCACTGTCTCTGCTTCTGCTGCTGCTTCTGCTGCTGCTTGTTGCTGTTTGTCAGTGAGAGCTTCCCATTATCACGACAAACGATGTCCGCTTATCAAATCTAAAATAAACTACTTACTTGCGAGCCGACAGCGCCGTCTGCCGACGACAACCGAGACTTTGCACTAGCAAAAAGAATGAAAAACAACAACAAAAGACGTTGCCAAAAAGCTCGCTCAAAGCTGTGCGACGCCGAAAAAAGCTTAGCTATTGCTAAAGTTTACCCAGCCAGCAAATCAGCTGCAGCTACCCGGTTATGGAGTTGGAGAGCTAAGAAGAGAAAGAGCGAGGGAGCGAGGAAGAGAGAGGGGGGAACAAAGTTAACTTTTGCATACAGTCAAAAACGACGTGATTTATTTATAGTGATTAATAGCTGGAGTTGCAAGCTATTTTATTATGCTGACTAAGCATAAACAAAGCAAACGACAAAAATTCAATACAAATGACCTTGGGGCGAAGGGGAAGAAACAGGGTGATTACTTCCATTAACTTCACTGATAAGTGCAAGTTTGTATTTGGATTTAGACTTTCAACTATGGTGACCTTTAACCGATAAAGTACTTATGTATGTATGTATTGTATGGACATAAATACATATGTATGTATTAATGTACCTGGGGATTATCGAGCTATATTTGCGTGCAGTTGTCAAAAGCTAAAGCTGCCTAGTGTTCCAGGCACATGAAAAACCGTTAAGCACAAATCCACGCCTCCCCCACTCCCCCACTCCCCCCTCCCCACACCCAACTCTTTCCACTCCCAACAATTTGCAAGCTGCAGGCTATTTGCCCTTGAAATGTGCAAGGCATAACCTCCAAGCTCCAACTGAACCCTATTGTTAAGCTGATTAAACTAAAAGCAAAATCTATGCAAAAAAGAAAATTATCGAAGATTATTTGCTATCGAAACCGATGAGCCGTAATACGTCATAAGCGTGGAGAGAGAAGAAATGTAAGTAATAATCAAATGCAGCCTCAGGAAAGGAAGGAGGTGGAGGAGGGCCAAAAACAGAAGGCAGAGCAAAGAGCACAGAAGCACATTAAGCGTAGATGGGCGTAGGTGGAAGGAGCAGAGCAGGCGTTTGTGGGTGCTCATATATGCAGCATGTGTGTGTGAGTGCGTATGCATACACACATGCACGCACGCACACACACAGCAAAATTTTTGTGTGTTACTTCACTTTTAACACTTCCCGAGGCGCATGCACTAAAAATAGACTTGTTGATAAACCAACGCATAAACCGAGTGCACATTTTGGGGCAGCGACAATGTATGTGTGTGAATGTGAGTGTGTCTCTCTGTGTGTGTATGTGTGGGTGGGCAAAAGTTAGCGGCACTTAAAAGAAACAGGATTTAGTGATTTTTGTGTGCGTAACTGCTATTTATTATTATTATTATTCTTGTCGCTCTTTCACTTGTTGTCTCTTAGTGTGAATCATTATTTAGTATTGTTGTAGGCGCAGTTGAAGGAGTTAGCAGCACCTCACACACATACACTCTTACACACATGCTGCCCACGAGCAATGCGTCTGTGTGTGTGTGTGAATATACAGCTATTGCCTGCTGCTGCTGCTGCGCTTATTGCTGCAGGTGTTGCAAAAGGAAACGGAAGCATTCTAATGCACTTTTGTTTTTCTTATTTCTAGACATATTTTTTTCTTTGTTATTTTTCTTGAACTTACCCATTTTGTGCAAGACGTTCATTTTGCTTTCCTTAGCTGTTGACAACATTGATTTAGATTTGTGTTTTGTTGTTCCTGTTGTTGTTGTTGCGGGTGCTGCCTCTGCCGCTGCTTCTGCTTTTGCTGGGCAGCGCCGCGCCGAGTCGTTGCCTTCTGCAGCCGCACACCAAAATTATACGCATACGCACACATGCACATACGCAGTTTCACACAACACATACACTTGCACACAAGCACACACACGCACACCCGCAAAGCAAAGGCGCTCGCGTTTTACGTTTACGTTCACGTTATCACAATGCGCAATTCTGCTGCGACGCGTTACCGTTTGATATTAACTTTGACATTGCAATGCAATCAACTTAATTCAGCTTCATTTAATAAATAAAAAAAAATAATACAATTTGCTGCAGCAAAGCAATCGATGGCACTATCGTTACGTTACTATCGATGAGAGCGCTAGGCACTTGACTATCATTTGCGATTCAGCCCTAGCATTGCAATCGTCATTGTTATCGAATGTTTGCATTCGCGAAAGTGGCAGCATTGGTTAGAAGAATATTGCGGTCACACTGCCCAACAGTTTATTATTTATAAGATTAAGTTAAAATGGCTTTGAACTAATTTTAGATCAATTAGTGTTTTTTTCACTTGAAAGTTATAAAAATTACATATAATTGTGCTTCAGTTGTAGACTTCTTAGAAATTAAATGAAACTTATCGCTTAGTGTAGTATCGATAAGACAGATTCTATGTCTTGACTTCTGTGCTAATTAGACTACATTTCACTTCAGAACTATTACTAAAAACTATTTTTATTCAAACAAGTTCCATTAAATGAAAATGAATGTATATAACATTTATGGTATTCCGGCAACAGCTTTAGATATAATTTAGATATAATTTTGCTTTATCAGTCAGCTGTTCACAGCTGCTCCATACAAAATGTTCAGTATGCCCAGAGCAAATCAGGGAAATATGGTCATACTAATAAATTTATATAAATCCGCACTGAGATTAAATATTCAATAAAAACATATTCGATGAGCAAGCTTTCGTTTAATGCTTTAATAAATCTCCTTTTCTGGCTTTCTTTCGGCATTTTGTGCAAATTTGCCCATTTTTGTATACTTTTAGATTGTCAATCAGCTGTTCACAAAATTTAAAACTATTCAGTGTGCAAAAAGGGTCGTTCCGTCAACTGTTTTAGTTTTGGTTAAAATATAATATAACTAAATTAAATCTAAAACTGTTGCCGGAATACCATTATTGTATTGCATGGAGGTTTATATGTTTTAATATCGATATTGCTGTTTTGCTTGAATATATCGTATCGAGACGCAACAATCACTCCGGTATTATTTTGAATCGAAAATCGATATATTAATATATCGCAAATTTGGCATCGACTCATCGATGTCGATGTTAAACAGCGGGCAACACAGCACCGAAAAAAGCCGATGCAACATTTTATACGAAAATTAAACGATATTGTGCAGTTGCAGTGAAATAGGCTAAAAGGGCGTGCCAAAATAGTGAGTTTGTGTGCAAAGTGTTTTTGATGTTATATTTGATGTGGCAAATTCGGTTGGATTGGTAAATTATTTTGTATACCCTGCGAGTGTATATATATATATATATTTGTGTGTGTGCAACATTTCATTTTTTGCATGTTTGCATATGAGTGTGTGTGTGAGTATGAATCGGGTGCAAAACTGCTCCTTTGTTTGCCCAGAACTCTGCATCGGCTCAGCTTCGTATTGTTCTTGTTGTTGTTAGTGCTGTGCTTGTAGTTATTGTAGTTGTAGTTTTCGACGCTTGCGGCGCCAGTATGAAAAAAGGGTGTGTGCCGGCTGAAAAATCAACAAAAACAAGCCAAAGTCGCCAGTGAAAAACGCAGCTCCTTTTACAACCACATCCGTTTTATGTTTTTTCTTTTAAGTACCTCACGACATACATATAACATAATTGTGCTTAAACAACAACTAATTAATTGCACGCATTCGCTGAAGAGAAAGAAGGAGAATAGAAGAAAAATCAGCTAGAAAGTAACAGGCATTAAGTGCATTGCAAACGCTAGAAAAAATGTCAATAAATGCATATGCAACAACAAACACGCAACGGAACCACCACCAGGAGGCCGCTTTTGCCCTGCTCGCTCTCTCTTTCTCACTGCCTGTTTGCATAGTGGTTGGAAGCAAAAACAACATAAAGAGTAAAAAGAAAAACAGTAGCGCAAAGTGTTGGGAAAAAAAGCTGTGGACGTGCCGGTGTGCCGGTGCCGGTGTTGCCACCCACCCCCAACAAAGCTTCTCTATTTGGACACCCACACACATATATGTATATATAGCTGTACCGGCCCCCGCTTGCAATACACCGCAACACACGTTTCCTGCACCCTATGGGTCGTCGCTGGTGTGTCCAAAAAAAAGACAGACAAAGAGAGAGACCCCCAGACGCAAAGACGCACATACCAGTGTTGCCAATTTAGCCTTTTTTCTGGATAGATCTGTCCTTTTAAAACTACTTTAACCAGCTTACCGATTCGGGAATCTATTCTGATTATAAATATTATATTTATTAAAAAATAAATTAGATTTGTTCAACAATTTAAATGGGACAAATATGTATTTTAAAGTGATAGACACAACTGCCTCAAACTATATATCACACGATATCGAAGATATCCTTAAAAAAGCCAAATACGTCTATGTAAATACTTTATGGTCATATATTCTGTCTTTTCTTTCAATATTTTTGTTATTTTTTCTGTTTGATTAGTCATGTTATTGTGGCGAGTATTTGACATCACTGGCTCAAACACACACACTCATGCAGTTTTCACTGGCTCTCTCTCGTCTCTTTTCCTATTCCACTCCCTCGCTCTCTCTCTCACTCTCTTATTTTGCTGAACTTTAGCAGCTGCAGTCCGCGGATGCTGTTGTCTACTCTCGTTGGTGTGTCTACTCTCCTGCAGGTTGCGCTCTGCACTTGTGTGTGTGTCTGTGTGCACTTGTAACTCCGTCTTTGCTTCATTTTCAATTCCCTTTTTGCCAATGTCCGAACGCGACAACTAATGTTGTCGTTCGTCGTTGTTTGTTGCTGTTGCTGTTGCCGCTACCACCCCACTTCCGCCCAGTTGCGCGCAGTTTTCTTTTTCTGTCCGCAGTTGCTGCTGTTGTTGTTGTTGCCTTTTCTAAATCACTTGACCCGATTACCTGGTGGCTGCACCACCACCACACCACCATCAGCAGTAGAAACACAGCGGCAGCAGCAGCCAATGATGGTCATTTGTTTTGCCGCTTTCTAACGAACCAGTTGAATTTGCGCACGCGTCGTTCGCCGTCAAGTGAGCGCAACTGTCTCTTATTGTTGTTGTTGCTTGAGCTCTAGTTGCCACTACTGGCCGCTAGCTGCACTTGAATTTATTTGCTGACAGCAAAAAATAAGAAGACGAAACGGCAAACTAAAGAAAAAAAAAATCAGAAAAATATAAATTGAAATCAAGAAAAAGTGGTTGGCAAATCATTGAAAGGAGGCACTTGCAACAACTGCGTTTTCTAGTCTGCAACTGCATGAGTGTGTGAGTGAGTGTTTATGCGTGCGTGTGTGTGTGTGTGTGTGTGTGTATGTGCCAAGGAGTGCATAAACAAGGAAAATTAGTGATAAAAACTTAAAAAACAAAATAAATTACTAAAGCCATTAGCTAATATGTTTCGCAGAAAAGCCGTAATGATAAATGTTGGTAACAAAGTGTAATGGCAAAAAAAAAAAGTATTGACAATTTTTGCAAACGAAAAAAGTATCAATTTCTTTAAATCCTTTTAACAAGAATTGCAACATTTTTTTACTCTTCGTTTTACATGCTGCTTTCATGTTGCACCATACTAAAGATGAAATTTCATTGGACAGCGCACATGAATCATGTCCAGAAACTAACTGCATTATTGCCTTATTTGGCTATTGGTAGCAAATGAAAAAAGTAGCAGGAAAAAAATTAGTAGTAAGTGCAACACGCAGGTCCCGCTTGCTTGATAAATGTGTGCGTGTACGTGTGTGTGCATGAGGCGTGGCACTTGTTTATAACACAACACTTAAAGCGCTTACAAGTGGCCAGCAACAACAACAATAACTATAACAGCAAAAGGCAACAGCAACACTTGATTTAGCACTTTTCTGCCGCAAACCAAACAAAAAAGCTTTCCACACACCGGAAGGACAACAAAACGAAATGAGCAAGCAGCTGTGTGTGTGTGTATGCTTGTGAGAATATACAGTATTTCAAGTAATTGTTGTGACAAAGATAAATATACTAGTTGCTTATGGTTCTTTAATTTGTAAAAATAGTTATACCCAATTTATCCCAATTTTGTATTATTAGTTTTTTTTTAATTAAAAAAATAAAAACATTATTTCTTGTTTTTTATGCGATAAGTATGCGATTTTTTTTATTCTGTTAAGACAATTGCTTGACTAGCATGTGTGAATGTGTGTGAGTGTTTGCGCGTGTATGTGTGTGTGCGTGTGCTTTAAGCTTATCCGGCAAAGCGACGACGTCAATCGTAAATCGGCATTTGGCATTCGCCTCACAATTGCAATTGTTGTTGTTTGTGCTTTCTCTTTTCATGCGACACTCACACACACACACACTTACAAGTCCTCAATAATTGTCGCCAAGTGCAGTTTGACAACAAGTCCAAGTCCAATTTGTTGTCCATTTCCATTCTTGCCACAACAGCAGCAGCAGCAACAACAACAACAACTACTACTGTTGCACTTGAAGTATATTTGATTGTTTGTGTGTGTGTGCGTGTTTTGTGAGTAATGCTTGTTATTTAAAGTGTGGGCGTGTCAGGCGGTCAGGCATTCATCATCACATCATCATCATCATATCATAAAACGGCAGCTTATCAATTGATTGTGTGTTTT
This sequence comes from Drosophila suboccidentalis, assembly GCA_037043435.1. Taxonomy (NCBI): domain Eukaryota; kingdom Metazoa; phylum Arthropoda; class Insecta; order Diptera; family Drosophilidae; genus Drosophila; species Drosophila suboccidentalis. The sequence goes on along the minus strand of JBAMBK010000663.1, from coordinate 387,706 downwards.
GTATATTTGTATGTGTGTGTGTGTGTTTCTGCTTTGACTGATTCATCATGTGGCAAAGCCAGTTTAACAAACAACGTTTTTTAACAGCGATAACTAACCATTGACTATTTATTTATAATACAATAATTGAGAAATATCATGTGCAATTGCAGCCGCTAAGCCGCAGAAACAGTTTAAAATAATAATAATAAACAACAACAACAAAAATTAGCAAAAGGAAAACCAAATAAAAAGCGAATTGCCTGGAATTCGACTTGTCCAATTGGAGACGTGAGTCGAGACTCGATCGAACACAGACCATTTGTGATACTCTACACAACACAGATACACCCATACACACACGGATACACACACACTACACACCACACACACAATGGCGTGGCGCTTCAAGGCTTCCAAGTACAAAAATGCCGCGCCCATTGTGCCAAAAGCGGAGGCATGTGTCCGTGAGATTTGCGTTGGCAGCTATCAGACGTATGGCAACAATATTGCCGCATCGGCCGCCTTTATGGCCTTCAATTGGGAGCATAGTGGATCGAGTGTCGCTGTCCTGCCCCTCGATGATTGTGGACGCAAGAGCAAGACAATGCCATTGTTGCATGGACACACGGATACTGTGACAGATTTGAAATTCTCACCATTTCACGACGGACTCTTGGCCACCGCATCGCAGGATTGTCTGGTAAGTGAACGAACACTTTAATACAAACATAAACTTCATCAAGATTCAATTAAATTTCTATAAAAATACTTTTTACTTTATGCTCTTTTTGGTTTAAATTGGAAACGATTTCAATATAATTGTTGCTATAAATAAAAGTTATAGTTTCAATAACCAACTAGAAACTTTTTTCCCCTATGAACGATCAAAAATGTATCGTGATTAAATTGCAGTATGACAAGAAAATGTTTTGACAATGAAAAAAATTCAAATTTTTCATTTTGTTTTGCAAAACAAATACAAATAAATATTAACAACCATTGGTCTCTATTATTTTTAAAAATAAACAACAAATATAACTTTTAAACGGTGTCAAGAATGCGTAAGCAAATGAACTTCTTTTTTTTCCTTTTCATAACTATTTTCCTGATTAAATAAATATAAATTACAAATAAATATAAATTCTGTTTCATTAACTATGCACTTTTATTAAAGTTGATTTTACATATTCAAGAATTCATGTGCCCGTAAATAATTTTATTGAATACGTTGATCTCAGAAACAATAAGAGCTAATTTAACTATTTAATATTTATTTTAAAAATAAATACAATCATAAAATCAAATGAATATAAATTTCTTCTCTGCCATTTCTTAGGTCAAAATCTGGCACATACCGGAAAAGGGCTTGGAGCAATCTCTCTCCGATCCCGAGGCTGTTTTTTCACACAAACAGCGACGTGTGGAGACAGTTGGCTTTCATCCCACGGCCGATGGATTAATGTACTCGACAGCGGCTGGCTGTGTCGCCCTCTTCGATATTGCCACCCAAAAGGAGATATTCTGTAAGTTGTCCCAATCAATGCAAGTTGAATTATTATTGATAAATATTTGGCAATTTTAGCGAATAATGAACATCCCGAGGTCATACAATCGGCTAGTTGGCGTGAGGATGGCACCGTTTTGGCCACAAGCTGCAAGGATAAGTGTGTACGCATCTTTGATCCTCGCGCCGCCGGTTCACCCATACAAATGCTTGCCGAATCGCATCAGAGCATTAAGGATTCCCGTGTCGTCTGGCTGGGCAATCAATCGCGCATTCTAACCACGGGCTTCGATGCGGCAAGATTGCGTCAGGTGATCATTCGAGACATTCGAAACTTTAATACGCCCGAGAAGACATTGGAGTTGGATTGCTCAACTGGTATATTGATGCCATTGTTTGATCCGGATACGAATATGCTGTTCCTTGCCGGCAAGGGGGATACGACCATTAACTATTTGGAGATCACAGACAAGGATCCGTATCTGATCGAGGGATTGCGACACACGGGCGAGCAAACAAAGGGCGCCTGCCTGGTGCCCAAACGTGCTCTCAAAGTCATGGACGCGGAGGTGAATCGTGTGCTCCAGCTCACCTCCAATATGGTCATACCGATCATGTACCAGGTGCCCCGCAAGGTAAGCGCGAGATCAACGTTTTCTTGCCTGGAACCAAATGCATCTTTATATTAATTGATTCTCTTGGCTCTTTAGACTTATCGCGACTTCCATGCTGATCTTTATCCGGAAACCACGGGCTACAAAACGGAGTTGATTGCCAGCGAATGGTTAAATGGCACCAATCAGGCTGTGCCCAAGATGAACTTGGACCCAGCGAAGCGTGAACATGGCGATGAACCCATTATCGTAAGTTTACCCACATATAAATATTTTTTATATATATATAAATTATTTTGGACATGGTTAGATCGTTGAATCATTGATTGATTATTCTATGGGTTTATTATGAAAAAGTTATCTTCTAGATAAGATAAAATACACAAAAATATGTGAAAGTTAACTGAATCAGTCTAAAGCCTTCTCTTCGTTTTTAAAATTGTACACAAAAGTTCTTCACACGAAACCAGATCGAACCAGCTAACACTGATTCATCTTTATAATATAACACTGGATATGTCAAAAATCTTCATAATAGCTTGAAACTAGGAATTGTCCATCGAATTACACATTGACTATATCGGCCTGTTATCCAACACTGGCTTAAACTTATACAGGGATGCCACAGAAATCTCTTTCGCTTGAATTTCACTTTAGTTTCATACAAATTTAAGTGAAATTCAGCGAAAAGCGATTTTTGTGGCACCCCTGATAATCGTTACCTAACATTGGATAATCATAAATCTCAAGGGAGCTGAATTTTAAATTAAGAATTTTTCATCGGATGCCATATTAACTTTTTTTCCAACACTAGATATCGGAAAATCTTCAGTGAGCTTAGTTTCAAACTAGGAATTCATGTGTTTTTTAACACTGCATAAGCGTAAAATTAAAGTAAACATGGCTTTGATCCCAAAACTAGATAATATTGTAGTAAATGTTAAGTGAACTTGGTTTTATGGAAGGGCGCCTGTTTATCTATCTAATCCCATATTGACCTTTAGATACATCGTGGTAATCTGAGCGATTTCATAAAGAACATTGAGAACCAGAGGGCAAAGGGCAAGAGCTCGAATCAAAAATCCGCTGCACCTTCGGTAAAGCGCAACGACAATGAGCATTTTATGATGTTGCGCAGCAAGTGCAACAATGGCGAGGAGAAGAACGGCAATGGTAATGAGAATAACGGCAGCAGTTGCAACGACAAAAAGTTGACCCAACCCAGTCCCAATCCCAATCCCAACAAGGGCCAGACGGAGGAGTGCAGTCTGAGTCAAAGTGAACTAATACGTAAATTCGAGGCGAAATACAAGACAGATTCGGAAAAGGATGTCCAAGTGGATGAGAAGGAATCACCCACCGAACATTCGACGGGCAGCAGCGAGGAGGCATCCTCATCGGGGGCACTGGACACGAACTCGGCAAGTGGCAGCCACTCGCCACCGAAGCCCATGCCGCGCACATCGCGCAACAACTCGTTGCCCGAGGCAACCACGCCGGGCAGCGGCGGCGATTCAGCCGGCGAGGGCAACACACCGCGTCCCAGGCCACGCACAACTGCAGCTGCCGCCTACAAGGTGCCACAGTGAAGCTTCCATTGACGTTCCTTTATTTTCTTTGTTTTGTTTGTTCTTTTCGCATCCTGATTTGTAGTGGCACTTTTTTTATTTTTAAAAACAGATAGTTTGTAAAATTAATTTGACAGCAGTTTGGAAATTTCCCTTCTTTCTGCGAGTGTTTTATTCCGACGCTCCAAGAAATGTTTTTTTCCTGTGTTCCAGCAAACCGAAAGCCAGCAGTGAGGCTTCCATTGACGTCCCTTATTTTGTTTTTCATTTTAATTAGTTGTCGCACTTTTTAATTTAAAAATTCATTACTTTGTGATAATTTTTGTATAGTAGTGTTTGAATTTGTAGTGTTTCTGCAACGTTCCAGAAAGCGGAAATATTGCCCTGAATTTATTATAGAGAGTTCAATATATGTACATTTATATGTAATTTAAATTTAAATTCGTTTTACTTCTTGTTTATAGTTTTAAAAATGTATTCTTATAATTATTAATTTTTACTTAAACTTTACCTAAGTTTTTTGTAATTTAATGGCATTTTAATAATCAATTGTTATTATTTTTTAATGTTCCCATACAGCCTCGCCTTGGCCCAAAACCATTCTCGAGCAACACTGGTGACGTCAGCTTTGACAAGGTGTTTGCCGTGCCCGTTGCACCCGGTTCGCATGAGAATATATCGAACGTGGGTCAGGAGAACTCCAGCGAGACGCCCACTCAAGGCGCCAAACCCGATCTCATTGTGGAAATTGAAATTAAAAGTAAGTAACGAGTGCTGATAAAAAGTAATGCTAATGGACAACGATTAGATCGTAACGAGTATCTAATAACGAGGTGTTCTAACATGTGACGAATAGATCATAACTAGTATTCTCAAAGAGTAGCTAATAACACGGGTTTCGAATGTGCGACGAGTATTTCTAACGAGGAACTAGTAGCGAGTGCCTGTAACGACTGTAGACAACGAGTGTTGTTAAAGTATTTCGAGATAATAACAATTTGGAAGCACCCATTAACGAGTGTTACTAATGTATAACGAATAATAATGCAAGTAATATGTATGATAACTATGAGTTCTAACGAGTTACATGTAGCCCGTTATGGTTGTTTTTAAAGAGTAACAAGTAGCAGGATAAGGTTAACGAGTGGCTACTAACGTTAGTTTGTAACTAGTACCGAGTTCATCGTATTGAGTGAATAGTAACGAAAGGCTTTCGTTAAGTAACGAGAGTTTCAATCTAGTAACGAATATTTCGACCTGAATGTGACTTATCAGTTCATACTCTTCTCTTGCAGAAAGCCATGAACGTGAACCAAATGTTGCCGGCAACGGCAATGGCGTCCAAAAGTCATTGACGACCTCGGAGCGTCGCAAGGTAAGTGATAAGCCCCAATCCAATCAATTGATTTTTTTTTTAAATGTATAGTCACAAAAGTGACTAACAAGTTAATTGCCCTGATTGTGGGCGAGACTTAACTAATCTTCAACTCTTGACCTCTCTTACATGCCTGTGCCAAAATTCGTTTCTTCTCTCGTTTCGTAACTTTTTGTAACCAAAAAAAAATAAAAACATGTATCCTGCTACTAACATCCAAACAAACCAACTACTCCTGCTCCTGTGTACTTCTGTGCTTTCTACTACTGTCTACTTTACCCCGAACTGCAATCACAACAACAACAACCACCACAAACAACTATAGTCTTCAGCTGACGATGATGAATCATCCGATAAGGTCTGCAATGGATGCTCTTAAATTTGCTTGCTTGTTGATTAACATTTTGCTAACTAATAACTCTTATTTTGTGTCAAATATGTTGTTTAGATATTCGAGCAAAACTCCGAATCGTCAGAGAACTCGACAGAGGGCGAGGATCGCACCGATGCCGATTTGCGACGCTTCTCAGCGGTGCGTAGCAGCATTGCCGAGCGACGTCGCGTCTACGAGAGTCGTTCCAAGAGCCAGGTGGACGAGAAGGCTCAATCGCCGGTGCCACTGTGAGTATATGTTGATATAATCGTTGGAAAGAAAAATACAAAATGATTAGTCGTTACTTTGCGATTGTGATGCGTTAATAAATCGTTGCATTTAAAGTGTAACGAGTTAAAAACTCGTTACATTTTAAAAAGTAACGAGTTGCTTATGAGTTGCATTAAGAACGAGTTGCTTACTCGTTATATTTAATAAGTAACGAGTTGCTTATGAGTTTAAGAACTAGTTGATTACTCGCTATATTTAATATGTGACGAGATAAACTCTCGTTGCTATTAAAGTACTACGGATAAAACAGTCTCTGAATTGGAAATAAAACGAGTTGATTAATTTCTCACTTTCTTAATAGAGATGTAGCGAATAACTCACTCGTTCTTAATACTCGTTAGTCTAACAAGTAATTTATTGATCGTATTTAATCTTTTTCGACCTATAGTCGCCGCGAGAGCTCCAAGGTGGAACCACTAAAGCCTAGCGGCAATAGCAATGTCATACCCTCGTCTGGCATTGACAGCAAGCGCATCTCTGTGCCGGAGGGCAAGTTGCTGGAGGAGCATCGGCGAGGCAACAACGGTGCTGGACTGAAGAAATCGGCCACCGAGGCGGCATTCAGTGCTGGATGCACAAAACGCACCTCGACCGTCTTTGGCAAGGTGTCAAAGTTTCGTCACTTGAAGGGGACGCCCGGTCACAAGTCGACACACATTGAGAACTTGCGCAATTTGAGTCGACAGATACCGGGTGAATGCAATGGCTTCCATGCCAATCACGAGCGTGTTGCTGTCCCACTCTCTGGGCCTGGCGGAAAGATTGCAATCTTTGAGTTGAGTCGTCCTGGCAGATTGCCGGATGGTGTTATTCCATCGCTGGTGAATGGCAGCAACATTATGGACTTTCAGTGGGATCCTTTTGATGCACAGCGTCTGGCGGTTGCCTGCGACGATGGCATTGTGAAATTGTGGCGCATCGAAGAGGAAGGATTGAGTGAGCCAACAAATACGCCGCAAGGTGAATTGACCGCTCATCTGGATAAGATCTACTTCATACGCTTTCATCCCTTGGCCGCCGATGTGCTGCTCACGGCCAGCTATGATATGACCATTAAACTCTGGGATTTGCGCACCATGACCGAAAAGTGCACACTCAGCGGACACACAGATCAGATATTTGATTTTGCCTGGAGTCCATGTGGCAAATTGGGTGCCAGTGTTTGCAAAGATGGCAAAATTCGTGTCTACAATCCACGCAAATCCGAGTCGCCCATCCGTGAGGGCAACGGACCTGTGGGCACACGTGGCGCACGCATCACTTGGGCACTCGAGGGGCATTACATTGTCTGCACCGGATTCGACAAGTCAGTTCAAATCATAAATTTCCCATTTCTTTATCTAATCTTTGTTTAACTTTACATTATCAGAGTCTCGGAGCGTCAGATTAGCGTGTATAATGCACAAAAGTTGTCGGCGCCATTAAATACGGCCAGTTTGGATGTGTCGCCATCGATTCTTATACCATATTATGATGAGGATAGCTCCACATTGTTTGTCACCGGCAAGGGTGATTCGACTATATATTGCTATGAGATAACCGATGAGGAGCCATACATCTGCCCGCTGTCGCATCATCGCTGCTCCTCGTTGCATCAGGGCCTCAGTTTCCTCACCAAGAACCATTGCGATGTGGCCAGCGTTGAGTTCTCCAAGGCATACAGGCTGACAAACACAACCATTGAGCCGCTCAGCTTCACAGTGCCGCGCATTAAGGTAAGGCCGGAGAAAAACGATTCAAAATATAAATCTACAGCGTTGCTCCCTAATAAATAATGCTCGTGGTTTGGTTAAGACTGTGCGTGAACAAATAAGAAGAAATTGTGCAATTTCGGGACGAGATATGGCCAAGGAGCTTAATCTGAGCCGTAAGACCATTAGAAAAATTATTCAAAATAAACTTAAGATGAAAGCTTACAAAAAAAAAAATTAAATCACGGTCTTACGAAGCGTCAAAAAAAAAAAATGCGGCAGGAGGGATGCAACTTGATCCTTCAGTGACACGCACGCTGCAATATTGTTTTTTTGACGGATAGTTATTCGTGCTACAGAAAAACCAAGACCAACAGAATGATCGTGCTTATGCGACAAGCATGGCAGACGATCCGGCTAATAAGAAAGCCATTCAAACATATCAAAATTCGACATCTGTTATGGTTTGGGAATCAGCGATTTTTCAGGGGTGATGCAAGAACAACGTACCATGCTTAGATGGCCTCCATTACCATTGAACTTCTGCATATGACGTTACATGTTGGCCAAATTGAAGACTTTAAAAAACATAAAGTTGTAGCAGTTCAAGAGTCTATTACAAACATTTTTGGACGAAATACCCAAAGACATTGTCCGTACCACCTGCAACGGACTTCAAGAGCGTTTAAAGTTGGTAAAGAAAGCTGAGGAGAAAAAATGTAAAAACATAAAAATAACTTCATCAAATATATAAAAAAAAGATTTCAATATAAATTTCCCATTAGATTTTGTTTTATTTGATAAGTTAGCTGCGACACTTATTAGGGCCCACGCTGTAAATATATATTATAACAAATTAATAATATTTGTGTTCTTTTCTGCAGAGTGAACTGTTCCAGGATGATTTGTTTCCACCCACGCGCATTACATGGAGCGCGACGCTCTCTTCCGAGGATTGGTTTGGCTGCAACGACAAGGCGGCTGCTAAAGTCAGTCTCAAGCCGGAGGGCATGGATACGCGTAAGTATTTTTCTCTATCTATCGCTCCCTCTCACTCACTGTCTGTCTCTCTCTCTCTTTAGTGTCCTCCATACAACAAGTGCCAGCAGCAGTTAAGAAACCAGATCCCTCGCAATTTGCCAGCAAATCGGAATATGAAATCAATAAGCAACAGGAGGTAAGTTTGCTCTCTCTTTCTCTCTTTAGCTCTCCTTCTAATACATGTTGCATTTGCAGATACAAAAATCGGTTAGTGCGCGCATGGAATATACAACCAAATTGGAGCAGGATGAAATGGAGGGCGTCGATGAGAATGAATGGCAAGAGTAGCGTCATGTGCATGACGCCAATGGACACGCATACAAATAAGCTATATTATTAAATATACCACTCATAGATAAGATCAACTCGTATATGCATAAAAATTGTGCATAATTATACAAACAACTTAAAACACAAACAGACACAACAAAACACACACACAGAGACATAGAGACATAGAGACAGAGACAGACTTTGAGACAAACACACACACACACACACAACCGGTGCAGCAAGTTGCAAGGCAAAAATTAATGGTTAGGCTAATTTGAGAGCATTGCTTTCTACTCCCACCCACCCCCTGGAACTATCCCATCCTCCAGACCAGACCAGGCCAGGCCTTTGTATATAGCAACGGTGCTGCTACAAATCTATTTTCCTTTTTTTTTTTCCGAGTATTAGCAAGTGAAAGAATAACAGTGAGAGAGAGAGAGTGATAGAATGAGAAAGAGAGAGAGAGTGTGCACTGCTAACTGGTTGTGCCAATGTTGCTGCCCCCGAGCCCCGCCCCCTTTGACCCTTTACTGCAGTTGCTCAATAATTGCCAAATTACAAAGTTTAAGCAAACGTTTTTATATAGTTCTCTTTTTTTTTATATACATTTATATATCATTTTTATTCGTTTTGTATTTGTTTATACACACACATTGCTATACAATATATATATATATATGTATATGTTGTTTTTGTGTTTTGTTTAAGTAGTTAGTCCAAATTAGTTAAGCATATAAAACATTTTTATAATTTTCTATAGTTTTTCTATTGAGAGTATTTCGCTTAAGTTTGTGGCCATATATAAAGATGTTGTTGATATTTATATACAATATACATATATATAAATATTTTAGAGCTTTACAAGTATTTACCTCTCAGTCTATTTCAATGTGTGCTCTCTCTATATAAATATATACATTATAAATCCCTTTTTTTTATATATATATACATATATACAAACATTAATATAGTAAATTTCGACTCGACACTTGTCTCTCGCTTTGGCAATGAGAGCAGCTCAGCCGGGCCAATACACACACACACCAGACACACACACACATTACACACAGACCTACACTCCAATCTTTACATGATGTATTTTATAGCATATACAATAGAGGAAAAGTTTTTATAGCGATTTGATGCTTGCTTTGGTCACACACGAGTTTAGAATTTTTTTAATTTTGTTTTTTCTTTTTTAAATCTTTCTAGTCTTTGTCTTATTCATTGCTTCCTTGCGAACATTCAAGAATAATGCCCCGTAAAACCATAACAACAACAGCAAACCGCAAAAACATTATAGACTGTACGTGAGACGTTTAATGCGTAAGCCAATCAAGCGAGAATTTGTTAATAACTAATTAACTAAACAATATACAATATAAATATATCAAAAATCAAATACTTAATGTAACAACTGAATCAAAAAAAAAAAAGAAAAAGAAAAGACAAACAACAAAATATTTAATAGAAAAAACAAAACGAAAGAAAAACAAACATATACAATACAACAATTCCAAAATGTATAACGAAAAGACTTGCGAGAAAAGCGCATCCGTGTTGCCATTTAAGAAAATTTGTCGAAAGAGGGCAGGAAACAGGCTCCTCCACATAAGACTAGAAACTTATACAGATAAAGAACCGATATGATACCATAATTTGTATACTTATAAAGCATTTTGTACTTGCAATAGATATACATTTATATGTATAGTATATATATTTTGTATACAGCAACAGAGATACAAGAAAACACAAAAAAAAACAAACAACAACAAACAACTTTTGCGACTGATTCGACCAAGAACATTCTCGGGTAATGGCAATAGAGCTAGGCCTACAAGCTGTATAGTTATAGCAACTATATAGACCATGACAACACATCCAATCCAATAATGTTGCATTTAAAACGATAGAATGAAAAAGGAAAAAAAATCCACTAACAATATTTCAATTATTCACTTGAAGCATTTCCGGGAGCATTTTCCATGATAATGATGATATTAGATTGTCTCAAAACTCTAGTACTTATATGCATAACATATAAACAACACAAAAAACATACCCAAAATTATATATAGCATATTATAATAATATCTATTATGATCTTCTTAACGCGTATTAAAAAAAAGTATTCAAATCTATATTCATTTTTCTCTCGCTCATTCGATTTATTGAGATATGTATTTAATTGTAGTGAGTTTATGCCATTCCACAGTGCACAGTGGGTGTGCAGGTATCACTTTTTTCCCTTCTCTTCTTCTACACTTTTGTTTATCGATAACCTACACTAACAACAACAACAAGAACAACAACAACCGTAATATTTATAATCGCTCTCGATAAATATATGATAAATATTTTGTATTTTGATGAAATTGATGCTGATATTGTATTTATTAGCCATATAGGTATATATCATATATGATATATACATACATACAATACATATAAAAAAAATATATATTTAATGAATATATATTTAGGTACATATTTCTTTTTGAATGTCGCTCTTATTTATATTTATATTTATACAAAAAAAAAAAAACATTATAAACATAAATTTGTAATAATCGCAATGATATGATATGACATGATGATTATGATTATAAAGCTGATGATCTTAACGATAATGATGCAAATGATTTAGAAGTTTAGATTGCATTAAACAGATACAAAAAAAAAGAAACAAAAATAACAACAAAGCATACACATTATACAATTTATTTTACAGTATATCCGATATATCAATACTCTAGCCCTAAGTAATAACAACAACAAAACAAAAACAAATATATTTATATACATAATTAAATAAAACAAAAATGCAATACAAAAAAAAACCAAAAACTTGTTTTTAAAAATTCTTTTTTTTTTATGGATGTTAGTAGGAAAAATAGAATCAGGTAGGATAAGAAAAGTATTGTTTTACCATGAGCGATAAAGTTAGTCTGATAATGTCTAGTCAACTCATTCTGTTAAAATGTTTGCCACGCCCCTATCCGCCCTCCTCAAGTCTCAACAATCTCCTTCACAGCCAAAGTCTCAACAATCTCCTTCACAGCCAAAGTTTTTTAAAATACTTACAGTAAGTCAAGTAATTTTTTTGACAAATATTTCATTTTTGAAATATAAAAAAAGCCCCGTTTTGTATAAAAAGGAGAAAAAATGGGTTAAAATAGTAATTTTTAGAAATTTTCAAAAAACTATAAAAAGAATACATGCAAAGAGATTTGTGAAATTTTTTTTTTGCAGTTACTCTTAGAATTGTTTGAAGAATTTCTTTGTATCAAAATATTTTATATATATTATATTATATTATATATTAAATCAAATGGAATCTGTTTATTTTATTTTTTTTTTTAACTTTTCCTTAAGATTTTAAAAAATTCGAAAAAAAAACCGAAATTCAAAGAAAACGAATGTTTATTTTGGAAAATCAAATATGCCAATTTTTTAATTAGTCAAAAACAGATATCTAGCATATTAGAAAACTTGATTAACAAATTTCGAAAACTTTTCTTCAATTATGTTGTTTTTTCTTGAGTTCTCGAAACACTCTGCATTTCCCCTGTCCCGTCTTAATCTTATGCCTGCGTCCCTGGTCCCAAACCAGGTGAGTCTTTCGTTTATGACTTGGCATCTCACTAGCCGACCTCATTACTTCGGCGGGCCAATCTCCGGGCAACAGTTCCGTCCATTGGCGTGGGGACTGGACCGATGGCTGGATCCGGGAGTGTGCCTCTGCCGGCATTGGCTTCGAAATTTCTGGAGGTGGCGGTGTCTTGGGTCGACCCTGCGTCGAATGAGTTGCTGGTGTCCAGACGACCCGTTTAGCTTCCATCCATGTCTCCGTGGGCATGGCCAGGGGTGATGCTGTCCTTCCGACTGCAAAGGCATCGTCCCCGATAAGCGACGCCACGAACTGTTCCTGGCTCAGCGGACGCAGCCACTGCGGCGGCTTCTCTGCCCGACGCGTATAAAGTGATCGTCCGTCGGTCACTTGGACTAACAGCTGACTTTTCCGGATACTTCCCGACATCGTTTTATACACTTGTCTGTTCATTTTGAAATGTAAATTACTTTTCTTTACTTTAAAATGCTGCGAATCTGAGTGAATGAGAAATGATAATCAGTTTTGCTTGCAATCATGCTTTAGTGCCGTTACTTTCAGTTCTTGGTCGGCCTTGCAGCTGTGCACAGTGGGCCGAGATATGTGTTTGTTGAGTGAAATCTTATTTCTTGTTGGGCCGTTTATACACATACATATGTACATATACAATATTATTTATAAAAAAAAAATGAATATAGTCGATTTTGGATACAGTTAACATTAGTTATAAAAAAAAACCTCTAAATTGTGAACATAATTTTTAATTTTTATTTTTAAGTTATACCTTTAATGCTTACAGTCGAGTCTAGTAAACAACCGATATAGTGAACAATCAATATTGGTGAACAGACCTTGCCAAAAAATAATTTACTTTATTTCTGCAGAGTGGACTGTTTTTTTTTAAACTAATTTTTAAAAAGTTTAGAATCTTGCAATTCATTTTTTTTTTATCATTATTATAAATACAATTTTTTAACCATAATTTTAAATGTACCACGTGAATTTGTTTTGCAAGATTTTGAGTCTTGTCCCACTGCAGATCCCGTTGTGTGCTTCCAGGGCTGGCGTAAACTGATATTGGCTGGGGTGGACCAATAAAGTGTAAGCTTCAAGTAAAAAAAACATTCAGGGTATAAAAATTAGGAAAATAAATAAATAAATCAATATAATTGGATTTTTAAGCAAGTTGTCTTACTATATATTTGAGAAATAGCACTATTTAAAAAAAAACAATTTTTTACTTCGGATTTTGTAATTGTTTGCTTCTCATTTTTTACCTAATATTGGAAACAAGTCTCACAATATAAGTACATATAAATGTAATATATATACAGTATTTAAAAAAAAACGAAAGATTTTAAATAAACAAATGTTTAATTCTGCTTTTCTTATTTTTTTGGTTCTCATTTAATTTCTAATTTTTATAATATATGATTTTTAATGTGGCTTTCACAATTTTGTTTTGTTTTCAAATCATGCTATGCTGGATATTTATTATTGATATTCCTATGGCGAATCTTCAGACCTAGCTAACCCAATTTGTGGGTGACTTTAGCTCCGACACCTTTGGCGGTTGCCAGGACAACGAAGCAGCTCCGATGCGGGGCGAACAGGGGGAAGGAGACAGGACATCGAACAAACAAAATTGCGCAATGCAAATGGAAGGGAAGGACATTCTCGTTAAACTTGTCATAGTCGTAGGAGTCGTAGGAGACAGCAGGTGGATTAGTTGCTGGCCAGGATGAAAGTTTCTGCTGAAGAAATGTTTGCGCAAAAAGGCGCCCGAAATGAAACCGGGCGCCATTCTGGACGCCGTCATCTCGCAATCCTCGGCGACAGCCTGCAAGTGTCTGCTCTATAAGCTGGCGGATTACAAGAGGGGTAAGTAATAATCTTCCTGCTCCTTCTGATCCTTTCCTGCTTAACTGCATTCGGGAAAATATGCCATGCTTAGGTTCAGTATGTCCGTACTTGAATTTTTAAGCTTTTTTTTTTCTAAAAATTTTAGGATTCTTGAATTTAGTACGCAGTTATCTGTGTGAGTTTCATCTGTCATTCTTGCGTCTTAGAATTCTCAACTGATTCTAGCCGCAAAAAAGACACTATTATTTAAATGGTATTTAACGCGATTTTTATGGAATTAAATTAAAATATTTTAAGATTAAAACGCATTTAAACAAGGGAATGTTTGCACATTTTGTGATAAGTTCAAGATTTTTGTGTACTTTAAGCTTTTTATGATTCGACCCTTTACAGACTTAAAGTAATTCCAAAATGTACTTAAAGTATCCCAGAAAAATAGTATTTTAGGATTTTCGGTTTTTTTTTAAGATTTTTGTGATCAGTTTTGAAAATTTTGAGATAGTTTGTACTTGAGTATTCCCTGATCTGTTTTTTGCAGGCGGAGATCTGATCGATGCGATCAATACGGGCGGATTGATAGCCGTGGAGCAACTGATCAGGGATCAGTTTGGGGTCTTTATGTACAATGATGGCAAGGGTCAGGTCATCAATCGGGCGGAGTTCTTGCGCTGGAAATATCGCGATCATACGGAGGTGACCATACCAATTGAGGCATCGCTATCGATACACGATCCGCTGGGCAAATGGGAGGATCACAAGGCCTGCTGGCAGATGCAATATCGTGGCGCCCTCGGAGAGAGTCTGCTCCATGTGCTCATCATCTGTGACTCGAAGATTCATACGAAACTCGCCCGTGTCCTGCTCCGTGTCTTTCCCAATCTCGCCCTGGATGTGATGGAGGGGGAGGAGTATCTCGGTGCCAGTGCACTGCATCTGTCCATTGCGTATAGCAATAATGAACTCGTGGCGGATCTGATCGAGGCGGGTGCGGATATCAATCAACGGGCCATCGGTAGCTTCTTTCTGCCACGGGACCAGCAGCGCATGAATCCGGCCAAGAGCACCGACTACGAGGGATTGGCCTATATGGGTGAATACCCGCTGGCCTGGGCCGCCTGCTGTGCCAACGAGAGTGTCTACAATTTGCTGGTGGACTGCGGTGCCGATCCGGATGCCCAGGATTCCTTTGGCAACATGATACTCCACATGGTCGTCGTCTGCGACAAGCTGGACATGTTCGGCTATGCCTTGCGGCATCCCAAGACGCCGGCCAAGAACGGCATTGTCAACCAGACGGGCCTGACGCCCCTCACCCTCGCCTGCAAGCTGGGACGCGCCGAGGTCTTTCGCGAAATGTTGGAGCTGTCCGCCAGAGAATTCTGGCGCTACAGTAACATCACCTGCTCTGGATATCCGCTGAATGCACTGGACACTCTCCTGCCCGACGGACGCACCAGTGAGTTAGACCTTCAGTCAATCTGTTTTATGATCAACAACTTAATTTAAAATACCCCGAAAAATCGACAATTATTTTTTACTAGAAGCGATTTTTAAGAACTTAAACTCGATAAATCGATCAGCTCACTGGAGTTTGTTCATCGTAGTTAATTCGCTCATTTTTTTTTACAATTTGATCGAGTAACGAGTATTTTACTGTCGAGCACACGCGACTATATCATTATTTTATGATTTTTATACCCGTTACCTAAAAAATAAGTATAAGGGGATATTGTATTCGTTGCAATTTATGTAACAGGGAAGGAAGGACGCATCTCCGACCCTATAAAGTATATATATTCTTGATCAGCATCAACAGCCGAGTCTATATAGCCATGTCCGTATGTCCGTTGGCCTAGATCTCAGAGACTATAAGAGCTAGAGCAACCAATTTTGGCACACGGACTTCTATAGCAAGTTTTTTTGTTTGCCCCTATCCGACACGCACAGTTTTCAAGATATTAGGATTTTTTTTTACTAATTACACTGTGATAGTTTTTTTCGAAAAAAAAAAAAAAAGATATGACCTTTTTCAACAGTTTCCCCCTATTTCGGGTCCTACGAATCGAACTGCATCATTAGTTTTTTGAGTTACAATGATGGTTTCATACAACATTTTTTCGCGAAGTTTTTGAACAAGTTAAGGCTGTAGCTTGTACTGTATTGCTTTTTTTGTAGCATTTTTTTAGCAAAGTTGCTTAATATAGTTCAGGCTACAAGATTGCAGAACATACCAAGCCTCCAAATGGTTGTTTCGGTGGACTTTTGGGTTAATTTAAATATAATTCTATCACAGCCTAAAAGTAAGCAATAGTTTTCAATAGACATTGTTTTATTAAATTTTATAATAAAACAACCATCAACCAACAAACAAACAACCACAAAAAAAAAAAAAAAATATATATATTTTAAGTTTATGAAAGTAAGTAACGGGTATCCTATAGTCGGAAGCCGACTATAGCCTTTTCCATATGTTTTTTATATTTGATTTGTACTGTTCAGTTATTTTCTTATTTTTTAGAATACTTTTCTTTGATTTGTTTAAATTCGGCTGTTGCAATTTTATTGAGTATCTTACAGTCGAGCACACTTGACTGTATCGTATCTTCCTGCTAATATTAACATTTATTTTTTTTTTATATTCTTTGTATTATTAATTATTTTGGCAATACTTTTATTTCCTTTAATTTTGTTGTTTAAATGTTATTGGGTATTTCGCTGTCGAGCACACTCGACTGTAGCATTTTTACTTGTGACCCTTTGTAGACTGGAACTCGGCGCTGTTTATCATCCTAAACGGTACAAAGCCGGAGCATCTGGACATGCTGGATGGCGGCATTATACAACGTCTGCTGGAGGAGAAGTGGAAGACCTTTGCCCAGAATCAGTTCCTCAAGCGTCTGCTCATCCTATCCACCCATTTGCTGTGCCTCACCGTGTCCGTCTATTTGCGTCCGGCCCACGATGGCGATGATCTGGACGAGGGCGGCGATCAGGCGGATGCCCCTGCGACCGCAGCTCTCAAGGATGGACAAAGCGAGCTCAATGGGAATGGTGACGATGGAGATGGGGATGATTATAATGCCCAGACGGTGGCAAGATATTGTGCCGAGCTGGCGACCATTGCCGGCGTCCTGAGCTATGTGATCTTCCAGCAGGGTGACGAGATTAAGAATCAAGGATTATCCGCATTTTCCAAGCAATTGGTGAGCAACTAACCACCTGAACAAATACATCGAAATATCGCAATTTGATATTTTTTTTTACGATATATCGAAAAGTCGATAATTTGAATTAACAATGCTAATCTCAATTATCTCTAATCTGTCGTCAGTCTCATGCGCCGGCCAAGGCAATCTTTTTGTTCTCGAATCTTCTGATCCTCGCCTGCATTCCATTTCGTCTCATTGGCGATACGGACACCGAGGAGGCCATTCTCATTTTTGCCGTGCCCGGCAGTTGGTTTCTTCTCATGTTTTTCGCCGGGTAAGCCATTTTACTAAATTGTATCCAAAGGTATCGTCTTCAAATCCTTCTATTCTGTAGCGCCATTCGACTCACTGGACCTTTTGTGACCATGATATACTCCATGATAACGGGCGACATGTTCACCTTTGGCATCATCTACTCCATTGTGCTGTGCGGCTTCTCGCAGGCCTTCTACTTCCTCTACAAGGGACATCCGCAGGTGCAGTCGACCATGTTCAATACCTACACTAGCACCTGGATGGCTCTCTTCCAGACCACACTGGGCGACTACAATGTGAGTATCAACTGCAACTACAATTTTATATTTTTTTTATTAAAATTGAAGTATTCTAGTACTAAGATACCGAGTATCTAAATGTCTAGCACACTCGACTGTAGCATATTTGCTGATTTTCTCTTTTATTTATTTATTTTCCTTTAAGTCGCTTGCGATTCAATACTGGTACTAAGTATTTAACTGTCGAGCACACTCGGCTGTCAAGTTCTTGCTTCTTATTATTAAGGACCAAATAAAATTAAATTTAAGTCAAAGTAAAATTACAATTTTTTTTTAAAACCTAGAAACTTGTTCAAATATCAAATTTCCTTAGAGATAATTGGTTTTTGATCTTTCATTTACTTATTTTCTAAGATCAAAGAGCAAATGTAAAAAACCCTCTATATCTTTAAAGTAAAAGTCAATCGTGATAATATTTTCAGAGATCAGAGATCATTGATCAGAGATTTATTTAAGGTAACTAAAAAGGATTATAATTGACATACTTATAATTAGTGAAAGAATTTTCCTAGTTGTCTTCAAGGCCTTTCAAAAGAAAATAAATTTTATATCAACTTTGACTAGTTTACTATATAAAGGAAAAAAGCTCAAATTATAATGTTAATGTTAATATCAAAGATTCTTAAGTTTGAGAACTGAAATTCCGGAATCTCTCTAATCCACTTCCGTTACAGTATCCCGATTTGAACCAGACAACTTATCCGAATCTATCGAAGACAGTCTTTGTCATCTTCATGATATTCGTGCCGATTCTGTTGCTCAACATGTTGATCGCCATGATGGGCAACACGTATGTGACCGTCATTGAGCAGTCGGAGAAGGAATGGATGAAGCAATGGGCCAAGATTGTCGTCACACTGGAGCGTGCTGTGCCACAGGCGGATGCCAAGGGCTATCTGGAGGCATACTCCATACCGTTGGGTCCTGCGGATGATACGGGCTTCGAGGTGCGTGGTGTGATGGTCATCAAGAGCAAGAGCAAAACCCGAGCCAAGCAACGCAAGGGCGCAGTTTCCAATTGGAAGGTAAGTCGATGGATCGTATTCACTATTATTCTAATACAAATTATTTGTTGATTTTTATGTAAAAATTAAAAAATAGTTATTAAAAAAAAAAAGATACTTTGAAAAAAAGTTTTTTTAATTTGTTTCTAAGCTGGGATTAAAACCGAAACGAATATCGGTTTCAGTTACGGTTTCGGTTATGTTTGCATTTAGGTTTTCGTAACGGTGAACCGGTTTTTGTATGTTTCGGTTTTGAAATACCGTTATGGTTTCGGTACACAAAACAAAATATTTCTTTGATAAAATATAATTATATTAATAATATAATAATAATAATTAAATAGGCATTACTTTCTTCATGTTTCATTCACACATTTATTTCACATATTCTTCAGTTCGATGCAGTTCAGTTACATTTTAACCATTTTAATATTTCATTTAACAAATTTATTTTATTTGCGCTTATTCAGTGCTATGAAAATTCGATCATGAATATCAAAAATCAAAATAAAAAATGAAAAATAATAAAATAAAATAATAAAATATAAAAAACTAATAACAAAATATCGAGATCGCAAACAAGACTTATGTATGAGCC
Organism: Drosophila suboccidentalis; assembly: GCA_037043435.1. Lineage (NCBI taxonomy): Eukaryota > Metazoa > Arthropoda > Insecta > Diptera > Drosophilidae > Drosophila > Drosophila suboccidentalis. The sequence goes on along the minus strand of JBAMBK010000663.1, from coordinate 368,153 downwards.
GGAAAAATCTAAACAGCTTAAAACTTTTCGTTTTAAATTATTTTTTACTTGTTTTTTAAATATTGAAAATAAAACATGCTTTTATAATTGTTTTTTAATGTTACACCATAACTCTTATTTGCAATTTTAAAAATAACAATTAAAAATACAACATTTTATCAATTTTTATTATATATTATTTATGAAAGCCCGAAATTAACCCTTATAAATGAAACGGCTACTAAACGGTTATTTCGGTTTACAGAGTTTCGGTTTTAAGATTTCGGTCAAATGAAAAAAAATTTTCTTTCGGTTACGGTTTCAGTTACGACTTTACATTTCTATCGGTTTTTACCGATTAAAGGTTACGGTTTCGGTTAGTGTTTTAATCCCATTTTCTAAGTATATTTGGATCATTGTTTTTGCCTCTTTTTTCTGGATTCAAATATTATTAATTTCGTTAAATTAATTTTTTGCGTGAAGATATCTACTTTACTTTTTCGAAAACTCTAAATTTAAAATCTTAAGTTTCTCAATTCCTGTCATTATTAACTAAACTTAATTCTGAAATTGAAATACGATGAATGAGTTGTCGATTTTCTCATGAATATCAATTTAATTAACTCGTTTAATAGTTAAAAAATATCGAGTTAAAATATTTGAAAATCGCTTCCACGAAAATAAAGTTATTGGCTTTGTGCATTTTTACATCACTAAAAAATACTTATATAGTAGATCTCATTGGCCTCTTCTACTCCAATCCTTGACTTATTGAATCAATTAAATATTTTATTTTTGCTTTTTAGCTAAATTAAAAAATAAAAATAATTAAAATGGTAGATTTAAATTCCTATTTAGTACCCAACTTTATTTTAAATGTTATTTTGTTATTGACAACTACTTTAAATTGACGTTAAATAAATATTTATTTAAATATAATTAAACAGAATAAAAAGAATTATTTTAGTTTATTTTAATTGTTAATTTGGAATCTTAATTTGTTACTTGTACTTTTTATTTTTACTCATTTTATTAATTATTTACTTATTTCTTAAATTAATAAAGTCACTAAATAATGATCTGTGATTGATTTTGTGTTTGCAGCGCGTTGGACGCGTCACTTTGACGGCGTTGAAGAAACGGGGCATGACGGGGGAGGAGATGCGTCGCTTGATGTGGGGACGCGCCTCCATCTCGAGTCCGGTTAAGGTGACCAAGCAGAAGCTCAAGGATCCCTACAATTTGCACACGGAATCGGATTTCACCAATGCGATGGACATGCTCAGCTTTGCCAATAATCCCGCAGCCAGCAATGGTGTCCAGTTGCGGGCGGCAACAACAACAGCAGCTGTCGCTATCGCCGCTCCAGATCCGTTTCGTGAGCTAATCCTCATGTCGGATCAACGTCCGGACACCCATGATCCGCATTACTTTGCCGGGCTGCAGCAGCTGGCGAATAAGGCCTTCGATTTGGTGGAGCAGACACTGAAGACGCAACCGCAGCTGGCCAAGAAGACAGCTGTGGCGGCAGCGGGAGCAGCAGCTGCTCCAGTTCAGGTCACTCAGCCCCAACAACCGGCGATTGCTTCTCCAGCTTTGGTCATGCCCATGGGTGGCACTCTGAGCAACTTGTTTCAGGATCCCAAGGATATTGTGGATCCCAAGAAGCTGGAGGAGTTCATGAACATGCTGGCCGAGGTGGAGACGGAGGAGAGCGACAGTGGTGGACCCATTCTCGGCAAGCTCTCGCTGGCCAAGCGCACACACAATGCGCTCTCCAAGGCGGACATCAAACGCACCTCCAACTTCGATGGCAAGCCCATGTCATCGGTGTGGGGACAACAGCTGCCGGATCTCGACCTCGAGCCGGTGAGTCAACCACAATTGTAGTGCAGTAAATCCAAATTATGGATCGTGTCTAAAATCTAAATGTTAAAATCGCCAAAACAAAAAAATCGAGTTGTCGATAAATCGTTAAAAAAGAAAAAAATTTATCGAGTTAAAATACAATCAAGGAAAATCGACTGAACTTAAACTCTGCAATTCATGAAAATCGATGTAACTATTTCGATATATCGTAAAAAAATCACTTAAAATTCGATTCGTCGAAAATCGAGTTGTCGATTTTGCAAACTAGTTTAACATCACTAGCTTGAATTAACAACCGTTGCAGGGCTTCAATTTCGAGGAGGCTGTGGCCGAGGAGGTGCTGACCATTGAACAGGAGGCCGAGGTGGAAACCGAGGATGGCAATGGCAAAACGGAGGAGGATAGCGAGGATTTGCCCACAACGGAGCAGGTGCATGCCACCATGAAGCAGTTCCATTTACGCAAATGCCAACCTGCCCAGGATGAGGCAGCACGTCGTGCCAAAAGCGCACGGATTCGTCGGAAAAATAAGTGAGTGTGGTGGCAACTGATCGATCCTGTCATCGATACTTTTATCGTTCCATTGCAGGGTATCTCCCGAGGAGAGCGATGCGGAGCTGGAGAGCAAACGTCAACAGGCGACGTCACGTGGTCGCTCGGCGCCAAGACGCAAAGCGGAATCCCCTCCTGATCCGCTGGAGCCTTGGAGCACTCGAGAGCTGCAGGACATCAATAAGATACTCGCCCAGAGGAAATGAGAGATGCAAATATCCTGGCACATTAAATCATTTCGGTTTTCCATATAATTTTTAGTTTTTTTTTTCTTTTGCTTAAAAATAAACACTTTCAAATTAAATTAATTAAATTAATTCTTTAATTTATTAATTAATTATCTTCGGATATATGCACCAAAGTTTGCACAATAAAATATATGTACGTGCAGCATACATGAAATTTATACAATGCTCCCATCGGGAGTGCTCGACTACGATATGCCCTGCCAGCTCACGCTCTGTACAATTTATTTCTCGAATAATTTCGATATTTTTTTAAACCGATCATTATGAATTGTTCAGCGTAGTTAGATTCAGATAAGATTCATGTATTATATGATGCTAAGAGATTGCTATAAAATTGCACTTTTAACTATTAAAGTCTAAAAATTAAAAAGAGCTTGATTTTGTAGTTAGACAGACGGACAGCGCAACATTGACTTGACTTTTGATCCTCATCAGGATTATATGTATACAGTTAGACAGAGACAGAGACACAAACAGAAAGAGTGACAGACAAAGACACAGACAGAGACGGAAACAATGGCAATGGAAATTTTTGCTGCTAGGAGTTTAACTTCATTGAACACAAATATTGAACTAAACAAATACATACATATAATACGGTTTTTCTTTCGACAGATATAGGAGGGGAGCAGGAAAGTGGGAAGAGGAGATAACTTACTATTATTATTATTATTAATATATGTTGTTAAAAATATAATGTGAAACCTGTTTTTGAAGGGGAATGCTCCTCATGCCACAGCTGTTTGTTTTTGTTACTATTATAAATAAGCTGATAATTGAATACACACACACGCACACACACACACACACACATTTACAATGGTTAACTTAAGTTACACAAAATATTTTTCTGTACATTGGCATCATTTGGAACTTAAGCTACAGTGTACGTGCTTGCAGTGGTGGGTGGTGTTTGGGGCAGGTGTTAAATAATTTGATCATTTTCATACATGATATGTACACAATTTCGAGGGCTGACAAACTCAAGAAGAAGGAGGAGCATTTCCACTGTCATCTGTCGGCTTCACTTAATTTATACAAATATTCAAATTTGTTTTGAATATAATCTTTCATATTATCCATTTACAATTCGACTTAGCTGCTAATTAATTAAACTCACCACTTTCTGCTTGGTTAATAATATACAAAATACATGGTAATATATATGCTTAATTGGCCTGGACAGGCGACGGGCAATCAATGCCCCACAAAATAATAATAAAACCAAATCTCTAATTGCCACTTAACAATTTGCCTCCCGATGCTTAGATATGATTGCTAACGGTCAATTTGGGACTTTCCATTCGATATTTGAATTATTTTTTTTTTGAGCTTAACATTAACTTACAATTAATTGGTTTTGTATGTGTATGTGTGTGTGTGTGTGTTTGTTTTGGGGTTCTGCTTTCAACTTAAGATTAAAATTATTACTTGCTGCTTACGTTTCGATTTCTATATGTTTATTTATGGTTTTACCGAAAGCCACCACTCAGCGTTCGATCGGTGGTTAATGCTGAAATTGTCTGATGTGTTGTTTGTGTTGTGTTTTGTGTATTTGATGCTGTTGCATTTATGAATATGGGCGTGGCGTTATTGTTGTTGCTAGCATTATTGCTGTTGGCATTGTTGCTATTGATGTGTATATGTTGTTGTTGCTGCTGTTGGTGTTGCTGATGTTGCTGCTGTTGGTGTTGCTGTTGTTGCTGCTGCTGTTGGTGTTGCTGCTGTTGTTGTTGTTGCTGCTGCTGCTGCTGTTGGTGTTGATGTTGCTGCAGCTGCTGCTGTGTCAGCGTTGTGGCATTTGTTGGCGTACCACCAAGTTGCAATATCTGCTGTGCCGTCAACAATTGCGTGGGAATGATAACCTGCTGCTGTTGATTATGTTGCGCTGCCGCCGCCGCTGCCTGTACGGCAGCAACCTGCTGTTGTTGCTGCTGTTGTTGTTGCATCTGAAGACGCAGCAAGTGCAGCTGATTGGCATTGATTGCAATCTGTGAATATCAAGAGATTCAGTTAGATCTTTATTATGAATTACGAGATGTTACACGAAACGTGGCTGCAAACCTCACAAAAGTGGGAAATCTATAGGAAATCTTGATAACCGAAGCTTTTCCAAACTTTTCAACGTTTGCAGTCGATAGTCTACAAAATATCTTACCGGCACATTGGTCAGCTCGCCATTTTGTGTAACAACCTGCTGCAGTAGTTGGATTTGTTGGTGTTGCTGCTGTTGCTGTTGTTGTTGCTGCTGCTGTTGCGCCAGATTCTGGAGGAGCGCATTCTGCTGCTGCTGGGCCGTTGTGGGCGCAGGTGTCGCTGTCAGTTGCCCATTGGGTCCGGCGGTGAGTATTAATTGCTGTGTCGGCTGCTGGGCAACAATATTGAGACCGAGACTATTTTGTTGCTGCTGTTGCTGTTGTTGATGCAGCTGCTGTACCAACTGATTTGGCTGCTGACCGGGCAACGCTATAAAGTACTGCAACTGTTGGGCACCAGCTCCCTGTTGTATAATCTGCACCTGCTGCGGTTGATGCTGTTGCGTCGTTAGCTGCTGCAGCTGTTGGCTACTGCTTGCAGCAGCCGCCGCAAACAGATCGGGATTGACTGTGCTAAAGCCAAGCACTTCGGCAGCAGAGGAGTCCAGTTTGAGACCAGTTGCGGCTGCCGTAGCAGGTACATTCACGCCACTCACATTTGTTGCAAAGTTGGCGCTGGCATTATTGTTGGTGGCAACAGCAGCAGAGGCTGCTTGTGCTGCAGCCGCGGCGGCAGCCGATGCTGCCGCTGACACATTCGAGCTGGTGGTTGGCTCTTTGGTTTTCTGTGTGGTTGACGGTTTAATCTCCTCGCGCGGCACAATATCAATAAGAAAATCAAATTGATCATAATTGGCAATGGCCTGCGCAATATCCGATCGTTGCAGCGTCCGACGACGACTCTCCTCGGTGTGAACCCAGGCACGCATCGTCAGCTCCTGTATGAAATATTCACAGGCCTTGGCAAACAGCAGCGGCGCCTCGCCCGCTATCATTTTAGCATTCTCGTCCAGTTTCATGATCTTTTTGATACGCGCCAGCGGCAGCACCTGATGCTTGGCATCCACCTGCCCAATTCCAATCACCTCACTCAATATGTTTGGCCAAAAATTTTCAATCGTTGGCGGCGGTTTGCGTGCCACTTGGACACGTGCCGCCTTTGTGGGTTTCTCCTTTGGCGTCGTCGTCGACGTCGTCGTCGTCATAGAGGTAACACTGATGCCCGTATACGGTGAATTGTTGCTGTTGCTCGCGGGCGGCAAACTCGTTTGCATTGGCATCGTCGTTAACTGCTGTGTTGTGACAATGACGGCGTTGGGACGCCTTAGGGCCGGCACTGTTGATGGCGTTGTTGATGTTTTTGTCAGGGGTGAGCCTGGCTCCACTTTGATCGGTGTCACGGTAATTGTGTTATCAAACATCGTTGTGGCATTGCTACAATAATCAAATCAAAAAATACAATACAAGCCATCACAATACAATGCAATACAATACACAACACAACATTGTACACACTGTACCGTCCCTGTGATTTCACACACAAGACACTCACCTATTTGGCGCCTTATTTGTGCTGCCATTGTTAGTGGCGTACATGGCCACAGTAGCTTAGGTGCGGCACGTTTCCAGGCAGCAATTGGTACGTTTTTTGCACTGGCACAGACACAAATATTGTGTTTAAATTGTCTTAAAATATATTGCTAGTAAATTTCGCAAACGCTGCGTAATGCATACACAATAGAGTTGTATCGTATCGTTCGGACTAAGTTCAATTGAACTATTCACCAAAGTGAACGAACGAACTAAATCCCTGCTAGTTCAGTAGTTCAGTTGTTTAGTTGCTTCGTTCAATAGTTTGTTCGAGTCCCATTATCGTTCAATAGTACGTTCGAGTCTCATTATAGGTCAGTAGATACAAATATTCCAATCAACCAGATTAAAATGTGAATTTCGGTATTTGTATTTTCAAAATCACAAGTTGCTTTACATTTTACATCCAATTTTCAAATATAACGAACGATAATGGACTCGACAGAGTTATTGAAAGAGAATGGGACCCGAACGAACTACTGACCTATAATAGAACTCGAACGAACTATTGAACAAACAAACTAAACAACTGAACTACTGAACTATATGAACGATTAGTTCGTTCACCAAAAATTCAACTACTGAACTAAATCCTTCAACTGAACTACAATGAACAACTCTACCATCGATTAGGTCGCCCACTTTCGAGCTGCCAACTTGATGTGTATAGCTATCGATACTAGAGGTGGAGAACTATCGATGGCACTATCAGCACTATCGATGGTCAAGCACTATCGAGCCGCCATCGATGGCAGACCTGCACTATCGATAGTGGTCGATAGTTTGTTATGACGCTCAACTCGTCACAGAAAGGCTCGAATTTGGAAACATTAAAGTTTTGAGTTTAATAATTATATATTTTTATGACATGAATAAGTTCCTTACTATAGTCAAAATAGGTAAAGAAGAACGTAACAGAACTGAACCTAATACAAATTTTAATGTTTTAATATTAATTATTATTATTTTAATATTAACATTATTGTTGATAACTAATTTTTTCTATTTTTAGTTGCATAATACCTAAATTAATACCAATTTAAAATTTTAGTTGGAATTTTTTATAAAAATGTATAATTTTTTTTAATTTTACATATATATGCTTAAATTAACACACTATCGAAAACTATCGATAGCTATCGATGGTTTGAAAAATAATATCGCTGACTATCGATGTGCACCATCGATAGCTCTCCACCTCTAATCGATACCACTGTCAGTATCGATAACAATGCATGTGTTGAGCACATTGCTGACATAAATCAAACCAATTGTTGATGAAATTTTAATTTAATTTAGAAATCATTATTTAAATGGTAACCAATAGCCAGGAGCGTGAAGCTCTGCCTTCGACGTCTGCCGTCACAGGGCTGCCACAGAAGCGCTTCTACCGGCAACGAGCACACTCCAATCCCATTGCGGATCACAGCTTTGATTAGTGAGTATCGAGCTCCAGCTCCTGGAGCCAGTTTTCAATTGTCTTAATTAAATTGAATAAACATCTTATAGTCCGGCACGGCCTGAGGATGTCAACTGGCGCTCACTGTACCCCAAAATTTCGGATGACCAGCAAGTGCAATTTGCCGACATCGGTTGCGGTTACGGTGGATTTTTAGTCACGTTGGGTGAAATGTTTCCCGAGAAACTGTCAATTGGCATGGAAATACGTGTCAAAGTGTCCGATTATGTGGTTGATCGCATTGCAGCACTCAGATTGAAGAACAGCGAGACATCTGCTTATCAAAACATTGCCTGCATACGCACCAATGCAATGAAATATCTGCCCAACTATTTCAAAAAGGGACAGCTCGAGAAAATGTTCTTTCTGTATCCGGATCCGCATTTCAAGCGCGCCAAGCACAAGTGGCGCATCATCAATCAGGCCTTGCTCTCCGAGTATGCATATGTTCTTCGCAGTGGGGTAAGTCGTCTAAGAAATGCTTTAACAAAAGGGTTTTATTAAACCAATTAATTATGCATTTACTTGTCTTCTAGGGTCTAGTCTACACGATGACGGATGTGGAGGATCTGCACAAGTGGATTGTCTCCCACATGACGCAGCATCCGCTGTATGAACGCCTTAATAATGACGAAGCAGTAAGTTGTCTTAAGATCAAGAACTGTTATCCCAAAATGTAATTGTGGAATTGATTTACAGAACGCAGATCCAATTACACCCAAACTATATCAGAGCAGTGAGGAAGGCGCCAAGGTTGTTCGCAATAAGGGCGATCATTTTTTGGCTATATTTCGCCGGATCTAGATCTAGGCGCATATATTTGACAAATATATGTATACACATATTTTGATAACATAAATAATTTAAGACTTTATGATCTACTATCTCGTTAAATATCAGTTCTCAAATGTCCAATGCCCTCGCAGCTGATGAGCGTTTGTCCAAAATCGCCATATTCAATGTTGTACTTGACGCCCGTTATTAACTCGGCCACATAGATGGCGGTTTTTGTGTGTTTGGTCAAGGCGCCGGTTCTGATGCGTGAACAGCCATTGGCCAGTGCCATGTAGATGATTAGCTGATCCTGCAAATGGGAATCCACACAGATCTCATTCTTAATATAGCCGGCCAGTTCACAGGAGGCATTCGAGCCAATCAAATGGCCATCCATATTCTTCTCGCCAACGGTTGCTGAGCCCAGCACACAGCCCGAGTTGGTCAGAGCCGTCAGTATGATGCCAGCACCATTATCACGCGCCTCGACAGGTGTATGCTTGTACACCTGTATATTGCACACATTATCCGGCCACAGACGATGGATTTCACGTTCCGCCGAATGTCGCATATCAGAGGCAACACAACCGGGTAGACGGCCGGCAAAAAAGGCACATCCTTGGACCGACTGCAATTGGCCGAAATCTGTAAACAGTCCAGCGTTCAGTGAGCGAATTGGCTCACATGCCAGTTGACAACGTCCGTTGCCGCGTGGATAGAAGCCATGATGCAAGACTTTGAGATCAAAATTAACACCGAAGCGTTTTAGGGCCGGTTTCAACACTTGCTGCATGTATTCCACTGGCGGGGCAAAGGCAACATTTGTGCCGCCAACGACATCGATGATTGAGCGCACGTTACCGAATAACAGCACTGGCATGACCATTTGATAGATCAGCGTTACACTGGCCGCGGTGCGTGTGTCCACTTTGTACAAGCCACCAATAATTGTGCGCGGTGTAAATTCCAGCTCTGTGGATAGCAACTTATTGCCGGTTACATCCGCATGCGCAATATCACGCAGCAAATTAACGCCATGCAAATGCTGATGGGATAGACCCGGCTTGGGACGATTGGCACGGATCTTGACCACACGCACCGGACGATTCAATATAACGCTTAAGCTAATCGCATTGCGAAGCGCCTGACCGCCACCTTCCAAGTAGGACCCATCGATTTCCACAAAGTCATTCATGACCAAATTGCCTGCAATTGCAGATATCTGTATTTCTGTTAATATCAAGTCCAACTACATACATACCTGTTCCGCAACTTTTCTTTAATGTTTGAATATTTTTTTTATTTCAATTTCAAATGTAACTTTGATATCTATTGGTGATGTGTGGTTATCGATTTCAACAGAAGCTGAAACTTTTTTGTTTGCCGTTTATTGGCACCACTTTTGCAAATCAAGTTGGCAGCCCTGCACGCTACCGTTGCAGTAACAACAGAAAAAAACCAAAACATTGCGTTCTACTTTTTGTTGTGTATACAGCTTGCCCGCAACTGATTTTGTATTAGTATTCGTTTTATTACTGCGTAGCAACTGCGGCGTTATGTCGAAGGTTTATTTACTGCCGGTGGCAGTCTTTCTCATATTCCAGGTGACATTCCTGGGCACGTAAGTTTGTTACTTCGTCTTTTGGAAAAATCCTGTTATTACCACCTTGTTACCCCATTTAATAGTTATATTGTGGCTGTCTTAGAGGGTCATGTGGTGCCCACAGTACCGTATATAAGCGATGCGGCCACTTATTCACCGGAAAGTTGCATTTTCGGCCAACTAATTAACATTGGCAGTGTTCTGTGTAAGTTCCTATTGCAGCGAGAACTCGAATCTCGAGTGGAGAATGACTCATGTGCTGATAATATTGCGCTTTTTGTTGTTGTCTATACCCTTGCTGAGGGTAGTATAATTATCTTCAGAACTGGGCAATGCATTAAAAGAGGCGTCGTGACATATATATATACATATATATTCCTGATCGATAGCAAGGTCCGTCTTTCTTGTTTTTTTGAGATATTTCATCCAATCTCACAGATTGTGTATTTAATACTCTCTCTCGCTCTGCAAGGGTATCAAAAATTCGAAAAGAACCTTTTGATTTTTCGCGTGTTCTTTTTAATTTCATTATAATTGCACTCTGCACTTTTGTAGTGGGAATTACAATTTATGTGCGATATCGGCATGTTCTGCAACTATACGAACATCATCCGGATCTGGATAGCGCTGTGCTGCGTCACAATCGTCTCGCTTTATGGTTCGGCATGTTATCCTGTCTGGGCATCAGTTTTGTGGGCAACTTTCAGGAGACGAATGTTCGTATTGTTCACTTCATTGGCGCCTTCTGTTGCTTTGGCTGCGGAACATTATACTTCTGGATGCAAGCACTCATCACGTACATGGTATATCCAATGGCTGGCACCAGGCTATCAGCTCATTTGCGCCTTGGTATGTCCGTCTGCTGCACGATTCTATTCATAATGCTGGCTGTGACTGGAGTCATGTCCCATATACTTTTCAATGGACAAAATCCACGAAAATGGTAAGTTATCCTTAAGCTACTGGACTACTTGATTTGGATGTATAACACATTGTGTGTTATTTTTTAGGTATCCCTCGGATGGCGGCTGGTACTATCATGTGATAAGCACGATTTCGGAATGGATTATTGCCACCATCTTTAGCTTTTTCATTCTCAGCTTTACGCCAGAGTTTCGAGATGTGTCGGTTGATCATCCACAAATCTCGTTGCTCTCAAGCACAATGACAATTTAGATGTGATATATATCTTTTGTTTGAGTATCCAATATGGGATGCAAGTTAAAACTGAGACAAACTTACAATTTGCAATTGCAGATTGAGCTGAGACAAACTTACAATTTGCAATTGCAGATTGAGCTGACGGAGGTCTGTCCCAAATCAATTTAATCAATCTTATTAACTAAGGCCCCACATACATACATAAAGTAGAGTAGAGATTATAGTTCAAATATAACTCGAAAACTGTTCATTATTGTACATAATTGTCGATATATCACGGTTGTCCGTGGCAAGCGATCGGTATCATCCATTATATTTGCTTATTTAACCCGTGTTTAAACAGCTGAAATAAAGTTATAATAAATCTGTTCGCAAGTTGAAGGTAATTAAATAAATATCCGTATTTTGAAAACAGCTTTCAAGCAACAGCAAACAGCTCTTTAAGGTGCTAAACTCTTTTCGCTATTGTGATATAGAAATCTATTATTAGATTCAACTCCCAAGTGAAAAACACAATTGTTTAGCCGAACCTTTTAAATATTCTTGATAGTTTACCATTTCCTTGCCATTAACACAATTTTCCCGTACACTTTAAATATAGAATGCTTAGTAGTACTTATAGATTTAAAATGTATTTCAGGCATGGTAAACACGCCACATTTACGGAGTTTTACAATTATTGTTTATTAGTTGTCTCTTTCATTTACACATTTAAAATTGGAATTTACAATATAAGCGCAATGTTTTGCAATTGAAATAAATTATAAACTGTAAAAAAAGCAATTCTCGGTACATCATTTTTATTCAGTGTCTAATCAACGTTTCCGATCTCTTGAACGTTCGCTATCGCGATGCTTGTGAAGGCCGCGATTGCTGCTGCCACTGCCACCGCCGCCGCCGCCGCCACCTCCTCCTCTTCCTTCACCACCGCCTCCACCACCGCTGCTGCGATGTGAAGAGTAGCGACTATGCGACTTGGAATTGGAGGCAGAGTTGCGATACTTGTCGCTATCGCTTATATTGTTGTTGCCCGTGTTGCTGGAGCGTTCCTTTTTCACATAGTAATCGGAGCGTTCTCTCGACGATTTCCTATTAAAAAATATAAACGAACTATTATAGATTTGAGGGAATGGACTTGACAAGGATTAGGGATACATTTAAGAAAATAATATTTAAAAGGCAAAAATTTAGAAACGCCGAAGGATATACGGATTATGGATTTACCTCTTGCGATGCTTGCTGTGGGGCGAACTGGACCTTGTGGGGGAGCGCGAGTAGTGACGTGATTTCTTTTTGTGCTTGGGCAATGAACGTGAACGGGATCTGGAGGAGCGACTCCTGTCGCGATCCCGATCACGATCCCTGTCACGCTCCCGTTCCCGTTCCCGCTCGCGATCTCTATCGCGATCCCGATGGGATTTCTTGTTCCGATCTCGACTCGGTGACCGACTGCGCGTACGTGAACGCGGCGTTCGTGATTGGGTGCGTGTCCGGGAGCGTGAGCGTGACCGTGAGTCCTTCTTGGGTGACTTTTCAGTGGGCAGCGGCACGGCACGTTGAATGAATCCACCCCACGCATTATGCGATCCATTATTGCGATCAACGGTAATAACAGCTGGCGGCGTATTGGCCTCCTTGGTCTTGTTTCGTGCATCGATGTAACGTTTCTTTAGCTCCTCCACGGCTGCCTCGAGTTTCTCAACCACGGGCTTGGCACGCGTATAAAGCTCCATTACCCGATAGCAAATATCCGTAATATTGGCCATTGGAACACGGAATATGCCAAACCAAGGCGGACTATGCGGCAACGGTATATTGAGCTTACGGGCGCTCAAATAAATGCAGGCACAGGCAATCGCCTCCGGCGTATAGCGCATAAAGACATCGGTGCGCAGGGAATCGTTCATGAAATTCCACGACATTTGCATCAGTTTCTCGTGCTTCTCATACTGCAGCACTTGCAGGTACATGACAATCAGCTTATGTGGATGCTTCACATGCACACAGAAGCCCAATTCCTTGAGTACGCGTCTCTCCGCCTTAATCACTTGCATCTTCATATTCGTATAGTATTGATCCAGCACCATGGGTGATATTTCCCTGCAAAAACAAAAAAAAAATCCAATATTTAGAATTTGTACAGTCTGAAAAGAATCACTGCTGCCAGCTCAGCTTTTTTCGCATCTTATTACTATAAACAACCTTTTTTATTTCCTAGTCATTTACTATAGAGTACTTACTTTTGGGCTCGCACTTGTTTGATATGATGGAAGACGTTGATGACATCGCGGATGCGACGTGGCGCCTCCTCAATTTTGGAGGCCAGACAAACGCAACTCATGGCAACCGTTTCCATGTTGTGACGCACAAAGCTTTTCGAGTAAAAGAAACGCTGGAAAAGCACCTGACCCGTGGCCATGGCCACCTGCGGCAGACGCAACAATATGCCCGCCGTTTGTATTAGTTCACAGCCAAGTATGCGCAGATCCTTTTCCGTTTCATGGTCCAGCCCGTCCTGACTCGACGGCGTCACGTCAATTTTCTCTTCCGGTATGAGACTGTTCTCCAGCGTTAGCACAATTTTGTTAAATAGACGCGGATACATTGGCTTGCCATTGTCGGCATTGTCGGTTGTATGGCCATCGTTTGCACCAGCAGCTCCTCCAGCTCCAACTGCACTGTTTGTATTGTTTGAAATGTTCACGTTGTTTGAATGCACGGAACTCACAGTGAGCACATTGGTTATTGTTTGCAATGTGTTTGCCGTGGTCGTCACAGTGGTATGGATAACGCCAGTCGTGGCGGTGATTATTGTAGTAGCACCACGACTGGCCATTTGGCTTTTATCTTTTAGTTTTTCTTAAGAAAAATTTTATTACAATGTTATGTGTATTATTTTGTGTGAATTGTCAGCAGTGTGTACCTAAAACGTTTACGCGAAATGACAATTTAAATAATACTAAAAAAAATGAAAAGCATCACATTTATCGAGGTTGGACCGAAGGAAAAAAAATATCGATAGAAAATTGGTCCCTTGTCATATCTCTAATGAAATTAATTATTTTTAAAAAATTAATTTAAAAAAAACCAAGAAAATTATAAATTTTCTAAAATAATTAAATAATAATAATCATTTTAAAATTGGTTTGGTGTACGACACCCTTCGCGTGGTAAAGTTTAGTATGAAATTCTAAGAAAAACATCTTAAAAATTCGATAAAAATGCAACGAAAATTCGATAGAAATTTTCAAAATTCCAGCTTAAAAATTAAACAAGTTCCAAATTTAACTCAATTTTTAAAATTTAGTTAAATCTAAAATTGAGTAATCCGTGGAACCTGATGGCTGCCACCTTTTTTTTGTTGTTGTCAAGCCACTAAGCAAATAACCTATAGAGAACCCATCCTATACAACTAAAATGTCACAGAAAAAATGCTTGCGAAGCGTCCACCGCGAAGTGTTACCGATCTGGCAATATTGTTATAGTGGAATTTATAAGAGAAGCGATTTTATTTTTGGGGCCGTTGCTTGCGAAAATAAAACATGTGAAATATGAAATACCCTCTACCCTTAAAACTTTTAACCCACATTATTTTATTCAAAACAACACCCTTAATTTTTATAAATTCCACTCGAACAATATTGCCAGATCGGTAACACTTCGCGGTGGACGCTTCGCAAGCATTTTTTCTGTGACATTTTAGTTGTATAGGATGGGTTCTCTATAGGTTATTTGCTTAGTGGTCAAGCTTAGCCAAGGCTGCCACATGATGTTTTTGACTGAATTTGGCTGTTTTTTTGTCTCAATCTGATTTTTTTAAGTGGCAGCCCCGTGCTTTACTGTCACATCACTAAGAACAGTATTGTTGGGACTATATCGATATTCACCCTTATCGATATTAGCGATATTTTGACTTAAACTATCGATATTATCGATAATATATCGTCGTTTTTTGCCTTTGAATTTACAGATATAGGGCCACCTAAATTCATAAAATCATTAGAAATTTTTCAGGAATTAAGCTTTAAATTCCCCGAATGCTATTAAAAATTTAATTTAATTCAAGTGTTGTCATATTAAACTTTAAATACATATCAGCTGCCAAACATAAACAATAATGGGATTCCGGAAAGCGTTTTAGATTTTGTTTAGATTTCGCAGTCAGCTGTTCGCAGCTGCTCCATACAAAATTTTCAGTGTGCCCAGAGCAAATCAGGGAAATGTGGTCTTACTAATTGATTTTGTGAAATCTGCTCTGAGGCTGATTTCGTTTTGATTTTGATTTGGTTTCAAACGAAACTGTGTCAGCTGTGTGATATTTGGTGTTTGTTTACATTGAAAGTCTGCGAATATTCAATAAAAACATATTCGATGAGCAAACTTTCGTTTAATACTTTTATAAATTTCCTTTTCTGTCTTTCTTTCGACATTTTGTACAATTACGCAATTTTTTGGATACTTCTTAGTTGTCAATCGGCTGTTCGCCCAGGCTGTCAGCTGTTCACGAAATCTAAATCTAATCAGTGAACAGTTAAAAATAATATAAGCCAAATCTAAAACGCTTTCCGGAATCCCATTATTGTATTTCAGTTCTTCATATAACTTTAAAACAAAAACAAAGTCAATTCTTATAACTATAAATGAGATCCGAAGGTTCGAATAAACATAATCAAAAAACAGAATCAAAATTTTTCATTTAGAAAAAAAATGAGAGCCAAACCACATCGGATGACTTCTTTTGCGCCACCCTGTACATATAATTTTTTTTAAAATTTAGTTAGGTCCTTATTGGTGTTGGCATAAGGACCTAACTAAATTTTAAAAAAAATTATATGTACAGGGTGGCGCAAAAGAAGTCATCCGATGTGGTTTGGCTCTCATTTTTTTTCTAAATGAAAAATTTTGATTCTGTTTTTTGATTATGTTTATTCGAACCTTAAGAATTTTATTGGTTTAGGCGAGAAGATGACATCGGCCAAGTGTTCGCTGCCAGAGCTCATGACCATACGCCCGTTTTATGGCATTTTCCATCACTTTTGCCAGAACTTCGGGCGACAGGTTCTCGCATTCCTGGCGAATATTTTCCTTAAGGGCTTCAAGAGTTTGCGGCTTGTTGACGTGAACCTGCGACTTAAAAAAACCCCATAAAAAGAAGTCTGGAATGGTTAATTCGGGTGATCTGGCCGGCCAGTGCAAATATCAAAAACGAGAGATAAAGCGGTTATTATTATTACATTATTACAATTATTCTGCGTTCTTGGGGAGTGTATCGCTCCATGGCTTATTCACTTGTATTCTGTATCTGTCTAGTCCACAAATGTCAAAACAGATTTGACATTGGCGGCCATTTGCAAAAATGAGAGCATCTTCCAATAGGGTGACTTCTTTTGCGCCACCTTGTATTAGACCTTGGCTTTAAACGCAAATTAAAAAAATTTTACCCACATTTATGGTATTCCGGGAAACGTTTAAGATTTGGTTTAGATTATTTTTAACCAAATCTAAATCAGTTGACGGAACGACCCTTTTTGAACACTGATTAGTTTTAGATTTCGTGAACAGCTGGTCAGCATCCTAAAAAGCATTAAATATATATTTATTAATTTATAAAATCTTTAAATGCATAAGAATTACGTTCTCCATATATGTAGATATGACAGCAGAATGTAAACAAACACCAAATGTCACACAAATAATGAGTTTAAATTTGAAACCAAATCGAAATCAAATCGAAATCAAAACGAATTCAGCCTCAGAGCAGATTTCACGAAATCAATTAGTAAGACCACATTTCCCTGATTTGCTCTGTGCACACTGAAAATTTTGTATGGAACAGCTGACTGCGAAATCACAACTAGAGGTCTGCATGGCTTCACTCACAGCAGAAGTCAATTTGAATGGATTCGAATTGAATTGAGTTGAGTGAGTGCGAGGCACGCAATAAAGCGCATAAGTATCAAAATGAGTGCGTGTTATTTCATACCATACGGCACTCAGTAAAATGAGTGAGAATAAATAAAGCGTAAAACGGAATGAGCATTTTGGCAAAGCCTAAGACACGCGAGTTACTCATATTGTTCTGTGCACTCATTTCGTTTCGGGGAAGCAAGCGGCCAGCAGAAAAGGGACGGGGAAAAAAGACAGACGAGACTTTTTGTTTTTGCACGCGCATTTTCTTGTTTATTTTGTGTTTTTGTTGTTGTTTTTTTCGTCTTTTTCCTTATGCACGACAAGACAACAACAATTTAAAGGTCGGTATGGCATTCGAATGCACTCAAAACCTAAACTCTTATTCTCACGCATTCCAACTCATTCAATTCCTTGTTTTTCGTTTGAACATTGTGAGGCCGAGTCTTACGCGAGCGCATTTACTCACTCAAACATGTTTAGCTTCGCATTCAATTTCACTCAGCACATTTTCAGCATTGTTAATTCGAACATGGGTTTTTTGCCATTCATGCAGACCTCTAATCACAACCAAATCTAAACCAAATCTTAAACGCTTTCCGGAATACCATTATTAAGAAGCTGGAATGACCGACGCCAAAAATATCGATAAGCTCAAAATCTTATCGATATTCCCCATTCCAACTGCCTTATCGATAATATCGATATTTCCTCGATATAATCCCAACACTAAAGCACAGCATACAGTTCGAAATTGATTCGGAACGAACGTGTTTCGCGTGGCCGCTGCGCGCTGTAAAAGAGAAAGACTCTTGGTGTAATATTGGGGGGACTTAGAAAAATTAATTTGGTACTATCACGCAGTAAACACAAAAGCACAAATAGCGCTTGCAGCACTTTCCAACGGCTTTTAGCATCGTTAATATATTTAACTAAAATATATAAAGGTGTAGATCAAGCAAAAAGAAAAAAAGTGAAGTTGGAAAAAGCCGAGAGCGCCGCACTGCCAACAGAAATTGTGCAAAATGAGTGGGGATGTGGCTGCTGAAAATGTAAGTAATTTCGAGACGTATTTATTTTTATGTAATTTTCATCTGCTCTTCATGTGCAATAACGAACGAAACGTGCAAACGTGTTGATGCTTTTAGCATGAAAAAAATATAAGTAGTATCAAGCAGTGCAAGTGTCGGCCGAACTGCGCTTAAATCATGCGTAGTCGCATTGCAATAAAGAGTAAAAGACCTTTTGGTAATTTACGAAAATGGCGACAATGCAAGCAAGTAGCAGGCTGAGGTAGGCAGTATGAAAACGAGAGACGACAGCGGCAAGCGCGACAATGTGTATTTGGCACAGGCACAGTGTGACCGATTTTCGTTGCTCTAAATACTAGTGTGGTATTTTGCGGACAGTAATTGTGATGATTCTGTGAATTGTTTTGAATATTGAAATAATTGTTAAAGCAATAAGCTTTAATCATATTTATATTTGCATACGCACATTAAACAACCGCAGTGCTTAAAAATTAATATTAAGTATAAAATTTTATTTTAATATTTGGAAATGCCGTTGTACTTTTTCAAATGTTTGTGCGAATGCATTTTGTGAATTGTATTATGGTATATTCGAAATGCGATATTTTAATATTCGTGAAATTTGGCCACACTGCTCAGAGTGTCAGTGTAATCACATGTGTATATATACATATATACTATACAATATATGTATGTATATAATATGCTCATAGAATAACAGCCTTGATCTGCTGCTGCTATTGCAGCACCTAAATAAGTTAAAAAAATGCTTCGTTCAAAGTAAATGCCACTGCAGTTGTTGGCAGCTTTCTAAGCTTCCCTGTAATATAAATGGTGTCTACTTCCATTGTCGTCGCCATTATCATATCTTCTTCTTGCCTTCAAATATTTTCTTATACTCGCAGCAGAATACATTTTAAAATTGTTAGGGTTGATTTTTCACCACGTGGTGGTGTGTGGTGTCTATTTCCACTTACATATGAACAGATGTATATATATATATATATATAAATACATATATAGATGTACGTATATATATGAAGGTAGCTGTAAGTTTTGTAAATCATCGACAATTGACTTGCAGAGTTGCTACTTAAATGTGTCACACACACGTACACACAACAAACACATGTAGACAATGCTAGCGATCGCACAGGTAGGCAAATGCATCACTTTTGATTTATTCATGCAAGATGAGCAGATTATATACACAGACACATGCACAAGTATATGGAAGTTGTTAAATTTATAACCTTGTACTCCTTACTCACGACTTTTGCCCATCTCTAATTCCGTTAATCGTTTCTTTTTGATTTATACTGACTTTGCCACTTCAGAATTTACACGTGCAAAATGGCGGCAGCTGCGAAGTGCAATCGAATGGTGTAACCACTAATGGACACCATAACCATCATAGCAGCAGCAGCGGCAGCAGCAGCAGTAAACATAAGTCATCCAGCAAGGATAAGCATCGTGATAAGGAGCGAGGCGAGCACAAGAGCTCGAGCTCCAGCTCGTCTAGGGAACATAAAAGCAGCAGTAGCAGTAGTCGGTAAGTGTTTGTGGTCACGAATTATCTCTTCACTCTGAAATTTACTTATAATACTCTCTCTCTCTCTTGCAGCGATAAGGATAAGCATAAAAGCAGCAGCAGCAGCTCATCGAGTGGCAAGGATAAGCATCGGGATAAGGATCGCGATGGCAGCAACTCGCATCGCAGCTCATCGTCGTCATCGTCGAGTCATCGCGATAAGGACAAAGATGGCAAACACAAGTCTTCTTCATCATCATCGTCGAGCCATCACCATCACAAGAGCAGCAGCGGCAGTGGCAGTGGTAGCTCCTCATCCAGGGATAAAGATCGCAAAGATCGTGACAAAGATCGCAGCAGCAGCAGCAGTTCCTCTAGCCGAGACAAGCACAAGTCCTCCTCATCATCGTCGTCATCGAGCTCACGCCATAAGAGCTCATCATCGTCATCATCATCGAGAAGCAAACATTCCAGTTCGAGTTCAAGTTCAAAGCACGGCTCATCATCATCGTCATCAAAAGATCCCTCCTCCTATGATGGTGTATTCCTTAAGCCGGAGCCAGTCTCGCAGCCGCACCCGAATGAGATGGATGATCCCTTGCAGTTGCAACTCCAGCATCAGCAGCAGCTTCAACTTCAGCAGCAACAACAGTTTCAGCACCAACAACATCTTCAACAGCTGCAGCAGCAGCAGCAACAACTGCAACAACAACAACTACAGCAGCAGCAGTTGCAAACTGAATGCAATGGATATAAAAATGGCTACGATGAGCAGCATATTGTGGATGTTAAAAAAGAAGAGGAGAGCTTTAACTTGTCACAGGCCAGCTCCTGTGATTACTCCTTGTCGCAGTTCAGATCCGATGAGCCAGCGTTTGTGGCCAAACAGGAGTCAACATATACAGAGGAGGATAGCGCCTTAAACGATGAAGACGATGATGATGAAAATGATAATGATAATGCTGACGGCGATGGCGATGATGACGAGGATGTGCCGTTGGCAATTCGCAAGCGCAAACAAGAGCCCGTCGATGTTATGGACGGCGGTGAGGATGATGATGACATTCCGTTGCTTGCGCGCAAAAAGATCAAAAAAGAGTCCAAGGACAAGAAGAGCAAAAAGAAGCGCATAAAGGACGAGATCGATGACGACTATGGTAGCCTTAAACCGCCCAAAAAGAAGAAGGTCAAAAAGGTAAGAATTTAAAAATTGTAAATCTCTTTTATTTTAAACTAAATATAACTAATTATTTCAGGAAAGTGAGATCAAAGCTGAGACAACAACTTCACCCACAAAGACTTCGCGCAAGGTCAAAAAGGAAGAAGAGGAGGAAGTGTGGAGATGGTAAATAATTTAAAATTTATATATGTATGAAATGTGCGTGTACGTTACGTGTGTGTGTGTGTGTGTGTGTTTGTGTGAATGTGTGAGTTGAAGTTTGAATGTCACTGACCTATATTTTTGAAAGTCACATTTGGCAGTGACAAGATGACTACGTCGAGTGTCAAAAATTTGTTGGCCATTCACCGCTACACGCGTGCAACAGCTGTTTTATTTCACACATTTGAGGTTATGTTTTGCAACACTTTTCAACACTGCTTTTGCTTTTGCGTAATGTGACTGACACAGCAACAACAACAACAGCAGCAGCAAAAGCAAATGGCAAATACACTGTCGTCGCTCTCGCTGATTGTGTTCGTTGCAAAACGTGAACTTCAACTTAAATTCAAATTGCAACAATACGCGACAGTTGCAAGCCGAACAAATTTAAAGTGTAACAAGACTAATCGAAAACGCAATTGTGCTCCTCTTTTAAGGTGGGAGGAGGAGAAGCGCGACGATGGCGTCAAATGGACAACACTGGAACACAAGGGCCCCGTATTTGCTCCACCATATGAGCGTGTTCCCCGCAATGTACGCTTCTTTTACGATGGCAAACCCTTGGAGCTAACTGAGGGCACTGAGGAGGCGGCCACATTTTATGCCAAGATGTTGAACCATGATTACTGCACCAAGGATGTATTCAATAATAATTTCTTTAAAGATTTTCGCAAGACAATGACCGCCAAGGAGAAAGAAATTATCAAAGACTTTCGAAAATGCAATTTCCAAGAAATGCATGAATACTTCCAGGCCGAGTCCGAGAAACGCAAGGCGGCCACCAAAGAGGAGAAGCTGGCCAAAAAGAATGAGAATGAGGCGTTAATGAAGGAATATGGTTTCTGTATGATCGATGGCCACAAGGAGAAGATTGGTAATTTCCGCTTGGAGCCGCCAGGTCTGTTTCGTGGTCGCGGCGAGCATCCAAAAATGGGCATGATCAAGTGTCGCATTTCCGCCTCCGATGTGTCCATTAATTGTGGCAAGCAATCAAAGGTGCCACCACCACCGCCCGGACAACGCTGGAAGGAGGTGCGTCACGACAATACCGTTACATGGCTCGCCTCCTGGATTGAGAATGTGCAAGGGCAGGTGAAGTACATTATGCTGAATCCCTCATCGAAACTCAAGGGTGAGAAGGATCACATCAAATACGAGACGGCCCGTCGCCTCGATAAGGTCATTGACAAAATACGCGCCACATATCGCGACGAATGGAAGTCGAAGGAGATGCGTGTTCGTCAACGTGCCGTTGCTCTCTATTTTATCGATAAGCTGGCACTGAGAGCGGGTAACGAAAAGGATGAGGATCAAGCGGATACCGTTGGCTGTTGTTCCTTGCGTGTGGAGCACGTGCAATTGCACAAGGAGCTCAATGGCAAAGAGAATGTGGTCGTATTCGATTTTCCTGGTAAGGATTCCATACGCTATTACAACGAGGTCGAAGTGGAGAAGCGTGTCTTTAAGAATCTGGAACTGTTTATGGAAAACAAAAAGGAGGGCGATGACCTCTTCGATCGCCTTAATACCCAAGTGCTTAACGAGCATCTCAAGGAACTGATGGATGGTAAGCAATCTTCGCTCACTCCTTTCATCTTCTCTACGCTGTCTAACATTGCATTTAATTGACAGGACTCACGGCTAAAGTATTTCGTACATATAACGCATCGAAAACGTTGCAAAGTCAATTGGATCTTCTAACTGATACTAGCGCAACTGTTGCCGAGAAACTGCTCGCCTATAATCGCGCAAATCGTGCCGTCGCCATTCTCTGTAACCATCAACGTTCTGTGCCCAAGGGACATCAGAAATCAATGGAGAATCTGAAGGAGAAAATACGCGCCAAGCGCGATGCCATTGATGACTGCGAGTCCGAATATCATGTAAGTGCAAAAGAAACTTGATTGAAATGGCAAAAATCTGATATTAAATATTGTATTATTTTTGTGAATGTAATCCTGAACAGGATCTAAAGAAGGCGGCCAAGCGTGGCTCGGTCAAGGAGAAGGTAAATGCCGATAAGAAGGGCAAACAGTTGGAGCGTTTAAAGGAACAGCTGAAGAAATTGGAACTACAAGAGACTGATAGAGACGAGAATAAGACCATTGCCCTGGGCACATCCAAACTGAATTATCTCGATCCACGCATATCGGTAGCATGGTAAATATCCTGCAAATTTCCCGCCCTCTCTTCTTGTCGATTAAACGAACGTTATTTTCTTACAGGTGTAAAAAGCATGGTGTCCCGATTGAGAAGATCTTTAATAAAACCCAAAGAACCAAATTTCTTTGGGCCATACACATGGCCGATGAGAATTATCGTTTTTAAAGAAACAAACAAATGGAAAGAAAATAAACTAACACATAGTTACACACACTCATACACATGCACGCAGAGACACACAGACACTGAGAGAATGACAGTTCATAGAGACCAACAACAAACACCCACCCACAATCGATAACGATATCCAGACAACAGACAACACAGATTCAATTGACAGTCATCAATCGTTGGAGCAATCGAAAACACCTCCTCAACGCGAAACAAAGTTGATGACAGTTAATGTTAAGATATTTCGAAAAATCCTCTGTTGACTGCACCACGTAATTCTTTATGATTTGGAAGTGCGCTCTACGCTAAAGTTTAACTTGGAAGAGCAGGCAAGCGCCTTGAGAACAGTACTCAATACCCAAAAACTCACACACACACAACTACACAATGAATACATATATAGCACACACTGCACACACACATACCCACTTTGGTTTTACATAGAACTTATGTATTTTGAATGTTTGTGTGCGTGTGTGTGCATGTGAGAATGTGCCGCCGGAGAACATAATAATGTTATATACCAACGTCTTATAATATCAATATACTTTTTGATAGGTTATCATTAAACTAATTATAATTATGAGTTTTTTTTTCATTTTGTAAAATTTACTGTATGAAATTTTATGTTTATACTTATAGTTGATCTTCGTTTAGCAAAGTTTATACCTACAATTTATAATAAAATTTATAATACATACACATATATTAAGTGCTAAGTGAAGAGAAACCTTGTAGCCCACTTTTAGCATAGCATAATTTATTCGATTAGAGCAGCGAAGCAGCGTAACTGGCAAACAAGCAAAAACGAAACACAACAAAACTTCAACTGAAGATGAACAGAAGAAAGAACACAAAAACGACCGTGAGACAACAACAAATTAAAGGATAAACAAATAAATAGGTTTTATATTTACATACGTATTTGTATATTGTGCACAACACACATTGTATGTATTGGAAATATACAAATATAGTTAATAATTTTAAAACGGTTTTGTATTTTCTTTAAGTTAAGAAGGCCACGTATTTTTATTTCATAACAAACGTTTATTACAAATTGCTGATGTAAACAAAAAAATCCTTTAATATCGAATTAACTAAACTTTGATTTTTTGTTCTCTTATTTTTTGTGTTTAAAATTATAGTAATAATAGTAAAAACACAGACAAGCCCATACATAGACAGGTTTCAAATTCTGTTTTGTTCAAAAAAAAAAAAAAAAAACAATCAATCAAAACCGACGACAGCTAAGAACGGCGCAACAAAGAATGATAAAAAATATGTAACGTAAAGGAAGCGTAGTATGATAATTTATGATAAATGAAAGAAAATATGAAAACGATAAATAAGATAAATAAGATTTACATAATATATGTACGTGCAATTAAGTGAGCTAAATAACGTTCGAAATTGATAACAAAAAACATACAAACAATTCAGCAAGCTGTAAAAACCAACGCAAAAAAAAAAGAGAAGAGAAAAATTCGAACCTTGATAATATTGATATTCATCTTGGTCACACACACGTATGTATGTATGTGTGTAGTTGTGTTTGTATTTTATGAAAAACATTGGAACATTGAAATGTATACAAACAAACAAACAAACAAACGTTCAGTTTGTATGTATTTATATGTGAATGTGTGCGTGGGCACTAATTAATATTATTAATACTACAAGGAAACAATTTACAAATACATTACCTAAGCACACGTCTGACTGTATAGTTTGTATGTGTATGCACATGTAGTCGTAAAATTACATATATTAATTCAATTTTGTCTAATTTGAATTTTAATGTGACGCTTTTAAAAGTAGCAAAATATGAATTGTCCTGTCTTTGGTGTGTGCACACTGGCGCTGACAAACAAATACCACACTCACACACATACACGCAAAAACTCAGCCCATACACACACACACTCACATATAAACTTGGCATATTACAATATGATATAAGCAAAGATAACAGAAGGATGGAAAACAAATACATATGTAAGTTTAATGTAATTGTAATGGAATGATGCAAATATACATACGACAACATATATACATGCATATATATATATATATATATAAATATATATATATATTTAAATCTGAAAAATCATTGAGTTTTATTTGTTTGTTAAAACAGTTTTGGGTAACGAGTGAATTGAGGATCAGAAAAAATGATATTTTGGGTTCTTAATATTTGAAACCAGATGGCAAGGGGACTAGGTCAAAAACACAAAATCCCTGATAACAGTAGATAGGTCTGGTCAGGATGCAATATTCGCTAAACTTCTTGTTAGGATCAGAAAGGGTATGGCCGCAGAAATATCCTTGTAACTTGATTGCTTAAAGGACCTTTGTCCTTCGATGCAGTAAGATCTGCTTTATCTGCAGGCCAAAGAACATAGAAATTGAACTGTTATTTTTCAAACTTTCCAGGATTTTTTTTTGAATGAATCCCTTGACAACTATGTTGAATATTTTTACTAAGCTTTTGGAACAAATAGAAAACATATACATATGTACATACATAAGTCTTAAGAATTTAGCCAAGGAATTTGTCGACTTTCAGAGGCGCAAGAATATACAAGGATTGGGTTTCTACCATATATTTATGGGCTAATCCGAAAATTTTTAAACCAAGGGCCAAAAATAGTTGTTGTCAGAGTTGTGCCAATAAGCATAACCATTACTATTTAATTAGCATTGCAAAAAGGAGTGCTAGTGAAATGTAGGCATTGAAAAAAGTAGTGCTAATGAAATTCCATTTAAGTAGCATTGAAAAAAGTAGTGCTATTGAAAAATTTTAACTACTTTTCATGTTCAATGTCAATTAAAATTTTTCAATTAGCACTAAGTAATTATAGGATAAAATTATTTTAAATAGAATTAATAATGTCAACAATAGTCAATGTCAATAATAGTTGTTTTTTGTTATAATAGAATACATTTTCAGGCTTCAAATTACAAAATCAAAGAGGTTTTACGGTGGTTTGGTTGTTCATGGCCGAGCCTAATCAATTAATTCCTTCTTTTGCCTCTTAAGTCAAATAATTCTTGTAAAAATAGGGGTATTTTCAATGGCCAAAAAAGTGGACAAAACGGTCGTCTGAGAGTTTAGCGCTTAGCTCATCTTAAACTTTGTTTAATTTTCTTTTTTTTAAGATAAAAACTGTATCGAAAAGATATTTAATATATATTAATAATTTGAAAAAAAGTTAGGGTGTAAAAAGTGTAACGTCCGCAACAGACAAAAACTAAGATTTTTAATTAACAAGACTACTTATCTTTATTTTTGATGCTGAATTGATATGGTCACGTATTCCACTTAACTTTTTGTATTTTTATATTTTTTGTTTAACCTCAAATCGATTTCCATTCTTTGGAAAGGCCGCAACGGAACTTTCAGCATGCCTAATTTTTTTCAATAAAATATCGTAAAATAGGTTTAAGAGTACTCCCAATGAAATGCATTTTCCAAAAAATTTCATTAAAATTCACCAATCTGAACGCGAGCTGTATCAGTTTAAACATGAAAATTTGCGTGCAAATGTAACGTTCGCAACTCAGGATTAGCCCATATGTAAGTACTTACCACTTTATCAGAAAACGGGAACTAATCCAAACCCCAAAATGAATCGATTGATTCGATCATATTAAAATATCATGTATAGTATATGTAATGTAGTAATATATGTTATGTATATATTTCATATTATATCATTTATCATACATAATTTCCGTTTGCTTGCTTTACGTTTTTAGCGACTAAGTTGAAAGTTGTTTATGCTTCAGATACGAAATGGTTACAAAAAAATAACATTATTTATATAAAGAAAAAAATTCTGAGACGGCAAAAAAAAAAAATAGTTATATTAATTAAAAAATAAATATGTAACAAAAATGACAAGTGATATATAATATTATTATAATTTTTGCTTAAAAATCGGATATTGCAATTATTCTCGTATCAAAATTTTGCTCACATTCTTCGGTTTTTCATTTTGTTGTTTATTATTATTATTATTGCGCTTAAAACTATATATAATAAAATTGCGTGAATGTGTGTGTGTGTGTGTGCTTGCATGTGTGTGTGTGTGTGTGTATTGTTATTGTTCATATATCAATATGTATAAATATATAAATAAATTTATAGGAATATGTGTTGATTTTTAAGCAACATTTTTTTCTTCTTTACTTGTTTTTAAAATGTTTTTGTTGTTATCGTTTTTTGTTTTGTTTTTTTTTTTTAAGTTAAGCGGCCCTTTTTAAAAGCATTACGAATCGAATAAATATATATATATGTATGTATGTACGTATGAACGTATTTATATGTATGTATGTATATTTGTTGCATGTTACAAATATATATATATATTTATAATCATTATTGTTTTCTGATTTAATATATGTATGTAATTGTTGCTGATATTTCAAAACGGAAGGACTCGCGACAAAGTGTTCCTGTTCCTGTTGTTGTTGGTTTTTTTTTGTCTTTTTTTGTTGTTGTCTACGCTAAATTTGTTGTTCTTGTAAAAACGTATAAAAAGCTAAATAGGTTATTTAAAAAAATCTCTTTCTATATATGAACATATATGTATATGTATGTATATATATTTTTCCCCAATTTTTGCCATTTTAATTTGCATGTTAGGATAAATTGTTGTGCGACGTTTGTTGCGTTTTTAAATTCCTTTTTGTTTTCTTTTGTTTTTCATTTGATTTGGACATTTAGTCGGCACGTTTTAAAAACTCTGGGAAATTGATACGTGTTGTTGTTGTTGTTGTTGTTGTTCCTTGTTTGTTGTTATTATTAATTATTATTGATGTAGTTTTCTTTTTGTAAACTAGTGCTAAACACGTGCTTCATCATTGGAGATTGGATATATTGGAGAGTGTGTAGACTTATCGCCGGCTCCTTAGAATTCCCATTGTGTGGCCGAATCGGTGCCATCATCCAACAATTTAAAGGCGCCGTTTTTGGTAGCGCCCAAATATTTGCCCCCTTGCGATCTGTGATTAAAAGGAGAGAAGAGTTGGAAAATGTTAAATTTATAGCAAGTAATTGTTTCGATTTATAATAATCTTATATTATTATAATTGTTTAATTTAAAAAAAAAATAACAGTTTTTTTTTCTTTGTCAAAACAATTACTTGATTCACTGTATGTAGAATGTTAAAAAGCTTTATATAACGTCTAAAATTTAAATGTTATGTTAAGTTAACAGCTCAGACCAGTGTTGATGGAAGTCCGTTAAAAAAGGACGGATTTGAATAGACCAATTTTAAAGTAAAAATTAAAAAGATTGGTTGTGCTTTTTTGTAAACTTTTATTTTATTTCTAAATTAGAATGGAAGGAAGGTAGAAATAAAATACCAGAATACAAAAAACAAATAAAACAAGCAAATTTTAATTTTGTCATCAAAATTTGTTTATTCAAATCTGTCTTTTTTTAACGGTCAGAGTTGGCAACAGTGGCTCAGACAGATCGTTATGCAATATAACAGCGCACCGTAAATGTTACCATGCTGTGTCTGTAATTACAGCATACTGTAAATGTAACATTCTGTTAATGAATGGATGCTCCACTTAAAAATATCTGATTGAGCCAAAAACAAACAAAAAAATTTACGAAATTCACTAAAAAAGAGCCAGTTTTGGCGCAAAAACGCCAATTGTGGCAACTTTGGGATGCTCTTACCTTATGCAAATTCGTGTTGGCTCGCGCAGCTCCAAGAAGAAACCATCGGCTGGCGCATCGGCATCCACCGAGATGCTCTCACCTTCAATGCGCCAATATTTGCCGCTGTGCGCCTTCAAATGGACAAGACCCTTTTGGGCGCGCTCCACGAGAATGGTCTCGTAGGTGGCCTTGTTGCACTCGAGCTTGAGATTGCCAGGCGTGCGATAGCCAACAAATCCTTGCTCGCACTTGAGTACCAGAATTGGTCTAAACAGATAGAACATAATGAGAGTCTACATTAAGTGAAAACTATTAAATTGCACTAACCGATTAATCAAGTAGAAATAGAACTTGGTAATCTCCTCAATGGACTCGGAGGTAGCAAACAAATGGCCCGAACGCTTGGTGGCCAAGAATTTGCCATTGTTGGCGCGGAACGACAAGGAGCCATCGCCATGCCAAATCAGCTCAAAGAGGGCATCCGCACAGCGGCGATTGCCAGTGGCCTGGATGCCACCGCCCGCCGAGAGGCACCAATAGCGATCCTGTGTGGTGCGCAATGCCCAACGATGCGCCGACCAATCGTATTCCAATTGGAACGTCTCGTTCTCGCCAACCTCATCCTGATTGGCCGTCACATCGACTCCCTGCTTAACGCTCACATATCGCAAATTGAGTCCAGCTATAAACGATGCCTGCGGTAATGAATCCTCCAGCGAAAATAGCTCATCCCGTGTCACCGTCGACGAGCGTGACTTCAACACCGCCTTCGACCCAATGGGCGACAAGTATTGACCCTGACGATCACGCAGCGCCAGATGACCACCATGGTATTCAGCACTGAACAGGCAATCCTCATTGCAAACCACCTGCAGCTTTCCATTAGCGTTCAAATATCTGTTAAGTTTTAGGATCATTAGTCATCAAATGCATGTTACCAACAACAGCATGTTATTAAAACGTTTATCTACGGTTTGCCGAAGATTTAATACCCTCGCAGAGCACTGTATTCAGCTTAATGCGTGATATAGTTAGTAGTCTGAATTTAATCAAGTTTAGTCCCAAGCCAATGCCATTTAGAGAATTTGTGAGATTGGTTGGTTGACTCCAAATTTGTATCACTTTCAGATCTGATATGATATGATACAAAGGTTTGATCTACGATGAGTAAAAATGTAAACTTCGTAGCTCTAACCGTTCAATGAATTAGTCTATAAATTAATCAGTTCAGGCAAAGAGTTTAATATGTACAAATCCAAGAAGATTAATTTGATACGGTCAGTAACAACATCAAGATACTTTAAAGTTTAAACCTAAGATAAATTTGCATAGAAACAAACAGACATGATTATATCGGTGAAGAACTGTACTGTAGTTACTTATCAAGTCTTTTCTACACATTTCCTGACAAAAATATAATAAAGTAATACTAATAATAATAATAAAAAAGATACTTACTTATTGTTGCACGTATGTAGGGCATAGCGACCGCCTTCCTCGGCACGGAACTCCAATGTGAAGAGCGTATCCTCACCCCACGGTATATTGGCGTCCACATGAATCTCATCCTGCGATTCGGAGAGATGCGCAAATCGTTTGCGACCAATTGAACGCAAATTGACTTGAGGCCTGGCCGCCAAATGCACTGTCCAAAATTCACAGCCCGCTGGCGTTTTGGCCGTGCAGACGAGTTTGTCGGGTGTGCCGCCCAGAAAATAACCACGCGATTCATTCTTCAACGCCCAACGGCCGCTGCCGTCTTCGCTGATGCTGATCTGAAAGCGACTGCCCGCATCCCGTTCCTCGCTCTCGCACAGCACATTGCCAAATTGATCGACCGATAGATATTTGTTCAGATGAGATCGTAAATAGATAATACCTGCAAATATAATATCAATATAATATATATGTATCTATAATATCTCTTGCGCTCTCACTCTTCTCTTTGTAATTGTTAAACGTGTAACGGTTTACAACGGCTGTGTCAATCAGCTGTCAAAGGCACGTTATCGATGGCAACTGCGATTGTGGCGAAATTTAATTACCTATCGATAGGTGACTCAAAGAGTGTGAGCTTAAAAGTATCGCACGCAACGCATTTTGTTGTATTTTTTATATGATTTTGTGTTTTTTTTTCTGTATTATTAAGCAATTTAGTTAATCATCAACAGTCGATTTCAATTCAGATGCGCTATTTTAATAGCCGTTACGAATGCAAGCTGGCTTTGTGCTTGGCTTTCAACAAAAAATTGTGTATTAATTGCCATGGCAACAAGAGGAGCAAAAGAGGCATCAACATCAGCATCAGCCAATGGCCGATTGGTTGCAAGTTGGCAACGGGTCGCGTATCAAACGAGTTGCTTTAATTATAATTGCCAGACCAAAGCAGAGAGACCACAAAACCAGACCCAGACAGACAGACAAGCAGCCAGTTGTTGTTGCAGTTGCAATACCAAACCCAATTCCAATCTTCCAATGCCAATGCCAATGCTGATGCCCGTTTAGCTATTTTATAGCTAGACGTTGCTATTTTGTAGTGGCAAAAATTCAGAACATTTTAAGAAATTATATTGCCAAGAAATGTGGCTTTTAAAAAATGATTTGATCATATTTACATATTTCAAGATAACTCCAATTAGATAATATATTAAAATCTATTTACAATTAAAATAAGAATACAACAAATATAAAGAGGATGTCCTTACAATCGACAAAATATTTGCTATAAAGTAAAAGAATACTTTTTTTTAATTTATTTACTAAGCTTCAATATGCATTTTCGCATCAAAAGCAGAATATAAAACAAAATGATACAATTGACATATTTTTAAACACTTTTAAACATAATTCTAAGCTTTTTCTAGCTATCTCTTTGATCGAATTAGCTATTTTAGCTGTTGAAATCGTGGCAACACTGGTTAATGTCAATGCCGTTGCAATGTGCAACTTGTGGCGTCTCGAGGCTTGATAAATGATGCCAAATTCGCGAGACGCTTTGTTTTCTTGCGATATATGTACTAACATTTAAACGGTACACATACAGACAGACATGGACTTTAAGCTGGCAATTGAATGTCAAATTAGTACAAAGCTTTTTGGGTTTAAGCCTGGCCAAGAGCAACGACTGCTGCTTGAATGATTTATGTGCGTTACAAATAAATGTTAAAAAAAAAAAACCAGGTTCACACAGAAAATGACTGTGATTATGGCCAACAAATGATTTAGAGCCAGAGACTATATTTAATGCAGTAGATTGCGAATTGGGACTAATGGAAATTCAGAAATTCAGATCAAGTAAACAATGGTAATCTCTCATTTTCATTTTCATTCCCATTTCTCATTTCCATTTGTGATAGTTAATTTAGCACGCTTATCAGCAAAATGTATATCTGTTGATAACAGACATACATATGGTAATAATTGGTATATGTAGACTTTTATCTATAAGTGTTGGGGGGAGAAACAATATACTTACTTTCACCCGTATTGGATGGCTCCAGTGTCCAGAGTTGTTTCTTCTTTAGACTGGCGCCATTTGCATTGAGCTTAAAGCCAAATGTCTCAGCGGTCATATACTTGTGCTGACCATTGATCAGACCAATGGTCCACCAGCCCTTTTGTTGATTCTGTGATATAATGTCACCGTTGCTGTGGCCCAGCTCACAGCTCTGGCCGTTCATGGTGCTTATGGGTGCAATGGTGGCGGCTGTTTGATTTAACTATTGGACCCTGCCGGTAAATCAATCAATTTATCACTTGCTTGCTCTCTGAAAAAAAATACAGAAAGAATTTCATTAGATTCGATCAATATTTGATGTGTAATTCATGTGTTATAAAAAGTATATAAACTAATTTTTTCGACTGAGAAAAAAATTCACAGATGGAATTTCATTTAGCAATAAATATTTGTATTTTTAATAAAATAAAGAAAATTGTTTCTTTTTCTTTAGAAGAAAAGTAGAAATGAGTTTTACATAGATAGTTTCACACCTTTACTGGCAACCTAAATTATTATCAGAGTGATCAATTTTATGTTAACTTTACCAAAACAGTTTAATCCTGAAAAACTTGGATACAAATTTTCATAACATTAATTTGTATAAAGATCATAAGCCAGTTGAACTATAAAGAAATTTCTGTATCATAGAATCATGTAGAGTTTCATAATGAGACTGACACAGGAAACGTTTTTTTGAAATTCAATAACTCCAAATATTACACTTGCGGGGAATTTTCCGTTTCTTACAGTATGTCCAAGTCGACACGCGAATTTCTGCTTATATCCTTTAATTAAAAAGTTCGATTGGGGTTTTCCTGCTGAATGCAAAAAGTATCAATCAGTTATCATGACTGGGGATCAAAGTTACCTGCCCAATTGCCCATTGTCCTTTTTCTTTTTATTTTATTAAACATTGTTCTAAGCAACAAGTATTCAGATATAAAAGTACCTTTATAAAAAATTGGATTCTAGTTCTTATTTTCATATTTCTTTGCAGGACCGTAATAAATATGTATGTACATATATATTTTATGCCAAAAGTCTGAATACTTTTGTGTGTGTGTGCGTGCGAGATTTATGTGTTGTCAGCCAGCTCGTCAGTTGCGGCCGCCACATGTGCAATGCATGCAGAACAGCCAAGTCAATAATGATCATGTTGATAATAATGAAGATGACGATGACGATGATGATGACGTTGACTGCAAGTGCAGCTAGCGACGAGACGAGACGCGTCGCGACGCAACACGACGGACGCACCCCGTTGCCAGTTGCAGTGTCGACGGGCCAATGATATTGGCCTGCCATTAATTTCAATGTCTCCCAGTCGAACAGGAAACGTAGATAACGCAATATATTTCTTAACATTTCTTTTTTCATTCGTTTTACTCGTTTTCTGCGTTTTGCAACGTTTTCTTAGCTTTACATGGACGACGACACATGTCGCCTGAATCTCGAATTCAAATTCAACAAACGGCAACAGGCAACGGCAAAATCAGCTGTCAAATGTCAAATGCCTATCGATGACATTTGTACGGCAACGCACAAACGGAGCGGCGCTTTCATTAACTATCGATACGCAGCTTGTAAAGTGTAATCGATGCCAGCATCAGTTTGTAGTGCGATAATTAATGTACGTTAACTTATTTAAATGAGCATAAACGAGTCGGCATTAAAAAATATACACACATACGTACGTATGATCATAGGCATATTCGTTAGCATCCATTTGTGGATCATAAGTTGTTTTTGGCTTTTTTTTTTTTTGGGGCCAGCTCATTAGCGTGACGCGTGCCTGGCTAATCAGAGCCCACAAATCACGCACACAGCTGCAGATGACTCAACCAACGAAAACCTAAAGAAAAGCAGACTAAGTCAAAAAAAAAAAAAAAGAATTAAAATAAAAAGAATAAAAATAAAAAGAACTAAACCAGCTCATTTGTGGGGGCGGTTGACTGCAAGGAGTAGATAGATATGTGTTTGTGTGTGTGTTTGCGTGTGTGTGTGTGGGCATAAGAGGTGTGCAACTGAAATTTACTGAAGTTTTTTTTTTTAATTTTAATTTTTTTTAAAGGCAAACGAGCCAAGCCCGAGAGGGTCGCCGCTGCTTGCTGCTGATTGACGATTGTGACTGGCAGAGAAGGAGAGCAAGAGGAAGAGAGACAGGAGCAGCAGCAACATCAGCACGTACACACACACATACACATATGTATGTACATGTACATACATAAATAAGCAGGCTGCGTGACAGACGACGAGCAGCAAAGGAGGCGGCGCCGCCGCCGGTGGCTCCTTTTCAATGGTATCTGCCCTCATACATATATTTTTGTTGTTGCTGTTGTTGTCATTTCTAGGCGTTGGCTTATTGCGCTGACCATTTGCGAGAGATTTTCATTTCACACAAAAGCCAAAGCCATTTGTGTGCTGTGGGGCGTTGGCTTAGCAAAAAGGCAAACAGGCAAATGTTAGCCAAAGGCAAATCGGATGGCAGATTAACATCAAATAAAACGCAAAATGGCAACGTAAACGCAAATGAAAATGAAAACTTTTGCAAAATGGTTATCCACCCCACTCCCCCGCTCCCACTACCACTCCAGCATACACTCCTTAATGGTCAGTGATAATCTGCCATCATATAAGCTTTTAAGCTCAAAGTCTGACTGTGTGTGGGTCTCCCCACTCTCTCTCTCTCTCTCTCTCCCTCAAACTCTTTTTTTATCCTCTTTGGCAAAAGTCAATGCTCGCTGTTTTCTTGTAACGTCAGCTTAAACAGCAGCAGTTTAGCCCCCTCCCCTCCCCCCCGCTTTACCACCTGTACAAGTGTTTGCTTGAATTTTCGTAATATTTATTTTCCAGCTTAAATGAAATTCGATAAACGCGCCGTTCTGGCAATCCCAATCCCATTACTTGTGTGCACTTTAATGTTCGTAGATTTGCATCTCAAAATGCTTGAAATTCGTTGGAAAATTAATTGCAGCTCTTTAAAAAGCCATTTCAACATACAAATACAAACATACATACACAAATACGTAAGCAAAATAAATCATAATTAATTATGCATGCCGATTTGTGCTCAAATCACAGCTGGCGGCAGCGGTGCATCCAAAGCTATGCACTCAAGAATGAAAAGAACCAAGCAGAAAAACAGAATGAAAGACTGAAAGAGAAAAAAAAAGAAATGCAGCGGCGGCAAAAACAGTTAAACACCGTTGCATTTAGTTAGCAGCAGCAGATGAGCCAACAGCAGCGCCAATTACTGCAAATGGTGTGGCAACAATGGCCAAGCGGAACAGAGTCATAACAAGAACACAAACAAGTAAAGAAATAAAAATACAAAAGAAAAAAATAAAGCAGAGCTTACAACTGCAACGGCTGGTTAAGTAGCTCACAGCAATCGTCAGCGACTCATTTACACAGGCACACAAAAAGAGAGACTGAGAGACGGACAGAGACTCATTGCTAATACACTCAAACTCAATCAAATTGAGTGGCATCAGGCCAGTTTACCGCTGTCGCCTGCTTCTTCTTGTTCTCCTTATTGCTGCTGCTGCTGCGCTGCTCGCAAATCAATTAAATTACACTATTGACTCTTGTATTTGTCAAGTATAAGTATGTGTATGTGTTTGTGTGTGGCATTATTAAACGCAATCTAATTAAATGAAATTGCGCACACGCATGGAATTGATTGTACACACATGTGTACATTTGTATGCATGTGTGTGTGCTTTTAGCAAATTAGGAAAATGTAAAATATGATGAAACTTTATCGCATCGCACACCTTTCACCAGGTGACGGTGACGGTGACGGGCGAATCAACATTTTGCGTGTGTGCTGTGCGCTATTTTGTGGCCTCACCTTCTTCTTGCTCTCGCTCATCTGCGTGTGTAGCTTGTTAATGATAACGGTAAACTGATAAACGCACACAACATTCAAACAATGCGAGCTCATCAGCCCCATCCACAACAACAACAATAACAGCAGAGCAACAGCAGCAGCCGTCAAGCAAATGCAGACAAATATGGACAGCGCTGCAGCAGCAGTAAGCAGCAGCTGTTGAGCTTTTCTTACATTCGCTTTTGGCAATTATGTACATATATGTATGTGTGAGTGAGCGTGAGTCTAGCGTTGCCACTCTGCCGGACATTGAGCTGATCTATTTACACTAAATCAGAGTCAGTTTGTGTCGTAATTTTGTATAATACTTGTGGCAGCAAACACAGCGCACAAATATTTATGTTGCAGCATACGGTATATTTTACTGTAACAACAACAGCAGCAACATCAGTAGCAACAACAACACAAAAGAATCGCTCCAAATCTCGGCTTGAGGCCGTTCTAAAAATACTCAAACACATGCACAGACAGATTCACATACATGCACACAGAGATAGATAGAGAGAGAGAGAGAGGCAAGCAGAATTACTGATGCACAGATACAGACATCAGCAGGAACGGCAGACATAAACATTAGTGGAGCCCACGTCTACGTTTTTAAAGACATGCCACAAACTTGCAAGTTGCTTCTGCTGCTGCTGCTCTGCTGCGAACGCACGCGCGCGCTCAACGGAGCGTTGCGATTTGCATTACATGCAGGTGCGGAATGCAGCTGGAGAGGGGAAGGCCCCACTGCAAACTGCACACTGGATTCACACAGGATCAAAGTTAATCAAATTTACAGCATTTGTTGCTTGTGTGTGTTTTCATTTATGCTATCTCTGCATACATACATAACGGTAACACAATAGTTAAAAAAAAAAACCCACATTGACCATTTAACCCAACGGAAGAGAAAATCCTAATTTCACTTGATTTTCACCATTTTAAAACTGAGTTTAACAATGTTAACAAATTTAGCCTCGCTTTTCAGTTTTTCTTTACGTGTGTCTCGAACAAAAATCTGTTGTGTGCACACAAAAGTTCATCATGCCATTTTCAGCTTTTATTACAGTTCTCCATAAAACTTTTCCCATAGATCTGAGTTGAGTTAAGTTGAGTTTTAAATGCGGCTAGTAAATTAGGCGACCCTTGAAAGCACCCAAGGGCACGCATACTTAGTTGACTTGGTCTCTGGCCCCACTGTGCAGGGGTGTGGTCGTATATTTTTCCCCCATCTCTACTCCTCTCTTCCCTTTGAGTGTTTTAGTGTCTCCCTCTTGACTTTTATGGCTATCAGGAATGCAAAAACCAATGCCCGCGGATCTGAAAATGGACTCGTAAAATGCAAAAGAAAAAAACCTATGTATTCATAGCAACAACAACAACATCTGTTCTCGTGGGCGATTTTTACTAGATTCAACTAAGACTGAGTTGTTATTATTATAATTATTGCTGTTTGTTGATTATGCTTGTTATTTATAAAACAGTTTGCGGTTTTTGCGGCTAAACTGAAGCCTTACAAAAACAAATGAAATTGAAAAAATGAATACAAAAATAAAACGCACCACAAAAGAAAACAGAGCAGCGACGCAATTAACGGTTGCAATCATTTAAGCCGAAAGCACCTTTCCAATTGTTTTATAATTACAAATGTGCAATTATGTGTGTGTGTGTGCACAACATGTTTTCTACATCATTTTGGATTTTTTTAGAAAGCGCCTAAAACAAGTGCAGTAATCAATTATTACGCGACGAATCCAACAAATTGATTCGTCGCCGTCGTCGTCGCCGTCGCTGTTGTCTGTGAGATGAGCTCAAAAAAGTAAAAGTTTAATATGTATGGAATAGACGTCTGTCAAAATATGCTTATGAAGATTGTCTACTTTTTTTTTCTTTTCGTCTGTCATCTTCTTTATTTCTTATTTTTGCCAAAAACCGTTAGAACAACGTTAGCGCGCTGCCTTTGTAATGTAAATTGTAAACGGAGTTTTGCATTTGAACTTTTACGACGTAGGTGCGTGAGAGAGTGGGAGAAAGAGAGTGAAAGAGATGCCAATAAACTGAACCGGTTACTTTCGAGCTTTTTTGGGTTTTTGTTATTGCTTTTTGCGCGCTATCTGCAGCTGCATTTACAGTTTTGAGCTGAAGCGCAAGCTTTTTTGAACAATCAAAAAATCAATATCAATAACCCAAGAAAATCAAATGAAATGAAATGAAATGATTTCAAATAGAGAAATCAATGAAAGTCACTAAAATGGATATGATGACCGTGTGGCAGGCGACGACAAACGGTTTCGGCTTTTATTTCTATTTTCTTCTTATTTTAAAATACATACATATATTTTTTGCAGCTGTTGATGTTGCTCTTGTTGTTGTTGTGATTTTTATGGGGCATCGAGCACACAGTGCTGAACACAAGTATTGGCAAATAGATAATCCGTCGAGATATTTACGATTTAAACGAATATATAGTCAATTATTGCTCAGACTTAAATATTTCGTTTAAATAATAAATATTTTAGAATCGAATTCAAATATGGCTTTTAACAACGATATTTTTGATATTTTTATCTAATTCCAAGCATAATATTTTATTATGTATGCAATTAAATTAAATGTAGACTAGACATACACACATATCAAAACACTATATGTTCATATAGTACATATGTATATAAAGAATATGAAATATTAAAATTTTAAGTTTATTATTTTATTTCTAAAAATGTTCGACAACAGCACAAATGCCTATACTTTTATCCATGACTGTATGTAGTATGCAGACTTTGCTTTGGTTGATTGAACGAACATAAATAACTCTTGGAGCATCTACAAGATACAAATGTTGGTATCTGTGGATACATATCTGTAGCAAAACAGTTAACTGTTTTGTTGTTGTTGTTGCTGTGCAGCGTGCTGAAATTACCGCTGCTCTTGGCTAGCAGCTCAAATGATTTATGCACCAATTATATGCATACATATATTGCCACAGACCACGGAGCGCGGGAAAGTCAATGCTTAATGCTAAAAGTCACTTGCCACAGGCAGAGGCAGCAACACAGCAACAAAACAACACAACAACAGAGGCAGCCACCATGAACCATTAATAATTTGTTCGCATTTTCAATAGGCGCAGAAAAATGCATACATATAATAACAATGAGCATAAATATTTGCAGCGCGGCGCAAATTACATAGCAGACAGCTCTTTGCAAGCTCTATGATGAAACTGGTTGAAGTTATGAGAGGAGAGCGAGAGAGAGAGAGAGAGAGGAGGATCATGATATTTACAACGATTGGCAGGACCGGAGCAGGTATCGATATTTCGATACGCCCGGCAAATTGAAAAATAACTTGACAGCAGCAGCAGCAGCGCCAATGCCAATGCCAATGCAAGTAACCAGCTGAACCAGTTGCTATTTTTGTAAACCCAAAAGTAACCACAACTTGAACTTGCACTTGTCTTTGGTGTGTCTGTTTCAAGTATGTGTGTGTGTGTGTATGTGTGCGTCTGTGTGTGTGGCATGCGCCTTGAACATTGAACAAAACGTATTTACGGCGACACCTCCTTCAACTGACGATGATCACGACGACGACTTGCAAGACCCGCGGGGCACTTGAAAGCGGGCGCATAAATCAAAGCGCACGACCGATAGCTGCCTACTATGGCGAAGGAGTTCATCGTGGAGTTGGATGTGGAGGTGGGGTTAAAACCGCCGACAGAGCTCAAAACAGTTTTTTGGCTTTTTGTTTTTTTTTATCGGCAAATGCCACAGCGGAAATGTTGATGCTGGTTGCAAGTTGCAACCGAGCGATTGCAGTGCATTGAACTCCAATCAGAGTTCAGCAGCAGCATGAAGCATATCAATTATTGTTATTGTATAAGTTGAAGAAAAGGAAGCAAAGACACAGAGAGACTGCCGATGGTGACAGCGACAACAACAGCAACAACAACAACATTGACGACAGTGCGTCGCCCATTCCAAATATATCGCATATGAATAAAAGAAAAGGCGCCTTTTGAAATGCTTGCAAGTGTTGCATTGATAAAGGCCAGCCATTGATTTATGTATGTATGTGTGTGTGCATATGTGTACATATGTACATACATATATATTTATGTTTTGCATTTGCATTTGTATTGCTGCGCCAGGAAACGTCAACGTCCACGTCACATGAATCACAAGCTGTTAAGTTAAGGCCAATTGCGATGGCGTTGAAAGCGAAACCGGCGAAAAAAAAGGAGTCAAAACAGCAGCCACAACAAAAACAACAAGAACTACAAAAACCAGACGTGACTCAGCAGCAGAACAAAGACAATAAGGGAGAACCAAGCGAGAGCGAGTGAGAAAGCAAGAGAGACGACAGCGGGTGTTGTTTGCAAAATAAAAAAAAAAGAGGAAAGAAAAAGTAAAAGAAGTTAAAAAAAAAAATGTCACAACGAAACGTGTATGCCCTAACAAATGAAAACTATGGTATCCCAAGATAAATATAATCAATAAAGGAAATGTAGAAATTGTCATTTTGCTGGAAATAACAAAAGATACTTGTGTATAATAAAAGTAATTGCAGACAGCATCCACAATTAGAATCCACAGCTGTACACTGCAAAAGACAATGTGTAAATTGTGCATAAATCATGTTTAAATCAAAAGCAAATGCAATTAGGCACTGCAAAGAGGGGAACAAAAGGGAATCTCACTCACACACACACACACACACCCTCAACGTCCTTAACCAATCAACCAAATAATACGAAGGGTGTGCAGAGATGGGGGCGATTGAGGGTCATCAAAATGAGTGCGTAAAGTGCGTTGCGTTTTGGTTTTGTTTCAAGGGCAGCTGCTGTTGCTGCTGCTATTGATGTTGTTGTTTTTGGGCTGCCAGCAGCAGCAGCTGCACTTGATGGCCCAACTGAGGGGTGTGATATTATATAGTTGTATTTGTACATGTGGAACATATGTGCACATCTTCTATATACATTGGATACTCGCTAAAGTTAACTAAAGGGAAAAGTGCAAATGTTGTGGAATAACTGAGAAATATACTTTATTTTATTACAATTATATTAATTCTTATTTTAAAAATAAAGCACAAGAGAAATTATGGAATATCTTACTCGATTCATTTAAAAAGTATATAGAGCTATTTAAGTAATTGTTTTGTTCATTTAAAAAATGTACATATTTTATTTTGCAAAAAAACCTTTTTGGTTTTTTTATTTTGTCAAAACAATATTTTGATCAATACTGAATCATAAATGCAATCAATGATTCATTGAAGCAATAAATTGACTTAGGGAACGTTTAACAATATTTCAGCATATGGTTTATGTTTTTTGATTAGTCATTCAACACTCTGAGTGCTCACTGTAAATACATACATACAAATGTCTTGAGCAGACGGTCTCGCGACAATGAGGCTTCCAGCAACGCATTAAACAGGAGTTAAGTAAAGTAAAGTGAAGTGAAGCGTATGTGTTTGTGTGTGTCTGGGTGTGTGTGTGTGTATGTATATACCTGATTTCCGGCACACAACGGAAGCATTCGATTGCCAGTCCATAAGCACATACGCAAATGGTTGACAATGCAACCCAACGAGGCTCACAGGTCGTCGCAAAGACGTCGACGAAGACAGAGACGTCGACAGCGACAGAGACGGAGGCCGTTGCCATTAGCACAAAACAGACAGAAGCGTGACTCAATGGGAGTGGGAGTGGGAGAGGGACATTTTATTGTATTTTGTTGTGTTGTCTGTATTTCTCAGCCTGGCATACAAATTACTAATTGCGCTGTCACCGTCACCGTCGTCGCTGCCCGCGTTGCCAATGCAAATCCTAATAGAGAATTATTGATTTGCCAACAGCAACAATAAAGGTGGAACGAGGCCATATTAAAGGTAAGGGAAGGGGGCGCGTGCAAAATGAAGCTGAAACGCCGCAGGGGGCGAAGTTAGCGGGGTTGTCTGCCGGTCGTCATATTGTAGTATAAAGTACACGCCCCAGCGCATCAACAAGGAAGAAGTGGGAGTGGCAGCAGGAGCGGGAGCATCAGCCCAAGAAAGGGGAGGAAGCTGCAGGCGGCAGGCGAACAACAGATACACACGAATTTTCGTACATTTTCCACAAGGAACAAAGGAAAATGTACATGAAAACGTTGAGATTGGCTGCTGCAAAGTTTTTATTTGTCAGGAACAAATTTAAACGAAAGCTAGCTAAATTAGCATCTCTAAAATAAATGCACATCTGGATATTTGAATTTGTCTATTTGCAGACTGAGAAATAAAGATGATTGGCAAACATGCAAAGCAAACGAGAGGAATAGTGTGTGTGGAATGTAAGCTTGGGTTGCGTTTTATATCATTTAGCTTTTGGCTTCCTGTCTATCTGTTCGATTGAAAGCAAAGCAAAGTCGAAGAAAAAAAGAACTCGCGTTTACGTTTTACAAGTCGTCATCATTCATCTGGTTAAAATTGTGCGTGGCAGCATGTGGAGAGTGCACGCAAACCAAAGAAAGAGAGGAGAGAGAGCGAACTAACGAGAGCCGCCAGCCAGCCAGCCAGACAGTCAGAGTGAATGCCAATGTCAAGGCAATTAGCCAAAAGCCGGTTGGAAAAATCAACAACGAGGCGCAGCGCAGCAAAAACAATGCCAGCAGCAAAAAGGAGAAGAAGAAACCATCAGCAAAGGTGGCGCTGCTGCAGGGTAGAAAGAGTAGCTTGAAAATCGTAAAACAAGGCAAGCGAAAATTACAAAAACAACAACAGCAATAATGCTATGAAATGAAGCAAAAGTCACAGAGATGCCAGCAGCGACTGTGACGTCGACTGCCACATATTTTATGACTTTGCAAGAGGTGCGCACGCCGAAGAGTAAAGAAGAAGAACCAGGAGGATGACGAGGAGAAAGATGTAGAGGGATGCAACAACAAGACCAAACTGAAGATGTTGCTTTGCTTTAC
This sequence comes from Drosophila suboccidentalis, assembly GCA_037043435.1. Taxonomy (NCBI): domain Eukaryota; kingdom Metazoa; phylum Arthropoda; class Insecta; order Diptera; family Drosophilidae; genus Drosophila; species Drosophila suboccidentalis. The sequence goes on along the minus strand of JBAMBK010000663.1, from coordinate 324,685 downwards.
ACCTGGAACTGGAGCAACTAGCAAACACGTCAAAACCAAATGAGAGAGACAGACGGACATAGAGAGAGAGAGAGACAGACGCTTTACGAATGTGATGGAAAGAAGGCAAAGCCTGAGTGCATTTGAAACCATCTTTGGGCAAGGCACGTTGAAAGGAATTCACTTACTTTCTTTGTTGATTGCTGCTCACTGCGCCTCGCTCTTGTTGCTCTTCTCGATGCAGTTGTTTGTTGTTGTTGTTATTGTTGCTGCTGCTATCGCCTTGGATATAGCGTTTTTTTTATACTGTTGTTGTTGTGATTGTCACTGGGGCTGCCCGCTTTAATTACCGTTTTAATTGCAGTTTTGCTTATTATCCTTTCTGCCGCGCGCCTCTCTTCAAGTTAGTTAAGTTTAGTTTGATTTGCCGTTGCTTTTATCGTTTTCTATTTTTCTATTTGCTCTCCTGCTTTTGCCGGTGTTTCTACTACGCCTTGTTTGTCGGTGTATGTGCGTGCGTCGTGTACGTGTGTATTTGTGTGTAAGCTGTTTTACACCCTTCACTTCCAATTCGAATTTTGTTAGGTAGAAAAAGAACAAAGTAACTCTTTTCGCAGTTCAAGCTCACTCACAATAAAAAATCAGAAAAAAAAACGTAAACAAATCACAGGCAATAATTATAAAATTTTGTTTTGTTTTGTGTTTATTATGTTGATTGCTTATTCTCAGGTATTTTATGCCGATTTTCGCTTTTGTTTGGTGGCGCCTTCACATACGTATGTGTGCGTGTTTGTGTGGGTGTGTTTGTGTGTGCTTGGTATGGCAAAAGGATTTTTCACGATTTCAAATTGGCTGACAGACGCATGCGCGCACAATAGGACCACAAGATTCGTATCAGAAACACAACCGCTCACGACTTGCTCTCGAATTGGAATGAAACCCGTTGCGGAGCCATATACAATTTAAATCCACCGCTTTTTAACATAATGTTAGCGAAATGTTAACCCACAGATTCTGTTACCGATATTGCAAGCCAGTCTAAATGCAAACTAAGGCGACGTAAGTATTGTGAAAAGCAAAGTGAAATGCACAAGCATACAAACAGGCTACGTTGTTAGAACACGAGTAATCTAATTTCAGCAAAGGCATTTGACTCATGAAGGCACTGTTTACTAACAGATCTTCCTAACAGATTATAGACTTTGTAGAATGAATTTATCATGTATACGTGCTCAGAGCAGCTGTTAGCTAACAGATAAGTTTTAAGCTCATAAAGGCACGGTTAATTTAACAGACCTTGTAACTCACTGGCTGTGAACAGTTTAGTTTATAACATAAATTTAACATATTAATTTCAAATTTCTGGTGGTTAACATTTTTGCCGTCATCACGGCGAAAGTGCTGTTAGGACGTCGATTTGAAATTGTAACGGTAACTGGGCAAAGGAAATGCGCATAACTTGAATGAACTTGACGAATTGCCGCTAAGTCGCAGTCGCCACGCCATTTTGGTTTACAGCTAACGTGCAACGAGTTAACTGCATGCTTGGCAAACCAAGTGGCGCCATGCTCTGTTAATTTTTTGAATGCGATTCGCATGCATCTTCTTCTTTTTGGCTGCACTTGGCATTTTCTATCGCATTTCATTTTGCACGTTACTTTTCGGACTTAACCAACGTAATGAGAGTGTGTAAAGTTATCTGTGGTCCAACAATCTCAGTCTGCCGCTGGCCAGATTCCGATTTCACCGTCAGTTGTTGTACACGTCATTGCAAATTTACCGAATCCTTAAATAAACAATCCATTAATATTTATAATGTTGCAGCCCACACACACACACACAAACAAAAGAACACTTGTACACATGTATAGTTAGTTAAGTAATTGTTTTCACACTTATTTTATTTTCAAAAAAAAAAAAACGTTTCTTGTTTTAATTTTAATTTTATTATTTTGGTTCTTAGAACAAGTTAACTTTGACAAAAACAATTATATTAAATTTTTTTTTTTGTCAAAACAATTAGTTGACTTACTGTATGTACATATATTTTACAGTTGTTAATCAACTGATTTTGCTTGTCTGCCAGCTTTTTGCTTTTTGTTGAGCTAAAATATTTCAACGTTTCATGCCTAATGATTTTCTGCAATTTTAAACAAGTCAATTATGAGCCGCAAATTAATGTAAGCACGCGGGGCCGCCAAAAATGTTCAATTAGAAATGTGTACAAACAAGAGAAGATGATGAAGAAGAAGAAAAAATTAACAACAGAAATTTAAACAGCTGCAGTTAACGGTTATCGGTTCGAATTGATAATATAGAGTTGTCAACGATAGACAATTGTCGCCAGTTGGCAGCCCCCGTTCAGAGTGGTGGCTAACAGCTGATGTACAGCAGGCAGACAGTCAAGTTGACAGCTTGGTCACAGAACCAGAACAACGCGAAACAAAATCGAACGAAATAATGCTCAGTTAATTTAAATTTAAATATACATTTGGTAGTGCTAAATTGAAATCGTGTGGTATGGGCGCAGAACTTGTATGCCGTTCATTATTTAATACAAAATACTAACGTGTATTTATCGTTATCTTCATTTTGGTCTGGTTTTTTAATTCACATCATTCACAAAATAGAAGAGAGTATATGAAAAAGAGTGCCAAACAATAATATCAAATCAGCGACCCAACTCTTTTGTCACTTGCCAGCCCAACCGGTTAGTGGCGGGCGGGGGGAGAGGGTCCGGTCCAACAACAAACAAATATTTGCTGCGTGAGAAGATGGCGCGTGCAACATTACAATAATAATACATAATTGCAAAAAGTTAAATAAAATTGCACAAAAACGCTCAAATCGACAAATCGAGCCGTAGCTACCCAATACACAAACCCAAATAGATAGCATTAAACACAAAACAAAGTCGAAAAATATAAAGAATCTAAAACGCAGCGTAACAGCAACAACAACGACAACAATAATAAAAGGTTCTCCAATCGACATATCGCTTGTTGTTGTGGTGTCTCTCTCTCTTTCTGCCATAGTTTGTCGTCGTGTCTCTGATTTGGCGGGGGTGTTGCCATATAACAACATTTCCGCATTTTCAAGCATCAACAATAACAGCAACAATAACAGCGAGAGAGCAACTAAATCAACAACAACAACAACGGCTCGTTGCTGTCGGTCGCTTTGGGCAGCGGCAGCGACGCAGCAGCGGCATCGAACAACACCCGGTCGGTCGGTCAGCGTGTGAAGAACAACAGTAAGCGCCAAGGACACTCTAGTGTGAAAGGGAACATATGTAACATACATACACACGCACACAGACACAGACTTAGGCAAATGGATGTCCTGGAATTGCTCCGTGCAAGCGCCAATGGCGGTTACAACACATTATTCTCAGATGCTTGGTTTCAATATGTCTCCAAGCAAATCGCAACTACGGTAAGTGTCCAGGCAACACAGACATACATTTACATATGTATGTATGTACATATTTACTACATAGTAACAAAACCTGCAATGCAAAGCACAGCACGCACACACGTACATATACAGATTGTGTTTTTCTTTGTTTGGGGGCTCGTCGTGACTCATTAAAAAAACTCAAGTACGCTGTTAACGTAGTGTGCGAGAATGAGAACAAACGAGAATATTGGGGTTTAATCGCAGGATTGTTAACTGCTGGTTTGTGTCTTTGCTAAATGATATGCTCTGATCGATTGTTGTTGTCGCTCTCTTCGCTCATTTTTCTTCTATGCTTATCACATGCGCAAGCATGTGGCCAATGTGTGCGTGCGTGTGCGTGTGTTATGTGCTTAGCATTATTTGTTGCTTTTTATACACAAACTTCCGTCAACATTTTGTGCGCGCTGTGTTTTGATTTGCAGACAACAGAGAAGAAGGCAACTTACATAAACAAACGCACACAGTCACCTACATATGTACATGTTCGTCTTATCGTTGGGATTTGAGATAATAGCTTAACGCCTGACTGACCCCGAAAGCGCATCAATCAGTATAACAGCTGATTAAACTGATAACAGACAATGGCAATGAGAATGGTTTCGAACTCTGTGCAATCATAATCACAAAAAGCACGTGCAGAATCTAAACTCTGCGCTTCCCCTTCCCCTTTTATGCTTGCAAATCAGTTTACCATAATTTAATTAACCCCGTGGGGCCAATTCAATTGAAAAATCGCCAGTGACTTGTGACTTTGTTGCCAAGCGTTGATCCAAATAATAAAAAGTATGAAAAGAAATGATCGCAGGTGCGTGCGCATACTTACATACATATGTACATGCAGTATGTCAAGTAACTGTTTTGACAAAATAAAAAACCTGGTTTTCATTCTTAAAAATAGTTAAACCCAGTTCATTTATTAGACTTAAAAAGACAAAATCGATAAGCAAATAAAAACATGTCAATATATTAATTTGTCAAAACAGTTATTTGACTAACTGTATTTATGATTATGTACAACACACACACACATGCATGTCTAAGCATACTTAGAAATTGAAGTTATGCGGAAAATTATTTTATCGTGACAGCGTCAACGACAACAACAAAAACAATGGCAACGGCAATTTCAATTAAACTGAAATAAGACAATCGCAAATTCAATCGTTGCTTGCTTTTGTATTTTTTTTGCGTTTACGTTTCCAATTTGATCTATTTTTTTTGTTTTTGTTGTTTTCTTTTACTGACGCTGCTCAAGTTGTTTTGATTTCTATACGCTGCACTCGCTGAAACCTGTTACAGAAATAAACCATAAATAAGCAAATAGCAGCAACAACAACAAAACTGCAGCAATTCTGCATTGACGGCCAATGTCAAAGGCAAATACGGAAGAGAAGAGAATAGAAGAGAGACAGACAGCGCAGTGCAGTGCAGTGCACAACAACAAGTGTTGTCAACACTAACATTGCATGCAAAAAGCACAAGAGAATGAGGAAACTACTGAGAGGGAGCGAAAAACTTGTGAGTGAGTCTGTTAAGGCACGTGTATTTGACATGAGTAAGAGTGAGAGAGTTAGAGTGAGAAGAGCAACCGCCTGTTAATGCATTTGCATTTGTTTGTTTGATACATATTTACATATTTTTATTTTATTGTTTTTGTTACATTTGTTGTCATTATCTCTGTTTGCTTTTTGCAGATGTACTGGTACGGCGCTCTGCTTGTCATCGGCGTGCTCTTCATCGCCTGGTTCCTGTATTTTAAGCGTTTGGCAAGGCTGCGATTGCGCGATGAGATCGCAAGGTCGTTGAGTGCCGTTACCTCCGCCTCGGGTGGCGATCATCGTGGTCTGCGATTTCGCAAGCGCGACAAGATGCTCTTCTATGGCCGTCGCATGCTACGCAAAATGAAGAACGTCAGCGGGCAAATGTACAGCAGTGGCAAGGGCTATAAGCGTCGTGCCGTGATGCGTTTCGCCCGCCGCATTCTCCAGCTGCAACGTGAGAATCGGCCGCTGGAGATGAAGACAGTGGAACCACCGGCCGAGTATCTGGAGGAGACCATCGAGGGTAGCGAACGTGTGCCACCCGATGCGCTCTATATGCTCCAGAGCATACGCATCTTTGGCCACTTTGAGAAACCCATTTTCCTCAAGCTGTGCAAGCACACACAATTGTTGCAACTGATGGCTGGCGATTATCTGTTCAAGATCACAGATCCCGATGATAGCGTCTATATTGTACAATCGGGTCTAATCAATGTATACATTTGTAATGCCGATGGCAGCACCTTGTCACTGAAAACGGTGCGTAAGGGGGAATCGGTGACGTCATTGCTGAGCTTCATCGATGTGCTGTCCGGGAATTCCAGTTACTATAAGACCGTGACAGCGAAAGCCATTGAGAAATCCGTTGTCATTCGACTGCCCATGCAGGTGAGTTGATTAAATCAATAAATCGAAATCGAATGGGGTCTTGAAACCAGCATCAACAGCCGAGTCGATATAGCCATGTCCGTCTGTCCGTTGGCCTAGATCTCAGAGACTGTTAGAGCTAGAGCAATCAAATTTGGCACACAGACTTCTATAAGCCCCACGCAGATCAACTTTGTCTAAAATGTTTGCCACGCCCCTTTCCGCCTCCGAATTTTTTACCTATTAACATTAGCTGCTATTATTACCTATCATCCTACTTAATCGTAACAAGATTGGACAAATAGAAAGGTGGTAGTGGCTGATTAAAGCTTTTAAGCAATGTAAGTGCCTAAAAGCATGCAATAAAAATATTTTAAATTTATTTTAATAAGTAACGGGTATCCTAAAGTCGGAAGCTCGACTATAGCCTTTCCCCCTTGCCTTTTATAACTTTAAAACATGTTGAAATGATATTTAAATTTCCAGGCGTTTGAGGAAGTCTTCGAGGAGAATCCGGATGTTATGATACGGGTAATACAAGTAATCATGATACGCCTACAGCGCGTACTCTTTACCGCTCTTCGCAACTATCTGGGCCTCAATGCGGAGCTTGTGCAGAATCATATGCGAACCAAGGGCACCACGATGCCCGGGACAGCAGCTGGTGTCGTCTTGTCGCAAACATCGCAGGCGTCACGTCCGCAGCCGGCAAGTCGTCAGATCCCATCGCCGATGTCGCGTCATTCACGGGAGGAGCATACACTCTCCGATCCGGATCCGAATCCCAATGCGAATGCTCTGCTCTTTGCCGAGGTGCACGGGGATGCGCCCTACATTGATTTGTATCATCAGCAACAACAATCGAGTGTCGCTTCCGTTAATCAAACCTCAACGCGTCGCAGCTCGACGACGCATGCGGCGTCCGTAGAATCGCCCAGTTCCAATGTCAGTCCCGCCATCACATCCATTGACCAACGATTGGTTCAGTCGTCCGCCGTGGAAAGTCTGCGCCGCGAATTGGGTCTCAGCGAGGAGGATGCTCACATCATTGAGCCATTTGTCGAGGTGCGCGAACTGGAGCCGAATGTCACCCTCATCACCGAAGGCAATGCCGATGATGTTTGCGTGTGGTTCGTCATGACCGGCACCTTGGCCGTCTATCAGAGCAATGCGGATGCCACGCGTGCCGTGATACAGGACAGTCGAAATGATATGCTCATACATTTCGTGCATCCCGGCGAAATAGTCGGCGGATTGGCCATGCTCACCGGAGAGGCCAGTGCCTATACCATCAAGGCTCGCAACAACACTCGCATTGCGTTCATACGCCGTGCCGCCATCTATCAGTGAGTATTGTTTGTATTTAATAACATGGAAAGTCCACTTTTTTCAGGAATCAAAATTAATTTATGACTAAACAAAAAAAAAAAATATCTGAATGGATTAGAAAATCTCAGCTATATACTTTTTTTGATGGTGAATATTGGATAAGGATAGGTTTTTAATTTGTATTATAATTATTAATTTAGTATTTAATATTTTCCAAAATGAAAACTCCAGGGATTAAAATGAATTAACAACTTTACACCAGAAAAACATAAAATATCTGAGTAAAATAAAAATTTCAGGCATACTTTTTTACGTGTATCCTGGAAAAGGAAAGATTTTTAATATTTTTAATAAAATTTAATTTTTTTTTTTTCGAATTTTTTTTATAATAATAAAGTAAGACTCTAATTCTTGATTATTATCATAAAAATGTAATGAAAACGTAAACCTCGGAAAACATTATAGCTAGAGACACTAAACTTGGTATTTAGGTTCCTCTATATCTATTTTTTTTTTAAATTTTGACGAACCCGCAAATCTAATTTACCAGATCCCAAAATTGAAGGAAAACTTTAAAATGAAAATTTCGAAGACTGCAAAAATTGTTGTTGATTGACTTGTGATTTTCTTTTCAGAATAATGCGACAGCGTCCACGTATTGTTTTGGATCTGGGCAATGGTGTGGTGCGTCGACTGTCGCCTTTGGTGCGTCAATGTGATTATGCGCTGGATTGGATATTCCTGGAGTCGGGTCGAGCCGTCTATCGGCAGGATGAGAGCAGTGATAGCACATATATTGTGCTAAGTGGACGTATGCGTTCGGTCATAACACATCCGGGTGGCAAAAAGGAAATTGTCGGTGAATACGGCAAGGGTGATCTGGTGGGCATTGTGGAAATGATAACGGAAACCTCACGCACCACCACCGTGATGGCGGTGCGTGATTCCGAATTGGCCAAACTGCCCGAGGGTCTGTTCAATGCGATCAAATTGCGCTATCCAATTGTGGTCACGAGGCTAATTAGTTTTCTCAGCCATCGTTTCTTGGGATCGATGCAAACACGAGGCAGCAATACGACCAATGCGCCCGTGGAGGCGAATCCCGTAACGCACAAATATTCAACGGTGGCACTGGTTCCCATTACGGACGATGTGCCACTGACGCCATTCACCTACGAGCTTTATCACTCGCTCTGTGCCATTGGTAAGAACAGAAGTTAATAAGTTGTTAAGAATATTTCCTTGAATAAAGATCGTTTAATTTATAAACAGGTCCTGTGCTGCGTCTTACCTCGGAGGTGGTGCGCAAACAGTTGGGTGTTAACATCTTTGAGACGGCCAACGAATATCGTTTGACATCGTGGTTGGCCCAGCAGGAGGATCGCAACATAATAACGTTATATCAATGCGACAGCTCGTTGAGTCCGTGGACACAACGTTGCATGCGTCAAGCGGATGTTGTGCTCATCGTTGGACTCGGCGAACGTTCACATTTGGTTGGCAAATTCGAGCGTGAGATCGATAAACTGGCGATGCGTACGCAAAAGGAGCTGGTCCTTCTCTATCCGGAAACAACAAATGCCAAGCCGGCCAACACACTGAGCTGGCTAAATGCACGTCCCTGGGTAACCAAGCATCATCATGTGCTCTGTGTCAAACGCATCTTTACGCGCAAAAGCCAATATCGCATTGTTAGTATACAAAATGCAACACGAAATCACAAATCACTAAAAATTAACATTCAAATTTCTATTTAAATTTTTTATCAGAATGATCTCTACAGTCGTGTGCTGCTTTCCGAACCGAATATGCATTCCGATTTCTCGCGTCTCGCTCGCTGGTTAACCGGCAACTCCATTGGACTGGTTCTAGGTGGCGGCGGTGCACGCGGTGCCGCCCACATTGGCATGCTCAAGGCCATACAGGAGGCGGGGATACCCATTGACATGGTCGGCGGTGTCAGCATTGGTGCACTGATGGGCGCCCTCTGGTGTTCGGAGCGCAACATTACAACCGTCACGCAAAAGGCACGCGAATGGTCAAAAGTATGTCCCCTTTTAATATAAAATCTCTTTCAATCATTATCATTTTAGCTTGGTCTTAGTGTGAGTTTTAATTAAACTTACAACGAGGGATTAAAGCCATAATCGTTAGTCGGTATTAACCGATTGATATTGGTTAACGTAACTGAAATTGCAGCCAAAACATAAAAACCAAAATTATTCTCAATTTTCTCAATAAAAAAAGATATTAATTTGTGAAATTTTTAAAAATATTTTCTCAAATTCACATATCTTTAACATTTTTTATACATTTTGGTGAACCGATATCATACCGGTATTTTAAAACCGAAACAAAAAAAAAAGACCGATAACTGTTACGTAACCGTAACCAAAAGCGTAGCTCCATCGGATATACTTTTACAATTACTGTGTACCTTAATTTAAATTACTTATAATTAAAAAGAGCATTTTTTTTTTATATTATTTGCTTATTTTTAAGTTTTTAGTTAATTAGTTTAAGATGCTTTTAAATGAAAAGATTTATTTTTGTAAAACTTTATAAATTTATTTAAGCATCAATTAAACGGATAGCTAATATATATTTTTGTGTATATTCTTCTGTGTGTTTCAGAAAATGACAAAATGGTTCCTTCAACTTTTGGACCTCACGTATCCCATAACATCGATGTTCTCGGGCCGTGAGTTCAACAAGACGATACACGATACCTTTGGGGATGTGAGCATCGAGGATCTGTGGATACCGTATTTTACGCTCACCACAGACATAACCGCCAGCTGTCATCGCATTCACACCAACGGTGAGTGCCATCTGTTGCAGCTGCTGCTTCTTGCTTTTTCAATCTCATTTACTCATTTAGCTGCTCGTTGTTTTTAGCATTTTCATTGTTCTTTACTATGTACTATATTGCTCTTTTGAGCTTAAGTCTTTTTCTCTTTCTTCCTCTGTTTGTCTTTTATGATGTGCCATGTTTTTTTTATTGTTAAATTGCATTTGATTACTATTATTATTTGGCTTGATGTTTGATTCTTTTAATGTACATATGTACTATACGTATTACGCGTAGCTTGTACGACAAACACATACGCACACACACTCGTACATGTACAACACTCACACACAGTCTCACACAAACATACCTAAGCGCACTTAAGAGAGACAACGCCCACGCACTTATCTTAAGAGACACATTTGCTCTCTTTTTTGTATGTCGCCATTTTGCATAGCTCAATTGAGGTGTTTAAATCTGCTAATCGTGTTGTTATTACCATTATTATATTATTGCTCTTTATCGTGTTGATGTTTTCTATGGAATCATCTTAGTTTTATCCAGTGTAATTTTTTTTTAGATGTTAAGCGGAAGCTAAAATTCAACTTCTGGAAAAATCTACATTACCATTTATTGTGTTGTCTTCGATATTGTTTAACTGTCTGCTGTCGAACACTTTAGTTTTTCAAGTGTGCGTAAATATATACATATATATGTACATACATGGATATTCATACATATGTATGGATGTGTCCTTATTGTGCGTGCGTATTTGTGTCTTTCTATTAGCTAGAAACTAGAATCTGTCGCTAAAAATGCATAAATAATGAAAAAATCCCATTGGTCTTTCGCTCGCTCGCTCACACTGCTCAAACTCAAAGCTGTTTCTCTCTCTCTCTCTCCCTCTCTATTTCTCTTTTTTCACATATAACACACTAAAAACACCAACACCTACACACACACACACACACACATACACAAATATGCTCGCTCACTTGCCAATTAAACTGTCGCAGGATCTCTGTGGCGTTATGTGCGCTCTTCAATGTCACTCAGCGGCTATATGCCACCGCTATGCGATCCACAAGATGGACATCTTCTGCTGGATGGCGGCTATGTAAATAATTTGCCAGGTAAATAGCAAATATCAACTAAAAAAAAATTAACTAAATTAGAAATACGATTTACGTATTAAGAAACAACCGATAATCTTTTCTTTCAATATCAATTTTCAATTTAGAGCTGTTGGTGGCACAAAGAGCGCAGAGTGTTGGATAATTTCTCTATAACCTGTAACTGTAATTGTTATTTGCTGTGTATACTTGATCGTCCATGTCCCATCCCAAAATAATTCATTCCCAAAAATATTTGCGCACTTTCACTCAGTTGATTGTTATTAACAAGTGGCAACGCCATCTTTGTTCGTCAACCATTTTTAAATGGACTGTGGATCGTGGATCTGAAGGTTGCCATTTTGATTATGTTTCTTATGCACTCCCACACACACACCTATGCATACATACATACACATACGCCAACAACACACAGACAAAGACTGAGACAGAGTACAAAGTTTTAGTTTATATTTGCTGTTTTAATTAAATTTGATTTGTTATTGTTTCACATTTGCAATTTAGTTATATTTACATACATATATTATATATACTTTCATATATACATACACGCATACATATGTATATTAAGCAAAAATATTTAGTTGCTTTTTTTTATTATTTAGATGAGTATATGTATTTGTATTTTGTATATGATTTATTTATTAAATAAGTGAAACATGATCATCATTGTAGTTTAGCACAAGAGTAAATGAGTTTAAAATGCTCACACATACAAACACACACGCACACATAAACGGCAATAAAACTGTGTATTCTTTCTCTCTCCTCTCTCTCTCTTTCTCTCACATCCACCCACCCACACACCAACACAACAATGTGTATCGTATTTTTACTCTCTCATCTCTCACACATACAATTCTGCGATTTGTCCCTTTTGCGTGTGTGTGTGGTGTCCAATTGTCAGGTCATCTATGGCGATATTGTCGCGCCAGTATGTCCATTGCCGGCGTCTTTCCCCCCTTCTGTGACTATCGTGACGGGCATTTGCTGCTCGATGGATGCTACACGAACAATGTACCAGGTAACATTTACAGTTTAAAGAATCCAACACTCTCTCTCTCTCCCTGTACCTCTGCTCAACTGACGCTCAAACATTTATCGATATAATATTTTGTTTTTGTTTTTTTTTTTTGCAAATTAACACTTGTATCTGTATGAATGTACATATGTATGTATGTGTGTACATTATATTCCACCCTGAATCCACAAATATAATAACAACAACTTAGCTGATGTCATGCATAATTTGGGAGCCGCACACATAATTGCCATCGATGTGGGCTCACAGGATGATACGGATCTGACAAATTACGGCGATGATCTTAGTGGCTGGTGGTTGCTCTACAAGAAATGGAATCCCTTCACATCGCCAGTTAAAGTGCCCGATCTTCCCGACATACAATCGCGTCTCGCCTACGTATCCTGCGTGCGTCAATTGGAGGTAAATGATCGTAGCCATAATGAGAGTTTAATATCAAATAACACAGATTTATCAAATTGCTTAAAAAAAAAAAAGCCATTTATGTAAAAACAAAATAAACTCGTACTTTTATAGAAATTTTTACTTGTAAAGTTGCTAGGTCTAAAATCAGAAGAATTTCAATCTTTCAAAGTGAATGTTTTCCCTCCTAATGCAAACCCTAATATATTATTGTATTAATTTCTAAATTTCAACAAGAATTTAATTTAAATCAAACACAAATTTAATTTGAAATAATACCGTGTTAATAATAGCAAGGAACTCGACTAAATCGACACTATTCCAACTAATTCTAAAATAAAATGCTTACAGGAAGTCAAGAACTCGGACTATTGCGAATATATCCGACCACCCATTGATAAGTATAAAACTTTGGCCTTTGGCAGCTTCGATGAGATAAGGGACGTGGGTTATGTCTTTGGCAAGAACTACTTTGACAGCATGGCCAAGGCGGGTCGCTTGGGCCGCTTTAATCAGTGGTTCAACAAGGAGCCACCGAAGCGAGGAAATCACGCCTCCCTCAACGAATACACGTTCATTGATCTGGCGCAAATTGTGTGCAAATTGCCGGAGACTCATGTGCAACACGTGGCCGACATATTCAGCGAGGATGAGGACTTTGATGGCTACATATCGGAGCCAACAACGCTGAACATGGTAAGCATTTGCAGCAGCCTTCAACAGCGAGTTGACTTTATACAAACCTAAATTATCTCAAGTATCCCAAAAACAGAATTATCTTTCTTTATAGTTATAGTTATAGTTTGATAATTTGTATTTGAAATAAAAAATAATTGTTGCGTTCCCCAAACTTAACTCCCGTTCTCGCATTCGTCTTGACAGGATCGGCGTCGCATCCAGGTGCCGCGTGCGGGCAACTCGCTATCCTTCTCAGAGACTGAAATGGACTCCGATGTGGAGATCGATCTGGAGCTGGAGCGCAAGGTGGACAAGGCCACGCAATCGACGCCGCCGACGCCGACAAAACGTAGTGCATTAACGCCCACGCCCAGTCAGTTGAACCTGCTGCCGGTGCCGTTTATTAATACTGAGCCAGCGCTAAAGGAACTTCTGGACAGGAATCAGGACGAAACATTGCAGCCGGAGGGCAACGTGACGTTACAAGCAGCTGCCGTTATGGCTGAGGCGACAACGCAAACGGCGCCAGCTTCCGAGGAAGACGAAGATGGGGCAAAAACGACACATGAGGCGGCAGCTAAAGGCAAGGACAAGGCCAAGGACAGCAAGGATAAAAAGAACAAAAAGGATAAAAAGGACAAAGACAAAAAGGGGGAAATAAACAATGACAAGAAATAACGATACCAAAAACTAGCTATAAACTAAAAGACGCTATCGTCTGTCTGAGATATTTTTTTCATAGCTCGTAGTTACATTGCAGGAGCAGCCACCGAACTGAAGACAATGAAAATGAAATACAGATGCCCTTAAAACAGGCAAGGCATGAATAATATGAATAATGAGAATGGCAAAGAAAGGCAAGGCAAGGCAAGAAAAGAAGAAAAAGTAACGACCGTCAACACCCGCCCAAAATCAAATCTCCGAAATTATTTAATAATGACTAAAGAATTCGTTATCGTTTAGATTTAAGTGTAAATCAATAATACTTATAATGATAATAATAATAATAATAATAATTAGGCTTAGCTTTAGCTAATCCCCACAAATCTAGCTCCATGGAAAAAAAAACTGCAAGCTCGACACCGAAATGCAGGCACAATAGACAGAGACAGACAACAAAAAAAAAAGACAAAAAATAAAATATATAAAAAAATTGCACTTGAACAGACACAGACCATGTACATATGAAAAAAAATATATATATACATAGGACTATATATTTTTACTGATCCAATAAACATATATATATATACGTTATATATAAATATACAAGTCCATTTACATGCCACATACATATGTAAGTATGTACATGTGTATGAATGTAATGTTTGCCATGCACCACCACGCCCCCCTTAAATGGACTGCCCACCCCCCTCCATTCCTATCCATTTATATAGAACATCTAAGGAACTTGAACTAGTAGCCCCAAGAACCAGAACACACGCACACACACAATCACCTATTAGTTATATAATTATGAAAATTGTTTGTTTTTATGGTCGATTTTTTTTAAGAGAAGAGCAAGCAAATAAATGTAAAACAATTTGAAAGTACAAATTTGAAAAGTATTCAATTTAATTGAATGGTGCTTGTTGCCACCAAAAGCTAAATTTATTTTTAGCGCAGAATATGGATTGAATTCAATTAAATTATGTAAATTAACATTAATGTTATTGCATAACATACAATGTATTTATTAATCGGAAAAAAGTTCGTTGGAAACGGCACTAGACGAAAAGGAACGGAGAGACAACACAACGTTTTTTAAGCGCGCTCCGTAATGCTCCATAAAATAATTGATAAATTGATGAAAATAATTATAATTTATATTATACAAAAGGAAGTTATGATTGCACTAAAAAGTCGTAGCAACATTGATGATTTTCTTCTGGTAACAAAAGCAGGAATTAATTTGCGGAGAGTCAAGTTATCAGTCGCGTGTTAAGAGTTCATCGATGAATTCGGCGAGGAAACGCGAGTCGATAACTTGTTGTGTCACTGACAACGGATGCTGCATCAAATTGAATTCATTGGGAAGTTCAAATTGTGTTGGCCACGATTCTGATGCCGTTGGACTTGTTTCATAGATATAAACAAATTCTCCATCCTCCAGAATGTGCAAGTTATTGTCAGTTGTTTGACCTTGTCTACGATAACCAGGATGCCATTGGCTTACAAAGTTAACGTGGACGTTCTTCGATTTATTGTGCGCCAACGCATTTCGATGTCTTGTGTTGGGCATAGACATTGGTATATGCAAAGGATGCATATTCACCTGATGCCCCACAACAAGCAACTCGAGTGGCGCTCCACCTGCATCAGCTGTTTTTTTGCATATCCTTTGGTTTATCTTTTCTTTGGGCGCCATTCTTTTTGTCGCCAACTGCGACTGCGTTGTTGGTTTCGCGAATGCTGTTCCTGCTGCTGCTGCTGCTGACGAGTGCAACTGCGACAACTGTGTTAACTTGACTTGCGTATGGCATTTTACGTTAATTGGTTGACTTGCAATTTTTGGAGGTAGTTTCCTTGTTTTTTTGACTTGAACTGCATTCGCTTCCTGTGCACAATCTAACTGTCGACGAGATGGCGGCAATTTTTTGGTCGAAGCGTTGCCAGATCGATGTTTCCTGCTGTCATTCGAATTCGCTGCATCCATTTCAAGTTTAAAAGCTGCTTTTGAAAGTTCTATATATTTATATTATTAGATGGGCAATTTAAATCCACAAAAATATATTAATTTTTTTTAAAGGAAATGGATTTTTAATTTGAGTTGTTTGCACATAAAAATTTTGATTCCGATTGAAAGGAAACGCAACGTACTATTTTAATTGGATGCGACTGTAAGCATCGAATTCGCCCTGGGCGAATTGTCAAATTACTCGTTAAAATTTCGAAATTGGTGAAAAGCGCCTACCGATAGAGCGAAGCCGACAAAAAAGGTGAGCTGGGTAAAATAAAAATCTGGAACCTGAGCAAAGGGAATATGTCCAGAATGCAAGTAGATATGAGCAGGTCAACATGAAGCGAAAACCAACGGAAACCGCAAGATTCTTCCCTTTGCGATTTCTGATATAAATAATTAAAATCTCTGATTACAGGCATTATCTTTTGTTCAAACATCTTGTATTTATTATTCATAAATTGTTCATATTCAATTTATTTAGGGGATTGCGCGTGATGCACATGTGCTATAACCATCGATACATTATCGATCAACATATCGATTAGCGTGTCTAAGCCAGTATAATTTGTTATATATATATATATATTCATATCTTCATATACGTAAATATACACTATATATATTTTATTTGTTATTATATCAACGCAAATTCAAAAAATTCGTTATATTGTTAAGAACTAGCGAAAAAAAATCTTTTTTTTTTTTTGTTCTCTATAAGTATAGATATTTATATATGTTATTTATGAATGTGTTATATGTATCTGTTTTTGTTTTTCGCTAATTAACTTAGACGATTTTCCTTAAATTTACAAATTGTCCATACATTTGTATATATATATTTATGTATACATAAATCTCTCTATGATTATTACAATAATTGAAAGTTGAGTTGTTTATTTAATAATATTTACAATTACAATGCGCCTCAAACACAAAGATCAACAAACAACGAAGAGAACTGAATATACATACATATATAAATAGAATTATGCAAAAGCACACACACTATTTCAAATCTACAAATACAAATATGTCTATATATGTATTGTATATATATTTAAAAAAAAAAATGAAAAATATAAAATAAATCTGAGCACAATTGTATAAAGACAATATACACCCGAGGGATGTTGAAGAAAGAGAAAGAGATTGAGGAATATTGTGCAAGAAAGTAATTAAATTTTTAATAGTTTTGTTCCAAATTTGATTAAACCATAAATATACAAAAATTATTATTATTTTTTCTATGTTGCGAATTGACAATTTTGATAGACTGACGATTTTTGCTTAATTCTAAATTTGAGATTCCAAATTTCAATAAAAAAAAAGAAAGAATATCTCCAATATTTGCAAATAATGCTGTTCATAATCGAAAAGATTTGTTTGTGACCTGCCAATACATACATATATAATATTATATGTTTAATATCTCATGCTTTTTCTCTTTCACTTAACAATTTGTTCGTTTTTATACAATTGTACATTAAACAATTATTAATAACTAATAACAAATTCACAAAATAATTTCACGCATTATCAATATTGATGTTATATTGCCATTTTAACGCTTTATCTGCCCATTCTTTTAGTATTTTTTCTAATTTTCTACGCAAATTCACAATACGCTTTTCGTTAACATTTTTTGTGGTTTTATTATTTTTTAATTACTTTTTAAATGTTTCATATTTTATATTGGTAAATATATATATATCAGATTACATATATATATATATTTATGTTATTAATATTTTAACTATATGAATTTCAA
Source organism: Drosophila suboccidentalis (assembly GCA_037043435.1). Taxonomy (NCBI): domain Eukaryota; kingdom Metazoa; phylum Arthropoda; class Insecta; order Diptera; family Drosophilidae; genus Drosophila; species Drosophila suboccidentalis. The sequence continues at coordinate 307,013 of JBAMBK010000663.1, read as the reverse complement.
TTTCTTCGCTTTCGTTTTTTACATGCACAAACTCATGAGGCCAAAGGTTGTTTCTTTTTTTTTTTTTAATTCTTTTCATAACTTTCATTGTGAGTGTGTGTGTGTATCTGTGTGTCAGTGTGAAGCTTAATTAAATAAACCTAACCAAAATATCAATACTTACTGACTAAATACATACATATATATACATACATACACATATATACATACGGATATATTTTTAGTTAGTGTGATCGCAACTAGTAAGAGAGAGAGAGAGTTAGCCAGATAGATAGCGAGCGAGAGAGAGAGAAATAGACAAAAAGTCATACACATTGAATATTTAAGAAAATTATTTTTATGTTTCGAATATTTTGTATAGGTGAAATATGTTTATGTATATTTTACATAGTTATATATATATATGTATATATGTGTCTTATGAAAACATATTGTTTACTAATATTTTTATATATGTATATGTATGCATGTATATGTGTACGTATGTATATTTTAAATATGACTCTTAATATCAATATCAGTTGCATTTGCTGCTCATCACCGTATGCACATTTATCTATACACATATAGTATGCATATTTACAAATATATATTTATATATATGTATATATATCCATTTTCCGGATGTGGCGCAACTTAAATTTTCTTCTTGTTTCCTTTTTTTGTTTTTTTTTTGTATAGCACAAACATTTTCAAACAGATTTTCCCCAGCCAGTTGTGGGGTTTGGTTTTTCTTTTCTTTCATATCTTTTTTGGGTATAAAACCAGTTTCGCTTTCAATTTGAATTTCGGTCTCGTTTTCGGTGTCGTTCACGGTTCTGTTTCGGATTATCCATAGTTCTTTTCAGATCTGGCCAACCAGCTCCTGTATGCTGCGCAATAAGTCTTCCATGTTTCACAAGAGATCACGATGGAACACCCACGTGTGCTTTGTGTGCGCAAACTTATGTGATAGCCACTGTGATTCCAGCAGATTGAAGCGATCCTGGCTCAGATAAAGCGGTTTGCCGCGTCTGCAATACACAAAATAAAAGTATTAAATTAATCATGGATTCAACTCTTCTAGACACTGTACATAATTTATAAAAATGATAATGATTTTATAAAATGATAAACTTAAACAATTTAGTGCGAAATTCGATACTTAGACCCATACTTTAAAAAAAGTACAGGGGTCTATTAACTTTGTCAAAAAAAAAGTGCGTAACAGGCAGAAGCAGGCGTGGCACACCCCATATAGTATATATATATTCTTGATCAGCATCAACAGCCGAGTCGATATAGCCATGTCCGTCTGTATTGACGCCTAGATCTCAGAGACTATAAGAGCTAGAGACTCCCAGCTTGGTATGTAGGTTCGTCTATATTGCACGCAGAACGCGTTTGTTTTAGATTTTGGATCGGACCACTATATATCATATAGCTGCCATTGAAACAATCAGTGGAAAATCAAGTCTTAGTATAAGAAACTATTTTGTTGCTTGAGACATCTGAACTAAATTGACAGACTGACCAAATTTGGTTGAAATCGGACCACTATATCATATAGCTGCCATAGGAACAATCAGTCGAACATCAACTCTTAGTATGAACAACTTTTTTGTTGTTCAAGATATCTGAACCAATAGCGTTTATATAATATTATTTTAAGCAGTGTTTGTTTTTTCATAGTAAGTACGGGGTCTCCGACAGTCGAGTATGCTCGACTGTAGCACCGTTGCTTTGCATTTATATTAAGTAGTTTTCGAATCAATTTTTAGAGTTTTAAAGTGCATCAAAAACAAGCTAAATGATTCAACTATATAAAATAATTGAACTTACTTGAGATCACGATCCTCCTCATCGAAATCATCCAGATATAGCGAGCCCCAAAGGCACGCGCGTCGTCCCCTTATGACAATAATGTACGTGGAGGTGACCACCAGAAAGATGCCAATGCCGCCGCCGCACGATAATGTGTGCTATACGAAATGTATTAAGAATATAATTAATTATTTACTTGGTACATATGTACATAGAAGCTGAAGTTGCTGACACTTACCCGCACTGCCTCGCAGCATTCCTTTTCGGCGCAACAGTTTTGCTTGAGGCACACAATCGTGCCACACAGCAGGCAGATGGAACTCTCCTTGGGCACCTTGTAACAGTTGAGGCAAGGCCGTTCATGATAGTACTGTGGATTTCAAATTAACCAAGTTATTAGAGAGTCAAAGAAGAAAGCGAATTTAAAGTAAACTTGCATTTAAAAAAGGTATAACATCATGTATTTCTATTGTACTTACGGTAAAGAGACGCTCGTATTCACGTGGCAGCTTGAGGAGACGCGGCTGCTGCCACAACGAGTGCTGATTCATGAGTATCAACTCGCGGACAGTGTCGTTGGGCGGATGCACGTCCATTAGCTGCTTGCACCAGAATTGTGGCAATGTTTGCTCCGTGCCGGGTATAAAGCACAGACCCTTGGACGCATTAAAGCAATCCCAATCCATGGAGTCCGTGACCAATTCCAAATAATAAACGAGACGAACAAATTCCAAACCGGGCGCTGATATCTCTGGCATTTCATGTCTATACAAATGTTGACGCAACAAGGCGGCAATGCGTAAAAATGGTAGACACAACGATTGCAATTGCAGTTCCATTGACTTGAGATTGATCTCCGATGTGGCACCACCACCACCACCACCTCCTGCTGCTGCTCCTGCTGCTGCAGTTGTTGCTCCTGTTGTGCTAGTACTATTGCTGCTGCTGGAACTGGAACTGGCACTGGCACTGGCGCTGGCACTTGTGCTCGGGATGCTATCGCGTCGTAGATGCGAAAAGCGATTCGTTTGATTCAACACCAGGGCCATGGCTCTGCCCAATTCGGTACAGCTTTGTATCGAGCCAAACATTGTCGAGCTACTGCGTCGATTGCTGCCTGCAGATGTGGCGCCACTCGATGAGGAGGAGGAGGAGGAGGTGGTGGATGCTTCGCTCGCTTCCGTCACTTGGCTGCCATAGTGTGCCAGGATGTAATCGCACTCGAGATCGGTGAGCGTTACGCACAGCTGAACGACAATCTGATAGTACAGCAAATTGTACATGACCTTAACCATGCAGGTGAAGTAATCTGCAACAGACAACAATTCATTAAAAATCAATTCAATAAAAATTTCCGGTTTTCACTTGTTTTTTACGAACTACAATCCAAAAGATTTGACCGAATTTCCCCTAAATTCTCCTTCAAATTGCCTGTCGAATTTCCCTAATATAATGGTGTTGTATACTTTTCGGCAGAGCAGTGTTGAAAAATGTTCTGAGCAAATCAGAATTTTGTGTCAAAATAATTTGCGTAATTTATTAAAAAATATTTATTTAATCATAAGTAGAAACATAATTCAGAGGTTAATTCTACTTACGCTAAAGCTATTTTTGAAAGAACGGGGTTGGTTCAGTGTTGAGAAATGTCTTTTTGCCGAGTTGTCAATTGTTGCACAGTGTTTGTTTACAAAAATATTCAGTTCTTTTTTGCATTAAATTACAAACAGTTTTGTCCAAACTTGCATTTAAAAAACAAGAAATTGAATTCAATTTTTTACGCACTGCTTAAAAGCACTTAAATTGTGGTTAAAAATATGTACAAGAATATTTATTATATTTTTCACATACAAGGGCAGCCCTAATAAATAACCGATTCACTTTCACGGAAACTAGAACAGGTCGAGCAAATCCGACAAACATTTTAGGTTTGAGTCTTATCGTTTTTGAGGTATGATGAAAATTATTTAAAAATCAAATACATTTTTTTTTATCTTTCTGATGATGCAACATTATTCCTAAAGCATTTTATAAATATTTTGCTTTTATTTTTATTTTATACACCGCAAAATCTTGCCGAAAGTGCAAACCGGAACAGGCCTGTATATTCTTTTTAATGTCTGGCTAAAAATAGAAAATAACTCTGTTGGACTTACCCTGATCAAGATGCAGCGGCGCCAGCAGTATGAATTTGAGCAACAACGCAATGGGATCCGCCAGCAGACTAGGTATAAGCTCTCGACAATGTGCCGGCAATGGTTCCGTATCGTTGACCGGCATGCCGGCCAAGGAGGCCCAGCTGCTCCACAGTGGCCACTCGACAAGGACGCGGACATGAACCGATAGCACATGCAACAGGGGCACAATGCAATCACGTTTCGGTTTATAACGTGTCGCATTCGAGGAGCATAAAGAACCACCACGCTGGATGATCTCCGCCTCCAGATTGGTGCGAGCAATCGATGTCACAAAGATGAACAGCTTGCGGAACGTTATCGATGCACATTTACCCTTACGCTGGGCAATGTTTGTCATCACCTCCATGGCATGTCCCATGGCCTCTGTCAGCTTTGTGGGTTGCTTAAAAGAAAAGCGACAGAGAAATATTAATGTTTATGCTACAATCTTACTATCTTACTTAGTGTAATCGTTAAAATACAAACGGTCCATTTTGGAACTCAATTTTTAAGAAAATGGGCAAAAATATAGTAAAAGTGAATTTATTCCATTGTAGAATCTATATGTTCATCCTACAAGATATGGATTTCTTCTAGTCTAAATTGCTTAAGGGAGTAATGCTCGTTGAAAGGCTGTTTTTGGACCTTTTTTAAAAAAAATCATTGCTGGACACAGGGATTAAAACCGAAACGAATATCGGTTTCAGTTACGGTTTCGGTTATATTCGCATTTAGGTTTTCGGTTATCGGTTACGGTAAATCTTTGAATAAAGGTTTCGTAACGGTGAACCGGTTTTTGTGTGTTTCGGTTTTGAAATACCGGTATGGTTTCGGTTCACAAAAAAAACAAAATTTCTTTGCAATAATACTAAAAGCGCATTACTTTCTCACTGTTGCTAAAAATTACTAATTACCCCATTTTCCTCTTTTTCATACAAAATGTGGCTTTTTAGCAATTTTCAAAAAATACTAGCAACAATTTTTTTTGATAATTTTTTTTTGCAGTTGCTATTACAATTGTTTCGATAAATTTTTTGCATCGAAATATTTTTTTGAAAAAATCGAGGAAAAAACTTGAAAAATTGATTTTTTCTAAAATTCAAAATTTTCCAAGGGTACTTAATGGGTTAAAGAAATTTTTGTATCATTCGAACGGAATTTAAGTGATTAAAACATTAATATAAAAAACCCGCATCAAACCATCTTTAATATACCCAAATTTGACAAATTTATGCTGTATGAAGACATTAGTGGCACACTGTATGTGTGTACATGCATAAGACAATGAAATGCAGACAATTTTTGCATCTTTCTTTTATTTGTTTTTTTTTTTTGCATGTATGGAAAACCGAAATAAACCCTTATAAATGAAACGGTTACGATACGGTTATTTCGGTTTACAGAGTTTCGGTTTAAAGGTTTCGGTCAGATGAAAATTTTTATTTTTCGGTTACGGTTTCAGTTAAGGTTTCAAATTTCAATCGGTTTTTACCGGTTAAAGGTTGCGGTTTCGGTTAGGGTTTTAATCCCTGGCTGGACATTTGTCCATAAGCCATATCTCCTAAAGTATTTCGAATTTCAAAAAACCCTTTTAGGTCGATATTCTCAAATATCTAAGCTATAAAAATATGCAAAAAAAAATCGATAAAAAAAATGTTGCCAACCAACAATACCCCCTAAAATAAATAACTTGAATACATTTTTGGATGAAAATTTCACAAGATATGGATTTTTGATCATTATAACGTTTTTGGCCTCGGCTGACATTTCACAAGAAATGCCCATATATGTACATTATTTTGGAGCACACTTACCGGTATCGTTTCGTTCTCCTTGATCAGATCGGTGAGATCGGCGACCAGTTGCTCGAACGGTTGATTCCCAGTGCGCACCAGATGCGTCGGTCTGTCCAATTGCGGACTGAGGGGCAGAACCGAGTTCGACAGCTGGCGACAGACGGGACAATAGAATTCGCCACGATCCTGGACAGGCTGGCGTTGCGTGGTATAGAGTGTCCTGAGGTAGGCCTCCAGGCAACTGAGATGCACATGATGGCCACACGATTGCACATGGACACCATTATCGTAGGCCATATTATTGGACAGATACCAGGATTCATCGCCGAATTTCAAGCTCAATAAATCGGTGCGTCGTGAGAATTCCGTTGCCAAATTCGTGGTGACCGCCAAACGTTCCTTGTCCTCATCGTTCAAGGGCAACGGCAAACGCTCCACGTTGCGTCTTCGATGTCCCACAATTCCGCTCGATTCGACGAGCACAACGAGTCCAATGGGATTCGCTTCCGTGCTCGCCGTCGTGCAATTACAAATGATGCAAACGTATTCCTTTTCCCGCGGCTGCTCCTCATACATGGCCTCCTCGTCGTCATCCTCCAGACCATAATCCATGTTGTTTTCCGCCGCTGCGGCGGACTGCATAAATTGCTTTTGTTTATTCGCAAAATCCTGCATCATTTTCTGTTGACGTTCACGGGCTTTTTTGCGACGTTCCTCCTTCTCCTTGGTTTCCCGCGCCCGTGCCTCCGCCTGTTTCTCTCGCTGATTGGGCCAGAGACGTGTGCGTATATCGTCAATGCTTTGGGCACACTGCTCATCCCGGGTGGCAATTTTGCGCAAGAGATTCCCGATGAAAAAGGGGCCATCGCCAATTCTCGAATTCGACACCTGGATGTTCTTGTAGTTGTAGTTGGAGCTGTGAGAACGCTCGGCCAGCGCAGTGTTCGACGAGGTGCTTGCCTCATTGCAGTCCATCTCCATGGCGGCAGCGGCACTAGTCGATGAGGAGGAGGAGGAAGAGCTGGAGGCAGCGGCAGAGGACGAGGACGAGGAGGAGCTAGAGGCGGCAGCGGCAGCGGCGGCGGCTGCCGCAGAACCATCATCAAGCGAAAAACTATCAAGATTGCCGCTCAGCTGGGAATGCAGCTTGAGCAACAACGACAGAATGCTCTCATCCATGTGCAGCTCATCCTTGTTGGCAGCACCGCCAATGGCAATGTCCACAGTACGTTTCCTCGCACCGCTGGCATCGTAACCCATCCGGCCACCTGGTCCAACGTTACCCACTCCACCAATGCCGGCAATGCCACCAACACCAACGCCAGCAACGCCGCCGCCGCCGCCACCGACGACGCCGCCGAGGGCATTCGATGGCACAATGTCCATGTTGCTGCTGGGCACCGCAACGGGCAAACGGACACGTTGGAAGGGCAACAACATGCCAGCACCTGTGGGTGTTGTGGGTGAGAACATTTCATTGGTTTGATTTGTGTTGTTTGTTGATCCAGTGCGTGGTTCCCTATCCCTATCCCTTTCCCTCTCTCTGTCTCTGTCCCTCTCTCTATCTCGCTCGCGTTCCTCATTCGTTGTCGTCTCGGCAAGCAAAAGATCCCGTCGTATGGCCACCTCCATGCCACTTTCGGGTAATGTAATCTGTTGCAATGGGAAATGATGGAAATCTGTTGCCGTTGGACTCATATCCATGACCGCATCGTGTCCATCATCATTGTTATCCTGCAAAAGGACAACACCCGTTTCGGCAACCACCGAGAGATCGGGCACAAGTGCCACCTCCATACGCATCCGAGAGATGGCATTATTACGTTGCTGCTGTGTCCTTGCCACACTCATCGCACCCGATGTCTCGTCGAGATCATCCAATCCATAGGTGTCGCCAATCATGCGCATTGCCTCCGTATCCACATCAAAGTCCAAATCCGAATAGAATGGATTCGAGCGATAACTGGATGTGGTCACCTGTGGATCCCTTGATTTCAACGACACTTTGCTCACCACATGACGCAAATTACAGCTCAAATTATCAGTGGGATAACAATGGAATAGCTTTGGCGGCTCACGTCGATTCCCACCATAATAATAACCAGATTTATGCTGCGGCTCACACTCGACCATTGCCACAGGTGAGGGTGACACTCCCGTTGCGGAGGAGGATGATGCTGCCGCATTAATATCACTGCTCGTCTCCACGGCAATCTCGAGCAGAAAGACAGCCAATGCCAACAGATGCTCGGATACATCGCGAGTGTGGACAGCTCGAAAGAATATCGACAATATGGTCGAGTGGAAGAGTCGAGAGTTTAATATACGGCAGGGATCACTGAACGCACTGCCCACCGGCAATGGCAGCCGAAATGGTGGCCAGAGATTTCCACTCGCTGGCATTTTGTTCTTCGACTTGACATAGTTGGTAAATCGGTCCAGCGACGATTGAAAGTCACGTCGATGGACGGCCCGGAGGAGGACATGCAATGGATCATAGTATTCCTCCCATACCTCATCGATGGGCGTAAACAGTCCCTGCTCCAGATTCTCCGAGCCACTGGATGGTGCCTTATAGACGGATAGCTTTTTGAGGAACGTCTCGAAATTCTTGGTATGCACATTACCCGATCTTTCGGGCATCAGTTCGAGTAGCTGTGAATGCGTCTTATTTTCGGTGGACAGCAATGCACTAATCTCAATGATGCACTGCGTCGCCTCATCGTTGCCCAAATTGGTGCGACTCGTTACCAATGTGGCGAGGAATGTGAGAAAACCCTCCAGCATCGATGATTGCTCCGGTTTCTGGGGCTGCTTCAATGGCGCCGTCTCCAGCCATTGTCCCACATCGAAGAGCTCGATGGTATTCTGCAGAAAGAAATATTGCGACAAATTCGTTGCACATATTTGCAGAAAGAATAGATCCATATCGGCCATGGAATTGCAAAAGTTCGCTTGTATGTAGGTCATGGCTTGACCTTTGATTTGTAGACCATTGCGCACCCATTTGCCAGCGAGAATTTCGTAGAAGAAACTCTAAAAAAAATAGACACAAAACACAAAAATATTTGGTATTAATAAATTTTGCTTTCGATTTATTATCGATAATGCGCGGGTATTTCAAAATGAATTTATTTCCAACTTGGTGGCAACACTGTGTATGTACATATGTTATTATTGTTTGCTCACTCGCACCTATGCTCTGACCTATGCCATGACACATGCAGCTGTAGCATAACAACAACAAAACAAAGACAAAATGTCTTCAACGACTAAAAAAGAAGTAACAATAAAAACTAATAAACAGCGAGAGCAGACTTACAGACTACAACGAGCTCAACTCTCCCATTTGACGCCATTCGCGTTTTGTTTGTCAACTGGCACAGTTGCGCGTTTGCGTGTGTGTGCGTGTAGATTTTTGTTTGTTTATTTGTGTGTGAGAGCAGTTTTTATAGAGCGTCATCATCATAGTTGTTGTTGTTGGTTCCGTGTACTTATTTGAATAGAAGAACAACACAAACACACGCGCAGACATGCAGCTGCTGCAGTTAGAGAAACGGGCGTCGTTGCCGTTGTTGTTGTTGTTTCTGGTGTTTACCTTTAGTCAGCCCACACCAACAACGGCAGTGATTGAGGATGTCCTGGATGTTTTACATGTGGTCAAAGAGGTAACCACAGGTGTTCTCAAGGCCTGGGATATTGTTCAATCATCGCCATTGGCGGCAAATATTGAATTGCCGTTAATGCGCGAAAAGCAACGTAAGGTTTTACAGCGTCTCAAAGAAGTTAGCCGACAAATTGATCAGACTGAAGCGCAGGTAAGAGCAAGAAATAACAACTACCATTTAATACAAAAATAACATGTATTAATTTTAGCATTCTCAATACGTGGCATTGGCCATTGATTCAGTCAACAATTTTATCAGCAACAATGGGCCGTTATTTGCCAAAATGAACGACATAACGGATACGATGAATCGCATCTCATCGCGTTATCAGCAAATGCAAAGCTATGAGGCACACAAGGATAAACTAGAGATGAGCACACTCGTTACATTTGCCGAATGGACAGTTACTCCAAATGCTCACTCGGTGCATCATTTAATGGATCGCTTGCATTTGACACTGCTCGGTAACGGGAACGGTAACGAGTCAAAGCTTAACTCGTCATCAGGAAATCTATTAAGCCAACTGGCGTACAACTATGAGGTAACCCATAAATGATACATATTGTTTTCACAGAAGATGCAAATTCCAATCAAAAAAAATATGTTGTGTGCATGACACTTCCTACATGTGTAGGGAATGATTCATTCGACTTAAGTTGGTTTAGTTAGTTCGTTATTGTTGTTGTTATTGTGAGAAATCGTTCCCAGAAGTGGTCTTAATTGAACTCGACTTTCCGGTCTCGCCGTTAATCGTGTCGCCTGCCTTCGCCTTTGCGTTGTTATTCTTTTTTTTCTCGCCAATTTGGCAACCCCAAAAGAAAGTCAAAGAGTTAACTCTGATATTAGTCATCGCTAATGTAATGGGACAACAGACACAAAGCAAAGCCAAAGATGAGCCACACTCACACACATATTCATACATACATAAGTAAATACAAGCACGCATGCGAATAAGCGAAAAATGTCGTGCGTCGCAAAATAAATTTATTTATTTAATCAATGAAATTGCTTTCAAATTTGCAAATGCTGCCATGGTGTACCCTCCTCTCTCACATACACACATTCACGCACTGAGGTCAAAGGTCTTGTCTATGGCTAACAAACAAATAGAACAAAACAATATAAACTCAAGTTGTTTGACCAGAAGAGATTGAAGAGGGCAATGCAACTGCGTTGCCCCCAACAGCGCTTGGGTATCACTTTTTTTCTTCTCTTTGTTATTAATTGCAGTGAGCGGGCATGGTGGTGGCAAATGGCACGCGAGAGCGCGAAACGAGACCAAGAGAAAGAAAGAGCGAGAGAGTGTGAGCGCAGGTTGTCAGACAAAACACAGCTGATGCCGTCACATTAATATCGCTCATCAGTGACGTCAATAAAGAGCAATCGTAAATGCTGTTTATCGATAACAGGATAAAGCTGATCGTGCGCCTTAGCTTTTCTGTATTTTGTTAGTGAGTAGCCTTTGTCTCCAAATGTAAAGCTTTTTTGCTCACGCTCACTCACACATGCAATCAAATGTAAATAGTCCATATGTGTGTGTGTGCCTGAGAAACAACACAAACAGCAGCTTGTATGTAGTAAGTACATACATGCATACACATAAGTACATTTCAGCAGCTTGTCGTGTCGTCTGGCAACACAACAAATCAAGAGCTCCCCACAGTCAGTGATTTTCTACAAGCGAGCGAGAGAACGTAAAACGGCAAGAACGCAAAGCAAAATACGAGAAAAAAAAAAACCATATTCAAGTCGAGTGCGGCTCAAGGGAGCGAACATACCGACCGACGAGCGGGAGTAAATTCTGATTTGTTTGTGTGTGGTGTGGTGTCGAGTCTAAAACTCACACATACATAAGCGCATACAAAATATTTCACAAAAGCCAACAGAGCGGCCGAAAGCAGCAAACAGTATCAATACAACCAGCAACAGAAACGACACAAAGATAAATGCGAATAAAGGAAAATAAAAAAAAAAATAATATGAATCGCAAATAAAATAGTGCAAACTTTTCAGAAAACAAAGTAAACTAATTTACAACTTGTGTTGTGCAAAAAAAAAGACAAAACTAATAACTACCAAGCAGCAGAAGTCTTTGTTTCAAAAGGCTGGCAACGCTTTAAGTTTATTTTTCTTTTTGTTTCGGGGTAAACACCACGCGGCGATAGTGAATATAAAGACGAGAAAGATATCGCACAAAATTATAAAAGGAAATCCCCTTAAATTGTGTGTGTTTGCTGCGCAAACATGGCGCGCAACATTTTGGGGCGCAACAGCAGCATGTCAATGTCAGCGCCAATAATGTTATTATCGTCGTTTTTGATGATGATAATGATGTTGTCGAGCAATGTTAATGCGTATTCATCTTATATGGAACAACAACAACAACGCACACCCGGACTGGAGGTGGATGCCCTGCGCAATGAATATATCTTATTGGAAAAATCGCTATGGGAATATCTAGACAAAACGGCAGATAGTCAAAACAACCGAGAATCACAGATCAAAAAAGTGTATGATTCGCATCGTGAATTCATCAATACTCCACAAATGAGTAGGAAATTTCTTGGCGAGCATTACACAAAAATTATGCATCATTACGAATGGACACTCCTGGCGAGTAATTTGACATATTTGAATAGCATATTTGACTTCTGCAAGGTATGAAAGACAGAAAGAGCGAAAGCTAAAACGATAACGATAACATTTCATATACATTCTCAGGACACTCTAATGAAACGAATTTCAAGTCACGATCTGGAGGAGCGTGCCGTGCTGGATTTCAAAGAGGAAGTGTTGCGCAATGACACGACATTTTCAATGTTGGAAATATTTCGGAATATCGAATACATGATGGTTAAACAAGCCATGTACTACAGGGCCATGGTGGTTAGTCTAATTATTGTAATGAGTTTTTGTGTTTGCAAATATCGGCCGTACATTTACATTACAAAACTAATTACATTTGGTCTCTCTTTCTTTCTCACTCTTTCTCTCTCTCTCTCTCTCGCAATTGGTTGCTTATCACTTGATTTGTTGTTTTTGCATCCAACAACAACGATAGAACGGAAATGGAATGCGCTGACGCTGTAATTTCAAATCTTTTATAGAATAAAAATAATAAGTGAGAGAGCATGAGAGAGAGGGAGAATGAGAGCTTTAATTGGAACGTATGGCAGGTCGCAATTCAAAACGTAATTGAGATGTGCCACTATCAATAGCATCGACTGGAAAGTCAAGTAGGTGTGTTGGTGTGTGTGAGTGAGAGAGTGAGAAGGTGGGCGAGATTGAGATTAGCAGGAACTTATGGCAGGTCATAAGCGTAATCGATATCGATATCTAATATTAATTACATGCAAATAAATATGTACACCCATATGTTCTTTGCATTTCTAGCAATCACAGGAGGAAATGTGCAACATCAAGCAATCGCCTCAACAATTTGTGTATTCACTGTACACGGACATTGCATTAACCGAACTAAAGGGCTATACCATGATGGAGTTCTCGTGGATGATGTTACGTGTCTATGGCAAAGGGAATTTCTCCAAGGAAGCAGAGTTAATGCGTCGCGATTATGAGAAACGCACCGAGCGTGCTGTCAATTTACTCAAGGAGGTGATGCGACGTGCCGATAGAATCGTCTATCGTTGTGATCCCGCAAAACATGTGCCGAAAGTCACCTACGATGAGGTGACACGATTGCTACAAGGCTACATTGAGAATGAAGTTGATTTGAATGGTGATGAGACGTGCCGTGAAACTTGCTCCTATTACCAATCGACACGCAGCGAAGGTTGCTTCAAGGATAAGTATTGTGCCCGACAGCCAAAGTGTTCGGGCCGCCTCTACAATTGTGAATTTATCGACTCCGACATGTGGGTGTGTCCATCGCCATTGAATAGCACTCGTCGTTACGAATACATTGAATATGAGAACGGACGTGTCCTCGGTCAGCGACAGAATTGCGGACGCGGCACCACCAAAGTGGACAGCTGGTGGCGCTATTTGTTCTGGCATTGCAGCTACTGTTTCTGCCTGTGCGATGAGCAGGGCATGAAATCCGATCGTTTCTTTAATCTACGTGAATCCGTTTCCGATGTCAAGCAAAATAGGCAAGTTTACCCATCAATTTCAAGACATTTCTCATATTATTTTAAACAACTCCTAAATTTTCCTTACAGAGTGGTCACTGGTCTGCGCTTTGTGAAAAAGAATCGTGTATTCCATTTGCAGATACAGGAGGGAAATCTTTTGCCTCGCGGCGCCATCAATGCCTCGACTCTGGAGTGGAAACCCGTCGATGAATACAAAATCTATGATAGAAATGTGGCCCGAGGTGTCGATTATCATACAATGAGCTACGAGAGTCGTTCCATTGATCTCGATGATATACAGAAAACGGATGATAATAGTTTTGTCGTAACTGGCGTACGTTTTCGTGTTTTGGGCGCCCATCTGAATCTCGAGGCGCGTCTCAGTGAATTCGATTTCAAGAAGGGCGAACTTATTCAACCGGAAGTTAATAGCGTCTGGCAATCCAATGATAATACAGATGTCAGCGGCGAACGCAGGTATAAATCGAAATTTTCTAATCAAATGTCGAACAAAATATTATTCAAATATTCTTCTCCTCTTCCTTTTGTAGACAAAAATTGAGTGTTCATAATTTGGATGTGCCGACACGTTCAGTGGCCAGGTCATTGGTAGAATCGAAGCATAATCAATATATTGAATTTGTCAATTCGGGATTGGACAAGGATGCGGCACAGAGTACGGTACCATTTCTCGATATACAGGATGTTGTATCGAATCCGCCAGTGCCATTATCCGGCATCGGCATCTACTATAAGGCTCGTCTAGGCTATGGCGGCTTTGTTGCGCCCAAAATTATCACCTACGACTTTACACCACACGTTCAGGTGCCAAAGAACATTTCCTAAAATGGATTTGTAACGTTGTATAATGCGCAACCAACGCCCCCCATGTCTCACATAATTTTATAGCTTTCTATATAGGTCTATAACTAATTTCATCTCTCTATAAATTTATCTATATATAAATACTTGTATAACTTTTGTGACGAACAAAGAATAATACACAAAAGATATTAAAACAAAACATCTGAATTGAAACTGTAGCCATAAACAAAACAATCGGAATACATAGAAATATGTACTAATAAAAATCAGAAAAAAAAAATTACAAACAAAATTTCAAAGCTAAACAATGGATTGGTTTCTTTGTTTATTTGTTGTTGCTGTTGTTGTTGTTGAGGGAGGAGGAGATATTGATATCGTTTATTAACATTATCTTTCCTTGCTTTGGTATTAAGTGTAATTTGATCTTAAGGTGATTCAGCTAGAAATTCTGCTTATCAAGCATATTTTAATATTTGAAATTAAATTTTTGCTGAGAATAGCAGAAAACGTTCTCAAAAGAAGAACACTTCAATTGAATGAGCTTCAATCCAAACAGAAATCAGTTTCGTTATCAACTGAATAATTCTACGTCTCATTTTTTTAAATGATTTGGATAGTGGGAAAAGCTGCAGTTTGGCAATGAATAAATATTTGGAGTTTCCCAATCAATTGCTTTAATCGAATGTACTTTCCTTACTCAACATATAAAAACAATCTTTGATTTTTGGAACAACAATAGCTTTGGGCAATTTAAGCAATAAACAAATGAATTTTCCAAGCTTTTGAGCAAAAACACCTTTTGAAATACCCCACGCAAATAATGGTTTATATTGAATTTCTGGACTCACCTGTACACGTAGTGGATGTATCATTAGCAGGGGCAAAATGTCGGGACGTGAGGGCAACACTTCGCTTAAGCTGATGCCCATTTTGGTCACCGCTTGGCAAACAAAGGCGGCTAGATAGCGATGCAGTGGAAAATGAAATGAGGCCTGCATCATTTCCTCCTGTTAGGTTAAAAAAAATAAAGTCACAATAAATAATTTGTAGAAAATGATATGATAAAATGCATGTTGTACCAGTGAGAGTTTTGGCTCCCTAAAGTAAATCGAGTCGAGCCATTCGTGCAGTGTCGTAACACAATAGTTGATAATCTTCTTGGCGAGATGGGCATGTGTGCCGTCCTGCAGATGGGAAATGATTGACCACATGGGATATGCGCTCGCCTCCAGTTCACATGAGAATGCCGCATAGTAACTATTCGGCTCGAACTCCACATGCGACGCTGTTTCCCTAACATTCACATTCATGCCCTGCAGCATTTGAAGAAACTGAAACCACATATCGATGAGGTTGTCATCACGTAGAAAGACCAATGCCACCGATTCATGCGACAGAACGTTGTTGAAGTCCGAGACGAGAGGCCAATAGCAATGATCCTTCATCACCTGACGCGTACAGTCGATGACAAAGTGGAAATTCTTTGCGGGATCTGTAACAGATATCGAGTAAAGTATTAAATAAAAGTCGAGTTCTTGACAATAGGATGCCCATTTTAATTTAACTATATAACTATATATTACTATTAGAGTACATTAGCCATAACTACCACTTTATATTTATCCGATATTTAAGTGCTATCATTTACAATAATAACATGTAATGATCACCATCAAAAATAGCGCTTTATCTTCAAAACTTTGAATGTGATGGAGTTTTTCACGGTTTACGTGACTACATTTTACGAATCTAGAGTCTCTAGCTCTTATAATCGCTGAGCCACAGGCGTTTTTAAAATTATAGAGGCGCAAAGGGGCGTGACAAAAATTGTAAACAAACTTGATAAGCGCAGGAAAAAGTCTGTGCATCACTTTTAGTAACTCTAGCTCCTGAAAGTTAGTGTACCACTATTGCTCACTCTAGCTCTTGGAGTTAAAGACGCAGGTACAGACAGACGGACATGGTTTGTAGTGGTTTAAGAACGTACATAAATTATAAACTTAACTCTAAGTTATAATAGTTTAAAACCTACCATGCAGTGTATTCTGTATGAGTATCTTGGACATCATGAGTTTCAAACTAATGATCATCACATGCAGCAGCGACAGCTCATTGACCATCTTGAGGGCCAAACTCTCGTTGGAGAAGAGTTGTACACTCATATGGACGACACGATTGCTGAGCGTGTCGGGATCACGGGACATTTCCAGCACGGATGGAATGCGACTGTAGTGCATCACGAATGTGCGTGTCAAATGCTCCTGCAATAACAAAAGTAATTTGTATTAGATAGCAATACAATCAATTATGTAATTGTTGTTTACACTCACCTTGTAGTCCTGATCGGGCAACATGTTGAGCAGGAAGCAGACCAACGTCTGCGGAAACTCAAATTTAAATGTCCAGAATATGAATTCCTCGAGGAGTGTCGTATGCACCAATTTGTTGCCCAACGCTGGCAAATCACGGTACTCATCCGGTGGCTCGGGATTGGGGAAACGATTGACGGCATCCTCGTATTTCTCGCGATTCGCTTTAAGAAATCGCCCATTGCGCGTATCCTGGCAGGGTGTTTCCATAAAATACGAATAGACATCGGCATTGATTAACGTCCTCGTCATCACCTTGCGCATTATTTCGCCCATGTTGTTCAAATCGATCAGCATATTGGCAAATGCCTCGCATGAATACGAGGTGACCGCATGCGCCTGCAATGAGGCATCACTGTGCTCCCGAAAATGCTGCAGCAAACGGAATAACAATTTCGGCATTATCGCCTCGGCAACAGCCAACAGATTGTTGGGTACGGGATCTCGATTGACACGATTATTGATGCCATGATCACTGCAAAAGCCCTCCGCCTTCATAACC
This sequence comes from Drosophila suboccidentalis, assembly GCA_037043435.1. Classification (NCBI taxonomy): domain Eukaryota; kingdom Metazoa; phylum Arthropoda; class Insecta; order Diptera; family Drosophilidae; genus Drosophila; species Drosophila suboccidentalis. The sequence continues at coordinate 289,782 of JBAMBK010000663.1, read as the reverse complement.
GATGTATCACCGCAATCACAGGCACCACCCGCCTGCGACAAGAACATGTTAAAGTCATGGTTTGTGTGGTTGCCCTTCTTGAAGCAGTCGCGGCATATGGACATACAGGGCGAAATACCGCAGGTGCGACATCGATATGCCACCACATGTGGCACCCAGACCAAACCGCACTTTGCATGGTTGTCGTAGCTGCGAACTGTAAAAAATAAAATAAAAACAAAATCAATTTCATTAATCAAATGCACGTTGTTGCAGTTTTTTAATTATATTCAAATTACAATAAACTCGATAACGCTAGTTTCGATATATATCAACTCGTGATGTGAGTCGAAACCATCGATTTTAGTTTCTAATTAAAAATGTGACATTTAAAAATCTATCACAAAATATGTTTTCAATTCAAAATAGGAAAACATCACCTAGACAATAAACTTATATATTTATTGCTTATCTGTTGATTTTAATTGATGAAATGACAGAAAAATATTAGATATAAGCATTTATTTATACAAAAAAAAATCGCATCTGCCTGTATTATTGATCTATTCCTATTATACCTAACAAAGGTTCAACGATTTCAACCCGACATTTATTTATTTCAAAGCGGAAATGCCTTATGAGTTGCAGTTGCAGCAATTTTCTATCGATATGAAACACAATCATTAATCGGTGTGTCGGTATTTAATACAGGCGACAAAAATACCTGTTATAATGATTTAAGCATTTGTTTGCTACTTAGGTGTGATCAGCAGCATACAAGTCACAGCCGCAGCAGCAAAATAGAATAGAATAACAAAGAAGACATTGCTATTGTTGGTTGATATGGAGGGGTCGGACTTTTTATTGATTTGATTACATTCCAAAAATAAAAATGATGCACTCATTGGCTGCTGACATACTATTTAATGTTTGCCATTTTGCTTGCGTGACTTTGTCTTTGACTTTTACATTGGCTGGGCCCACTCGGCTAAAAGGTCAACTGAATGCGGAAGGAAATCAATCGAAAGTGGGCAGAAAAAAATACATAGCAATGGCAACAAGCATAGTGAATGGGGCGAAACACTGAAATTGATTGACAATGGCGATCGACAAGTTGCCATGCAACCCTGCGTGGGACCCTCGTCCCCTCCCACTTGATACTGCCCCACCCTGACCCGATGTTGTTGTAGACGCAGAACTTTTGACGAAATTCGATTAAATCGCCATTTGAAGAATTTTCAACGAATTGAATGAGCACAAAAACAAATGTACAATGTATGCATGTGTGTGTGTGTGTATGTAAACTTTTGTCAACAACAACAATAACGGTCAACAAGCAATTGCAAGGCCCCAAAAAGTAGAACAAGAAGAGCGAACAACAACTGCATGCAGATTGGCACAGTGGTGCAAGGATGTCATTTCCAATGCAAAAATTGTGTGGCGACATTTTTGTGTACATGTATGATTTTATTGTCTCGTACGGTGGCAGCACTGTGCATAAAACATGGCGTGTCAACACAATTGTCAAATCAACAACAATGACGGTCAATAAACTTTTCTTTCCAGTGTACTGCCGGGCAAGTTTGTGTGTCTCTCTCTCTAACATGTGAGTGTGTGCTGTTTCCATGGCACTAGCACGTAGCATTTTCATTTGCAATTTTGCAATTGTTTGAAATGATTTTCTTCTTCTTTTTTTGCACACATATAAAAAAACAGATGTTGCTACTTCTTGGTAAATTGCAGCTCAAAAATAAACAACAACAACAACGGGCATCAAATTTAAAAAGAGAACAATTTGCTTTCGTTCTGTCTCTCTTTAACAATAGTTGGCGGCTATGCAAGTAATAAGGGTGGCCACTCTCATTAAAAAGAAACAATTTTACACGCATACATACATACACGCAGCTGCATATGCGTGCGCGTATTTGGACGGATGCTGCGGAAGCATTACGCAAGGCAAAGTGAATAACAGCTGACAAGCACAAGGTGCAACAGCTAGTCATCTATGTACATGTGTGTGCGTATGTGTGACAAGTGGACCAGCGTGTAGCCGCCATTGGGGTTGCCAATGTTCGCGACGCACAATGCCTGGCACAGGGTAAACGCAGCATTGTAAATAGATAATATAGCCAGATTAAATTTGTTCTAAATAGGCTAAAGTTAACTGTTGTTCCTCAGAATATGTGTATGCATTCGATTAGGAGCTGCAGCTAGTCAACTACTTGTTTGACAAAACAATATTTTTATTTTTAAATTATTTATTTTTATCAAAACAATTACTTGGTCAACTGTTTGTATGTCTGAGTGATGTTGTTATTGCTTGTTACCATGGCGTTACGCTGCTTGCACCTTGATTTTTTTTTTACTTGCGTGCCATACCGTGCCCTACAACCATTTCACACAAAAAAAAAAAACACTCAGCAACAGCTATTAAGCGCACAGGTATTTACCTCAATACACGACAATAAACACACACACACACGCATACAAGCACAGCACAGAGCAAATTTCAGGGGCAACGACTTGAGCGATCAGCTGCTTAGCCATCAGCCATGGCGCTCACGATAGAAATATCGCTCGCTTCGAACATATCGATAAACATAATTCATTAAATTTTAACTACATTGTTATTACGCTCTCTCTTTCGCACTCGGTAACGATCCGCTTGACACTCACACTACCTCTCTCTGTTCATCTCTGTCTAATATCTTTTCCATGTACATGCATATATGTATGTATGTATATTTTCTACTCACCAATTTTGACAAATTCCTTGGGTGTGCGACCGCCAGCAATTAACCAGCGTATCCATTCGATATTATCGGGATTATCGATGGGTGTGCCGGGATTGAAGAGCGTATCCATAATTGAGTCCAAATCGGGCGTTGGGCTGCCACGGCAGCATTCCCGATTAATGAGGGCGGCCACCTCCTTGCGACTGCGTAAGATAAACGATGAGGTGCCAAAGAAGAAGCTTGGCTTTGCCCCTGAATTCCCGGCACTGGCATCGCTTGTCTCCTCAACATTTGTCTGGCTACTGCGTGGAGTTGTTGATTGAGAATCCCAATCATGAAATGGCGAATTGCCGGCACCGCTCCCGCTTAATCCTCCGGTTCCTGTGCCGGCTGCGTTGCGCGATGTGCGTGATGAGGCATCGGTTGCGGCACTGCCGCTGCCTCCACTGCTACTAGTGCTGCCACCAGCACTGATTGCGCTCCTGCTGGCCACATTTGCTAACTGAAACTGCAGCTCATAAGCTGTTGGCAGTTCCACATCCGAGGACTCATCATCATCACGATTCCGATCACGCTCTGTACGCTGCTGTTGTCGTCTGTTATCCTGATGCTGTTGATCATCATCGTCTTCGTCATCGATAATTATATCAGAATTGGATATGTTGTCATCTTCATCCATGCTGATGTATTATTGTGTGTGTTATTGATATCGGTGACGTCGCTGCGAGTTTAGCTATCGACTCGCCTCGACTCGTCTATCGCTATCGCTATCTATGCCGTGTGATATTCTTCTTTTGGGCTAGCTAGGAGGAGACAACTGCAAATGCCGTTTGTTGCTTCTGTTTCGGTTTCTGCTTCGCTTTGCTTTGCACGTCTCGGCTTGACTTAAGATTGCCTTTTAGCGTCTTGTTCGTCGTCGTCGTTTCGTCTTGCGTTGCTTGTTTCAAACAAGTTTTCTTTTTTGGTTCTTCTTCTTATGCTGCTGCTGCTGCCTCGTTTTACACTGCGGGATTTTTTGTTTGGCTTTAGCTTCGCCTTGAATTTCTCCAAATATATTAGAACTTAATGCTTCTAACGCCTTTTTCTTTTATTTATTCCTTTTTTTGGTTTGTTTTGTTGTTTTGTATAAAATTTTAAAATTTTTTGTGCACAGGTGCACACACACCGATACGAAAATACAAACAAACACACGGAAAATTTAACAACACCAAAACACTTGACTCACTATTGCTCAGCTTTTTAGCCGCTTCTCACATCTCGCTCCGGTTTTGGTTCTTGACGTTGCTTGCCCGACCTACTATTATCTATGTACATCCTAAGTGAGCATATGCGCTGCCAAGCAGGAGGAACACGAATACATTGTATACATACATATACATATATATTGAACGAATCTCGGACAGTCGTTTAACAAATTGCACGATGTTTTATCGAGTTTGCAAATTTCTTATTCACACACATGCTTACTAAACACACACACACGACGCACGCAGGCACGCACACACACAAATATATAACCAAATATATTATTCGTGCAATGAACTTGCCAATTACAATATCAGTTGCGTTAGCTCTTTGAGTGCTCTCAATTTCATTTGTATTAATATTGATAGACTTCTTTTCTATCCACAAAATATCTTTAATTTCGACGATTTCGCTCGCTCGCTCGCTGTGTCTCTGTATTAGAGTTGGGTCGTTTAGTTCTGAAAAAGTTCAAATGAACGGGTCATTAAAATGAACGAATAAACTTATTCAGTCAATCATGAACTAAATCGTTCATTTCGCAGCTGATCAGAAAATTATTTAAAAATATCTTAAATTTCTTAGAGAAATACAATTAGAATTTTTTACAGAGTTATGCGATTGAATTCAATTTCTTCTTTATTTACATGTAGTTTCCCTTGACTCCTTTAGAAACAAATCATGCATTTAGAGTTTTTTATTCTTTATTATGTAATTGTTTGTAGAACAGATTCTTAGGAATATAAATTAGTTGTTGGCTTATAATAAAATTAACCAACAAAATGTCGAGGCGTTTAATATTGAGTAAAACGTTGTAATAAAATTCCTTGGTTGTTATTATTTTTTGACATTTTGTTGTTCTTTTTCTAATAATTCTGCCAGCGTCGACCGGCGGCGGTCGCTTACTCGTTGTTTCTCTTGTTCCTTGTTTTCGTTTCTGTGCGTGCTCTACTGGCGGAGACTGTTTCTGTTCGTTTCTTCCTTGTTTCTTTCAAGCGTACAAGCTTTCGTCCGTCGTTGATGCTAAACAAAACAAACAGCAGCGCGCTCTCTTGCTCTCAATGCAAAACGCTTTCTGTCCTACTCTGCAGCAGTTGCGATCTAAAAGTGGAGCCAGCTTAATTTTAAAGCTAGAATTTTGAAAATTTTACCTGATTTTTGTGAATTTTTCTCGACTTTTTAAGATTTTTTTCAGAATTTTTTACTCAACTTCGCCACGCGAAGAGGAAATTGCAACAAACCAATTTTTAAATTAACTTCATGATTTTACAAAATTTTGTATTTTTTTGGTTTTTTTTTAATTTTTTTTTTTTTGATATTTTTAAATGATTTTTTGAAAATAATTTTTGAAATTAGAGCAATGACATGGGACCAATTTTCTATCGATATTTTATGAACAAGTGAGAGCGAGAGAGAAGATAAAAATGATGCTGCTGCGCTGGCACTTTGTATGTATTCAATTCCAAATGGAAAATTAAGATAATTGGAAAATCAAGAAAATGTTCACTCTGGTCATCTCAAATTTAATAAAAAAAAATTTATATTAAATTTAAAAAAAATAAATTTAAGTTTTAAAAAATGTGAATTTATATTTAATTTTTAACCTCATATTCGATTTAGAAGGTCCAAATTAGCCTAGAAAAGTGGTTCATAACGAAAATATAAACACTTCTTTTTTTATCGCGGCATAAAATGGGTTAATAAAATCAGATTGAGCCGAAACAAAACAAAAAACAAAGCCAAATTCAGTAAAAAAAAAAGTAAAAAAATTTTGTTGAATTTGTCTTGAATTTTTTAGATTTTGTTTAGAATTTCCTACTAAATTTCACCACGCAAAGGGTGTCGTACTCCAAACCAATTTTAAAATGAACTTCATTAATTTAGAATATTCATAATTTTCTTGGTTTTTTTGAATATGTTAGCACAAATTTCTAATTAATTTTTTAAAAATAACTAATTTTACTAGAGAAATGACAAGGGACCAATTTTCTATCGAAACTACCAAGTTCTTTTAAAGCTGCCAGTCACAGCGATGCGTTGGCATGCACAAGAGCTAAAAACATTTACCAATCGATAAGCAGTGTGGCATTTAAATATCGAACAGCTGATTATTTTCCAATGTATTAATATCAAAATTTCTAGTAAATCGCAGCTTGCCCGGTTTTGAATTATTAATTAATTGAAGCGAATTGCACTTGTTTGGGCAGATGTCATTGACAAATACATCAGTAGTACCGATTACGAATAAATCGAGTCGGTCCATCGGAATTTGCCATGACTTGAATAGCACTTTAAAATAATCGAATACCCCCCTCTTTTGATTAGCAACTTAGTTTCGCACTCATGTTTAAATCATTTATTACTACATTATCAGATGTATTTAATTATATATTTAATAATTAGCGCATTATTATCTTTCGTTCATACATCAGCAGATAGTGTATACTGCATGCATAACCAAATAACGCAGCATTGAAATCCAGCCGTAGACATTTGAGCGCTTTATAGACGGCGACCACGACGACCGCCCTTCCTGCGTGTCGAATCAGATGGGATGGGAGTAACATCCTCGATGCGGCCGATCTTCATCGATGAACGAGCCAGAGCGCGCAACGCCGATTGGGCACCGGGTCCAGGAGTCTTAGTCTTGTTGCCACCAGTTGCACGCAATTTAATGTGAAGAGCAGTGATGCCGAGGGTCTTGCACTTCTCAGCGACATCCTAAAATCAAATATTTGCATTTAATAACTAGTCAATCAAAAGATTTTATGCACTTTTCTTACCTGGGCAGCCAACATAGCAGCGTAGGGGGAAGCCTCATCACGATCAGCCTTCACCTTCATGCCACCAGTGACACGGGCGATTGTTTCACGTCCAGACAAATCGGTGACATGCACGAAAGTGTCATTGAAACTGGCATAAATATGGGCAACGCCAAAGACGTTCTCGCCATCGCGCACCTGAGGACCCAATTGGACCTGCACTTCCTCCTTTTGCACTTTAGCCTTTCTGGGGGCCATTTCGTTTCAGCAACTGTTGGGGAAAGTCAAGAATTAAACTTGTATGGTTTAGTTTGATTCATGCCGAAGACAAAACAAAATTTACGCGCACTGATGCAACACAAACAAAAACAAAAAGAACAAAAAGAAAATAATTCATCAACATCTGCGCTATTTTTGCACATTTTAAATATTTGATTGATCTTGTTGATTGTCAACTGTATATAGCACTTGTTTTATGTTTGCGTTTACTGCGAAATGTCTTATTTTTACGAAAAAATTGCAAGAGAAAATCGCGAAACGAACCAATTGTGTGAACCGGATATCAAAAAAGAAAGCAACACTATAGGGATGCAACAAACCATCGATATATGCAACTGCTATCGATATTTTTATACTGCGATATATCGATACATCACCGCGAAAGTTGTGTATGCAAATATATTTTCAAAGTGAAAATATTTTATTTATGTCAAATTACCTGAAAACATTCTGAATAAAGGAAAACTCGACTTATACCGCTCGTGTTTTCGAATTTAGACTCAAGTAATTTGTATCTTAACTCATTTTTAATACTGTAAAATATAGAACACTAAGTATGCCTGTTGGCTTGTACATTTATTTCAATTAAAATACATGCACTTCTGGTTGCTGAAGTTGGTCAACAATTAAAACCCGAGCGTTTGTGAAAGTCGTCCCATTTACTGAAATATAATTTGCTAAATTTAAGCACCTTTTCTATAGTTATGTCGTCCATCAGAAGTTTGTGTCCAAATACGTTGCATTCCGCTATTTCTTGATTCAGAAAGATCCTGGTTATCTGCATTAATTAATTTTTATTTTATTTATGTAATAATAATTTTTAGCATTTTACTAATATTTTTGACTATTTCAATGTACAGATGTATTTTTACTTACATTTGCTACATGAACTTCGCACTGGTCGTCATTTAATTTATAGCGCCTACGCACATAGGCTATATAGCTTGTGGTTAACTTCTTCAGTTTATATTCGAATTCGATGCGGTTTAACGCAGTAATATTGCTCTTATATTTTCTCATTTTAAACTTGTCAAATTCATCACTCAATGCCTTGCATCCTGCGTACACGGACGTACATATGTACGTAAAGTCAAACACGTTGACAGTTCTCTCAAATGTCAACACAACCGTTATTGCCCTGCCATGCATGATAAGCAAACATTAAACATCTGCAGCCCTGGAAAAGTGAGTGCCTTGCGAAAACAGTGAAACAGTGCAGTCAAAGTGCAGCAACAATTTCAAATAACCAACTGTCACTTGTCACTAAATTCGATCCAGTTTATCGATTAGCATAATACACATTGGACGTTTAATTCAAATATGTAAATATAAAGTTAGAGCACACCTTTGATTTAGAAATGTTCAAGATCGCTTACTCCATATTTTACATAGATACGAGGGAGATAGCAAGTAGTACGTTTTATAAGTTTTTTTATTTGATTTAATTTTAACAAATAATTGTATAATATGATAATTACACGACAAAAACAATTAGACGCGTAGTGAGGATGGTTATGTTGTAATCACTTTGAAACAAGCAAACAAAATACATTAGGATGGTGGAGCAAATTGTACAAGAGTTTTAACGCGACGCATCAAAGATGCATTAAAGTTTTTGCCCTTGATTGAATATCCTTCACTGGCGGTGATCAATTGTGTGCAGAATGTTTCATTGAATGTCGAGATAATCATTTGCTTTAGCTGCGTTATCTCATCCTGTGAGGCGTTCAGTACGGACATATTTTCGGGATCTAATCAAGTTAAAGAAAAACCAAATTAAGTATTAAATAAATTGAATTTGAAATAACAACTTACCCAGCGAGGATTCGTTAATGGAATTACGATTCTCCTGGGAATAGATGACAGCATTACGAAAATAGAAATCCAAATGTAACCAGAGCAAATATAAATTCTGCTCAGCTATAAAAACGGACAGCGTCAGCTCGCTGTGTTTCTCATTGTGCCGTTGACTTAATTCCAAATAATTTTGTTTGCCTGCGCAATAATAAATATATATTAAAAATTTATATAAGTTTGTGTTTGTTATTTATAAACATACCACTGGGTCCAAATGTTATATTGGGCAGCGAGGCACGCTGCTGTAAAAGATTGTCGGCAATTGATTTCTGTGACAAAAAATAGGCAATTGAACCCTTTAATTGATTCAATATGGTCTGCATGACGATCGTCAGTTTTTTGCTATCTGTGCTGCTGCCAGAACTGTCAAACCATGAAGATTGTGATTAGTAATATAGTTTAGTTAATTAACAGATTATCAGACTTACAGTGGCCTCACATCGCTCACCATGGTGGTGAGCAAGTATTTGGAGCTCATGCCGTCTTTGACAGTGCTGGTGACCGCATTGCGGCAATAGATTGATAAATTTGATGCAATATCCAAAAAGTATCTAACATGTTGACTCTTTTCATCCTCGGTTAGATCTGGCAAATTGGGTTGGGAACGCTCCTGATGCAGCATGCGACGAATTGTCGCCTCGTTGATCGTAAAACGTCCAAAGACCACAATCATCAATTGTTGCAAACGGCTCAAACGATTGCTCATATCAAGATCGTTGTTATCTAGCAAATCATTCTGCAATTCAACCACATCGTGCGTTGTGGTCCGGGCAAATAAATTGGTTATCGCAGCCAATTGTTGCAAGTGACCCAAATTCATAAATGGCGTTGCCGCCCGTAATATGCTCTCAATCATATCAATGTGGGATATCATGAAATTAAGCACCTGCAACGATGCCGAATTGTTGGGATCCCAGCGAATCAATCAGACAATTGCAAAGTGACAAGGCCGGCAATAAAATGGAACGGAAACGTGCATCGATGGCGGGCAGAAAATCATCGGGTTCATGACGCTCCAGTTCGCTAGCCTTCAGATCCGGTTGCATATCATAGATGCTCATATTGGATAGCACACCCAATGCCTTGGCGCCCAACACAAGACTGGCGCCCACATAAGTCTGGGACATTTGGCAAAGGAATGCCATGTGGGATTCGTAAACGAAAAGCGGTCGCAAGCTATTTGGCGTCGGTTTCAACACATCACGCAGCATCTCATTCGATTTGGCCAGACTCTCCAGTATTAAATTGAGATAACCACGCGTTGTCACAATATCACACAGAGTGCTTATCGCCCGCAGCTCCGAGATGACGTCCAAACAACACAATGCCAACATGCTGCACACATCGTGACCGGTGATTGCGTGCTGACAAATCGTATCAATCAATTTCTCGCCAATTCCACTGATTATCTCTGCTGCCATTTCCTTTTGATGCGTCTCCTCATTCAACGCTGGCTGCAGATTCCCATAAGTCTTGTAGTTCTCCGAGCGTGATAAGAATCTGCAAAAATACATTTTTAATTAGTACTAAACTAATAAATAATCGAATAACTGATATATGAAATAAATAAATAATTAAGAAACCAAGATAAACAAGCGGAACAGTCGAGTGCACTCGACTGTAATATACCCTGGGCCTAGGCCCCGGCACGCGGAAGATTTAATGGCCATGCAAATCTGATACTAATCCTTAATTATCGACCTACCGTTACTTTGACAGCTATATACATATTTAATATAAATGAGTGATTTGAACCTATTTGCACGATATCTGAAAATTTTTAAAATTTATAAAAAGTAAAAATAGTTAAAGTAGCAAAAAAAAAAATTGGTTGTCCAAACCAGGAATCGAATCCACGCCCCCCTCGCGCACGGGCTCGTGTTTCTAACATTAGACAATTTAAATCAGCGCTGGGCACGAAATTTGAATTGGGGAGCAGGCGCTGGCTCCCGGAGCCATTGCGTGCCCTCCGCTGATTTAAATGAAAAATATTAAATAATTAAATACAATCTGCATTGACCGAACCGAGAGATTCGAGCCCTGATCTTCCGTTTCGCTTGCCGAGCACTTATCACTTTCACAACTCCGCCACTTGGACGGATGCTGGCAAATTCATTATACATACATACTCGTTGTACATTTTGGCAGAGTAAATGTAAAATGAATTAATTGACCATTAATTCTATTTATATACAGTGTGCCACTAATATCTTCATACACCATAAATTTGTAAAATTTGCGTATAATAAAGTTTTATTCACTTAAATTCCGTTCGAATGATACACAAATTTCTTTAACCCATTAAGTACCCATGGAAAATTTTGAATTAAAAAAAAGGGCTATTTTTAAACTTTTTTCCTCGATTTTTTGAAAAAAAAATTCAAACAATTCTAAGAGTAACTGCAAAAAAATTTTCTTCTTTAATCTCTTCGCTAGTATTTGTTATGATTTTTAGAAAATTGCTAAAAAGCCACTTTTTGTATGAAAAAGAAGGAAAAAGGGGTTAAAATAGTCATCAATTTCAATATTTTACTCAAAAACCTGAATTAAAGGTTTTTCATGAATTACGCCCCCCCCCCACAGTGAGCGTGGCTAAATTTGAATATAAACTTGTTCTGCCTGACATAATGAGAAGTCTTCATTCCAAATTTGGTATTCCTAGCTCTTACCACCTTTTACCATACTTTTAAACAAACATAATATACCACCAGGGTATAAAACTTACGTTTCGTTGTATTCGATTTGCTCCTCGCTGCGCAGACGTTTCACAATACGCAGACAATTGAGGAATGCCGCATAGAGATTAATGCTCATCTTCTGTGACTTGACCTCGCTGGTCATGATCCAGTCGATCAGGCGCTTGAGGATGAATCTCAAATTGCTGCTGTTGCATTCGCTGCTGTTAATGTTCCCAATGGCCTTTTGCGCGGAATTCTTTTGGCCCGAATCTGTGGCACTTGGCATATCGCTGAGACAGACGACACTGCCGTGCTCCTCGAGGGTACGTTGATCCTCCAGCTGATAGTAGCAACAGCGCAGATTGGCCAACAGATTGAGAACTGTTTCAGTTACTTGTATGGAGATTTTAATCAATGGCTGCGTTGGCTCCACCTTCATCAGGATCTTCTCAATGATGTCAATCATATGCTGCTTTCGCACACTAACCGGCAACAATGATTCCGGCATCATGCCAAACAGCACCTGGACAAGGCGACACCAGGCGGTCATGAAACTATAGGTGGCATATCGTTGCATCCGCACACAATTCAATTGGATGGCATGCTGCAGTAATAAAGTGATCTCATCAATGATCGCCTTGCGTTGACCACTGGCAATTGTGCTCTGCACATGACGCAGCTCATCATGCAGAATATCATGCAGCTTATGGACATTTATCATCCCAGCACGTCCCACATTCATCTTGGCCTCACAATCCACCAATAATTTGGCAATAAGCGGTTCATCAAAGAACTCCAACGGCGGTTGGGTCAACGTTTGTGTCTCCAGCTTTAGACAATCCAACAAACGATTCACATGCAATCCCATTGATGTCTTCTGCAGCATTATACGTCCGGGAAGTATGTCCACACCAAAATAGTTGACAGTCGGCGGTGTCAACAGATTGTTGCCCATTTCCTGTGGCATACAGTGTCCATTGCGTTGCGTTTCCGAATTGACGGCCAACAAAATGTCGCACAAGAGATGGAAACGTGTCGTCTGTCCATGTGTGGCCGCCAGCTTAATCTCAATGGCAACGCAATTCATCAAATGGCTCATCGCATGCAGCACATGATCCTCGGTATGTTGACGGAATGGCATTGCGCTCAAATGACGCACCAGAAAATCATTGCAAGTCAAACGGAAGTAACGTAAAATTGGCTCCGATGTGCGACGATTGGCGCAGAGGCCATGGAACAAATGATAAATCCGCTCGACAATGTGTGCCGTGTGCTCACAATATTCCTCCGAGTGGCGTTGTTGCTAAATAAAAAAACAGAGAACAGAAGATTCGGCTATAAGGACTACAGTCTACACCATTTCTAACTAACTGGTAAGATTTTAATAACATTTTGTTTGCTTAGCCTAGTGTAATTGGCACTCACCTCCAGATGACGTTCCAGCAGCAGCACCAGTGAATTCATGCACGAACAGTTGACATCGAGGCCAAGTTGTTGCTTCTCATTGGCCATAAAATCACGGATGACATCAATGCCCAGCAGAAAGTAAACAAAATTTGGCAACTGTTGGCTAAGATTCAATTCGAATAGATGAACAATTGCCTCCTTGATTTGCAGCTCAATGCGTTGAGGTTTGCGATGCTCCAGTGCATCCAAATCCACTTGCATTTCGGACTCATTGAGATTGCCATCGATGGCAAAACCAAATTGATCATGGGCAAAATTATCAATGAGTCCATCGTCCTGTTGTGGACCACGACGCACTTCCATTTCCAGGCACTCGACAAAACGTTGACGTATCTCCATTTTCTCCGTGCTGCCCTGAGCATACATATTAAGGATTTGTGTAATCACATCCGGTAGCATTGTGACCGCACTCAGGATCTTGATGGCAGCCAGTGTGTGACGTGGCAACCAACTGTTGTAGGTGACAAATTTGATGATATTGATGACATAGTCGGGACAATGGCTGCGTGGATTCAAATCGAGCAACATGCGATTCAATCCCGGCAACAAGATCGAACAATTTGCGGTGGCGTGTGCCTCAAAAAAGGCATTCTGCTTGGCCAGCGCCACCTCGAGCAGCAGGAGAGCATAGAGAGCGCATTCCTCGAGTAATTCCTTGCCATTAAATTGATTATAATCATCGAGACGTTCCCGTGCCTCTTCAATGATGCGCAACAACAGACGCAACATGTCCGATTTCACCTGCAGCTGCAACATGATATGATAACCAGGATATGGATTCTCTTCCCGTTTCTCCACAAAGTCCGATGCTTTGGGACGATAACTGGCCAACAAATAATACATTAGCTGCAAACACTTGGCACCAACTTCCCATTTCTCAGCCGGATCTTTGTAGGCTCTACTATAGAACTTGAGCAATATGGAATCAACGACAAATTTCAAATATGGATCAAAGCCTGGCTGGCGTGGACCAGAGCCAAGACTACGTGGCATATGCGTCGTCATCAGCGTATATAAAAGTTGGAGTATTCCACGACTCAACTTGTATGTCTCCAGTCGACTCTCATTCTGATCAATTTCCTCGGCCAAACTGAACTCGGGATATGCCTTGGACATTATCGGTATTGTTGGTATTATCTGTGACTCCTCCAAATGGAACCAAATGGTGCGTGCCGTTTCCTTTGATTTACTCAGTGCTGCTAATGTGAAGAGTATTTCTCCTTTGAGCATTACGGGGGTCGAGCAGGAGACAAGTCCCAGCAACACTTGGGGCGTCTGCCAATTTGCCTGCTCACAGATCATGATCCGAGAGATCTCATCATTGTCGGCCACCGCCTGCATAATTCCCATAACCGCGGCCATGTGCTCCGTTTCCCTGGGCGTCATATTCCTGGGCATTGATCTGCTGCGATAAATCGAATCGCCTGGATTATATAGACTCGTATCAAAGTCTGTGCGCATATTGCTATCAAAAAAGAAAAAATTAATATTGTATATAACAAATTAAAGTTATAATATTCTTCTTCTCACTTGAAGTAATTGTTGAGCGCATTGAAGAAATGATCCCAGCTAACAGCGTAAGATGCCGATAGGTTTTGTGAATTCTTCAACAGATTAAAAGCACAACGTGCTGAAAATTCGGTGCGTGTTAAGCCAGCAATCATTTTCAGATACGACTTGAACAGCGTCTGTGGCAACAGTTCGCTGGCCAAACGGATAAACTTGAACAGGGAAATGGCGCGTGATGTATTCTGCACTTGATTCGTGAATCCATTGATGGCCGAGGTGTCCGTTGGTCCCCAATATTCGTTGCACAATGTGATGGTGGCCCGTTTATCGCCATATAACTTGGCCACGCACAGCATTAAAAGCTCAAAGTTCACATCTAGATTGGGCGGCGGCTCCAGACCCTCATTCTGGAAGCTAATCACGGTCCGAGCTGTTTCATCGGCACGTCCACGCAGCTCCGAAACTTTGGCATGCATAAAGTCTATGAAATCCGTAATGAGCAGATGCAAACGGCGATAAATAAACTCTGTGCTGTAAAAGTTAAGTTAGACATCAGTCAACAATTAACAATTTACATATGGGTATTTCCAGGATCGCGAACGCGACATTTGTACGACTTTAAATGAAAAAAAAATGGCAAAAATTGACATTTTCAAAAATGTTTTCTCACGTGTTTAATGCATTTTATCAACTCTATTTTTATGATAAAAGACAATCTTTGAAGACTTGTCGTTTTTTAATTATTTATAGAAATCAATGCATCGCGAACGCGACGAAAAATGGAAGTCATTTTTGACTTCATCTTGACAAATGCGAAAGTCTGCGAAATGTGGCGAGTGATTTGGAAGAAAATACTCTTAAACCATAATAAAATAATGTAGTTTTCAATTTTAGAAATAATTTTGATATGTAACTACCGTTTTATTTATTTTACAAGTTTTATTAGTAATTTGTAACGTGACATCGCGAACGTGACAAGATTTCCACCTAGTTTTTCCAAGAGTTTGTTCATCAAATTTTATTCTATATATCGGAAACAGCTTTTAAAACTTGTTTTAAATTAAACTTTCAATATTTTTCTATATATTAAAATGGTTTATGTTACAATCTTACTCCCTGACTTAGTGTAATCGTTAAAATACAAACGGTCCATTTTGAAAATCAATTTTTAAGAAAATAGGCAAAAATATGGAAAAAGTGAATTTATTCCAATGTAGAATCTATATTTTCATCCTATTGAATTTCTTCTAGCGTATATTGATAAAATAAATAACTTGAATACATTTTTGGAAGAAAATTTCACAAGATGTGAGTTTTTAATCAATTTTACGTTTTTTGGCAAGGTGGACCTTTTTCTGGAAATGCCCATATACATATATCAATTTCAACTCACCTGTAGACCACATTCTTTTCCAGCAACTGACGATAGAAAAATGAAAAGACATTTGCTGCCAGTGCCTCATCAATTAGCTGCTCATCCCGATTGATAATGGCTCCAGCGTTTGCTTGGAGTTCACTTGGAGCTTGTCTGAGGCTGGCCAATGTCAAACCAAAGCTATACTTGATAATGGCATCCAGTTGTGGCGTTTGCCAAGCACTCTGTGCATAGATGGCTTCATAGAAGCACTTGGCATAATCGGCATCGCATAAGATGGGCAATCGCGATGTGTGTGGACTGTCGCAATCGGCAATGAGAAGCACCGAGGTGTCATAGGCATACAAGAGTGCCATTAACAAAATGAGAGTAACATCATCCAGATTGCCATTGGCATCCGTTGTTTTGACATTGGCCAAATACTGTAGCAAACGTATGGCCATGTTTTTGGACAAACCACGCTGGGCAGACCAATGGAACATGGCCATGGCCAGGGCCTTGCGTGTGTCCTCATAGAGTGCCAGCACTTGGTTCTGATGCTTCTTCGAGCCAAATGCCCGATTCTTTGTCAATAACAGAATCTGCAAAATAAAAAACAATATAAATTTAAAAAGACATCTGATTAAGTATTATTCCCTAACCTACCTCCTTTTCAATATCCATATCACCGATTAGCTCCAGAAGACGTCCAAGTATGTTGGAATCTTCGACCAGACTCTGGGAATAATTGTTAATTAGCGCCGTTATCTCCCTGGGCAGTTCGGTGCTCCAGGAAACACCGCTCACTGCCTGGAACATGTCGCGCAGTGTACAAGCGATTGCCTTGCGGCCATCATAGTAGAGCAACACGGCGACCAGACCACGCGGCAGACCAGGATGATGGATCTGTTGACGTTGTGCCGTGCATAGTAGTTCCAAGGCAAATATCTCATCCAAATCAAACATATCGGATATTATGATGGCCTCATCGATCAGTTCCTGTGACAATTCCACTTTACGTGTCTGCCCAGCCACCAGAATACCCTCGACCAACGCATTGCGCAGGTGTGCACGATTCTTCTCGCTCTTTGGCTGCGCGATGGGGGCAGGGGGGAATAGCAGGAGAGCGGAAGTAGAGGTTATGTTAATGTTTTGATAAATTATTGCATTTCATGCACTTACCGGATTGCGCAGAAAATTTGTAAAGATCTGCTTGTACTTTTTGAGGCACAGCTCCAAATCGGAGACGACATCGTTGGAATTCATTATCGTCAATTGAAATATATTGTACAAACGCTTGTATGGCGTCCACATGTCCTCGACCACACCTGACAATTAAAGCAAATGACATACGTTTGAATTGTATCACAGTAGATGTTTGATTTTCTGACGTACCTTCCATTTTGTTAGACTTTATATACTTCGACAATAAACTCTTTGGACATATAAAACGCGGCAAATTTCATTAATGCCGCCTGTTGGCTGCTTGCCGGCTTGCAAAATTTACAATACCGATACCGATAACGATTAAAGGTTGTGTCAAATTATCGATACTACCGATTTTACCATACATGATTTTGCAGCCCTAGTATGCAGTGCAAAATAACCAAAATGCCAAAACGCATAGCACAGCTGATTGTGTCATCTCTAAAACATGGTGTAAACAACAAAGTATATACATACAAACATATATTTTTGTTTGCTGTTTGTTATTGTTGTTGTTGTTATAACAAGAACAAAACGCAACGATGGCCAAATTAAGCGACACGAAAATACCAATAACAGACTTTCTGGAATCATACAGACGACAGCCGTGCCTATATAATTCACTGCTGGACACCTACAAAAATCGTGTGGCGCGCGAGGAGGCCTACGAGGCGATTATAAAATCACTCAAAATACCGCATTTAACTGTTCTCGATATCAAATTGAAGATCAAAAGTGTTCGCACTGTTTACACCAAAGAATTGCGCATTTTGATGCGCGAAAAGGAATTGGGCAGATGCTATGAGCCAAAGTTATTTTGGTTTAAGCGCGCCGATTCATTTCTTCGCTCTGTTTCGCTCTCCCACTGCAAGCGCGTAAGCATAATCAGCTTGTTTATACGACAGCTAAACTAGATTTAACTAAACTTAGTTTTGACTTCAGATTTTTTGTATGCCTTGTAAAGAGCCTGACTTCTTTTAAAACCCCATTTAGCTGTCGTATATACTTGGTATATGACTACTGTCATAATCACATGCATACTCTTCCCTAGCTCAAGAATAAAAATGGCGATGTTGAAAACACGAGTGTTACCATCAAAAGGGAAGCACCACAGAAAGTACTGCTTACTGCATCAACTGGACTGATTGAGGATGCCCTGCAAGATCAAGAGCAGGAGCCGGAGGAGGAGGAGGAGGACGATGAATCCGAGACTGGTGAACGTTTACACGATGATGGGCATGGGAATAAGTTGCACGCCAGCACAGCAACGAACACAAATAACAACAAAACCGAACTTGTAATTGATGATTCCTCAATCAGCATAACGGATCAACAGCAGCAACAACAACAATTGGCGGCACAGCGTAAATTAAAATACATGCCGTACGTTCATCAGTTGCAATCCCAACATCAGCAACAACAGCAACGATTATCAACACCGTTCACGTCGCCATCGCCATCGTCGCAACAACTTAACGACTTATCGACAACCTCAAATGCTGCTCTCTGTTTTACCACCCCCAATGGCAGTGTCAATAATAGCAACGATGATGATTTGATTATTTTTGGCCAAAGTATTGCCTCCCAGCTACGCTCAATACCGGATCCATATTCGCGATCCCTTGCCAAGCTGCGCATACAGCAGGTTCTGTTTGAGGCCGAGACGGGACAAAATAGCGAGGCAGTCAGTCCGCATCTGCATAGTTTCTAACGCAAAAGAACAAGAGAACAAAAACACAAATACGGCCTAAATCAGGTCCTCAGTCATAATTGTAAATAATTATTTATTTGGTAATATGTAAGAAGTAGCCTAATTTGTATAAATGTTATATGTCTTAAGTTTTAAGTATCTCAATCCATTTAACTCCTAGCCAGGAACCGCAACGATTTTAACTTTAAAAATAAAAATTATTGCAAATACTGATTTATTTTTTAATTATATTAAGCTCTTTATTGTATTTATATTGATTGATTATGTAATAATTCTTAATATGTATATCTGTAAATCGAAAAGAAAAGTAAATGTATTATTACTGAAATAAAAAATAGCTAAGTGCTTATCGATAAATAATTTAAATATATTCAAAAGAAATTTACGCTCAAAATGCAGAAGGCTATCGATGAGTAACAAATTTCCTGTTGGGTGCGTAGTAGAGGTGGATAGCTATCGATGGGACTATCGATGGTCAATCGCTATCGAGCCGCCATCGATGGCAGACCTGCACTATCGATAGTGGTCGATAGTTTTTTATAGCACTTAATGCGTCACAGAAAAGCGCGCTTTGTATCGCAGCTTCGAAAAAGTTTAGGTTTTGTGTTTAATGAATATATATTATTATGGCATTGATAAGTTCCTTACTATAGTCGAAATAGGTCAAGAAGAACGTAACGGAAATGAGTCGGTCGAGTCAGAGCGCATGCTCAGTAGGCTGGACTAAAAGTTTTTGATCGCCGAACTTTGGCTATTACAATAGCTAATAGCGAACCATTATTGTTGATACCGAATTTTATTTATTTTAAGTTTTATAATACCTAAATTAATAATACAAATCTAAAATGTTAGTTGAATTTTTATATAAAAATTTATAATTTTTGGAATTTAACATATAAATGCTCAAATTAACAGACTATCGTAAGCTATCGATGGTTTGAAAAATTATATAGCTGACTATCGATGGTGCCGACTATCGATAGCTCTCACCTCTAGACCAGTGCTGCCAGAATATTCGAAACAACAATTGCTAGATTTGGAAAAAAAAGTTGCTAAAAATAGCTAAAAATTCTGTGAAAGTTGCCAATAAAAAAAATGCTAAATCATTAAAATTTTCGTTTTCAACAAATATGTATATGTTTTTAAGAAAAAAAGATCAAAATTAAAAAGGAAAAATTATTTCATATCTTAAACAAAATTAAGAGTACTTATAATGTTATTTAACTCGTCAGCTTTACTTAAATCAGCGTACTTCTCATTGCTAGTGATTTGAGTCAAGTACTCATATGGTAAATAGAGCATAATTATGGCAACATTTTCCGTGTCTGTGTAGACCATACCTGTTAAGTTATTTGAAGTTTCATATGTTCAAATTGTATTGCTATTATAATTATTGATATTAAATTTTGGATAAATAAAAAATTTTGCTTATAAACTTTTAGCATTTTAACCCAAGCACAAAATACAGCAAAAGAGTGAGCAAAAACTTTCAAGTCGTTCATTTAATCGTGCCACTGAGTTAAATTCTAGAGTCCCGATAACATTGTGAACCATTATTAATCGTAATTTGTGCTATCATTTGCAAAAAACAACTATAAAAAAAAGTCAAAAATGCTAAAAAAAAAAAAAAAAATTCTAGATTTGTGGCTAATAGCATTTTTAAAAAAAAAGTTGCAAATTTTTTTAAAAGTTGCCAGATCTAGCAACTAAATTGTTAACTGGCAGCACTGCTCTAGACGACAGTGTTGTTTCTAAAGTATAAGTGTGTAAGTGCGTGAAGAGAGAATTTTACAAACTGAAATTACAAATTGTCAAACCAAATAAGAACGTTTTTGATCCAAAATAAGATAACGCTAAAAGCAGCAATATGCTGTAATTTAATGTAAATGTAAGTAAAAATTACAAATTTTTATGCAAATGCACACACAACGCACACATGCACGTTGCATTGTGTGGTCTGTGGCAATCTCTTTTTTTTTTTTTCTTTTTGTTACTTTTTTTTTTGCGACTGCACGATTATTTTGATATTGCTACGGTACCTTTGAGTTTTTCGCACTTCATGCTACAAAATTGTGTGTGTGTGTGTGTATTGTGTGTGTCTGAGTTTGTTTGTGAGTGTATGAGTTTCGGAGAAAATAAGCGAAGCACCATTAATTGTATTTTAAATTAAAGAGTTATAAATGTATTATGCTGTTTTCTGCTAAATACAAAATGTTGTGTGGTGTATAAAAATTATATACATACATGTATATATGCATGCTAAAGTGTCAGACCAATGGCATTTGTTGCTGTTGCCTTAAATGCAACAACAAAATTTTTGTGTCCGTACTATTTTTTTTTATGTGCAGTGACTCTCGTGAAGTACACACATACATTTGTTGCTACTTTTTTTCCGGCGAATTCGTCTTTCTGTTGTGGTTGCAGCTGCTGCGGCTGCGGCGAAGACGACACCTCAGACTCGTTGTTTATTCTTGAGTGTGCGGCGCAATCGGAAGCGTACATTAATAGAAAAAATAAACAAATTGCGGTTTACATAGTTACGGCATCAACCAACATAATGCAACACATTTGTAACCTTGCATATGACTATCTGTTTGTCTGCATTAGCCTGACTGACGCTCATTCAATAATGGTATTCCCGCTAAGAATGGCCATAAATTAATTTGCAACCAGCTGTTGATATTTTTCAAGTCTTTAACGCAATGCAACGGAAAACAACTGCTTTTTTTTATAAATTGTCCAATACATGATGCGGCAATAATATATTGTTGGCCAAAAATCAAACAATTACAGAGTTTGTCATTTTGTTTGATGGCCGCCGCCACTTGTGTGTATGTGTGCCTGTGTATAGAACAGCTGATATTTATCGATAACATTTCGTAAATTTTCTATCAGTTGTCATTTTTACTGAATAGACAGACGTTCAACGAATTGTTAAATTGTTTTTTTTTTAAAGCATTTACAAAGTTCGTTTAAAACCATTTTAACCATTTACAATTTTATTCACTTTTTGATTCGTACAGACAGTGCGCGCGCGCTATTTATTTATATTTTTTTATTAGCTTTTCGCCATTTCGTTTCAAGCTGCAATTCGCTGCCAATTGCCTACTGTTTTTTGTTATTGTTGTTGCAAATTCGGGCGAATTCGAAAATTCAAGTGAATCGACGGCGATGTTGTTGTCTTTTTCATCGCCACAGCTGACAACTGACAAGCGCAGTTAATTTTCGCATTAATTTTTGTTTAGCCAAACTTTTGTGATGTCAAAATCAAATATTGTGCGTGACATTAGTTAATTATTATTGCTTTCTGCTTTATATTAATACATTCACTTATTGTTTCTTGGTGTTTTTTTTTTGTTTTCAATTGCAGTTTATTGAAGACTTTGACGTATAAAAGTTGAACGCAAAAGAAAAGAAAAAAAAAAGAATAGAAGAAAAAACCAACTCGATGTATAGCTGTTGAAAAGGGTAGAGACTACTTTTGAACGCATTATTCGAAATTGACAAGTAATCGAGAGGAGGATACAACAACACCCAGCAACTTGATTGAGCCAACCACATACGCACGGCGGCGTCGGCAGCTGACGCAGCAGCAGCAGCGGCAGCAGCAGCAGGCGTCAGCCATGAAAGTGGATACCGTTAAACTGAAGAAGGGCTCTTCGGAGTTAACTTCAGAATGTCGCGAACTAATCGATGAACTCACCAAAAGACGCACTCGTGCCGAGCTTCTTGAATTCTTGGACACGGTGCACGTATGGATCTATGGTAAATGTGAACTATATCATTGGATCGAAATACTCGATCGTTTTGATAAAATACTTGAGGAGGCCGCCCGTCATGTCAATGGCAATGAGTTTGTCCTGCAATGCGATACAACATTTCTCGATACGGTAAGTTGTAAAAATACATAATACGTAATTAATAAATAATTTGTATCTATCTATTTGTTTAGGATGTTACATTGCTGCTGCACGTACTCAATTTTACAACATTGCTGATTGAGCATTCATTTTCGCGACATTTGTACAATTCAATTGAGCATTTGACGCAGTTGCTCTCATCACAAAACATGGACATTGTGCTGGCCGTCCTCAATTTGCTTTACATGTTTTCCAAGCGCAGCAATTTTATACCACGCTTGCCATTTGAAAAAAAGGAATTGCTAATTGTTAAACTCTTTAACATAGCCGAGGTATGTCTAACGCTTAATACATAAAACATTCATTGGTATAGACATTCAGTTAACATACAAATTTGATCATTAACAGCGCTGGGGCGATCCAAATTATGGACTTTCGCTGAAAGATTGCTGCATTGGTGAACCCAAACTGGAGTTCCTCTATCAGCTGTGCATTGACTATGTCGATGAGCATGGACATGCTGCACAGCTGGAAATCCCGGATATGATGGATCTATGTCATACAGCGGCTGCGCCAGAGGTTATTAAAACCATTGCCGGACAGATCTCAAAGCCCAGTGAGGCCATCAAGGTTGGTTCTTTTGTTATAGACAATTAATTCGAATTATATTATTTCTAATTAACTTTATTGATTTATAGATGCGTATTGCGCATCGAGTGCGTCTCATCTCTGGCTTCAACAATTACAAGCTGCGACTGCAGTTCGTACAGGCTCGTCTGCAGGCTGTATCCATATTGATATATTCAAATGCACTGCAGGATAATACAGATAAGGTGCTTTATGCCGGCTTCGGTGAGGAGCTGTGCGAGCTTATTGATAAGGAGGATGTGCATCTGGTGGAAATACGTGCCGCTGTGCTACGCACACTCACATCGATGCTGCACTTTGATCGTAATCCCAGTGTGCCCAGGTAAAATACTTGAAAATCGCTTCTGCAAAAATCTAATTTTTTACATCATTAGTTGACACTTTAGTACTTCAACTTAACGATTCGCCAAATCGTTTGAGAATTGCTGTAAATTTGAACTTTTCTTGATGCTTTACTAATTACTTGAATTTGTTTTTAATTTCTCCCCCACATCCTATTAAACATTGGCTGCAGTAGAGCTGGCTCCCGTTTGATGAAGATTGTCCACTATACAGGCGCAGAGCGTCAGGGTGGTACATTGCCATTATTAGTGCGCGATTGCATTGATAATTTAACGACACATGGATTAACGGAGCGTTATCCATTGATATTGGCCACCTCGCTATTTTCGCTGCTTTATCATTTGGCCAGCTATGAACTGGGCGGCTCGGCTTTGGTCAAGAGCGGCATGATGCAGTCACTCTTGCGGGTTATCAGCTGGCCTGGAGTTGATCTGGAGCACATTACGTTTGTGACACGCGCGGTGCGCGTTATTGATTTGATAACCAACATTGACATTGCTCGATTTCATCAGAATAATGGACTTAACGTCTTTATCGATCGACTCGAAAAGGAGATCAAGAGTTGTTGCCGTGCTCTCGCTGAAATTGGCATAACACTTAAGGAATCAACGCTGCGCGACGAGCACAGCCTGACAGATAAACTAGACAGTTCCCTGGAGCAGGCAGATGATGATGGTGAGTATTGTTAGGAAGCTTCTTTTTTTTTTTTAAATTGAAATAGAATTGCATTTATCGAAACTTTATTATAAGCGATAGAAGAAGCTAAGATTTTCTTCTTATACATATATGATTTCATTCAAATTATGGTCAGGATTAGTCAAATTTTAATTTAATCTTAAAAATTGTTATCAAAGAGTTAATTATTGATTTTTGTTCTTGTACAGATGCTGCCACAGAGAATGCTTCGGTGGCCAGCGGTAGTGCATCGCCGCGTCGCGATAATTCAAGCAGCGATGGCGGCGGCAGTGCCAGTGATCATGCCCAGCGTGCCTATCGCATCTTCATGGAGCACAGTGGCAATGATTCGCATCGTGGCGGCGGTTCATCAAATGCAGCCGCAGCTGCTGCTGCCGCCGCCGCCGGTTGGCTGGATATTGGAGGTGGACGCGGTTCGGGAATGCATGCGTTGAGCAGTCTGGCAGCAGCTGCCAGTAGCAGCAGCAGCAGCGATGCAGCAGGAGGAGCAACAACATCACGTGATCGTCCCATACAATATCCAGCAAATAGTTACTATGCACGTCCATTGGCTGAACGTAAAGCGGAATTATCCTCACAGCTGCCGAGCAGTTTGCAGCCCAAGAAGCCATCGTGTGTGACACAGCGTGCAGCGTTGCTGAAATCCATGTTGAACTTCCTCAAGAAGAGCATTCAGGATCATGCACATTTTAGCAATATGCGTAACATTATGGAAACCAGTTTGACACAATCGTTGCGTCATATTATTGCCAATGCTGAGTATTATGGTCCATCGTTGTTTCTGCTGGCGACCGATGTGGTCACCGTCTACGTATTCAACGAGCCATCGTTGTTGTCATCGCTACAGGATTTGGGCATAACCAGTGTGATGCTCAAGGCATTGCTCCAGAAGGATGTGCCAGCGACACGTGAAGTACTTGGATCATTGCCGAATGTATTTTCCGCACTGTGTCTAAATGAGCGCGGACTCTTTGAGTTTCTATCGTATGATCCGTTCGATAAGGTATTAAAAGTACTGCTCTCACCAGACTATTTGGTTGCGATGCGTCGTCGTCGCAGTTCGGATCCATTGGGCGATACGGCGACCAATTTGGGCAATGCCATGGATGATTTGATTAAACATCATCCATATTTGCGTGCTGATGCAACTGAAGCGATTGTGCGTTTACTTAATGAGCTAGTGCGTCTGGGATCCGATCCGAGTTTCATTTGCTGGCGCGCCAATAAGGATAGCGGTGTGGCAAATGCCACAAATAGTGGTGTCGCACCATCAACGCCCTCGCCATCGGCTATGGTTATGGTTGCCGCTGGTCCAGTACTGCAAAGTGCAGCTGATACTAATGATAGCAGCGGTGATGATGATGACGATGATGATGAAATGAGCTCGGCATCGCAACAGCAACAACAACAACAGCAGCAGCAGCAGCAACAACAACAAACGCGTGCAACACAACAACAATCAGGAAATCGTCAGCAGCCGCAGCAGCAACAGTTGCCACAGCAACAACAAGCACAACAACAACAGCAGCAGCAACAGTCACAGCAACAGTCACAGCAACAACAACAAGCGTTACAAACACCACAACAACAACAACAACCGGAACGTGAGGCAATTCCTTTAATTGATTATATACTCAATGTTATGAAGTTCATTGAGGCAATCTTTAGCAACAGTCCAAATGGCGATCATTGTCGTGAGTTTGTACAAAAGGATGGCTTAACACCCATCTTGCAATTGCTGTCATTACCCAATTTACCCGTGGATTCACCAGTTTCCACCACATCCCAAGCGGTGGCCAATGTCTGCAAGGCAATCCTGAGTCAAGCGCAGGAAACAAAAGTTCTTGATGTGGCGCTGAAACAATTGGCCGACATTGTGTCACAATTGAAGCCATTGATAAAACATTTTACATTTCCGGGCGGAAGTGTTTTGCTAGCTGAGCTCGTGTGTTGTCAACGCTTGGAGGATGGTTTTGCCAATGCCGAATATACACCGATCTTGCACAATATGAGCTTTGTTCATGGCTATGTGGTGATGTTGGTACATCTCTGTCGCAATGCCTCCACAGAGATGCGTACGGTGCTTCTCAAACGTTGGG
This sequence comes from Drosophila suboccidentalis, assembly GCA_037043435.1. Lineage (NCBI taxonomy): Eukaryota > Metazoa > Arthropoda > Insecta > Diptera > Drosophilidae > Drosophila > Drosophila suboccidentalis. Next base: position 263,358 of record JBAMBK010000663.1, on the reverse strand, counting down.
GCGCCAATCGTGAAACGGGCGTTCAATTGTTGCAACAATTGGTTCAACTTTACATATCGTTGGTGTGGGAAAGTACCATATTGTTGAATCTATGCTCGGATGAGCCAACCCAACATCCCGATCTCATTTGGGATGAGATTGCGGCCCAGATGTCAGCGGCAGCTGGTACAGCAGATCCCATGACTGAAGCTGAACTCTCCAGGAAATTGGAACGTGCTGCGGAATTTCGCACGAAATATACACCAGAGGAGCAATTTCGTTATATCAAATCTCTGCTAGCTGCGAGCTCACGTCTCGGACGTGCATTGGCTGAACTGTTGGGCACATTGGTGAAGCTATCGGTGGGCTCACCCCAAACACGTCAACGTCGCATCAACGACTTGATTAGCAACATTAATAAAGTTCCTAGTCCAGAGGCAAGAGAAATTGCCCGCATACTCAGCTCAATACTCGTGAATGGATTCAGTCATGAGAGCATTTTACCGAAACCAGTTCCCAAATTGAAGCTAACATTTCTCATTTGCTCGGTGGGATTCACTGGACCAATGCTCTTTGATGATAAACGAAGTGCATTCCATTTAATGATCTCACAATTTTGTGCTGAAAATGGATTGAAGGCGTTCTTTGAGATGTTCTATTGGGCATTGTCATTGGATAATGTATCGCAGAAGTTTGTGTTTGATCAATGGGCACCATTGGATGATTTAATGCAATCGCATGAGGATGATAAACGTGATTGCCCGGAGGGTACTGGTGAATTTTTGGATGCCTGGCTGCAGTTGCTCGAGAAGATGGTTAATCCACGTGCAATGCTCGAATCACCATATACGATGAGTCCACGCTTAAATAATGTACCATTCGAGCCAGTTTTCTATCTCATTCACATCCATCAGCTGGCAATGCAGGCGTTGCGTCGCATTTGGTGCCGTAGACCGATTCCCAACTATGGTGCGAGCATGTTTGAAACAATTATATTGATACTCAAGCATCTGATCAAGTCACATCAGATGCTCCTCGATCGTTACAATACGCGCATGAAGGAGATTAAATTTGAGAATCTTTATATACGCAGCACGGATGATGGTTTAAATGCGGATCACATTCGTACATTGACGGATATGGGATTCAGGCATTATCATATCATTGAAGCGTTGCGCAGCAATGCCTCCTTGGAGGAGGCCACTGATTATCTGCTCAACAATCCCGAGGCGAGTGCATTATCCCATTCCGGCCAGTCTGGCCAGGCACTGTCTTCCGGCAATACGAATCCCGGTACTGCAATGGGAACTGGATCTACCCAAAGTCTATCCCAGGGCAGCTTTGCATCGAATGCTGCTGTCGCCGGTGACATGGACATTGATATGGAGTTGCCCAGTGCTGGGACAACAGATGCCAACACAGATGCTGGCACGCCCAGTGGAGGCAGTGCCAGCTCCAAGTTGCCACCACCGCCGGCATCTGCTCCTGCGACAAGTGCTTATGACTATAGGCAATTAATATTGATGCCACCATTGATATTTGATCGGTTTTGCGATGAGGCCGTTTCACGTGCCTTTGAATTCATGGAGGCGATCCCAGATACAGTTAATAGCGCTGCCGATCTCATTGCCGTGCTCTACAGACGCCTCAACCATTTGAATCGTCAGGTGTTTGTTACCAACTTTGTGAGGAACATCATACAATGGGTGGACTTTACGCTGCAGCTGTTTGAGCCGTCAGCCGGAGCAGGAACCACTGGAGCCAGTGCATCATCATCATCTGGTGCCGCCAAGACGCCACCCAAAGCTGGTCGCCTGGAGGAATGCTTGACGGGCATGACAGCCACCCGTTTATTTGTGCGCCTCAAGACATCGACGCTGTTGCTGGAGGAGAACTACAGTGACTTGCATCGACCTCTGGTGGAGGCCATCACCGCACAGGATGCCATGGTGTCGCTAGTGAAGCTGCTCGACTGCATGAGCCAATGGATGTTGGAGCAGGCCCAGTTGGAGGCCCAAACGCGTTCCACAGTGCCGCGTTGGGTGCAAAATCTGGTGGATTTGATTGATGCCATCGATAGCATCAGTCACATATTGCAACGCAAGGCAAATATGCGTGCGGTTAGCAGTGATATGTGGCGTTGGTATGACGCCTCCACCGGCAAATGGAATGCGTATTCCGAGGCCAACAACGAGCTCATCCGGAATGCCTATGCCGCCGGCGAGCGTTGGCTGCACATCAACATTGGACGGCAACGTTGTACGGTCAGTTTCAATTGCATGACGCAGGTGAGCGAGGCCAGTGGCAGTCATCGTCCCGTTTATCCAGCTCTAAAGATCTGTGAGGCCATCAGTCAATTGCAAAATCCACTGGCACCACATAAAACTGATAACTTATTGAATCGTGTGGTTCGCACCGCTGCCGATGGCAATGGCACCACCAATACCGATGAATTGGTGCCGCTCCGGCAATTGATTAATTTTAATGAGCCTGTCACTGTGCCACAAACACAAACACAGACGCAAACACAAACAACGGAGGCAACACCACAGTCGGAGGAGACGCCCATGGATGATGCGAACAGTTCTCCACCACCGGCGATGACAACGCGCAGCAAGTCGCGTCAGAAGAGCGCAGCAGCGGCGGCTAAAGCCAAAGCAGCAGCTGCGGCAACTGCCACAAGTGGTGGTGGTGGTGGCAGCACCACTGGCACCACCATACCCACAATTCCCAAGCGCACACAAAAGATTGTGTTAAATGAAGAGAATGTGGGTTTGAGTAAATTTGATTGTGGTCGCATCATTGGCAGCATTGTGGCATTGTTGCAACCATCCCAGTTGTTGCACCACGAGACCAAGTTATCCCTGTTGCGTCTTTGCGCCCGTTTGACCCGCAACTATGAGAATGCCCAGGTCTTTATACGTTGCGGCGGTGTTCGCATGTTGTTGCAGTTGCAACAATCGTGCAGCTTTATGGGCTTCCCCACCTATGCCATTATTATATTGCGTCATGTGCTGGAGGCACCACCAGTGCTCCAGGAGGCCATGGAACGTGTGCTGGGCATGCGTGCCGCTGGCATTGTCCCCGTTGGACATCGTGATCTCATCTATGTGCTAACGCAGGTCTCCACAGCTGTGTCGCGTGATCCGCAGATATTTGTCGCCGCCGCCAAGGAGATGTTGAAGGGCGAGTATATGATCAATGCGAATAGCAATAATCTATGCGACGACGGACGTGTCATGGTCAAATCCAAGTTTGGACAACAACCAACAGCGGCGGCAGCTGCCACAACCACAGCCACAACATCGACAGCCACGTCTAGTGGCACAGCCAAGGAACAGTCACCGGTTAAGGAGGATCTAAAGGATGATCCCTTGGTGCAATCATCGGTGTCAGTGCTCAAGGAACTGCTCTTGGCCCTCGTACAACCATGCTGTCATTATGGCGGCAACTCAGCGGATCAAACGCCAAATGCCGCCGAACTCTTGCAACCGGATCAGCCGCCTGGCGCCACTGGCTCCATGGGCAATCTGGACGATGAGGTAAGTTGAACAGAGAGAGGAACCAGAGAAGTCTTGTTATAACCCGATAGCCATTGAGTTTATCACAGAGATATACATACAGAGCCCGCATGCTTAACTCCGCCCCCTGCTCGTTTTGCTCGCCTTTCCCTTGGGAAGGTGCGGCTACAGTCGAGTCCACTCGACTCTACGATACCCTGTGCCTGGGCACTTCGATAGTGCCGTATATAACACTGTGTTACAGCCAAAAAAACTTCTGGGATGCGACATAGCGTAGGTTATAGATATAGTTGAATGTAACATTGTGGCATACTAGAATTTTTCGTTGCACATCGAAATTTTAAGTTACGGTTAAAAAAAACCGTTTTTTTCGAAGTTGATGGAGTTTAAAAATCCTTGCACTGCAATCTCGGAAAAATATTGCGGGAGCTACATGTAAAAATATATGGATTTTTTCAGTTTTTTGCGACTTTACCGTACTTGGAACGTAAATTAATAAGTTAAATTTGTAAGAAGCAACTAGCTTTTGGCGTGTAGTTTCAAAAAAACATTAAATTTTCCGTCTTCTGCTTTTGAGTTTATAAAAATCGAATGATATTTAACTGAGTTATTAATTTTTTTTTTTGAAAAAAAAGTCATGGGAAAAAAACTCTTTTGCTAACTACTTTGCTAACGACGCAACTTCAAATGGAATCTGAGGGGATGGGTAAATGGCACAATAATGGCGAAAATATCAACATTTTGAGCAATTTTGTTTCAGAAAATCTATGAAAAATGATTTTAGAAAATAGACACGTTATACTCGTGAAAATGTGTTATTTTTAAATAATAATACAAGTCTAAGGGGATTCTAATAAAATAGTGTTCAAAAACATAACCAAAGTCAAAAAATGTATATAAAAAAGAACAAAAAAAAAATATTTTTGCATAGAACAATAAGGGAATTGAATCCAGTTAAGTCAAGTATGGCACAATTATATATCAAAGTTTCTTCTTTCCAAAATTCAGAGCTCAAATCCAAACATGGTGACAAATAATTTTAAATAACCTAGGTACAGGGTATTTAGAAGTTGCATACTCGATTAGAGCATTTTTACTAGTCTAAGCATGCAGTTGCCTAATCCTCACATCTACTCTCCTTTTACATCCACAGGACTCTTCGCCCGCTGTAAAGAAACCAAGTGGTGGCACCACAACGACGACGACGACGACTCTGGGTGGCAACACATCCGGTCCAGCTGCCACAGCTGACAAATACGAGCCCTGCTGTTGCACGTGGCACATACCGACGAGTGCGCACAGTCACGCCAAGCCGACGCTGTCACGGGCCACACTCCTCAAGCTGCTGGCGGATGCGACACGCGCCTATCAATCGCTTGTGCCGCGCGTGCTGCTCTCCCATGTCTATATGCCAGCGGATAGTCCATTGATTGGCAATGCTGGAGGAGCAGGAGGAGGAGGACAGCAAACGTTTCTGGCCGTGCTGCTGGATCGCTTTCTGCCACTCACCCAACGTCAACACGTGCCCGAGGTGAGCACAATGGCCAGAGTTTTGATCTGTTCGCTCTCGGATTGCTATCAGCAGGCGGGCGTCCAGCAACAAGTGGCCGAGGAGCTGCATGCCGCGGTGGCACGCGCCTTGGCCCAACCGGATTCGGCGGAGAAGCATACACGTCTTCAGGTGCTGATGAGCCTGTTCCCCAATTTGATTGAATCACCCATGTTGTATGACAAGGTGCACATGCATCGCAACACAATGTACCGCGTGCTGTTGCGTCAGGGAGTCATGACCTATCTGACCAAGGTGGCCCAATATAAGGATTTGTCCAATCACAACACGTTGAGCACTCTGGGCGCCATACTGCGTCCCATGGAGATATTGTTGCGCTTCAATGTGGCAACCACCACGTTGGGCTCGAAACGGATTTTGTTTGGTGGCGCCAGTTCCGGTGCCAATGGTGGCAACAATGCCAATAGCAATGCCAATGGATTGGGTGGTGGTGGTGGTGCCAATACCGTCAGTGCCATCATCAATCGTCGGCTGTATCCACGTCTGGCGGCTCGTTCGGCGGTCAGCGCTGCGGTGGATCGTTCCAATGCCATTGGTGGCGAACATGTGCTCCGTGACATCATCAGGAATGTACTCTCGGATCGTCGTCATGCGTTTGAGTTTATATTCAATTCGGATGAAATGGCTGTGGATTCAGAGGACTCGGCACCACCGCCGTCGGCTACGTCGGCAACGGGCGCAAATGTGGTGGCTTCGAGTGGCGGTGCTGGTGGTGCAGCTCCTGGCATCATTGGCAGCAACAATGCAGCGGTTATCGATGTCGTCGATGAGCGCAGCAATGGCAACGAGACAGTTGAGCCACCGGCACCACAAGTGCCGGGCAATGCCAGCGGTGCTGGTGCTGCTGGCACCACCACCAGTGGTGCCTCCACCTCCTCCTCTTCGGTGCGTCCCGTGCTCAATTTTGATCAACTCTGGGATGATTTCCTGCAATGTGAAGGTCTCTTTTTGGCTTCACGCGGCAACAGCAGCAGCAGTGGGGCTGGCGGTGCTAGTGGTGCTGCTGGCAATGCCAGTGGTGCCGCAGCTGCTCAGCTAAATGGCAGCAATGCCAGTGGCGCGGTGGCCACAAATTCAACAACGGGCAACACGAGCAACGCTGGCAACATTGGTGATCCACGTTTGCGCAGCAATTCCGATGTGGATGTCGGCATCGGTGGTGGTGGTGGTGGAGCTGCTGCTGCCGGTGGTGGCACTGCCTCCTCCAATAGTGCTGTCAATGACAACGGCTTAAGCGGCGGCGGTGGTGGCAGCGATGGTGCATCCACGTCATCCGATACAGCTGGCGGTGCCAATGCTGGTGGTGCTGGCAGCGGTGGACGTGGTGGTGGCGGTGCACGCAGTGCCCGGGAAATGAATGCCTCATTGCTGGGTGATGTGAGCACAAGTGATTCGGATTCGGAGGCATCCACCGAGAATGACGAACGCAATGCGGAGGAGGAGGATGACGATGATGATGATGAGGCCGCCGATGAGGATGTGGATGAGCATAGCGAGACGGATGTCGATGAGGAGCGTCCACGACAATTTATTGAGGTCTTTGATCATATCTATGAACCGGAATCCTCGGAAACGGCATCCAATGATGCCGATGTCGATGCCGAAGACGATGATGAGGATGAGGACGATGACGACGACGATGAGGATGATGATGATGATGTCGATGACGTCGAGGCGAATGCACAAAATGTCTCCGATGTGGCATTGATTGATCAAGTGCTGGCGCAGGTGAATGGCGCCGGCAACGGATCTGGATCCTCGGCAGCTGCCTCATCCAACAATCGTCCACGTCGCAGTGCCGCCATCGAGCCCAATGGCGGTCATCCAATTGGCAGCAACAGCGATAATCGCAGCTTGGACGATGTCACCCGGGATGCGAACGTCTATCTGTATGATCGACTTGGCAGCGATGGACATGGACATGGACATGGGCATGGGCATGTGATGCCACAATCCTCGTCGAGTTTCCGTGTGCGCATGAATAGCTCCATTGCGCTGCCACTGGACATTGATGTCAATGGCGGAGCCTCGTCCTCTTCAGCTGCAGCTGGCGGAGCCGGTGGACGCAACAGTTCGAGTGTCAATTCAGTGGCTGCCGCATTGCGCTCCTCATCCGAATCCTGGATGGCACCCGACTTTAATTTTATCGGCAGCGGCGGCGGCGGCAGTGGAGGCGGCAATGCCTCCGATTCCGTCAATGTGAATGCCTTTCTGCCACCCGCCATCATCCAAATGGAACGCAATGCAGGCGGCGGCGGTGGAAGTGGAGGCAATCAAAATATGAGCAACTTGCTCGATGAACTGCCACCGGCTTCAGCTGTTGCTGCTGCCCACAATGCGGCCAATGCAGCTGCCGCTGCCGCTGCCGCTGCCAATGGTGGCGGTGGCACTGCTGGTGGCGGTGGTGGTGGTGGTGCCGGTGGCGTTGCTGCCACCTCAGCGGGCAGTCATCAGAACAACACTGGCACCCTTTGCACCAATGGAGTGCGTCGGCGTCTTCTCTATCTGGATCAGCAGTACTGCGTCTGCATGCCAACGCATCAGAATCCCACGGAGGAGACACAAATGGAGATATTCACACAGGATGGTGAGTAATCCTCTTCATACATACATACAATATATACCACTATAGATAGATTAAAGAGTTGTGGAAATTTGAAAGGGAATCTTTATAATAGAGAACTCTAAAAAATAATGGAACATAAAGATACAATTATTAGGAATATTCAAATGGAGATATTCACACTGGTTGGGAATGAGTAATCTGCTCTATATTCCACTATATAATAGATGAAAGCGTTGGTCAAATTTAAGAAGAAACTTAATGAGACTTGAGAAATATTTGAATATGAATGTAAGATGATATTGAAAAAGATTATAATTAATAAAATATAGTTAAAATCTAATATTATTAGATAAACATATGAATATGGGACCAAGTCACAGAAATTATATATGGGCATTTCCAGAAAAAGGTCCACCACGACGAAAAACGTAAAATTGATTAAAAACTCACATCTTGTGAAATTTTCTTCCAAAAATGTATTCAAGTTATTTATTTTATCAATATACGCTAGAAAAAATTCAATAGGATGAACATATAGATTCTACATTGGAATAAACTCACTTTTTCCATATTTTTGCCTATTTTCTTAAAAATTGATTTTCAAAATGGACCGTTTGTATTTTAACGATTACACTTAGTAGGACAGCAAGATTGTAACATGAACCATTTTAATATATAGAAATATATTGAAAGTTTAATTTAAAACAAGTTCTAAGAGCTATATATCGGAATAAAGAATTAAATTTGATGAACAAACTCTTGGAAAAACTAGGTGGAAATCTTGTCACGTTCGCGATGTCACGTTACAAATTACTAAGAAAACTTGTAAAATATATAAAACGGTAGTTACATATCAAAATTATTTCTAAAATGGAAAACTACATTATTTTATTATGGTATAAGAGTATTTTCTTCCAAATTACTCGCCACATTTCGCAGAGTTTCGCATTTGTCAAGATGAAGTCAAAAATGACTTCCATTTTTCGTCGCGTTCGCGATGCACTGTTTTTTATAAATAATTAAAAAACGACAAGTCTTCAAAGATTGTCTTTTATCATAAAAACAGAGTTGATAAAATGCATTAAGCTCGTGAGAAAACATTTTTGAAAATGTCAATTTTTGGCATTTTTTTTTTCATTTAAAGTCGTACGAATGTCGAGTTCGCGATCCTGGAAATACCCATATTCAGTGTTTTTCAGATACACATTTAATCAATTAATTGCCAAGTTTTTTTTTCTGAATCCCGAGGTACATACAGTGGCGGACAAAGAAAACCGGACACCATAAAAGAGCGGCTTTTGGAGTTTTTTTAAAGTGTTAATTTATTCGACCATAGGCATAACGTACGAGGCCTAGGAACCGTTTGAATGATACAAAACTTTCCTTAACCCATTGAAATTTTCAAACTTTTGTAAAAGTCAAAACTTTTTTCCTCGGGGTCCAAAGAAAAAATGTTTGGATGCAAAAAAATTCTTCAAACAATTCGAATAGTGACTGCAAAAAAAAATATTCAAAAATCTCTTCGCTAGTATTTTTTTTTTTGATTTTTTAAAATTGTTCCTTAAGCTACTTTTTGTATGTAAAGAAGGAAAAAGGCGTTAAAATATTCATTTTTTCAAAAAATAAAAAATACTAACAAAGAGATTTTTGAAAATTTTTTAATCAAGGGTTAAGGAAAGTTTTGTATCATTCAAACGGTATCTAGGCCTCGTATGTTTTGCCTATGGTCGAATAAATTAACACTTTCAAAAAATTCCAAAAACGGCTCTTTTATGGTGTCCGGTTTTCTTTGTCCGCCACTGTATATGAGTCCATATACAGGTTTAAGTTTCTTTGGTTACATGTAACTTGATTGCATGTGATTTGATAAGAGATTTATTTGATTTATTGCCTTGTTTATCAACATATACTAAATGCTATTTTATATTTTTCTTTTTGCAGCGCTGCATTGGTGGCTGGAGGAGGCGAAGGCCTTGGACATGGAAAGTCAGACCGATGCATGCCTCTATGCGGCACATTTCCTGCTGCCGCATCTGATCAAGGAGCTGAAGGCAACGCATCAGCAGCGCCGGCAGGAGGAGGCCAATCGACAGGCGACAGCTGCTGCAGCAGCTGCCACAGCAGCAGCAGCCTCGAATGCGGCAACAGCAGCAACAGCAACAACAACGACAGCGACCGCATCAGGAGCAGCAACATCTGCAACAAGTGGCAGTGGAAGTGGCAGTGGTGGTGCTGTTGTAGTTGCACCAATTCCAGCCAGTTCCCTTGGCGGCATTGCCAATGCGAATGCAACAACCATAGGCAACAACAGTGGCAACAGCACAACAATTGCTGCTCTCGCTGCTGCACCACCGACAGCATCATCGGCCATTGCTCCCATATCGACAGCAACGACGCCACCAACAACAGCAACCAACAATTTCCGCAGCTCCATACCGAGACTGATACCCTCGATGCAATTCGTGAATGCCGCATCCTTGGCATCCGTTGCATCGGAAACAGAACCATCTGCATCCCCATCTGCATCCGCATCCGCATCTGCCAGCGATAATAATATCGTCACGGCAAGCACAATGATTCATCCATCATTGATTGGCAGCAGCAACATTTATGCCGTGCCAGCATCAGCAACAGCTGGTAAGTGAACACCTCTCATCATTAACATGTTTCCACCTATTCCCATGTTCTTCTCCTTGCAGGCAACAGCATAGAATCTCTGCGAGCTCGTCATCGCACGAATGCATCGCGTCATCAGGCGCTTTACAATATCTATGCTGAAATTGATCTGACCAATGAGCAGGAGACTTCTGCCGTCGGCGCTGGAGCATCGACGGGAGTGGCTGCCGCCCTCAATGACATGGTACGTCCACTGTTTCCCAGTGTCCAGCCACCGACACCATCGAGTGCCACGGCCCGTCATCCGCCCGTGCCGCATTTGCCCTCGAGCGGACGTCCACGCCCACGCCCCGAAATGGTTGATCTCTACGAGCTGCAGGTGAGTCAAATGATTATTATTGAAAACTTTAAAATTAAATAACAGCATTTCAATCGGAAAAGTTACTCACACTAAATCCAAAGAATCCAATTGCCTTTTAATAATTAAAAAAAAAAAATCAATTAGAAACAGGAGAACATTATTTTAGTCTTGTGCTTATCCAACTCGTGAAGCAATTGAATCCGGACTGAATAATTTAAAAACATATATAGGATCAATATTTAATTTAAAATTAAATAGTTTTAGTTTTTTTTTTTTAATACAAATTTGTATATTTTATTTAAACAAGTTTTCTGTTACCTTTAGTGGCAACTTAATCAAGTTTTTACAATTTTTTATTTTTTTTTTTTGTAAAAATTTGTAATTTTATTTAACAGGCTTTCTGTTACCTTTGGGGCAACTTAATCTAGTTTTAAATTTGGGAAAAACCAACAGAGTAGGTCACATGGACGTTAAAATGATTGGGAACTTATAACAAACATATTCATATTAAAACTACATTATATACACTATATAAGTTTTAAAATTAAATATTAAAATTCGTTTGCAAACTATGATTACACTTTAACAACATCATTTAATTTAAAGTTGTTTGACGCGAAACTAATCGTTTTACATAATATATGAAACGAACCGGTTTTCGGCTTTGGTATATTGAAAAAGGTTTGATTAAGTTACGGTTTTCAATTTCAATCGGTTTATGCCAGTTACCGGATCATTTTAAATATAAAACTAAAGCAGATTTTCAATTGATCCTACATTGTTTCAAAGATTAGGGAACATCCAGAAACGTCCAATTGTTGGACTTTAATAAAAAAATTTCAAATTATAAAAATCTTTTAAGACTTGTATGTTTTCAATTCAAAAATAATTGTTATTTGAGACTTTTATTTTTTTTTCCTCACAAATAAAAGTCTTTCGAGACTTTTATATTTTTTTAATCGAAAATAAAAGTCTTTAAAGATTTTTATACAAAAAGGTTTTGAAAACTGAAAATAAAAAATCAGTTTTATTTATTATTAAGGACTTATTAAATAAAACATTAAATTTAATTATTATTTTTAATGGATATATTAAAAATCAACTTTAAAAATTATTTGTAATTTTTTTTTTTTAAATCAAAAATAATTATTAATAGTATGATTTGTAAAGTAAAAGTCTTTTAGTAATAATTAAAAGTGATTTGTATTCCTCATAACAGTTGCGGTGCCTGGTTAATTGATTTATTAAATTTACTTTAATTAACTTTCTCGTTGTTTGTTTGTGTTGCAGGTCAACGAGCAACGTCAGAGCGCCGCACGTCGCAACAACAATGCCAATGCCAATGCCAACGCCAATGCGAATTCCTCCCGCACCGCAGGTGCTTTGATCTTGAATGCACGTGGCAATCGTGATTTAGCCGCCAGTTTGCAGCGTCGCTCGCAGGCGATGACCGTTCGCCTCAATCCGGGCGCTGCAGCTGCGGAGGCGGCTGCAACAGATGAACCAGTGCGTGTGACAAGCGGCGTTATGAATTTCCCGCTGTTGGCGCCACTGAATTTGGATTTACCCGAGCAGCAGCAGCCTGAACAGGAGCAACAACAACAGCCACAGCCACAACAACAGGATACGGCAATTGATACACAACCGATTGCAGCAACGGCAATACCGGTGACCATCACCGAATTGGCAACACATCTTTTGGCCAATGAGCAACAACAACCAACGGAGTCCAATGAAACCCAAGACAATGAAGCAGCCACAACTGAGGCTGAGAATAATGATAATGCCGCATTGGCAGCGGCAGCGGCAGCTGAAAGTGCAGAAGTAGAAGCAACAGCAGCAGCAGCAGCTGGAGGAGATGCTGTGCCGGATGTTGTCGCGCCTCCAGCAAATGTGCAGTTGGAGGCGGACGCAGACGAGTCGCTGGAAGTGACAGCGGAGCGGGAACGTGACTCCGAGGCAGATGATATTGCCGTAGCAGCTGCCAATGTTGTGGAGCCAACAGATGAGACAACAGCAGGAGCAACTGCAGCAGCCGCAGCCGCAGCTGAAACCAGCGCAGGAGCAGCAGCAGCAGCGGCAGGAGCAACTGCAACTGGAGTCGCCGCTGCAGCTGCAGCTGTTGTCACCGACATGAGTCCGGAGGTGCGTGCCGCTTTGGGTGATCTGGAGGTGCCCGAGGGTGTGGATCCATCATTTCTGGCCGCGCTACCGAGCGAGATGCGCGAGGAGGTCATCCAGGAGCACCTGCGCATGCAGCGCATTCGCCAGCGTGCCCAACAGAATGCCATTCAAATTGCACACGATTCGCTGGTCGAAGTAAATCCCGAATTTCTCGCCGCCCTGCCACCGAATATCCAATCCGAGGTCCTCATGCAACAGCGCATCGAACAGCAGCGTCAGGCGGCGCAGAGCGCCAATCCCGATGATCCCGTCGATACGGCCGCCTTCTTTCAAAATCTGCCCGAGAATTTGCGTCAAGCGGTGAGTAACAACTTGCTGCCTTGTTTTCAGACTAATGAGGCGGCACCTTGGAGCAAATCCACCTACAAGCTATAATGTGACAGATTATCAGGGGTGCCACAGCAATCGCTTTCACTTGAATTTCACTTCAACTTCATACATTCGCAGAATAATTTTGTGCGGAACGAACTAGCGCTAAATCCGCTGGCGTCCGATGCTGCCACCTAGTCCGATTTCGATTTTCGAAGTCAGGGGCAGCGATGCCACATTTTTTAGTCAGAATTCGAAGTAAGGTATTTAAAAGATATATATGGAAACACTTCTGTTTTCTTTAAATTAAGCATTCAAAAAAAAAGCTCTTTTTAGGTAAAACAAGATTTACCGAACAATGCTTTTACTTATTGTGCAATTTGTGAAAATATTTGTCACGAAGAGTTGCCAGACGAATGGCAGACAGTTGCTAGAGTTGTCTAATAACTTTTATCCTATAAAAAAAAACACTTTACGAGGTAAAAGCCTAGTGACGAAAACATATTCATGCCCCAAAATTTCTTATATCCAATTTTGTGACAAAAAATATGAAGTTTTATTATTTAAAAAAAAAATGTTTTGCGCTAAATTCTTCATAGCTAATAAATATTATTTTTTTGCGCACTGCCGAGTGAAAAAAATTTTATTTTAAAATAATTTATATGTAAAACTTAATAGTATTCGTCACAAGATTGGATATAAATATATTAAATTATATAAATTACATAAGAATAAAATTAGCTAATCAAACCCTTGGGCATTTTAATCTGAAAAGGTGTCAACCCTTAGCAGCCTAGTTCGAAAAGGTTAGTGATAATGCTAAAAAAAAAAATTAAATCTCTCGAAGTTCTGTGGCACCTCGGAAATTTTCTGTGGCACCCCTGTGTAGAATTCTTCTCATGAAATAAAAATTAAGACATTTTAAAAAAAATAATCAATACATGTTATAAAAAATGTAGATTTTTAAGTAATATTAAAAAAACAACTAATAATGGATTTTTTTAATTGTAGATCCTCACGGACATGGAGGACTCGCAGATAGCCAGTCTACCGCCGGAGCTGGCTGCGGAGGCGCAGTTCCTGCGACGCGATTGGGAATCCCGCAACGGTACACGCATGGACGCACATCCGCCAAGAGATGCGCTGTGTAAGAATAATAATTAAATAATTAATTAAAGAAATACCTTACCTAAATTGCATCTCGCCCTTTTTAGCTCGCTTCCAGACGACACTACAGAATCTGGATGAGGCGCGTTGGCACAGCGCCATTTGGTACGATGCCAGTGGGAATGCACAGCCGCAACATCATCAGCATACGACAATAGTGCATCATCATCATATTGCGCCGACGCCTGGGAAGCCATTGGCTCTGCTCATGATGGAGGATGAGAATATACTGTTGGATCCGGATTCGTTGGCCACCCTCTTGCTCTTCCTCTTTGTGGAGGATCAAAAGGTGAACAGCGTGCGTTTGCATCGTGTGATTAGGAATCTGTGCCATCACGAGCCGACACGGGACTGGATAATCAAGGCATTGATCAGCATTATACAGAAAACCAATGAGGATAATTCAAATTTTGGTGCTGCCAATACGGGCAGCAAACCGGAATGGCTTAAACTGCGCGTGGATGCGGCATTTGGCTATAAGAGTAACATCTTTTTGATCAATCGCCTGTACGAGGGCAGTGCCCGGAGTATTAGCATTAATCCTCAGGCCGCACAGATGATTGTTCGGAATTGTTTGGACCTACTATTTGTGCTTGCCAAGCATTATCCGTTTAGCTTTTTGCCCTACAATCGTGAGCCCAAATCGAGGACACGTCTGTTGAGCTCTGTCTTTAATATGCACAATGCGACACGTCTGGATGATGCTGGAACTGCTGGAATTGCTGGTGCAGGAACAGGATCTGCTGGCTCTGGCGATTTGCGTTCACGCTATCATCGCTATCAAATTGCGAATCGTTTGCGTGGCTTTTTGGATGATCATCAGTTTCAGCAGCATTTGCAGCAACAGCAGCAACACCAGCAGCAACAACAACAGCAACAACAACAACAACAACAACAACAACAACAGCAGCAGCCAAGGACGCAATTGCTCAAAACGTTGCCCCTGGACGAGGCGCCATCCACCTCAAAAGCAGCTGCCGCCAAAGCAGCCGCCAGTGCCACCAAGCAACCAAATAACAACAATAACAACACGGTGATTGCATATCAAACGAATGCACAAAACTTTTGGGATGTGGTGCTAAACATTGATAGACAGACGCCGCTGCGCATGGCAAATGTCTCACAATTCCCACTGACATCGCAGCCCGCCTGGAAGTGGCAGACGAATAGCAGTGAATTTTTATCATTTAGCGATTCACCATTTGGCCAACTGTTGGAGATGCTGCCATATAAAGTGATTTGTCGTTCGCCGCATTTAACCGATATGCTGGTCAAGTTGTTGGCCTCGCTGAGCGTTGATCTGCCCAAGGAGGAGGAGACGCAGCCACAATTGCCAGCACCACCACAGCTGCAACCACGACCACAACCACAGCCGCAACAACAACAACCACAATCCGCACAGCCACAACAGCCGTCGCCGCCGGAAGAGGTGGAGGAAGAGGAGGAGCAGCAGCAGGTGGTGATGCCTCCCTTGGTGCCCATCAATCAATATCCAGCAACCGATCCCTTGGCTGTGCCTTCCGATAATTCACTTGCCACAACAACTGCAACAGAGGCGCCACAGCAAATGGATCAACAACTGACGCTGGATGATGAGGACGAGCATGACGATGTTGATGACGATGAGGATGAGGAGGACGATAACGATGACGACGATGAGGAGGACGATGAAGATGATGATGATGAGCTGGCAGCACTGAGAGCAGCACCGCCACCACCACCACCACCGCCACCGCCGCCACCACCACTGTCCAATAAGCCGCGTCGCAAGATCTATGCCAAGAATTTCTCGCAATTACAACTGGTGATTGAGGTGTTGACCCATCAATGTGGCACCACCGAGGGCCTCGATAATGTGACCAAACTGATTGTCAATCTCACACAATGCTCGCAGGCATCCAATGCCATCTTTATACAATATTTGACGGCAGCCATACTCGGGCTGGCCGAGGAAGTGCGTCAGGCGATACAAACGCTGCTCAACGAGATACGAGCCTACAATATGGTTGGCCAGCAACCAGCATTGCAACCGCAACAACAACCGCAACAACAACAGCCACAACAACAACCACAACCAAGTGGCAGCGGCGGTGCCGCATTGTTGCCCAATTTAACCGTCCATGAGGGCCAGATGCAGGATCGCTTCACATCCGAATCGGTCATCATATCGGCCCCAAAGAATGCCAAGCCCACCTGTGAGCTGCAATTGCCTTCGATGAAGAAACTCATGTCCAATTCATCCGCTCAGCCATATTTCCTGCGCACACTCAAGATCTTTATGCAGGTGCGTGATATCTACGAGTTTCAAAATAGTCACAACGATGATAGCAATGAGGATATCATTGATATTGTTGGCGATACACCAGCATCCGCATCCGCATCTGCTTCGGCATCCGCTTCGGCATCGGCATCCGCCAGCATGGAAACTAGCGATGCCTCCAATAGCACCAACAACAGCAATAGCAGCAACAGCGGTGGCAGCAACAGCACCAATGGTAAATCCTCAGCCAAACCGACCCTAAGTCAAATACTTTGCCTCGATGTCCTGTGGCACACGTTGAGCGAGTGCCTTGTTGCCTTGGAAGAGTCCAAGGATGAGTTTGCAGTGCTGGTCCTGCAACCGACTGTTGAGGCCTTCTTCCTCATCCACGCCTCGCATCGTGTTACGCCCAAAAAGCCAGGACGTGGCGCTGCCTCCAGCGGTGCTGGAGGATTGCGCGTTGTGCCGCATCCCGTGTCCACGGAGCACAGTCCACAGCTGGATGACACCAACAGCAGCAATAGCAGCAGTCAAGCCCACAATTCCGCCAGTTTTGAAGGTGAGCATCAGTTTTATTGTTTTTTTGCATGCCTTTGAAACTTTTTATTAATTTATTTGCTTGAAAAAAGTCAAAGTCAAAAAAGTGAGAGTTCCTACTGCAGCCATTTTACTTTATTGCACAAGGATCGGTTAAATTTAGTTTTAGTAATGATTGTTTTAATCAGGGATAAAAACCGAAACGAATATCGGTTTCAGTTACGGTTTCGGTTATGTTCTCATTTAGGTTATCGGTTACGCAAAATCTTTGAATAATGGTTTCGTAACGGTGAACCGTTTTTTGTATGTTTCGGTTTTGAAATACCGTTATGGTTTCGCTTCAAACAAAAATATTTCTTTGCAAAAATATAATTACATTAATAATATAATAATAATCAAGGCTGCCACAGAAATCGCTTTCGCTTGAATTTCACTGGAATTTGTATGAAATATAAGTGAAATTCAAGCGAAAGCGATTTCTGTGGCACCCCCGAATAATTAAAAAAGCATTACTTTCTTAATGTTTCATTCACACATTTATTTCACATATTCTTCAGTTTGATGTAGTTTAGTTAAATTTTAACAATTTTAATATTTCATTTAACAAATTTATTTTAATTTCGCTCATTGCTATGAAAATTCGATCATGAATGTCACAAATAAAAATTCAAAATTAAACATAAGAAAATTAAAATCAAAATTAAAAATGAAAAATAATTTTATTTTTGGATGTATGAAAAACCGAAATCAACCCTTATAAATGAAACGGTTACTAAACGGTTATATCGGTAGTTTCAGAGTTTTCAGTTACGATTTTAAATTTCAATCGGTTTTTACCAGTTAAAGGTTAGCGTTTTAATCCCTGGTTTTAATTCAATGATCATTTCATAGATACAATTAATATATGTATGTTAATTTATATTGGGTATCGAAACCTCGAATATGAGATTCTTTCTTGTTAGTTTAAGCAATACCAAAGTTAATGTTTTAATATGATCGTTGCTCTTTTAGATGAATCCCGCATGCAGGATGCCTCCACAAGCACAGCGAGTCTTGGTCCCCAGTTGCCGCTAACGGCACACGAGGCACAACTGAAACAGGATCGTCAGAAGTTCTTGCAATTTGCGGAAAAGCATCGCACGGTGCTCAATCAAATCCTACGCCAATCGGCCACACATCTCTCCGATGGGCCATTCGCCGTGCTCGTGGATCACACACGCATTCTGGACTTTGATGTGAAGCGCAAATATTTCCAGACCGAATTGGAGCGTCTGGACGAGGGCATTCGACGTGAGGAGCATACTGTGAGTGTGCGCCGTGTCACCGTCTTTGAGGATTCATTCCGTGTGCTCTATCGTCTGGGTCCCGAGGAATGGAAGAATCGCTTCTACATTGTGTTCGAGGGTGAGCATAAACAATATTTTAAATGGCCAGGAAAACTGGTGCATGTAAGAATTTAATATTAACTCGTTGTATTCCATTTTAATTCTGTAGATGAGGAAGGCCAGGATGCTGGCGGCTTGCTACGCGAATGGTATGTGATAATCTCGCGGGAAATCTTTAATCCGATGTATGCCTTGTTCTGCGTATCGCCGGGCGATCGCGTCACCTACATGATCAATCCATCGAGTCATGCCAATCCCAATCATTTGAGCTACTTTAAGTTTGTGGGTCGTGTTATAGGTAAATATATTGAGCAGAATTTCCGTTGTCTTTACTTGAATTCTTATATTAAACTATTCTCTCTCTCTCTCTCTCTCTCTCTTTCTCTCTCGCGCCATCTCACACTTTTAGCCAAGGCCGTGCATGATAATAAACTGCTGGAATGCTATTTCACACGCTCATTCTATAAGCACATTTTGGGTAAACAGGTGAAGCATACGGATATGGAGTCACAGGATTATGAATTCTATAAGGGTTTGGACTATCTGATGAAGAACGATATATCAACGCTGGGCTATGAGTTAACCTTCTCCACGGAGGTGCAAGAGTTTGGCGTCACACAAATCCGCGATCTCAAGCCAAATGGACGCGACATTACCGTCACCGAGGAGAATAAATTTGAATATGTGCAGCTCGTTTGCCAGCTAAAGATGAGCGGCTCCATACGACAGCAGTAAGTATTCAAAATTTAAATATTAAATATAAATTTTATTATTTTCAATTTTTTGAATAATATAATTTTTCCACTTGCAGATTGGACGCATTCCTTGAGGGCTTCTATGACATTATTCCAAAGCATTTAATATCAATATTCAACGAGCAGGAACTAGAGCTTCTCATATCCGGCTTGCCAGATATTGACATTGAAGATCTAAAGGCAAATACCGAATACCACAAGTACACATCCAAATCGGCACAGGTAAGAATTGTCGGCTTGCAATTAAAGTTATAGTGTAAAACGGGGGTGCCACAGAAATCGCTTTCGCTTGAATTTCACTTAAATTTCATACAAATTCCAGTGAAATTCAAGCGAAAGCGATTTCTGTGGCAGCCTTGAATATCTAATTTCCTGATTTACTTATTCACTTGCATCTTTCTTGATTTAAATATTTATCTCTAGACTAATATTGTTGTTTATTTATTAACTATTTTACAATTTCTTTCTTTGTTAGATTCAATGGTTCTGGCGCGCCTTGCGCAGCTTTGATCAGGCGGATCGTGCCAAATTCCTGCAATTTGTCACGGGCACATCGAAGGTGCCACTGCAGGGCTTTGGTTCGCTGGAGGGCATGAATGGCATACAAAAGTTCCAAATACATCGCGACGATCGTTCCACAGATCGTTTGCCTTGCGCACACACCTGGTAAATAATATATACAATATATAATAATAATAAAGTGAAGCTTAATAACATTAATATTATTATTTTTAGCTTCAATCAACTGGATCTGCCCATGTACAAGTCGTATGACAAGTTGCGCAGCTGTTTGCTCAAGGCTATACACGAGTGCTCAGAAGGATTTGGCTTTGCCTAAGTTATTATTATTATAATTACAACAACAACAACAACAACAACAAGCAACAATAACAACAATTACACACATGTACACAGAAACAACACACACACGCATACACATACATACACACACACACAGATAAACACGTTCAACAATTCCTAATTAACATAAATAAACTCTGCGACGAAAATTATTTAGAACAGCCACTGAAAATGTGCGATAGCAACAACAGCGACAACATATACAGTACATATAGTTATATAGTATATATAAAAAATGTTGAATTAATTATTAATTTTCGCGCGTATATTATATACAATATATATATACATATATATATATATATATATATACACATATATATATTTTCTTAAATTTTCAAAAGAGAGCGGAAAATGAAAAAAAACTAAGGAGCAAAAACATGGTAAAAAAAACAACTATAAAAAAACATTCAAAAAAAATGCAGTCATATTGAACGAAAAGTATATCAGTCAACAATAACGTATTCGAAAGCTGTTTATGATTTTTTTTATATTTAATATATGTTTTTTGCATCCCTATTTTTGAAATGAGAAAATACAACACTAAACGAAACGTAATAATTAAATATTTTATTTTCCTAAGTCGAGTAAAAAAATGAATAGAAAAACTAAAAAAAAAACAAAAAACAAAAAATTACTTTGATATGTGTGAAACAAAGCAAAAGCATAATGTGCACATAACGCTTTGATTCTTGTTTATATATATAATAAAAAATAAAAATAAAATAAAGAAAAATGCACGAGAAAAATAAGAAGGCAATGGTATTTGACGTAACTATAAGTCTATGTTATGCGTTTTATGTTTATCTTTTTAATGAGTAAATGTAACTTTAATGGAAGAAACGAAGAAGGAGAGAGGGGAGAGAGAGGAGAGAGGGGAGAGAGATGAGCATCAAAAAACTAATGTCTCAATTGGAGATGACGCGGGCCTAATTTTTCAGGCCCGGCCCGACCCGAGTCCGAAATTTCCGATTGAAAAAAGGCCCAAGCCCGCCCGATATTATTGTTGTGAGGCCCGAGCCCGGCCAGGCCCCGCCCAACCCAACCCGAATGAGATTTTTCGGCCCGAACCCGACAATTTTGTAAAAGGCCCATGGGTCCCGAGGCCCGGCCCGTGCCCATCACTAATTGCAATATTGTTTTATTAAATAAATAAATAAAATTATTAAATGAATTAAATAATTCAAAATGCCAGTGCTGCCCATGCATGCCGCATGTGTTAATGGCAGCACTGCATGGACTCATCGAGATTACAGGGATGCATAATGTTATCGATAAGAGATCGATCTGCTTGAAATGCATTTATCAAACTCGACAATAACAAAGGCGAACTGCATCAAAAAATGAATTCAAATGCGCATGCTGTTTAATAAACGCCGTGGTCAAAGTGTAACCTGTCAGCGATGGAGGCGTATATACGAAAGGAGCTGAGCGTTAGCAGCGACTTAACACTGGAACAGGCTGCGACGCATTCCGCCAAACTGCTTATCTGGCTGCTGGATTGCCAGGAACAAATGCAGATGCAGCAACAAAAACAGGTCGAATTAACTTATACGGACATCGAATGCATGTTTAAGGCCACATTGTATCTGCACGAATGCTATGCACGCCATGGCGATGAGCTCGTGGAAGCTGTGCTGATGCAGTTCACATTTGCACAAGCGGCGATTCGACGATACTATGAGAACTGTGAAAGAGATCGGGAGCAGTGCATCAAGGAGATGTGTGGCCAAATAATAAACGGTACACGCAATGGACACACGCATGCGCCGCTCTTGTACCAAATGCACAAAGCTTATGCGGATGTGCAGCCGTCGTGGGACGTCATTAAAGAGCTCAATTGGTCCGCAATTGTGGAAAACAAAAACAAAAACGAGACGCTCGATGTGGCAACAGCCACCGAACTCAATATAGATGTCCAACAAATGCGCACTCTGGTCAGACGCATTTTTCGACTGGCCACAGTGAAGGATATGAAAATAGCGCTGGAACGATCCATGCATCACATTGGCTACGAGTTGTGGCTGCAATTGTTTCGTGAGCCCAAGGAGAGTATTTTATATATGCGCTGTTATATATTGCGCCAAATGATCTGTGATATGCTGGCCGAGGGACTTGGAGGATCCTCATCGGCAGCCAGTGCGCGATTTGTGCACAACATTTATAGATTTGTTTCCAATGGCAGGAGCTACAATTTGTCACGCTTATTGCGCTCCTTGATGCATTTGCGATTTGCCAACGCTCTGGGCAGCTATTTGCATTCGTACTGGACACAACAGTTGCCCCATCTGCATGTGGATGACATACAATTCACAGATGCGGCGCCCATTGTTGATCTTCCCCTGGATGAGATTCTGTTTCTAACACATTTGCTGCTAATGCCCAAATCGCCATGTCGCAGTCAATTTTATGGTGAATTGCGAACGTTGCCGCTGCTCAATAAATTGCTGGAAATACTCAATAAAGTCGCTTATGTTTATAGTTAACAAATGTGTATCTTAATATTTTTAATCACTTGGCAAATATTCATGTTTGCCACTAACAATTTTAACAACTTGTTCGCCCTTTTCGGCAAGTATTTCCTCAATGTTTCGCTTGCCATTCAGATCCGTGAACCAATTCAAATTGTCCGCAATTAAATGATGATTGCTACAGCCCTTACAGGTGACAATAACGACACCTTTATTGTAGGCTATCTTTGAAATTGTCTCCATGTTTCGACTCTGGCACACTTTGCACGTATAAATGAGCTGCATTTTGGTTTGCAGCTCCGCCAAGGGAATGCTTTTGCTAACCACACGATTTGGTTCATCTTGCTGCAAACAGAGAATTGGAATTAAAAGGGTATATTATTATATATTACATTAACTCATCTTACTGCTTCTGTTTTGCACTTGTCGCTGGAACTAAAGCGCTGCAGGCACGTGTGTTTGTTGTTTGTTATTGTTGTTGCTGCTGTCAGCAAGTGGCATTGACGTTGTGCCGTGTAAAGAGTGCGTGTTGGTGAAGTTATAACCAGTCTGCCGACACTGGCATACAATTTGTACATTTGTTTCAAGGCGCTCATTTCGTTTATATTTCTAAACAACAAAAGTATGAAACGGACAAAAGTCTATCGATAATATTATACAATAGCCGATTACAATCGATGATGTTACAGCTGTTAGTTGTGATGAAATGCGCTGGGCTATCGATATTTTTAAAAATATATCGATACAAGCATGCGTGTTACTCAACACTACATTGCCATTTACTGTCTATCGCCCCGAAAATTTAAGTGTTTAGTAACACTTTTCGAAACTCTGTGAAATTGTTGAAATTGTAAGCAATAACAAATTATATAAATCTTGAACAAAAAAATGGCAACACGTGTTGTGGCAACGGCAACGGTGCGCGCTGTCACGGGACGCAAATTAATAGCAACACGAGCTGCATTAACACTGGTAAGTGACGAATGGTGCATACAATGATGAAATAACAACAGACATAAAAGATGCATATGCAATAATATTGTTGTTTACCTTTCTTTTTGTTGTCCTGTTGTTTTTGCAGACACCAGCTGCAGTGCAACGAATCAAATCTCTGCTCCAGGACAAGCCAGGTGTTGTAAGTAGATTTTAATGTCTGTTGTAAGTTGACTTTTTATGGAGACTGTTGTTTTGGCAGGTTGGTCTTAAGGTTGGAGTGCGTCAAAGAGGCTGCAATGGACTTTCCTACACACTCGACTATGCCCAAGGCAAAGGTGAGCAGATAATTATTGATTTATTTCACTAATTTGTATGTACATGTGTCATTCATTTGCCCAACAGATAAAATGGACGAGGAAGTAATGCAGGACGGCATCAAGGTGTTTATTGATAAGAAGGCGCAACTTTCATTGCTAGGCAAGTGCAGTTCGTTATTTACATATGTAGTTGCAATTGCATTCAACTATTTATACCCTGTACCAGTCATATAACACGCAGTAGCAGACGTGGCAGACCCTGTTAATAATATACATACATATATTCTTGTTCAGTTTCAACAGCTGAGTCTGTCCATCTGTCTCTCTGTCCGTTTGAACGCTTCAATCTCATAAATTTTAGAAGGCTCCTAAATACCTTAAAATTTTTTAATCCCGTATAGGCTAAAATTTAAATTATCAAAAACTCTTTTAAAAAATATTCATGCTACTAAATTTAACAATTTGCACATGAATTAATTTATCAAAAAAAAAAGAAAAAAATTCACATGCATATATTTCAGCATGACAACTATCAATACAATTCTAGATGATTCTATTTCAGATTTAAATTAATCAGTTTGCATGTTTGTTGCATTTCGCAGATTTTTCTAGATGCATATCGAAAGTAACTTACTTGCACTTTATATATTATCCTTTATCCACTATATACATACATATATTAAATACCTTAACTTGATAAAACCTGGCTTTTGCACTAAAAATAGTGCTAGTCCCATACCATCGAAAAATTAACACTGAAACAAATTTTAGTATTCTTTTTTAAAATCTAAAAATAATATTTTATAGCAGGGATTAAAACCGAAACGAATATCGGTTCCAGTTTCGGTTATGTTCGCATTTAGGTTTTCGGTTATCGGTTACGCAAAATCTTTGAATAATGGTTTCGTAACGGTGAACCGGTTTTTGTATGCTTCGGTTTTGGAATACCGTTATGGTTTCGGTTCACAAAAAAAAATTTAATTAACCCTTATAAGTGAAACGGTTACTAAACGGTTATATCGGTTTACAGAGTTTCGGTCAAATGAAAATTTTTTTTTCGGTTGCGGTTTCAGTTACGGTTTTAAATTTCAATCGGCTTTTACCGGTTAAAGGTTACGGTTTCGGTTAGGGTTTTATAGAGACGGTCTGTTTTATAGAGACTGGTACAGGGTATAACACTGTTGCATGCACTCGATTGTCGCCTTTTTAATTTGTTAATATTGAATGTATTTATTTTTGTTGATTTTTCCTGCAGGTACCGAAATGGATTTTGTGGAATCGAAACTGTCGAGCGAGTTTGTGTTCAACAATCCGAATATTAAGGGCACCTGTGGTTGCGGCGAATCGTTCAGTTTGTAGAGAGATGGATCCAGTGCCATTATCTCTACAGAACCGCACCCGCCTCGCTAAACTAAACGGAACATAACAAAAACGAAACAAAAATAGCCTAAATTATCTAAGTTGATGTAGAGAGATTACAGCTTGTTTATTTTCCAATTTGTTATTTTGCAAATTAAGGGGCAATTGTTGAAATATCTCGCTAAACAATACATATTAAATATCGGCAGGTGCTTTCTCAAAAAAACAAAACTGTTGTGCCACATGCCACATGCAACACTAATCAATTGTACTAAAAAAAAAGAAATGAAAAGAGATAAATATGTTTAAGATTTGTTTTTCGTAGTTACATTTAGTTATACAATTAAATAGCAAATGGTCAGCAATTGACTTTAACTGACTCTGTTCTTAGGTTATTGTTAAAATAACATTATATACGTATATATGTATTAGCATGTATATAGTTCAAATATAAACATTCAATATGTTTAAAGCTATTGTTTGATTCTTCACTTAATGGGAGTCGGGAGAAAAGTTGTAATCAATTTAAAAGTAAAATGTTTATTTTTAAAATCCTTTAATTTTTTTCCAAAAATCATTTAAAATTAACAATTTGAAGATTTTCTTAAAAAAGCTAAAATTCGCAAAAGTATATACAGGGGTGCCACAGAAATCGCTTTCGCTTAAATTTCACTTAAAAATTTGTATGATAATTCCAAAAATTACAAATCTTTCAATTTCATCTAAAAATTAAATTCTCTTAAGAGTTTAGTTTAAAATCTTTTAAAAAACTGTCCTTTTTTGGTAATTTTTTATTTTGAAGCTAAAATATTCAAATTTTGCCATGAATTTTAGTTTGAGTTTTGTCGAAATTCGAATTTTTTTATTTATAAACTTCCAATCTTTCAATATCCCTCAAAAGCCAATCTATTTAGAGTTGGTACCTTTTTTATTTAATAAAATTGTTTTCTGTATAAAACTGAACCAAGGCTCAAAGCAAGAGCTTCTGCTCGGGGATTACTCAAAACAGGTGCTCGAACCAATCCAAAATCTGACAGAGCTTATGCCAAAATTTTGGATTCCCTTAATCCTGCTTCCGAAATGAAGTTTTTTTACACTGCAATTACTATATATATATTTCTTTTAATACACATATCTAAACAATTTACGAGCTATACAAATAAATTATAGGCCTATTAAATTAGTTTAAAAAAAATTGCCAATTAGCGATGCTGCAGTCCATGGATGCCAAACTCTTCGTAATCATCTCGCGTGTAGATGAACTCATCAAAGTTTGGACTGGTGGCGACTTCTCGGCCGCCATACCATGCATATCTCACTGGATCCTCGGGACAAATGAGTGACACCTCCAAGTCGTCGGGAACTAGCGCACGCAGGTCACGCTTGAGGCGTGGCAAGAAGCCGGGAAACTGTGAACTGCCGCCCACAATGAGAATATTCAGCAGGAGCTCGCGATGTGCCTCCCAGGGACACGCTTGGAGTGCATCCACAACGGCCTCGGGTATGCCCACTTGGGATATGCCAATATCCGAGGGATTGAATAGTACTTCGGGTACAGTAAAACGTTCATTGCACAGTGGAACCATTTGTTGTTGCTCCTCATCCTCACGTGGCTGGCCAGGCACCCGGATATAACCACGTTTTACCGTCGTAAAATCGGGCAGCACATAATCCACGGCGACTTCTCTTCTCCGTTTCTCGCTATGATGCACGCTCATCATATCTTTAAAATCCTCGGCGACAAAGCAAACATCTTCCTTGATTTGATTCACCACATGACTCTCATCCATGACATTTAAATGGCGATAGGAGATGAGTTCCTTAAGGTGATTCGTTAACGCCTTGCCGCCAACATCAATCCTCCGGATCCCCTCGAGCACTCGCCGGCCCAGCACGAAGGGAACTATGTGCGTAAAGCTATAACCAACATCGATAATGATGCAATTGAGATTTTGCATTGTTGTTCGCTCCTCGCTGTCGGCCACATAGTTGAAGGCTGCCAGATCGGCGGCAGTCGCCTTGTACATTCCCCCCACCCGATATTCCTCGAAGAGCATCTCGAGCATTGCCTCCTGAACGCTCTGGAAGTTCATTTGTGGCTCTGTGATGACAATATTGCGATTCTCGAGCGTACAACCGATGCCCTCCTTGCTGAATATGTAATCCCACACGGTTTTCTGTGTATCCCAATTGAGTAAATATCCACGCTGGAACGCCAGGATGTAAAAAAGCGCTGAAGTATCGCGACATTCTTCAATTTGATTACCGACAAATGCCCGGCGTCGTTCACTTTTTGCCTTCATTATACAGTTGGGCACCACTTGGGGCTCCTCCTGTGAGGCGAGTCCCACTTTGGCTGTGTACGCACCATTGTCAAGCACAACCACAGCCATTCGAGAAATTACTAACTTTTTTAATAAATTCTAAAAGGTGGAGGAAACATCGAGTGAAAAAGCGTGTGGCAACCTTGGCTAAGTTTGGCAAACAAAAAATAAGTAAGGTGGCAGCCCTCAGGCCAGGAGGGAGTCTTTTTTAATTTTTTTTAAACTGATTGCATTAATTTAATCTAATTAAATCCATTAACATTATAATTAATTTTGTGTGAAGTATTCATTTCAACTCAATTTAAATTCAGAATTTAAAAGTGAGCAACGCAAAATGGAGATAACAGAATGATGGGAGGAGCATACTTTTCTGCTAACGCAATGCAGAGCCTTATGTTAAGCATAACAGAGAACTAGCAGATCACCTTTTATAAAAAGCAGGTACGCACACCCATGATCATGCAAACTAACAATGTTTATTATTGCCTTTAATTAGTAATAAATGTATTTATCTAGATAATACAAATATTTACAGCACTTTTACTTACACAATTGTTTTTTTCCAATGGTATTATTTTTTTGCCTTATCGGTAGTCAGCGTACTAACTAATAACAGCCAGTTAGCAGATCGTTTTAAGATAACAGTCAGTTAGCAGTTAGGCATTACAGTCGGCTAACATAATAAGGTACGCTGCTAAAAATGCGAAACGAAGCAGATAAAAAATAATCTCATTTTTTTACGTTACGCGGTTGCGGCGGCCGGCGGCGCTTCCTTTGCGCTTGTTGAAATTTTTTTTATATATTTCGTAGCATTAGCGTCCTCAAACGAATAATAGTGTACAGTGTTAGACTGTGTAAATATGCCTTGTGTACTTGTGAATTTGTAGTAAAAATGCGCCAAAAGCAAACATCGGCCTTAGTTCAACAACAACAACAACATCGAAACATCGAAACACAAGCAAGTGCGTGTTAAAACAGCAACAATAACTATAACGACAACAACAATAAGAAGCTAGTGCCAAAATTAGCCGGCATAGTCAGAGCACTTGTTTGAGTTCTCTCCTCGCTTATCGCTTGCGCCAAAAAATCAAGAAAAAACAACAAAAACAAAATAAATAATAATAAAGAATCGAACATAGAAATCGAAACTAAACGGATCAACAGGCGGCAAGCAACAAGTCCAGGCGAAACAAGAAGAGGAAGCAGTAGAAGAAACAGTGCGTACAACAACAAAGATGTACACATGACAACAACAACAGCGTTGAGCATCAGCATCAGCATCCTATATGTGCGTGTGTGTGTATGTGACTTCATTTGCAAGACGCCTGAAACATGCGTAGACCGTCCGCGTGGAGTCGCAATCATTATTTTGTGATTGGACTGCTGCTGGGCCTGGTGCTCAGTCGCTATATACCGCAGGATATTTGGGAGCTGGTGCAGCAGGAGGAATGTCCACAGGAGGCGGCCGAAAATTTATTCATCGAACGCTTTGGACAGGATTTTGAACCACATTTGAATTTGATCAATAAGCCGCTGGCGGCCAAAAAGCCGGTAAGTTACAAAAAAAAAACTCAAGCAGTTTCCTCCCTCCTCCATCTTTCATTCAATCTTCTCACTCTGTGCTTGCAAAATGAACAGTTTTTTTGCACGTGGATCACGCACCAATCAGAAATAAGAGATCAGTAATCGAAGAGAGAGTGAGAGCAATTGTCATATACAAATGCAAATGTGTGTGTGTGTTGAGTGTCTGTCTTTCTGTATTGGTGCACATGGCTCATTATATGAAGCAATTTATTGACCTTCTGGCTTATCGTATTTCGCTTTCGTACTTCGCCTTTCCTCATTTTGGGTGGGAAATTCACTTGTGTGTGTTATTTTTTAGTGTATATACAGTAAGTAATGTAATTATTTTGACAAAATATAAGATTTAACAAACTCAATTAAAAAAAATCTTTCATTGGCTTTTTTTTTCTTTTTTGATTAGGAGAATTAAAACAAATCCATTGGAATAAATCATTTCTTGTCAAAAAAATTACTAGTTTAACTGTGAATATATAAAGATAGTCCGTGCAGACGTCATTTTCTTTCAATTGCTGTTATCATGGCCTAAGTTTGTACATTATGACTTAGCCAGGTGAAGACGTGCAAGATTTTAACCAAGCAGCGAGTCCAATGACCAAAAACAACAACAACAACGATAATAATCATTTGTTAGTCGCTTCTAGACAATTAGCACCTGGAGAGCAGTAGCAGCAATATTAACCCTGCATCTCACAGTTTTACGGTCAGTGTGAATGCTACTATTACCGGTTAACAGTTTAATGGCAATTGGAACGTTAACAGTTACATTTTAATGCGATTTAAAACATTTACGAATTTTTGCATTGTTTGCAAAAAAATTTGATCAGCTCCACAAAAATCAAACAATAAAAAAAGGTGAAAAAGAGAAAATGAAAAAAAAAAAAAACACTTATAAAACAGACGATGAACAAAAATTCCACTGGCGCGCGCATAAATTACATTTAAATAAATAAACGCATTTCAATTATAAACCAGAGTCAAGTAAATATAACGTTAACTGATCATGCATCATGCCACACTTTAATAAATATCCACAAACATACATACAGCTGCGGTCAAAAAAATAGTAGTGCTCTTTCTTTTACTATAACAGCTATTGTAAGTCATGTATTCAAATTTAAAAAATATATTTGGAAAGGTCATCTAAATTCCGTTTGAATGATGTATAACTTTCCTTAACCCATTAAGTACCCATTGAAATATTCGAGTTTTAAAAAAAGTCAATTTTCCAAACTTTTTTCCTCGATTTTTTCATAAAAATGTTGGGATGCAAAAACATTCTTCAAACAATATTAGGAGTGACTGCAAAAAAATTTTTTCAAAAATATTTTTGCTAGTATTTTTTATAATTTTTTGAAAATCCTAAAAATTACCATTTTAACCCATTTTTCCTCATTTTCATGCAAAAAGTGCCTTTTTTGCAGTTTTCAAAAAATTATAAAAAATACTAGCAAAAATATTTTTGAAAATTTTTTTTTGCAGTCACTCCTAATATTGTTTGAAGAATGTTTTTGCATCCCAACATTTTTATGAAAAAATCGAGGAAAAAAGTTTGGAAAATTGACTTTTTTTAAAACTCGAATATTTCAATGGGTACTTAATGGGTTAAGGAAAGTTATACATCATTCAAACGGAATTTAGATGACCTTTCCAAATATATTTTTTAAATTTGAATACATGACTTACAATAGCTGTTATAGTAAAAGAAAGAGCACTACTATTTTTTTGACCGCAGCTGTATGTATGTATGTATGTAAATATGTGTATATGTGTACTTATACCACCATAAATTGAACGCAGCAAAATTTATTGAATTGAATACAAGTAAACATAAAAAATATCCAACAAGAATCGATTAAATATTTAATATACCCTATAGGAGGATTTGTACAACAAACGTAATTAAAATTTTGTACATTTCCTTACCTTTGATCTATGCAAGCTTTAAGCTGGAAACGTGTGGAATGGAACAGTAGATTTATTGATCTTTTTCCATTTATACCTTTCTTATTATTGCCCAGAAACAGCTGTAATGAAACGATATATACATATATGTATATTTAAATTATATTGAGTTTCGAACTTTAAATAGTTCAATTTTATTTATATTCTTCACATATTCCTGATCAGTGTTTTCAGTCTGTTCTATGGAATGAAACGCTTTCTTCCAATCAAAGTCAACAAATATGCATTTAAAGAGTATTCATTCGATCGATAGCCTGAAAATATATATTTTTACCTCGTGCGATTTGCCTTTTGTTTGTCTCTCGTTTTTTGTTCAGTTAACAATGCAAACGTTTGCGTTTTAATTAATAAAGTAAAAAAAAAAAAAGAAAAAAAAAATTATTATGAACTTGATAAATTTGGTGTGGAAACTCCATTCTACAGATAATGAATATCGTCCAATTGGCTGTGAGTTCTCGTGGCGTTTTAGCCACAAAGCGATCAGCAGTCAAGCTAAGCTAATCATGTCTTTGGCAAATGATTGGCTATCAAATTAATTTGACATCAATTTAATTAGCGTGACGAATTCGTTAATAACAAATTTTGTTAACGCCACAATTGTTAACAAATTTTGACTAAAATTTACGTAAAAAAAAATATAATTTTGTACAGAAGTTGTTACACTTTTTTCGAAAAAGGACATTTTTTTGCCAATATCTGGAGAAAAAACAAGCGGGAAAGGCTTTTGTCGAGCTCCTGACTTTAGGATACCCGTTACTTATTTAAATAAATTAAAAATATTTTTTTATTGCATGCTTTTAGGCACTTGAATTGCTTTAAAACTTTAATCAGCCATTACCACCTTTATATTTGTCCGATCTTGTTGCGTTTAAGTTGGATGATAGCTTTAATTAATAGATAACGTTAATTACCAAAAAATTATAATGGCTTTTCGCGATTTGCGGAGATGGGAAGGGGCGTGGCAAAAGTTTGAAACAAACTTGATCTGCGTGGGGCTTATAGAAGTCTGTGTCCCAAATTTGGTTGCTCTAGCTCTTATAGTCTCTGAGATCTAGGCCCCCACACAGACGGGCGATCAGACGAACATGGCTATGTCGACTCGGCTGTTGATGCTGATCAAGAATATATATACTTTATAGGGTCGGAGAAGCTTCCTTCTCCCTTTTACATACATTGCAACGAATACAATATACCCTTTTACTTATTTTTTAAGTAACGGGTATAAAAATAGGTTCATGCTTTTGTGTCTCCTGCATTGTCAAACAGTTAGTTTGCTTCAGAGCTTGTTATCGATAACCGTTAACGGATATCTATGTGTGTACATATGCAAATGTGCAATGGCTTGGAACCAGCAGCTGTGTGTAATTAAACTCGAAAAGTAGTTACAGTCATCTGGTCAATGCTGTAAATGTTTAGACTTTAACGATGATTTGCGTTTCGTGTGGCAACAACTACCGATGCTTAACATTAATGTTTTTATGCCTTTATTATATCAACTTTATGGGCCTCCGTTTGCTTTTTTTAATGGTGTGCGTGTGTTTTTTTAATGTGCGTAAGTAACTTACTTAAAATGTAAGTGAGATGGAGTAGCAGAGCGAGACAGAGATAGAGATAATATATATTTGAAACTCGTTCGTGGACAAAAAAAAAACTTGAGCGAAAAAGTCGTTTTCCATTCACTTAATAAATGACAATAACTGAGTTTACTTAACGCGCAACATTGTTAATGTTGTTGTTGTATTTTTGTATTTGTTGTAGCCTAAGTAAACACACATTGAGTATGTGTGTGTGTACACTCACTAAGTGCCCGGCGACACAGTAAAACAAAAAGAAGACAAGCAACAAAAAAATAGACGAAAAAAAAGTGAAATCACAGCAATCGGATCAGCACTTTGAACTGTGACCTGTTGTCATAACAAAAGATCTTGGATGATGCGGCAAAATCCAAAAAAAAAAAAAACCCTTTCGAAAACAGTCGTACTTTTTTATATAGTAAACATTTATAAAATAAAGCTTGCTCCAAATTTAATTGATTTTGAGTAGACTTTTCAAGTTTTACTTGAAATATTTTATATCTTTTGAATTTCAGTTTTAAAATCAGGCTTTTTTTTATTATTCTATTGCTTAAATTTTAATTTATAAATTTAAAATATCTTAACTTTATTTGTTAATCTATAGTTAATTTAAAATCATATATTTATTGCATTTTTTTATGACGTTTAAGTCCTTGTTTAAAGTCAAGCACGTATTAAACGGAATGCTAAAATCTTTTACTCTTAAGATAAAATGTTGGTATAGTTGTGTTTTATCAGCTGGGGGAAACTTGGGCAATGCCGGATTTAAGCAAATGCTAACTGATTGATCGACCTAGTTACTATGCAGTCATAAATCAGATAAACATCAAAAACAAACAAAAAAATACAGATACAAAATTCAATTCCGTTGTAATTTTTATTTTTACTTTTTTTGGTAAATTTCGTTTAAATTCAATTTGTTTAAACCTGTGTAAATATGGCCAATTGTTGTCGCCAGATGATACGTCATATGTGCATGATAATGCGTCAAAATTTCGCCAAAAGTTGTGAGCAAAAACTGAACGATCAAATCAATATGGAGCTAAAGGCGTGTCATCAATATCTGGCCATGGTGAGAAACGAAATGAATACATTTAATGTGCATACTGAAGTTTCCTCAACTAATTGATAGGCCTATCATTTCGATCGTGCTGATGTTAGTTCTCCCGGTGTCTTTGGCTTTTTCGTGAAAGCCAGCGCCGAGGAGCGGGAACATGCCGAGAAGATTATGAAGTATATGAATAAACGTGGCGGTCTCATTAAACTCACTGCTGTACCGGAGCCCTTGCCATGTTTTCCAGATAGTCTGGCGGCCCTGAAGCATGCCCTGCAAATGGAACTGGAGGTCAATCAACATTTATTGGATGTCCATGCGTTGGCCAACAAAGAGAATGATCCAAATCTTTGTGATTTTATTGAGGCCAACTTTCTGCAGGAACAAGTCGATGGTCAAAAGATTTTGGCCGACTATATTAGGCAATTGGAGAGGGCTCAAGATGATCTTGGGGATTATCTATTTGATAAGTATATGCTAACGGGAGGTATGCATGGCAATGGTCATGCCAAATAAAAGATAGTATAAGAGGAAGAAGAAGAAGAAGAGCTGTATTACCCGTTTAACCCGTTTTGTTGCCTTAATAAATGCTCTACTATTGTGTGACAGTTCAGTTTCAATTCATAATTTGTACTACTTATCAGGCCTGTCCATGGAGAGCACACACGTTGTCTAAAAATAAAACCCATTCTTATCAATTAGTACTACGTACAATATATGGAAAGTACGCTCAACGTTCAGCATTGACAAGCGAATACCCCGAAGAGCTTCAGTGAAAATGAAAAAAATAAAACACGAATGTCATTCTGTCAGGAGATCAACTGATCAACTGATCAGCTGATCAATCGATAAGCATAGCAACAGTCACAGGATCAATATTAAAATACACAAGTTTGTGACGGCATGAAAATGATTCTTAATTGCGACAAGCTTTGCTTGACATTAGAAAGATTTAATTGTAATTTTTAGAGGTTTTGCGAGAAAATTTAAGTTTTCCTCGCCAAGCAATTAAATTTTCCTAATTCATAAGCTGCCAGGGGTTATCTCAGTCTAACAACGATTGGGAAGTATCTTAAAAGCTCTCGTTTATCTTTAGCTCTTTAACAAGCGATGTTTTGAAATATTTTACCAGTTCACGGGTAAAAATATAGATTAAAAGCTTCGCAATTTGAATATTCTTCAATCGATCTTTTAACAGGGCTTTAAAGCTTTACTCTTTCTATGTCCATTTAAAGAGTTTTCTAGCCGCTTTAAAGCTGACGAGCTTAAACGCTGCAGAGCTTTATTACGAATTCAGGACTTTGGAGTAAACTTTTTGGTTTTTTTACGTAAGATGGCAATTTTCATTCTTTTACTGCTTAATCCGAAGTTCGAATTAAAAAAATTTTCTGTCGAATTCAAGGCTGAAATGGAGCTCAAAATATGCACAAATCTCAAATATATTTTTCAAACAATTCTCTGTCAAATTCCCTCTTCACTCGTTTACGACTGAAGGATGAAAGCAGCTTAAAGGCTTAGTAGAAACGCGTGCTTATCGTTCGATCTATGTCAAGCACATACATATGTATGTATGTACATATATCTCAAGAGCTTTGATCGTCTAGTCATAAAGACACACAGTTGATATACTTTTGATTTAGATAGAGCTCACCCAGACGCAACAACTAAGTAAGTGAATCTATTGAGCAGCTTTTGCTGTTGCCTTAATTGAAAAGCGCGTCGCATTTCCGGCTTAAGGCTCACACACTTATGAATATATATGCATGTATGTTTATGTGTACATATTTATAGATTTACATAAATATAAGTGGGTATATATCTATGTGTGCTGTGTGTGCACAACAGCGTTCTCAATTAATTGTCATAAGCGCGAGACTTAGTCGACCCAGCGATCCACCGGTTACAGCAGCTGAACCACCAACCACCGGCAAACCAGCACCACCATCACCACCACCATCATCATCATCATCATCACGATCATCAGCGATCTCTAGCAAACAAAGTCGTAGCCACCGCCTGCGCACTTGTTTCAATTAAGATTTGTCAAATCCAACGCAATTCCACAGTGACTACTTGGCTTTTGTGCCCGATTGAAAACGTACTGAGATTGGGACGCATGCAATATATCATTCCATTTACACGTACTTAACTATCTATATCCATACATATCATGTAGGTACATACATACACATATATGCATATTATAATCTGCTGCACTTGCTTGATGCTTAGATGTAGGCTAAATGTTAACTAGAAGCATTCAAATGCATGCGAATCACTTGAATCATTTGATTAAAATCTATTTACTTTAATTATTTCTAATGTACTGTATTGAGGATCAATTTAAGCAGCTTGACACATCTTTTTAGGATCGCATTCGAAGTTCTTAAATCATTTAATGAATTTGAATCCAATCATTTTATTGAAATTGATTTACTTCAAGTATTTGGGATGAAAAAGTTTAAAAGCTCTATATTGAATAGCAAATCATTGCAAAAAGCCAACGAATAGATGCGATTTACTTGAAATATTCGAAGCATTCGAATCATTCGAATCATTTGATTAAGAACTGCTTTATTTCAAGTATTCGGGAGGAAAAAATTCAGTTTAAAAGCTCTTTATTGAATAGCAAATAATTGCAAAAAGCAAACGAATAGGTGCGATTTACTTGAAATATTCGAACCATTCGAATCATTTCATTAAAAACTGCTTTATTTCAAGTATTTTGGAGGAAAACAAAGGAATACTTTCGACTGACTTGAAATATTCGAATCAACCCAATAAAAGTTTGTCAAATTTCAAAGATCTAAACGCAAATGAATAAGGGGAAGCACTTTGTGAACTCAATAAATACGAACATTTTCAAATTTATTCAAATGCATACATATTTATGTTTATTGTAAGGCTCATATTACGTGACACAGAAAAAGTAAATCAAATATTGAAATTGCATCTGTATGATGATGATGATGACGATGAATCAGACCATCTTCGTATTCATACAAACACTCTTGAATTCTTCATTCTTTAAGCCCTTGGGCTTTTTTTGCCTGTTGCTAAAAGAGCTGCCAAAGTAGCCGCCTTATAAAGAGGCCATATACGAAGTGCTCGTGGCAAAAGTTATCTCTAGATTTATTACACCAAAATGCCGACCAGAAACTGTAACTGAACACGAACCTGAACCAGAACCCAAAGCCATTAGCCAGGCCATATAATCAGTCAACTTGAACCATTGCCTGAGTCATCATTTCAAGTGTGAGTGTGTGTGTGTTATCTGAATGGAGGGGACTGCAAAATGTAAATTGTAAACCAGGTGGATCGCTCAATTGGAAGGTGGGTCAAGCTACTTGTTGGCCAACTGAACAAATAAACATAATTCAATATCAATGTTTAATTAAAATTTTCTCAAATGAAAATTGAAATATTTATCGTAACTGTTGTCATTGGTGACGTTTGCCTCGCATTTGGTAACACTACAAAATTTTGTATATATATATATTTTTTTTTTTCGGCTACTGATAAGAAGCCTAACACTTTGAACAGTAAAAATACGCCTATTTGTTGTACATTTTGTTTGCTAGTTTTGCACCCACAAAACTATCAATTGAAAATGAAAAAAAAAAACTCAACGTTTTTCACTTCCTCTTACGTCACAAGGTTGTCGGGGCTTCGTGTCATTGTCTTATCAATTTCCAACAATTTCTTTCGAACAAATCAAATTTTATGAGATTGCACAGCCACGTGCAGCGAATAAAACTTACGCATCTGCATTCATTTATAATCGGCATGGTTTCTAAAGGTACACAAAAAATAATAATCCATTCTAAAATATAAAATAAGTTAAAAATTTATGAATTTGGCATTTATTTTTTAAGTATGTATTCAGGATATTATGGTTAAATTAACACAATATGCTGATAAAATGACAACCACTTAGAATTCAAATACTCGTAGTCAAGAAAGCCAAAAATATTTGATTTTATATAAAAATTCTTACAGAGACCCGATAATTAAATTATCTGTGGAGAACGAGTTGGAAAACCATACTTGAATCAAGCATTTTGATTTTGGTTTCAGAAAATCCGCGATTATCGAACTTCTGACACCGCGTTGGATTGATTTTATCCCGGAAACCAGAATTATTTTTCTGCGTATTTCGTTTCTAATTCACAAGTGGTTTAAGCACTGACTTCGTTAGGTGTCAAATTTGAGTAGAAGTGAAGAATTTGTTTGTTGTAGAATATGATTGTTGTGCAAGTGTTGATTCACATTTCGAATCGATGTGTGTATATTATATGATCGCATCTATAAAGATCTTAGCTGTTTTTTTTTCTAATTCGCAACCTGTTTAAACCTTAGTGTCGAAATTGACCAAATAAATAAATACTAAAAGGACATTTGTAAAAGTTTTTGAATACAGATTCGCAACTGGTTTTATCTAAGATTTCTGTAAACATAAATCGCAATCATCCAAAAAAATAATTGAATAATCAGTACAATTCTAAAATTAGCATCATTTGTTAATAGAATAGATGAGTGTATTTCCCCAATAATCAACAAATATCATAATTCATAAGAAACTGCAAAATGCCAAATCATTTACACTTTTGAGGAATACTGTGAAGCTTGAAATGAACGAAATTTCGTTCGATTTTGGAAAATTCACAGAATTTCAATGCATCATTTTCCGATATACACACACACACACACACACTTAAACTTAAACACACGCATCTGCATAATCTGGAAAGTATTTTCATTTAGCTACCATAAGTCAAATAGAATATATGGAATCAATATACTGATTTTTTTAAAAAAAGAAAGGGGAAGCATTAAGTAAGAAGAGGGAGGGGGAGGGGGACAGTCAATTTGTGGTTTGGCAAATGTTTACCTGTTACCTATTGTGTGTGTGTGTTTAGATATTTACACAATTAATTGCGTATACATATGAATACATATACGCCGGCTGCTGGCATCTTTTTTTTCTGTGTGGCATAAGGTGGCGTAATTTCAGCACAAGGTCATCATGGGTTAACGCTGACTCTGCGGTGAGTGGGGGGTTAATGGGGTGCATTGGCCAAGTTAATAGCATGTTGCTATGAAACTGGACTGTCAATTAAGAGAGGAAGGCATAATAAAGTTGCATTGATTTCTCAATCATCATATTCATAACCGATTGCTCTACTGAGCTTTATGCACTTGCACCTTGTTGTTTGTACCCTGTACAAGTGTTTAACAAAGGGTATATACATTCATTAAATTTAGTCTTCAGTTAAACTCAGAGCATATCGATATAAGCATGTATCTATCTAAGTTAATATTGATATTTTTTTTATTCACTTACAATTTGCATATTCTATACCCTTTAGAAATAGCCGACAGGGGGTATGCACAAAGTTAGATTCGAGATTTCATGGATATAGCTACAAGTGAATACTCTTTATACTATACACTCTACTTTCCCCTTCAATACACCTTCAAAATAATTTTGAAAAACAAAAATATTTGTTTTTAATTGGTTAAATATTAAAAAAAAAGATAAACTTCCATCAAATCAATCGGGGGTGCCACAGAAATCGCGTTTGCTTGAATTTCACTTAAATTTCATACAAATTCCAGTGAAATTCAAGCGAAAGCGATTTCTGTGGCACCCTTGAATATGGAAAAAAACTGATGTTTTTTTTTTTTTTTTTGGTAATTTATCAACATCCAATATCCACTCAAAGTTTATCATTATAATAAGAACTCCAAATTTTGTTTTTGGGTGCCAAAACATTTTATCTTGGTCGAATTTCCAGGCAAAGTGGGAAAACCACTGTTTTCAATTTTTGCCCGCAAATGGACTTTGAAAAAGCCAGATTTGACGGGAAAAAGCTGTTCTGACAACACTGCAATCTAGACTATATACTAGGGTGTCCCTTATTTGGTCAAAGTCAATATTTTTAAACGCATACGGGCTAGTTTTGTTCATTAGGTCCTAAAGGACTCAGAAATAAATTTTCACCTCAATCGGAGTATGATAACCCGTGCCGACTTGGATCGGAAAATTTAAAAATTATATAGGAAAAAAAAAAAATTTATTTTTTTTTAATTTTTTATTTTTTTATTTTGTTCATTTGGTCCTAAAGAACTCAAAACCAAGTTTTCACTTTAATCGGAGTACGATAACCCATTCAAATTTGCATCGAAACATGAAAAATCATCGAAAAATGAATAATCAGTGTTAAAAGACTGTTTTTGCATGTTTCGATGCAAATTTGAATGGGTTATCGTACTCCGATTAAAGTGAAAACTTGGTTTTGAGTTCTTTAGGACCAAATGAACAAAATAAAAAAATAAAAAATTAAAAAAAATTAAATTTTTTTTTTTTTCCTATATAATTTTTAAATTTTCCGATCCAAGTCGGCACGGGTTATCATACTCCGATTGAGGTGAAAATTTATTTCTGAGTCCTTTAGGACCTAATGAACAAAACTAGCCGTATGCGTTTAAAAATATTGACTTTGACCAATAAGGGACACCCCTACTATATACGTATAACTTTAAGCAGAACTGCGATCTAAAGTGCTGTCGTTAGTATTGATCAAACAATTGTTATTATTTTACACTGATTAAGAGAAAACATTTAATTTCTTTGTAGAAATTGACTAAAATGAAAATTGTCTGTACATTTTTTTAAACTGACCATGTTTACAGGATATATTTGAGTCAGTTATTTGCTGGCGACACTTGTAGTCACTTGTTATACGTAGTTGTTTTTATAGTAACTGCAATTAGCGCTAATTACTGAACTAAGCGTCACTTCAATGTCGACAAATTGCCACGCCTCCTCCTTTTATCATTCAATGTAGACAGTGTAAAAGTGTGTGTGTGTGTGTGTGTGAGTGTGTGACTGTGAGTGTGTGCGTATGTACAGCTGAAAATAAAATGCACATGATATTAAGAGAAAACTTGAGCTTCAGTTGAGATTATAATCTCCAAGGGTCAGGCAGGTGGAGGACTGACGTCAGCGTCCATAACGTGTCCGACCTCGAACGAAGGCCGCCAGAGTTTACGAGGCCCATAAACAGTTGCCAATTAAGAAGCATTTATAATTGACCATAATGCCGGCAAAATCTAGGTACCAGCCATCTTAACACTAAAATAAACGAAATGAAACGAAACAGAACTAAAAATAAAATACGTGTAAATTCTAAGATTTGCTTATATTAAATAGTAAGGCATATTCAACGGAAACAAAAATTAATATTGAATAAAATCACATATTTTGCTTATAATAATGAAATATGCAATTCCACTCACCTGTTAAAACAACAAGTTTTATACGCATTTATAGATTTTAAGGAAATAGAACTTAAATATGTCATATTTTGAGAAAACAATACCTAAGATTAAATATAATTTATGTGTAATCAAATATTTGAATATAATAAAAATTAAGCATTATTTTTAAAGTGTTCCTATTGGAATGCAGTTACTGTGGCAGTCGTTCCTCGTGTCGCTAAACTATTCGCATATTTATCAAATTCAAATATATACATCAACATTCTTTTTCCAGGAAAGTCGGCTCGAGAAAGTCGTAAACATTTGATGGCGAACGTTGAACTCTGTTTTAAAACTAGATACAAAATAGATAAACTCATTCCCCTTTTTTTTTTTTTAATGTACTTCCGTTACTTGTACTTCATTTATGAATCAACATAATCATTTGTAATTGTTGTGAACCACATTTTGAGTACCCACTTGAGCTGTCTGTCTGTCTGTCGATCTCTCGGGTTTTTAGCGGTTTGATTTCTCAAGTGGACAAACGTGCAGTATGCAGCTGCTTCGATAATTTTAATTATGTCAAAATACTTAAATATAGCTATATAATGATATATGTAGATACACTTACCCTTCGAACATATCTCTTGAGTTTATTTGTTCTATTAAGCGATCTGATTTTGATTCAGAATATAAAAAACTAGAGAGATTTCAATAGTTATCTTAATTTCTTGATATTCGAGTTCAGAAATATTATACTGTAAACTGTTGACATTTAAAATTGAACTATCGAGATTTGAAATTTAATTGTTTTAACTATTTATAGTTTGCTATTGCATTATCAGTGTTGCCAATTTAGCTATTTTCCCGACAGATTTAGTGGGTTGTAACTGGCAAATGCGGGATAAATTGTAAAACAGCGGGTAGCGGTAATTTTAGCTACTTCAAAAATAATTTTAGCTTTTTGAAAACATCTGATAACTTCATGTATTTTTTTATGTTTTACGATGCCACACTTAAACACTTTGTAGTATTTTTTCAATTTGAATGGCATAAAAACATCGATAAGCCAAAAGAGCATTAAATTTTGTCGTTTTTAACTATGAAATCAATTGAATCTATCACAATTTATGAATCGATCGGTGAAAATGCGTAAAATATATACAGTGGTCCACTAATGTCTTCATACCCCCTAACTTTGTCAATTTGATATCTTAATTTAATCATCTATTCATTTAAATTCCGTTTGAATGATGCAAAAATTTCCTTAACCCATTAAGTACCTACTCATGGAAAATTTTTAAATTTTTTTGTAAAAGTGAATTTTTTAACTTTTTTCCTCGGTCCCAAACAAAAAATAAATTTGATGCAAAAAAATTCTTAAAACAATTCTAAGAGTGATTGTAAAAAATTTGAAAAATAACTTCGCTAGTATTTTTTATGATTTTTTGAAAATTGCTAAAAAGTCACTTTTTGTATGAGAAGGAAGAAAAAGGGGTTAAAATAGTAATTTTTATTAAATTTTAAAAAGTCATAAAAAATATTAGCGAAGAGACTTTTCAAATTTTCGTTTTCAATCCCTCCTAGAATTCTTTGAAGAATTTTTTTGCATCAAAATATTCAAAAAACACTGGATTAAATCAATGAAAATATCGTTTCTTTACTCTAGCGTTTTTTTTAGCTATCAACAATTTTTTTTTAAGCTATTTTCAGCTTTTTTCAAAGGCTATTTTGGCTTTTTTATGTCCCGAAGAGTTGGCAACACTGTGCATTATACACATTTTCAAAGATTTTACGCCTTTATCAAACTTTATAAATAAATTATTTATTAAGTATTTTTAAATCTATCTAATCAGTATGATCGATATTATTTGTTTTGAAATTTTCAAGGGTTAGAGTCATCCAAATGTATAAATATGTTCTTGGGAGATTGGTGTCTCTAATTTTTCTGTCAATTATTCGTTGTTCCAATTTGCATTTCACCCATTCGAATCAATTAAAGCAATTTTGAAGATACATATGTATAATCTTGAACTTTGGCATGACCTTAGCTATTAACTTTGGCTATAAATTGTATAACAATCCGAGAGATATTTTAAAGCAGGGTATCTCCATTGATAATGAATGAAGTAATGTAGCTTAAGAATGTGTCTAAGAACTGTGTAATATTTTAAGGAACTGTTTACAGGGTATCTGGTAGACGCACATACTTTTGCTTACAGTAAATATTTAGTTCCCAATGCTAACAAATTTTTATTTTCTTCCCTTAGGTTAAAAATGTATTGCGACCGCGTTATTACTCCTCGGAGTTGGGCATCAAGGAGAAGATCTTTATTGGTGTGCTGACCTCCCAGGAGAACATCAATAGCTTTGCGACCGCCTTTAATCGCACCACCGCCCATCTGGTGAATAAAATCAAGTTCTTTATCAATGCGGACAGCGTGAAGACCAATTATCAGCTGAAGAATATTGTCGGGTTTACGGACACCCGCGAAAGTCGCCGGCCATTCCATGTGATCAAATATATAGCTGACAATTATATAGATGATTATGATTACTTTCTGCTGGTGCCCGATAATGTTTATGTGGATGCGCGTAAACTCAATTCGTTGCTCTACCACATGAGCATCACCTTCGATCTGTACATGGGTGGGACACTTGTCGGTGCAGGAGGCGGCGGGGCAGAAGGCGGAGGTGGAGGTGGAGTGGGTGATGCTCTGTCAGCAGCTGATAATGATAATAATGTCGAAAATGAATCGAATGATTCGGATGCTGCGGGCTTAAGTGATCGCAACTATTGTGCCCTCGAGGCGGGCATTCTCCTCAGCAGCAGTGTCATCCGCAAGATGCGCAACAATCTGGAACGATGCGTCCGCATCGGCATCACCAGCGATCACAGTGTCAACATTGGACGGTGTGTCAAGTATGCAAGTCGTGTCTCTGGCTGCCAGGACACATTTCAGGTGAGTTGCTATTTATACGTATTTTGTCAAAACTTTTTTCCCCGGCCTCGAACCAAAAATGTTGGGATGCAAAAAATTCTTCAAACAATTCTAACAGTGTCTGCAAAAAAATATACTCAAAAATCTTTTCGCTAGTATTTTTTATAATTTTTTGAAAATTGTTCCTTAAGCTACTTTTTGTATAAAAAGGAGGAAAAATGGATTAAAATAGTCAAAAAATCATAAGAAATACTAGCAAAGAGATTTTTGAAAAAAAAATGTTTGCAGACACTATTAGAATTGTTTGAAGAATCCCAACATTTTTGGTTCGAGCCCGAGGGAAAAAGTTTTGAAAGTAGACTTTTACAAAAGTTCGAAATTTTCAATGGGTACTTAATGGGTTAGGGAAAGGTTT
This sequence comes from Drosophila suboccidentalis, assembly GCA_037043435.1. NCBI lineage: Eukaryota > Metazoa > Arthropoda > Insecta > Diptera > Drosophilidae > Drosophila > Drosophila suboccidentalis. The sequence goes on along the minus strand of JBAMBK010000663.1, from coordinate 219,086 downwards.
GTATCATTCAAACGGTCTCCAGGCATCGAACATTTTTCCTATGGTCGAATAAATAAACACTTTAAGAAAAAGCGTAGTACGCTCTAGCTGATAACATTTTGGGCGCTCGAAATGTTCGATGTTTTGAAGTCCGGCCTTACAAACTTTAGTGTGACAGCATAATACCAAAAATCCCTAAAAAGTTGAGAGATTCTTGGTGTTTTGCTGCTGTGGCCACACTGTTGCGTCAGTTGTGCACAACAATCAAATACTTAACATTGATAACAACAAAAAAGAGAAAATGGATCAAAAGGACAGGATATGAGCAGTAGCAGCGACTAATACTCTAATTATTAAATTAAAAATTATGAATTATAAAAATCCCATCAAAATGTTTCTTTTCGGTCAAATCCCACAATATTGGCCTCTGTTGCACCTCCTTAATCAGTCTAATTCGCTCTTTGTGTTCAAAGATCTCAATTCGGCTCTTATTTTGCTGTTTGTTGGTCGCCATTTCTGTTCAAAAAGTTTTCGACTAGTCGAAACAACGATTCAATCGATGTTTTGAAAGGTCAAAATAAAGCTGCCATCTGTTGACCAAACAGTGTTGAAAAACGCCAGGAAATATTCTGAACTACAAAAACATTTCGAGCATGTTTGCAACCCTTTTTTTTATATGGAGTTTTGGCCTTGCAAACATATTTTCGGCTAGAGCGTACTATGCTAAACTTCAAAAACCGCTCTTTTATGGTGTCCGGTTTTCTTTGTCCGCTACTCAGAGGATTTTCATGTAATCGCTTTCACTAAAAAAAAAAGCAGCTTAAAAGCTGCGCATGTGTAGAATGTAACGGCATTCCAAACTGCTCAGTAATTAACTGTCATGCTGTAAAACGTTTAGAAGCTTAAGTTAAGAGCCATAAACTAGTCGGACACCTCCGAACCACTTTGTGATGAGTTAATTAACGTGTGTTCAGGTAGACCGTTTATATTTGATTGGACATGCATGTTGGCAACTGGGTGGGTGGCAAAATCATTAAATAATATTATATGCTTAGGACAGGGTATAACTTAGTCAATAAAAAACCAACACATAATAAATGTGATACTACGCAAAGTCGGTGAAATTAGCAAATAACTTTATATTTGCAGATTTGCAAATACATTACCATGTAATAATTGAACGAGTCCAAATTAAAATCGTAGTACAGGGTAACGCTTAGGTGAGCACACTCGTAAAGTGGTTCACAAATATGTAAACACATGCTGCAACACACAGGCCGGCTATTTAAATACATTCTTCTCATCTGCACAAGATTCACATCCACAATGTAAACCACAACAACTGTCAAGCGAAAATAAGTGAATGAAATGTAGAACAATGTTACAACAATAACAACTACAATTAGCACAGATATTTTGCAGCTGCAACTGTAACACACTGTAAACGTTATCTGTCTGCAGCAGCTGTTAACAGTTTGAGAGTGACTGTTGAGCAGCAGGCGCAATTTGTTCAGTAGAGAAGCAAACAAACATACATACAATATGTATGTTTGTATTTTATGTATACGTATGTGTGTGTGTGTGTGTGTGTGTGTATCTGCGTGCTGCGAGTTAATTTGCCCATTTGCTTGTCGTGTGATCTTTGTTGCTTCCTACACGCTGTTTTATTTATTTAAACAATTTGCCGTTGACTAAAAAGACGCACAGAGAGACACACGCAACACACACACACACACACACACACACACACACATGCTAACAGAATGCCAGCAATGATATAAAATGAAATGAAAAAAATCAGTTCATTGATACAAAAAAGTGACCCTGAAAAAGAGCATCAACGGCTGAGCGAAATGCGATGCGGAAAGCGGAGAAGACAAATAAGAAAGAAAGAATGAGTAAAAATAAAAAAAGAATGGTTCTCTTCGGCACGCCGAAGAGTTGACGATCTTACAAAATTCTACTGATCTTTCCTATATCAGCTATATGATGTAATAGTCTGATCTTAGCTATATTTTTTCAGAATGTAGAAGAAAACACCAAATGAATAATCTGTAAGATTGGTTGAGATATCTCAAAAAACAACACAAGATTGATTTTCAGCCATCTGATGTAGTTAACCGATTTAAATAAATTTAATCAAGATGTAATAGACATCCAGAGTAGAGCTTGAAAAAAGAACAAAAAGGTGGTCATAAACGGCACAAAAAGGACACCTGACACCCGTTTTGGGCTTTTTTGGACTTTTTTCACATCTGAGGTCCGCAAAATATATAATAAAAGGCTCGCAAATGAGTCTTTTGCGAGCTATCGCGTTTGAAATTTTTATTAAAATATTTATTAAATATCTCTCCTTCCGTTTGAATGTTAAATTCACATAGATTTATTTATATCGAACAAGGCTTTTTCAGTCCGTTGCATATTAGGTGACAAAATTGTCAAACCCTCTGCAAGGGTATTAAGAAGCTAAAGTAGCAACAGCAGCAACATCGTTCGTTTGCAGGCAGACATTTAAGCATGCCACCAACAAACACGGCACTTGATGGACAGTTTATTTAATTTCCAAGAGAATTTCACAACTTGCGATTGAAAACCCAAAGCTGAACAGTTTGACATGCTTTGGGTTGGATAGCATTTCCTCTTTACTGAACTTGCGAGTTGGGGGTTTTTGGTTATTTATAACAACAAATCGAAACTGGAATCGCATTTTGCACAAACAATTTACCAAGCATTATAATTGCTGTTGTTGTTGTTGTACAATATATGAATGTATGTATGTATGTTTGTGTGTTTTGGTTAAATGAAACGCAGGGCCAAAGAACTTGACGCACGTCTTTCACTTGAAATTCGTTTGTTTGGATTTTGGTTTTTTATTTATGCGGCAGAGAGGCACCATCGAATGATTTATGTTTTATGCGGTGGAGCCAATGTGGGTGTGTTGAAAAAGTGTTGATATCCGAGTTTTAGCTTTTTGAAAAACAACTTTATTTGCATGCTCCTTGAATAAAGTACGGGTATATTAAGTCGGGACGATTATTTCCTATACTTTTTGCTTATAATTTTATTAAGTTACTTAATTGTTTATAAGTCGACTTAGTCCATAAAATGTATTTAAGTAGTATATATGATTAGGTAGAATAGCTATAATATAGTCAGCCTTTTAATGGCTAAATTATTTCAGGATATGCTATGGACAGAAGCTCTAGAAAGTGACAGATATATTATTTATTTTACTTCTTTTTCTAACCTTATTACCTTATCAATTTTAAAAGAATGCTTGCTCACCAATCTTATTAATTTAATAGATTCTCCAAATTCTATACATAAACTTATACTACTACTTATACTATACATATGTACATAACTTTCTAAAGTATTTTCTTCAAGTAAGCCCAAACTTACTCTATAAAACATATTCACTGTCCAACTACGTCCTATATATATTCAAGTCTTAGGAGATACACAGATACTTCAGATAGATAGTTTAAGAGTACTTCATACGTAATTGATAACTTAAAAATAATTCAATTAAAATCGAATAATTTTCAATTTCATTTCCTCAATCTTTAAAATTGTATTTCATTTTTAATTTAGATTATTTGAAATAAAACGCAATAATACGCATTAATAATAAAATATGTAAAATTTAGCTAGCAGTAAATCTGAATGTAAGCTACAGGGTATCTAAGAGTTGAACTCCTCTGGCCAAGGCCAGCTTTAAAAGTGCCGTTACTTATGCTTCATTTCATTTTAACATTTGAATTGATTAATGAGCGCCGGCAAATTAACTGTTTGCATTTTCTGCGAAATAAACGCTGAATGCAATGAAAAGAATGGAGTCTGGAGAGACAGAGAGAGAGAGGGAATGAGAGAGAGCGAGGAAGAAAGAGAGTATGTTGCCTGCTCGAAACAAGTCGCCGACATTTAGCAAGGAAATGTTAATTTAATTATGCGCCCGCTGTTACCCCACCCCAAATGGGATGGCGAATGGGAACTTGAAAGGGAAGGGCAATAGAAATGGAATTGGAAATTGGAATGGGAATGGGAATGGAAATGTGACTTCATTGTTGAGAAGGAAGCTAAAAGGGGTCTTAGTTGATTTTAATGGGATCGTAAAAAGCGACGCCAATAAAGGAACTTTATTGTTTTGCTTAAGTCAGCAAATTGAATCTGTATAACACATGTTAGTTACTGAATTAGGGTCTGGCATTATTATGTTTGGCAAAATGTAAATTTCATGCAACATTTGATGGCGCCAACTAATTTTCTCAATTTTTTTTATATTTTTTACAGGGTATTCGTCAATATAGCTATGCCTTGAATACCAAAACACGTCACTACAAGGATCTCAGCATACTTGCCAAGGAGCCGGCATTTCTGAATGCCACCACTGTATATCCTGTGCAAACTCCAGAGGATTTCTATCGTCTTCACGCTTATTATTCCAAGGTAAGTTAGACATACTGTTAATGAACTGTCTTGAATTGAGCAGCAGCAGCACTGTTATAGCGTTAACAGCATTATGCAGTTAACAGTCTGCCGTTACACTCGTGGTCAAAATGTTGAGTATATCAGCATTGACCCTAATTAAAATAAATGTATGTATATTAATTATATTATTAATATATTGTAATTTTTTAATTTATGCCCATTTACAGCATCATCTGGAGCTTGTGCAGCAACGTGGCTATGAGCTGGAACAAAAATCGTATCGCATTGCGAATGGCAGCATCTCCAATAAGATACTCGAAATACGTTGGCCATTGGGCGTGCCACCGCCCAGCGCCCCAGAGACGCGACACGACATACTCATGTGGCAGCTACTCAACGGGACGCACAGCTTTCTGCCCAACGCAAATGCGGATCATGCCGTCGCACCTCTCAGTCGCATCGATGCCTCGGACTTTGCCAAAGTCCTGGAGATTACACTTCAATATGCCGCACAAAAGCATCCCAAACTGCGTTATCATAGTTTGCACAGTGCCTATCGCAAATTTGATGCCACTCGTGGCATGGACTATCAGTTGCATTTGAATCTTTATGAGGGCGCCACACCGAAGCGTCTCCAACTCAAGAGCTTTGAGGTGGTCAAGCCACTGGGTCGTGTTGAGGTCGTGCCATCGCCATATGTCACGGAGAGCACGAGAATTGCACTGTTGGTGCCGTCATTTGAACACCAGGTGCCGGATGCACTCGACTTTGTGGCACAATACGAGCGCATTTGCATGCACAACCAGGACAATACTTTCCTGCTGCTGGTGAGTTCCTCCCTATACCTGACACACTGTACATATTTAAAAACTTGAAGTTTTTGAAAATTATTCATTTTGTAAATTTAATTTTTTTTATTCTTTTCATTTATCAGTTTTCAAACATTTGAACTTAACATTGTGAAAATAACATTTATCTGCTAATCAAGTGTAGTATTAAGATACTGTTAAGTGTCAATTGCATTGATAAGCTCTGCTAATTTAGCAGTATCAATGTTAAATCGTTTACATCATTCTGCAGTTAACAGCTTACTGTTAAGTGCATATAATACATACACTGATGGTTAAAAAATTAGGCATGCATGTATTACTTGACTTTAAGCTTATTATTATGTATTTATTTTATTATTTATTTCTCGGATGTCTGATATCTGTTATAAAACTCCATTTTCCCCCCTTCTTTAGATCTTCCTTTATCGTTTGGACTCGCCCAGCAAGGGTGACGACGATCCCTTCAAGACGCTCAAGAAACTCGCACTGGACTTATCTTCGAAATATAAGACGGATGGATCTCGCATCGCTTGGGTCTCCATAAGATTGCCAGCGGAGTTGAGTGCTCCCATTGCTGGCGATGATTGGCTGATGCACGCCTCCATGTATGGACCGAGGCAGTTGCTCAGCCTGGCGGTTGCCGATCTGGCACTGCCCAAACTTGGCCTGGAATCGCTCGTGTTGTTGGCCACGCCCACAATGTTATTCCGCACGGATTTTCTCAATCGTGTGCGAATGAACACGATACAGGGATTTCAGGTTTATGCTCCGATTGGCTTCCAGTTGTATCCCTGCAATTGGGCGCATTTCTGCAAGGAGTGCGACACCTGCGACATTAGCCAGAGCAGCGGATACTTTGATCGACACAATCACGATGTCATCGCCTTCTACAGTCGCGACTATGTGCAAGGTGAGTCTACAAGTCTACTTTCCAAAACACAATGGATAGAGCACTGGGAGCCGCAGGACTTTGTTTATATCTCTAAAAATAAAATATCGTTTAAATTCCCTTTTGTTTTTGGTATTTTTAACAAAACATATATTGATAATGTCGATAATATCAATATCTGAGCGCCAACTTAAACTCTACGCTTTTTTTTACCTCAATGTTAAAAAAGCGATACAAATATTGATATTACAGGGTGGCGCAAAAGAAGTCATCCGATGTGGTTTGGCTCTCATTTTTTTTCTAAATGAAAAATTTTGATTCTGTTTTTTGATTATGTTTATTCGAACCTTAAGAATTTTATTGGTTTAGGCGAGAAGATGACATCGGCCAAGTGTTCGCTGCCAGAGCTCATGACCATACGCCCGTTTTATGGCATTTTCCATCACTTTTGCCAGAACTTCGGGCGACAGGTTCTCGCATTCCTGGCGAATATTTTCCTTAAGGGCTTCAAGAGTTTGCGGCTTGTTGACGTGACTTCTTTTGCGCCACCTTGTATTATATCATTTAAATCAAATATTCCTTAAACATATATCATTGCCAACAAACCTATTTTAAATTAAATTAAATTAAATATGTATGCAATTAATTTTTAAATGTTATTTATTGATATTTCTTAATAATGTTTTTTGTTTGATTTAAAAACATTAAGGGGTTTTTGTTTTTTATTTTAATTTGAATCATATATTGTTCCACAATATATTTATGTTGTTTCTGTCTCTCTGTTTTTAAATTATATATATTATATATCAAAAACAGTTCAAAAAACTTCTTTTAAATTCAACTTTCAATATATTTCTATGTATTAAAATGGTTTATGTTACAATCTAACTATCTTACTTAGTGTAATCGACAGAATACAAACGGTTCATTTTGGAAGTCAATTTTTAAGAAAATGGGCAAAAATATAGAAAAAGTGAATTTATTCCAATGTAGAATCTATATGTTCATCCTACTGAATTTCTTCTAGCATATATTTCACAAGATATGAGTTTTTGATTAATTTTACGTTTTTGGCCTCGGTTGACATTTCTGTGGAAATGCCCATATGTCCTTAAAAACTATAATACAAAAAGATATCTATCATTATATCAATATTATCGAAACAACCCAATTGTTAATTAAATTAATATTTAATTCTAGTGTAATGTATATCCAAATTGTGAATCGATTGATAATTGTTTCTGTGATTTTCACTATTATTATTCGATTATTCGATGTATTTTAAAAATTATGTTTCTTTTTTTACAGCTCGCAAATTGCTGGATCCTCTGGGTTTGCCCATCATGCGCTCCGATCTGGACATTGAGCAGCTGCTGCAGTCACAGTCACAGGCACAGGCACAGCGTGCGTCGGGTGTGGAGAGCATCCTGGATATGTTTGTGGCTGCGCAGCACACGGTGCACATCCTGCGAGCGGTGGAGCCCCATCTCCGCTTTGGGCTGGATGTGCGCAATCATTTGGCACGTGGAGGGAAGCTGCCAATGCCCAGCAGCTGTGGGCGGGAGCAGTGCATCCATTTGGCGTCACGCAAACAGATCGGCGATGCCATCATTCGTTACGAGGATAAAAGTATTCTGCATAAGTAGTTGCGAGAGGGTGCGAGCGAGAGGGAGCACTGCTTAAAACTGTTATACATAATCATCAGTTCCTTTTTAAACATATATTGTATATAGGTATATGTGTATATAAATTTCCAAGTGTGTAAATGCGTGAGTCTGTATGTGTGCTGTGTGTGTGAGAAAGTGTATTTGTGTGTGTGTGTGTGTGTGTGAGTCTATTTAGATCTAGACAATTTTTGTTGGTTACTTTTGATACCCTGTAGTCAAAGGAAATATTAGAAATTTTTTTCTTTTTTGTGTTTAATCTTTCCCTCGAGTCAACTGGGTATACAGGGTATCTTGTAGTCGTTTATTTTTCTGTGTGTAAAATGCCTTGCTTTAAAGTGAAACTTTTAATGCTCAAAATGGTAGACAAGAATTGTTATATTAGTAAGTTCTCAAAAAAAGTTAAAAAGAAAAAGAAGCGAGAAGAGAAAGGAAATGATAGAGGTGGGTGGAGGAGTGGAAGGAAGGGAGGGGGGGGGGAATAACTTGTAGCTGCCAAAATGCTTGCTTAAGATTAATAAATAAACCATGCAGACATATAAACATATGTTGTCGAAAGTAGCTTTGTAAGTTTTGAATTGGGAAGAGTGTATAACAGTGTATAACAGTTGTACGTACAACAGCCATTAGCCAATATTCAGGGGCCAATTTAGCTTGTCATTTTAGCCACTCTCATCCATTAGCAAATGTAAATAATTTATTTAAACTATAAATATTATGTAATTACAAGAATTCCTATAAATATATATATATTTACAAATGATATATATTTTTAGTATATAGTTAAGTGTTATACTATGTTTTATACATGTATCGTTTAAGTTATACAAAGTGGCTGTCGAAAAGTAAACCAATCGAAATGTAACTGTGGAATGCCGCCTTAGCCAAAAAAAATTAAAAATAAAATAAAAAGAAATGTGGCCCAAATCTTGCCTCAGATAACGGCAACTGTTATATGCGCTCCTCCTAATATCTTATACGTATACGTTTTTTGTATGTTATCTCTAAAGCAATTCAATTTTGACTCAACCGTAACAAATCAAACTTACTATTTGCTGCTGCTCTAAGACTCGATTTAGATTGTCTCATAACGAATTCGAATTGAACGTAGAACAGAGCAGCAGTTAAGAATTCGTTTAAAAGTGTTATAAAATACAAGGCACAAAGTGCAAGGAAAGTCTATAGAATTATGTCAAATTCCTTTACCATCAATCCGTGTATTAGTTACGGTTCCCAACTGAAGCTGTCATACATGCCAACTGTTATACAAATGCAGAAACAACCTTCAGATTCAGACATCGAATAAGTAGCCTGCCAGTTATTTGTTTTTAAAAATTTATCTACTTTTTATTTTATTCCATTTTTTTATAATGATAATGAACGATTTTTAATCATACAAATAAAATGCATATACTTTTTATTTATTATTATTACTATTATTATATTATTTACAGTTGTTATAGCAAAAAGGCAATCGATTGAACATATTAAATATTCATTTTCGGCAACTGCAACATGTATTGTAGTCATAGTTTTTAATGCAGTTACATGATATGCCTATATCCTATATATGATGTACATAAGTCCATTTAAACCATTTAATACATGCCGACTCTATTTGTTATTACAAAATATAAATACATATACCATATATAAATCAATATATGCATTTATACGTTTTTTTTTGCAAATAAATGTATGTAAATGTTTTCTAAAACGTGATAAGAAAACTTGAATTTACTTTGAGCTCGAATTCCACTGTTGAGGTGACGTTGAATGTCAGTATAATAGTATAACAGTTTCAATTCACTGCAAAGCTATCAAGTAGTTGTTCACCTTTATTTGTTTTAGCTTACAATTTTAATGATTCAATTAGTTGTAATCTAATTGAAAAAATTCAGCAAGCGTTAAAAGAAAATTTAACTTTTTATTAAGCTGCGCGCCAAACAATCGACAGATTGTGGCGGTCGGGCGATAAAAGATTGCAGATAAAAATAAATCAAATAGCGATGTGCTTTGGAAATGTTTAATATCGATACACTAGCTGCTTGCTCAGTCCATAGAGCGGACACTTAGACGATAGTAACAAGTGTCCATAATAACGATACCCTTTTATAGCAACGCGATCTGCAAAATGGCGCCTACGACCGTTAAAGCTTAATGGTATTTTTATGAAGCACACACTTAATAGGCTTGAATAATAGGCTCACAATGAAAACGACCTAAAATGCAGTTCGTAACATTGTTTTGCAATTTATTCTGTTCAATTATATTGCTTAACACATAAATAAATGACAATATGTATATGTTTGCTTGTATGTTGTATGTATGTAATTGACAGCCGTGTCTCAATTTCACGTTCCGAGTTAAATTTGTCACACGCACTCACATACACACACAGGCATATGCTAGCATTTGCTTATATCTGGGATTTTTTTGATTTATTTTCAATATTTGTTTTACAACAATTTTATGTTGTTTGTACATAATGTACTTAGTAATGCATATGTATGTATGTTGCATGCAAATATTATGTATGTATTTGTTTGATTGCTTTCGCATGTATGCATGTATTGTATATATATATACATATATTAATAAAGCATTTCATCTTTTTTTGTTTTTTTGAATATAATCGAATTGAATTCTTGGGAAACCCAATGCACAGTTTTCTGTTTCATTACATTATTATTATAACTAACATAGTTTTCTCTTCATTTTCTCTTTCATTTTGCATTTTTTTTTTCTCATTTTACAGTGAGTTTGTATTTAAGGTATATGCGTATAAGTTAATTAAAAAAAAAATATTTTAAAATATAAATCAACAAATAATTACACAAATGAAGTATGCTTTAAATATTAATTAGCTATTTGACATATATATTTGTTAAACAATTTACACTTTTTTTGCTTGGCTATTTTGGTGTTGCTTGGGGCTTCATTATCATTATCATGTTGCATGCGGCATTTCAAGTTGACATTTCATTTCAATTTAGATTTTACAGTTTGACAGCAACGCCAGGCGGAGGCACAGTTTGGTTATTTTGTTTCATTTTATTTCGTTTCATTTTCATGTTTCAATCTTTTGAGCGCTGCAAGGGCGAAAATTTGTATTTTTGCAGTATAAAGTATATATCATTTTGTATATACGTATGTATTTATCGAGTATGTTATATATTGTATGTATGTATGTTTGTAGGTCATTGTATGTCGATTGCATTCATTGATTCTTAAGCTAGCGATTGTTTTTCTTTTTTCTTTCTTTTTGCAATTATCATGCACATACACACATATACATACAAATACTACATACTTGGATACATGTATACATACACACACGCAGGCACACACACAGACACAGAGACAGACACACACATACAAATGCATACGTAGAAGACGGCGGCAATTTACATTTTGGGATCGTACATTTTTGGGGATCTCGTACAAACAATGCTAATCTTGATTTTCGGCTCCTCCTACTGCGGCGACTGTTCATCGGGCAGATCCAATATTCTGGCCACAAACTCGGAAATGTCCGTGTTGCGCTGTAAATGCTCCACAATAAAGTTATGCCGCAGCAATTGCTCATAATTGGGTCTCGCCGTGTACTCCTTCTGCAAGCATGTGGCTATAAAGTTCTCAAACTCCGATGAGAATGAACCCGACGACAATCGCGGCGGATCATCCTCCACAACCTACCAAGAAGAAGAGCAATTGCATCATTAGCATTTATTATTATTCATTTTATCAGAATTTAAAAGATTTCTTTTTAACCAAACTTCTTTTTCATTCAGTTTTTATTGGCATTAAATAAAATGTCATTTCATTAGTATTGCTAATAAAAATGACATTTCATTAGCATTGCAAATTTAGTTTTAATTGTCAACTATAACTAATATCATTGAAATCATTAGCATTGCATTAAAAAAGTAACAAGTAATGCCATTTCAATAGCAGTGCAATTTTAATCAAAAAGTGTTTTGTTTAATGCCAAATCGTTAGCATTGTAAAAAGTTTTGTCAATAAAAATGGCATTTCATTAGCAATTACATATTCATTAGCACTATTTGATTTAAATGCTTTCATTAGATCTGTATTTTTTAATGCTAACAAAAGTTGAATAATATTGCCCATTTGATTTTGCTCACCTGACGCAATTGCTCGAAAGGCGTTCGCCATTTGTTGTAGGGATATTGGCCGGTGGCCATTTCGATCATACTTATGCCCAGTGACCACACATCGGATCGGATGTCATACTGGGCTGGATTACCTTGCGGATCAATGCGTTCCGGCGCCATGTAAGGCTTGCAGCCGGCATCTATAGTCTTGGCAACAGAATCAACGAGGTAACCTGCAAGTAAATGTTATTCAAGAGTTTACAATTTGAGCTTCGCTTATTCTTAAATTAAATATATGTACATTCTTAACAAACGTACATTTTTAATAATGAATAATATATTATTATATATTATAAATAATACTTGCTCCAATTTTAGTACAACCATTATTTTCGATAATTCGAAAGCTCAAAAAAGTGTTAGGTTATCGACATTGAGATGACACAATATCAACTAGTATCGAGTATCGGGTTAATATCGATTTTAGACCGTTAGCTCACCTGAGATGCCAAAGTCACAAATCTTGACCTGACCACTGCGATTGATCAGTATATTGGAAGGCTTAACATCTCGATGTATGACGCGCAGCTGGGCGTGAAGATAATGCAAGGCGCTGACCACGCTCATTGCAATCTACAAAGAAGAAGAAGAAAAACAAAAAGAAATCAGATTAAGAAATTTCAATATAAATAAATTGTAATTGATTGTTTAACTTGCCTTGCCGAGCACTGTCTCCTCCATGGTTAGCTCGTTTTTGAACACTTTTGGATAGAATTTGTCCAGACTGGTGTTCATCACCTCCATGCAGATCCAGACATCGCCCTCACGATACATCGCCCCATAGAAATGGACCGTATATGGGCAATCACTGGAACGCATCGATATATCCAGATCCATGATCAGCCTTTGCTGTTCACGAAAGTTAACAGTCATTGGTATGCGTTTAATGGCCAAAACTGTTCCCGTTTGCCTGTGACGCATCTTCTCCACAATGCCATAGGCACCGCGACCCAAATCGCAAATCTTCTCCAGACTATCGGCATCGATATCAAATGTTTGATCGCCAATTTGTATGGTTGCTCGTGAGTCAAGATTACGTGGTGGCACACTGTAACACAAATGTTAAGTAATATCAAAATATACGGAAAAAAAAAGAAAAACAAAACGATAACAAATTGCAATTATTTGATATAACCGTTATGTGCCGGCAGCCAGCTTCTTTATAAGGTTATGACACTTGTTAGTCTTTGGCAAATGGCCATTGTGTGTGAGCGAGATAGCAAGTAATCATGATTTTGTCTCTTATATCGCAAGCTGCTAAAGTTCATGAAACTTGATACAGATATGCTCTCTGTGAGAGAGATCGATTGACATGATGATGATTGTCAATCAAGTACAATCATATCCGACTTTGATAACTGTTTATTAGGGATGGCAAAACAAAGGCAATTCTTTTGGCAAGTTCTTTGCAAACTATTGCCCCTCTACTCGCACACTAACAAGTGTCATAGTGTCATAACCCCCATTGCACTTACAGTGCCGGTTCCGGCTCACGATTAATTCCAATGGGTGGGGGTCGCGGACGTTGTCGTGACATTGCGGCGCAGCGCTGTGTTTAAGCTTCTGTGTATGTGTGTGTGTGTATAGATGTATATAGGTGGGTGTATGTGCGTGTGTTTGGCGGCCTGCACTTGCACTTTTTTTTTTACTTTACTCTTTTCACGCGTGTTTCGCTGCACGTTTTGCTTGGTAACTGAACTTATTTTTGCTCCACTTTATATTTCTTTTTTTTTGTAATATTTTTGATACTTTTACTGCTGCTGCTGTTTGTGTGTGGGTTTTATTGAGTCGGCGTCGACAAAAACAACGGCGACGACGACGTCGATGGCGCGGCGACGGCTGCTGCTTTTGCTATTTTTACCACATTTGGTCAAAGCGTGTCGTGGAAATATGCCCGCTGCTTGTTTCGTTGTGCAAAAAGAAAAATGCTGTCCAAAATGCCGCGTTCTGTAGGCTGTGCCGCTTTTTTTGGGCTTTTTTTCGTTTAGTTTTTTCGCTTCGTTTTTTCTTTCTTTTTCTTCACCCAACACACTCGCGCACGACTCTCGTCCTCGTTGAAAACAATCCAGTGGGTTAATCGCAGTGCTGCCAACTAGTTGTTCATCGTAGTTCAGTTGAAGGATTTAGTTCAGTAGTTCAATTTTTGGTGAACGAACTAATCGGTCATTTAGTTCAGTAGCTCAGTTGCTTAGCTCAATCTTTGTTTCGAGTCCCATTATCGATCGTTCAATCGTTTACTCGAGATCCCTTATCGCTCGTTATATTTAAAAATAGTATTGAAAATAAAAGCCAATTTGTGATTTTAAAAATAAAAACAATAAAATTCACATTTTAGTCCAATTAGTTTGAGTTTTAATATTCTCCGAAGATAACTAAAATAAAAAAAAAACAAAAACAAAAAAAAAATTTGCTTCAAGCAAAATAGGATTATTTGTGCATTATTAGGTTGCAACAAGCTCAAACGACTCCGACAAACTATTCAACGATAATGGGAGGACTCGACAGAGCCATTGAACAAGAATGGGACTCGAACGAACTATTGAACGAACGAGCTAAAGAACTGAACTACTGAACTATAAGTTCGCTCGCTTAGTTCGTTTGTTCACTTTGGTGAATAGTTCAATCGAACTTAGTCCGAACGATACGATACAACTCTAGTGGTGAACTGTTTCACATTGTTTTAATAGATGTACATTGCGAATTAAGCAGCAAATAAAGCAAATTTAAGTGTAATGCAAAAGTGCAAGTGTTCGCGCCAGCCAGCCTTAATAATAAGCAATCGAAGAAATAGTGTTCGAGTGGAAAAAGAACGCTTCTGAGAGTGCCTACAAAACTATCGAGAGTGCTGCAGTAAAAAAGAATTGCGAGCTGTTGTTGTTGTTCTTGTTCTTGTTGTTGTGTGCGTGCTGCGTGCTTGCGTTCGTGCGTCTCTGTCGCTCTCTTCGTTTCTGTTTTTATTTATTTATTTTTTTCTTGGTTGAATTTTGTTGTTGTTATTGCCAGTACAAGTGGAAAGTTCAAGCGTACGCAGACAAGTGCATAAACAATAGTAAAAGAAGACACACACACGTTGTGTGTGTCTATCTGTGTTGAGTGTGTGTGTGAGGCGGCAGCAGCGCCAACTGCAGCCATAAATACATAACTAAGGAAAATCGAATTTAAAACAACAACAACAATAAGAAGAGAAGACGACGAAGGTGAAGAGGAAGAGGAAGAAGACGAACACACAGAACTGCAACAATGTCCAGCACAATTGAATTTGAGACAATTGGCAGTCGCCTGCAATCGCTGGAGGTTGCGTTGCAAAAACAAAACGAATCCCATGAACAAATCGTCTTATCGAACACCACGCACACCGATAAGACGCGTGTCCGACCCACAAGAATAATACCAGCGACGTCAACAGCAACAACAATAACACCAACACCAAATGCTGCAACAGCCTCCAGCGCCGCAGCAGCCGCCACAGCAGTCGCTGCATCAGCGGCAGCAACAGCAGTTGCTGCTAACAGCTCTGCCTCTGTCGCCGCCGTCTCCTCACCAGCAACAAGACCTGCCACTATCGGAACACTGCCGGCGCCAACGTCAGTAACGTCGGGCATCTTCGGTGGCAGCGGCGTCAGCGGTGGATTTACGCCGCCCACCCACAGGATTATCCGCCAAACGCCAAGTCTGCCTATTTGTAAGTTAAATACAGTTAATATCAATATATACAAATATACATATAAGGCCATTACAAGTGCATGTGTGAGTGAATGTGTGTGTTGATAAGAAAGCTTTACGATAGATACAATAAATGCTTTGATGTCGGTTAACAAGTTTATAAGGCAGCTACAAACGACTAAACCGAAGCCATTTTAACAGATTTTAAGTATCAAAAAATATAAAATATATACAATAATAAAAAATAAATTGAAAACTAAGCTGACTTTGTAATACATTTTTTGAAAAGCCCGCTAATGCGGATTAAAACGTGCATTGCTTAACAAAACATTTAATTAATACCAATTTAGCTGTCGTGTAAACTTGAAATGCTGTAATGTACCCTCAACAAAGGGCACGCGTTATCGATTTCTGCATTTCGATTGCATAGATAAGCGCAAATCCCCAAAAAAAAAAAAATTACAACCAAAAACACAACAAAACTTGTTTTTGTCAAATGCAGCGACAGCAGCAGCAACATTTGCACTTGCTAACGTCGCTGTCGCTGTTACTGCTGAAGTCGCAGTCGCAGTCGACTGCGCGGTTGCTGTTAAAGTTCTTGTAGGAGTGTGCGTGAGCGTGTGTGTGCGTTGTGTTTATGCTTATTCGCGTTTCTTGATACTGGATCTGCTTTGAGATTATTGTTATTTTAGTAGTTTCAGTAATGCCACGAATTTTTTTTTTGAATTCTCTTTAGCTAAAGTCTGCATTCTCATTTACCGTTAATTTGCAAGCTTGCCTTGTTTTCGATAAACGATATTTAGTATTAGTTTAATACATAGGATTGGTTCTTATTGGTAATTAAGAATTTCTTTAATTCTTTAAATGAGTATTTTATTTAAAACTATAAAAATGAAATACTTTGCATTATTATTATCTAAAATGCTGGCATTCAGCAATTAAGAATATTCATTACATACATTTTGATTTGCTCAATCAAATAATAAAATAACATAAATAACAACAATAGGTTCAATACAATTTGCTATATTTTTAATGGATACTTAAAATGTAGATAGAAATGATCTATCAATTAAATATTTTCAATTCCTATCGATTAAATTATCAATAACAAAGCTACAGTTACGCTTTTGCGTGCTCTGCACACGTGAGCTTTAACGGTAAATGCAACTTTTAACTCTTTCTTGTATGTATGTCTACTTTTGCAATGCGCTCTTCTTATTTAATGCTTTGTCTTTTCTCATTTAAACATTGTTAGTTGTGTGATATTGTCTGTGTGTGTGCATGTGTCAATGTATGTGTGGCGTTGTCGCCGTCGCCGCTTTCATTTGGCATGTTTGTTGGCATTTTTTTTCGGCATTTCCGGAGTAATGTCTTGATACGCAAACGTCGTTGCCTCTCGCTCGCATTGTTGTTTGTTTTTTTTATTCGCTTTTGGTTTTGCGTTTCTTCACCCGCACACACACACACACACACAGACACACACACACAGACACACACACACAGACACACACACAGTTTTAAGATACAACGGCGGTTGGCGGAGGAGACAGCGTGACTCGCGTGGGGATTGCGACGACGGCGACGGCGACAACATTTGTCTTCGTCTTCGTGTTGCCAATTCGCGCTTTGTTTACAAATATCATCTATATATGTATGTACATGCATATGTATATGTATATCGTATATATATTTTATGATCTTTTGTTGTTGTAATATGTTGCATTTGAATTCGTCGAAATGTAAAAACTTCATAAAACGTTAACAATAGCAATAACACCAGTCCATAATGTTAACAATAACAGCACACTTAATGCGCTCACTTGCCGTTGTTGCTCTGTTTTCTTTTTGTATAATGCACACTGGGACAAACCTGGATATATAATGACTAAAAATTAACTTTTGCCATAAGAGCTACTTGGCCAGTGAACAACTTTTATTTACATTTTATATTTATTTTATTTAAATAGAAATATGAATGTCCAATGTGACACCATAAATATTTACAACACTAAAATAATAATATAATCAAAAGATGTTGCAGTGATATGCAGTGCTTTGTGATTTTCCCAAAAACTCACCTTGATTCGAATACATTAGCTGTTAATTGTGACGATTTTAACAAACAAGCTGAAAACATAGGAGTTTAATATATTAAATGAAAAAAAAAAAAAAACTCAACATTTTGTGGAATGTTAGTATAGGCAGCTAAAAAAATTACAAGAAAATTATTTTTATCTGAGATTTTTGTTGTTTTAAATTTGATATCAATTTCTTTACATTTTACATCATTTATTCAATAGTTATCGAACACCTTATTAAGACATTACAAAAACGAGCCTTAATGACAGAAATAGTTACATATTTTGGTAATACAAATTCGACTTGAAAGAATTTTTTTAAAGAATACATTTTGTATAGCTTCTAACGAGATAAATTTTAATCTGAACTTTCCTCAATTAAAAACTGCAAAAAACGAGCAGCTTTGACCTTGAGTCCATAAATGTGGGCAGCACAAATGAAGTTTGCTCCACTGTGCGTAGACGTTATACTACACATAGTTAGGCGCATACATATGCGTATGTGGAAGCTTTTAAAGTGCTTTGTTTGAATAACGGTCATTAGAATCGAAAACAAATTGTTGAGTGGCATTTTTCATTATTTGTTTATCTGTGCACATTGCTTAAGCTTACTTCGTATCCATCTACTCTTTATAGTATGTTTCTCTGATTCTTCTTCCTCTGATTGCTCTCTCTGTCTTTTAGCTGATTCGGGACACACACGTCGCCGCATGATGTTGCCACTGCCGACCCAAGCTCATCCCTCGGAAACGGAAACGGACAAAAAGCTAAAAATGATAATGGGCCAAACGGGTAAACTGAATATTAATGGCCGTCAGTATCCGACGGATATTCACGATCTGCGACATTTGGGAGATCTGGGAAATGGAACCAGTGGCAATGTGGTCAAAATGTTGCACCTGTCCAGCAATACGATAATTGCCGTTAAACAAATGCGTCGCACGGGCAATGCCGAGGAGAATAAACGTATTCTTATGGATTTGGATGTTGTACTCAAGTCACACGATTGCAAATACATCGTTCAGTGTTTGGGCTGCTTTGTCACTGATCCGGATGTCTGGATCTGCATGGAACTCATGTCCATGTGCTTTGATAAGCTGCTTAAGCTCTCCAAGAAACCGGTGCCGGAGCCCATTCTTGGCAAAGTCACTGTGGCGGTAAGTGTTGACCAATCAATAAAGCTGTTGAGCATTGGATTGTTTCAGGATTATTCAAGGTAACTTTGCTTTGAGCTTTCAGGTGCTTTCAAAGCTTTTGTTACAAATTAGCTAATTTTGTATTAGCTAGACTCGAAATTCAGAAACGAAGATTAAACTATAAAATCATTAAGCAAAACAAATGGAATACTTTTTTAATGTTAAGTGTTTATAAATGTCTTAGAAAATGTTCAAAGTAGATGATTAAAAAGCATTGTAATTATCAGTTTAAATCAGCTATCGGCACGGCCCTATCTCGATCTCATAGGAAATTTTCGTGGCGACTGCGCTGCCGCTCACGTACACTCACGTACACGTCGCGACGCGTCGCTGCTACGATTTGTTTCTGTTACGTCGCTGTTATTCCGCTGTTAGACGAACAAAAATGCACACTAACGCAATGCAAGCATATGAATGTGTAGGTGCCGACCACTGGTTTAAATGATAAATATTAAACGAAAAGATTAATAAGTTATGAATTAAATTAATTTGTTTTAAAGAAATAGTTGATAATTTTTAGATGTTAGATTAATTGGGCATTTAAGTTATAAATTATGCAGATTAATTATGTGCTTGAGTTGAAATCATGATTTTAGGAAAAGTATATCGAAAATTTTAATTAAAATGTATACTTAAAAATTAAACGATACTGTTTATTTAAGTTGAGCTTTAATGGTATTATATACGTATGTAGGAGATAATTAAAATAATGTTTAATGAAAAGTGCTGTTAAAAATGCTTAGAAAAAGTTTACTATTTAATGTTATATTAAGGCAAATGTCAATGGATTACAAATGTTTAAAGTGTTCCCACTTTTTCTCTCGTTCTTCTCTCCCTACAGACAGTCAACGCGTTGTCCTATCTGAAGGACAAACACGGCGTCATTCATCGGGATGTGAAGCCCTCCAACATTTTGATCGATGAACGTGGCAACATAAAGCTATGCGATTTTGGCATTAGCGGCAGACTTGTCGACTCCAAGGCGAACACACGTTCCGCTGGCTGTGCTGCCTACATGGCTGTAAGTTAATTACCAACATATTCAACAAGGCTAAGATAAGGTTTATGAAAATACATAGAAAAAATCGACAACTCGATATTTGTTTTGACGATTTTAATATGCGATTCAAAAATCGATCTATAATTTGGATTTCCATCACTAGCTAAGATTAACTTGAACTGGTATATGGTATTGTCTTTTAGCCGGAACGCATTGATCCCAAGAAACCAAAGTACGATATTAGGGCCGATGTGTGGTCGCTGGGCATAACGCTGGTGGAATTGGCAACAGCGCGTTCCCCTTACGAGGGCTGCAATACGGACTTTGAGGTGCTCACCAAAGTGCTGGACTCGGAGCCACCATGTTTGCCACGCGGCGAGGGCTTCAATTTTAGTCAACAGTTTCATGAATTTGTCATCAAGTGGTAAACTAGCGGAATTTTCATATGCACGTGAACTATTTAATTTGTTAAAATGCAATTTTGTTTACTTTGCAGCCTCACAAAGAACCATCAGGATCGACCCAAGTATCCGGAGCTATTGGAGCAGCCATTCATCAAGATCTACGAGCAAGCCAAAGTCGATGTTCCCAATTGGTTTCAGATTGTTGTCGATAGCGCCGCTGGCAAGCGAATACGCGCCAACGGCGATTCCACGCTGACGAGGTGAGGATCGAATTGTGATTCAACAAATACACACATACATACATACATATATACGACCAAATGATTCCTCACCTGAAAAAGAAAAATAAATAAAATTCCCCTTCGCTGTCCTTGAAGCCATCCAAAATCCCTTGTGTCTGCCGTCTGTGTGTGTGCGAGTGTGTGTGTGTGCTAGTGTGTGTGTGTGTGTGTGTGATTGCCAAACACAACGCTTCGTTTCAATATTTGTTTCCGTTTCCGCTTTTGTTTCATTCCGTTACGTTGCGTATTCTTTTTATTATTTCTTTAGCTAACTCTGACAAACAAACAAACAAACAAACAAAAATCTGTTAACAGGTAGGAAAATAAAATCAAGTAAAGCATTTATAAAAAAAAGTAACTACAACTAAAACTGTTACCTAATCGTAGGGTGTTTGCTAAACTTTGTAAGAATCTTGTTTATTTTTATTTTAGCTTGAAAAAGTTTAATCAAAACAAAAACAAAAAAATGGAAAAGTAAAGAATACTATTTTGGCAAAGCTTTTCTATAATAACCTTCTTTTTACACACTATTCTACACACTCTCTTTCTTACACAATTTTTCGATTCATTTTGGATTGTAAAATTTTATTACTTTGCTACTACTATTTGCTAAAATGCTACTACCTTTTTGTACTACCTCCTATCTGTTTTTAACTATTTCTTATATTTTGTTGTATAACACATTTAGTACACAATGCTCTAAAGCACTTGTATTGACAGCACTTTCTCTCTCGGTACTGGCAAGTATTTCCGTTTCATTACATTGCGTTTCCATTGGAACGATGGAATTGAAACATTAGATTGAAATGATTTTTGTTGAGATGAACCAAAAATTGTCAGTACTTATGAAGAGTGCATGGTTAAATTGCATATGCGAATCCACTTCCCTCCGCCTCTCTCTATATCTCTCTCTCTCTCTGTTGTAGCCAATCTCATAATGTAGGTGAACAGTATCCTCCTCTTTCCCTTCCCAGTCCCCCGTACCCCGTACCATCCTCCAAATACCAGAATACCTACACATATAAGTATTCAACAACAATAATTATTCCCCTCCAATATTTTTTGCGTTTTATTGACTATTTAATTTGTGTGTTTTTTTGATTTTCTATTTTCATCTTTTTTATTACCATCTTTTGTAGGTTACTTAATTCCTAATACATATTATTATAATAAAAGCAAAAGATAAGAAAACAAATCCAGACAAACTGTAAAACCGATTAAAACCAAAACATATGAAAACATATATATAAAAAGAAAAAACAAAAACAAAACATTAATCAAAAAATAATCAAATGCAAGCAAACAATTATATATATATATGTAAACATAATATATCGTATGCGTATATATGTGTGTGTATATATATAAATATATAAACAACGATACAAATACAAGAAACAGAACTCAATACCATAAAAAACTCCTCCCAATATCAAAAGTCCAATTCAGTAAGTACGACGCGTTTTATTATCATTATTATTATTGTTATTCTACATAATTATGTTTCTAATCGTTTTATATTATCATTTCAATTGGCATACATACTAATTTTCATTAACCATTGCGCAATAACCTGTGACCATAAAATAAATAACGATTTTTTATGCTGAGAGTAACAGACTAAAGTAGTTTAAAGTACAGTAAACGCTCTTTCATGTGTATTTTCAGATTGTTCCATTTAAAATTTGTCTGCTTTAAATATTCGTGTTCGATCAAGTTCCAAGACAAGTTCAAATTGTCCGTTGAAAAAATGTTCAATTTCTGTAACCACAAATCATCAGTAAAGTTTAGATATTCAATTTTTTTTTAATTTGGATAGTAAATGTTTTGAAAATATAATTTTCTAATTTTTGTTACATATATTTGATAACTGATATTGAAAAACAATTGATAATCTAGATTTCATAACTAATTAAAAGGTCGGGGATTTACTTTAAAGTTTATTAACCGATGGAAGTATTTAATATTCTTATCATTTGTGACATCAGCTAGTTGCAGGGAATTCACCAGTCGTTCACACTTGACTATTGCATTTATTTAATTGTTGGTTGTTGGTTAATTTGTTATTTAATTGCAAAATTGTTACTGTTAATGTTACTTTGTTGCATGGCGGCTTCTGCTTGTTGCTTGACGCTTAACATTTGCATTTGTTTGATTTGACAAACGTTATATTAAAATGAATTTAGAAAAAGAATATAAAAAGTTCACACACATCAAACGAGGTAAATTACATTAAAAATTTTCTAATAATTTTCTAAAAAACAAATTTTATGTATTATTTTATTTGAATTGTTGCTCTTGATTGTCGTGTCAGCAAAATTGCAGCGCTTGTTTCTCTCTCTCGCTGCGTTGCATTTCGTTCCATTCCGTTACGTTCCAAAGCCACTCACTCATATAAACATTCATATGTATATTTGTATATACCAAATTCATCTTTCTCCATTTCACTTTTTTTCTCGCTATCTGCCGTTTTTTGAATGTATATTTGTATATCTATATGTTATTCGCTTTTTCATCAAATTTTCATCGGCCTTTTCAGCACTTTGAGCTTAGCCATACAGCGCCCTCTGGCGTACACTGACTACACTCGCCGCGAAACACGTTGAATACTGAAACACAGCCAGGAGAGAGGGAGAAAGAGAGAAAGAGAGAGAAAGGGAGTGTAGTCAGTGTTAAAATCACGGTTGTCACAATTGGTACATTTACGATTCGTTGGTTCACTTTTTTCCGAAAAGTTATTCATTTAAAAGATGTGTGGTACCAAAAACTATATAAAACGGTTTTAAAAGGGTACCTTTATTCTTACTAAATTTTCTTAAAAAGATTTTTGTCACATTTTTGTATCAAAGCTGGTTAATTTTCAATTTCATGGATCACTATTTGGATCAAAAATTTGGTACTAAATAATTTCAGCAGGTGCAATCCTTAATCAGGGCTGCCACATCTTGTACATTGTACCGAAACATTCTATCATTTTTCTTTTTCAAAATTGTACCATTTTGCATAAAAAAAATGATACCAAAATATTTTCCCCAAGTATCAACCGTGGTTAATTCTCATTATTCGCTTGCTTTCATTCCCTCATTCTTGTTAGGTGTACCATCTCCCTATACACACACACACACACACATGCACACACTCGCTTTGCATTATACAAAAAAAAACCTCTATGTCTTTCACTCTCTCTCTCTCTCTCCCTCCCTGACTCTCTCTCTATACATTATTGTGTCTTCACATTTTCGCTGCCAAAAAAAAAACGTGGCATACATATACATTTTGTGTGTTTTATTGCACATAACGGGCTCTCACTGTAGTTGCAACAGCTGATTAACAAACTTTTGTGTTACTTGCAGAGCAACAAAAACAACGGCAGCGACAACAACCACAGCGGCAGCAGCGACACGAGCCAAGGAAGTTGCCACAAAGTATGGCCGAAATGTGGCAGCTTTAACGGCACGAAGTCCAACAAATTCCCAACTGACAACGATGACGACAACGGCGACAAAGACAATAAAGCCGACGCAGATTCCAAGCTATCAACAACAGCAACAACAGCAATATTTCATGCAATCAGCCACACAACTACCTCAACAACAACAACAGCAACAACAAAAAACACATCAACATCAACAACAATTAGCACATCATCAACAACATGCAACAGGAGCAGCAACAGCAACAGCAACAAGCCCATTGAATTATTTTAGCAGCGGTGGCAGCGGCAGCAGCAGCGCCAGCCCAATCTCTCCACCGGGTGGAGGAGGAGGAGGCGGCGTCGGTGGCATCAACGACACCAACAAACTGTACCGCAAATCGCCGTTCATGCTACGCAAACTGAGCAACGGTTCGCACTACAAGTACAACGATGAGAGCCCCAAAAAGGAGTCGGTGTTTAGCAGCATAAGTAAGCGGCTTTTTTTTTTAAATTTTTTTTAATCTATTTTCAAAGAGTAATACCGGTACCGGTACCAAATCAACCGTTTCATATCTAAACTCGGGTGCAAAACTATAGCCGCACCTACTTTTTTCAGTGTTCGCATAGAAAGAGTGGAGCTAGAAAAAAGATTTTACTACCATTTGAAAGAGCGTTAAAAATGTGAGAAAATAGATGACAAACATCAACACTTTCCATGGAAAAATTTACCGTTATGTTGCATTTTCGTTTTGGGCAAGGTGCAAAACTATAGCCGCACAAGCCGATTTCTTATTCTATGATTGAATAGCGGCAATTTTTTTTGCGCACACTTGGTTGAGTAGCTATTTAAAATGAGTTAATAAAGATTCCAAGTGGATCAGTGCTTTCTCATGTCGGGTTAGGTCAAATCCTGGCGCCCAAAAGTGTGAAATGCCCATTTTGAGAAATTGACAGAAATTTTGGCCTCTCCGACAAGGTAGTTGGAAATTTTTGATAAAATCAGAATGAATATGGTACAGGGAAACCCGGAGGATGTAGGCCGAGCAAAACCAAACTCAAAAACCGAACATTATTGCCTTCAAGCCAAGAGCGCGTCTCACGGTTGACGTGCATAAATGCGATGTCCAGTTGAGAAATGAACTTTTCACGCCTTCGACAGCGAAAAAAAGATAGTATGTTCATTGCCAATACATCCACGTACTCTCTGAAGCTCATTAAAGAGCTTGGAAATGCCTGTACCAAGCATCCAGACTCGCAGAACGCAACCTAAACCATCACAGATCCTCCTCCAAAATTTCACGTGGAAAAGTATAGGAATTCTTCCTTAAATCCCTCCAATAGTGCAAAAACCCATCATGACTATCCAAATTAAACCTTTTCTCATTCGATTAAATGATCTGAGAAGATAAATTAATTTTTGCATTGCTTTGTAAAAAAATTGAATTTTTGACCAGTTTGTCGCAATGTTAGTTGTGGCGAATTTCATCTGGGACTCTTTTTGGCGGTCCAGTAACCTTAAAGCCAATTTTGATTTTTGTCGCACTATGGTTTCCGATTTTTTTAAAGCTCGTACAACAGCCCAGCGAGACACTTGTAGGCCACATTCAGGCACTAACGCATTAGCGGTCTTTAATGAATTGCTTGCAGCACTCACTTAACGGCGCTGGTCATTAAAACTTAACTTCGAATTACATCCTCCGGGTTTCCCTGTGCCATATTCATTCTGATTTTATCAAAAATTTCCAACTACCTTGTCGGAGAGGCCAAAATTTCTGTCAATTTCTCAAAATGGGCATTTCACACTTTTGGGCGCCAGGATTTGACCTAACCCGACATGAGAAAGCACTGATCCACTTGGAATCTTTATTAACTCATTTTAAATAGCTACTCAACTAAGTGTGCGCAAAAAAAATCGCCGCTATTCAATCATAGAATAAGAAATCGGCTTGTGCGGCTATAGTTTTGCACCTTGCCCAAAACGAAAATGCAACATAACGGTAAATTTTTCCATGGAAAGTGTTGATGTTTGTCATCTATTTTCTCACATTTTTAACGCTCTTTCAAATGGTAGTAAAATCTTTTTTCTAGCTCCACTCTTTCTATGCGAACACTGAAAAAAGTAGGTGCGGCTATAGTTTTGCACCCGAGTTTAGTACCGCAACTGAAATACATTTTTTCGGTTTCGGTAGATTTTTTCAAAAATAATTGATTGGCTTTAAATTTAAAAAAATATTTTAAATTTGAGCTAGGCTTATATCGATTAAATATTTAAGTTGTGTTTGTTACCGGTGCGTACCAATACTGATAACGGAACCGAATGGAAAAAATCGAAATAGAACCTCTTTACCAAAGTAGTTGTTTCGGAACGTACTGAAACCAAAACTGACATTTGTTTCGGTCGGATTTTTCTTTTTATGTTAATTAATTATTAATTAATTTTTAAATCGTATAATAACAAACAATAATCAAACAGCAAATACTCTGCTTCGAGTCAAGTCGCTTGCAGCACTTATAAAATCAAAACTATTTATTTAATCGATAAGCAATTACTTTATACAAAGAAGCAATGGGAACTTCTTGATATGATTATAAAAATGAACTTACTTTTTAGATCATGTGATATTTTTTTCTTCATTTTTTTTTTGAATATATTAGGAAATTGAACACTTGAAATTGCCATGCCCAATAACTAACATACATTTATTTGATTTTCTTTCTCTTGTGATAGGCCAATCGATCTTACGCAATTTGACAACATCGCCCTTTAGCCAAAAGAAACATAATCCAATTGTAACAGCAACAACGCCAATATTACCCATAGCCACAATGACAACAACAGCAGCAACAGCAACAGCATCGCCAACAACACTGCCGCATATTAGCCCCAAAACGCCCACAGAAACATTGGGGATGCCCACGTGGCGTCTGCCACAAGCGGCGGACAACACGTTGACACCGTTTGACACCTGTGATAGTATTTGTAATGCAGCCGTCAATGCATTGGGCTCACCAACGTTGCAGCGCAAACAGTTGATTGTGGAGCCAACAACGGTAACAGCAACAGCAACAACAACAACGCCCGAAACAACAATGTTGCAACTTAATAATCAACAGCAGCAACAACAGCAACAGCAACAACGCCTGCAACCAGGCAATCAGAGCCCCATTGGTGAGAGAAACAACATTAAAACTTAAAGAGATCATTGTTATTTTAAGTATAAGTACTTAACATCCATCTTCATTTCATTCAATCAATTTTTTTATTGCCCCTTGCATAGAATATTAAACGATACGATGTGACCAGCAGTTGATACTTTTATGGCTCATTAATTTCTTTGGCTAACTTTTCTTCATGGTCGTAATTGCATGTTTTGTAGATATTTAGTCTCTAAGGTTAAATTGTCACAGTGGTTTACTGTCATATTTCATTGTTTTCATTAGCTAACTGTCCTAAATTCATGTAACATAATTTATTTTTTAAATGCTGACGGATTTACATACGTTTACGTTTTTTTCTTTATCTACAAGCCCTTTACTTTTACCAATACAAATATTTATGAAGTATTTATTTCTTTTCTGCAGTGCTGCAACGTTTCTATCATCAGCAGAATCAGTTGCGTGAAAAGGAAATGGCCGAGCGACAACATCATCATCAGCAAGTGCAGCAACAACAGCAACAGCAGCTGCAGCAACAACAGCTGCTGTTGCAGCAGCAACAACAACAGTTGCTGCATTATCAGCAGCATTATCATTATCATCAACCATTGTCACTGCCACTGCAACAGCATCAACAACATCAACAGCAACATCAACAGCAGCAACATCAGCAGCAGCAACAGCTGCCACGTCAACCGATTGGAACGAGCACAAATCCGTTTCACAGCAATTATGTGGCACCTCCCTCCTCGCACTCAACCTCTAGTCAATCGTCCTCCACACAGTCGACATGCTCACAAATTGCCATCGCAGCGCCACCAACTCCATCTCCATCTCCAACAGCAGCAACATCAACAGCTGCTGGACATTTTGGTATTGGCAGTGCAGCACAATTGCAATATCAGCCATTGCCGACAGCAACACCAGCAACAACATTGACGGCAACGGCAACAGCAACAACAAGTACAACGGAGAGCATACCGTACGGTAGTAATCTGCCATGCAGATCACCGGAACAACAACAACAGCAGCAACAACAACAGCCGGAGGGGGGTGTCTCATTGGTGGGCAGCAAACTGAGTAAATTGTATGCGCGTCGTCAGCTTTTGGGTCAGAGTTCAAGCAACAATCTAGATGAACGGGAGCAGCATGTGTACTCCGGCACAACGGATGCGGGTGAGTCGGAGAATTCCAAGAATCTCAAATGTCTCATTTGTTTATTACAAGTTCTCTATATTATAAAATACTACTTAATTAAATGCCATTTGTTTTCTTTGGCTATTTTGTCGCTTTGTTGTTGCTATCAACTAATTCTTTGCATTGCTTGTCGTCTTCTTTTGTGTGTTTCTTTCTCTCTTTGTTTACTCCACACGCAACCACAACCACAACCACAACCATATGCACACTCACAAACATGCACGCGCACCACCAACCACAATTCAATTCATTGCACTCCATCAATTAATTAATCAATCATCAATCAATCGTCAATTAACCATTAATAAATCAACTAACAATCACTACTCAATGAGTCACAAATCAATCAATCATATTTGAATCATTCATCCAACAATTAATTGTGAACTTCTCATAATTAAATCAATTATAATTACTCATCAATCACTAAATCCATTATTTACTAATCAATCACATTTATCTCAATAAATAACTCTCTAATCAATCACACATCAATCACACATCAATCAAAAAATCAATCACTTATCAATCAATCACTAAATGAATTAATTACTCATCAATCACATTTAACTCAATCAATAACTCACTATTCAATCACAAAATCAATCACAATATCAATCACTTATCAATCAATCACTAAATCCATTATTTACTAATCAATCACATTTATCTCAATAAATAACTCACTAATCAATCACACATCAATCACAAAATCAATCACTTATCAATCAATCACTAAATGAATTGATTACTAATCAATCACATTCAACTCAATAACGCACTAATCAATCGCACCTCAATTACAAAATCAATCACTTATCAATCACACATCAATCACTGGTCAATCAATCGACCAACGCACAGGCTGGTTCAATACATTCGCTGGCGCCATGAAGCGACAATTTGCGACCTATGTTAAAACCCAATTGAATTCCACAGCGACGTCTCCAGTGACTCCGAGCAGCACCGCCAATGGCAACGAGTTGATAGGCGGCCTGGAACCGGCGCTGGCGCCACAACCACAACCGCCAGCCTATCGAAGCACTATCAACAATGGCTGCACCACCGCAAACACCACAACAACAACAACCACTGGCGGTGGCGGTGGCGGCGGCGGCGGCAAAACGTATTATTATCGCACCTTATCGGCGGCGAGCAGCAGCAGCAGCCACAATACCAGCCAAAGCACCTCACCCACCACGGAGCCGCTGAACCACAGCGGCAGCACCATTGGCCACTGTGCCACCAGCGGCTTTTTGCGTCGTTATGCGAGCAGCGGCGCTGCTGTTGGTGTTGGTGTTGGTGGTGGCAGCATCAGCACACCACCGAGTCCGCATCTGCTGGCGGGCCTGGATCGGCGACATCGCAGTCCGGATCCACCGCCGCGCTACAATCGCGGTCAATCGCCGCTGCTGCTGCGCAAGAATCTGCTCGAGCTGAGCGGACAACCGCCCGGTTCCCCATTGTTGCAGCGACGGTGAGTAAACGGAGTTGTAATGTTCCAAACAGTGAACCGAGTTGAATATCAAAAATGTAAAAAATGTAAAACCTACTTGTAATTACAAAATACAAAAATTTTGACTTGTAAAGTTGCTGCTAGGTCGAGAATTATAACACCTCAAATCTTCATAGCTGTACAGATTTTCAAGCGGCATATGATTTTGATCATAGTTTGCCCTCTAAATTCTGCAATCAAGTTTAATTCATATTAAATAATTTTGGCATCAACATCTAAGCAAATAGATGATCCATGATTTTTCCGAAAATTCACAATTATAAATCTTAAGTTTTAGCATTTAATCAACTTCTTAGGTCGTAATTTACTGAATTTGATTCTGCAAATTGACAACGATAAAGAAACTCCAGTGAGTTGTCGATTTTTCTTTAATCTCGATTAAATTAAATCGATTGATAATCATACAAAATTATCGAGTTGTAGTAAAGAGATATAGATGACTAGTCATGAAATTTAATATACCTTTTTGATCATTTTCAATAAGCATAAGCAAGGGTATAAATATTCGACTTAAAATACTTGAAAATCGCTTTCGCGAAAATCGAGTTGTAAATAAACTTCGAAATATCGACAACTCGACTTTCTCGGAAGCGATTTTCAAGTATTTTAACTCGATTATTTATTTTTTGACTTTTTGACGATTTGACCATTTTGATTTAAAACTTGATCCACACTTTGGATTTTCATCACTAGTCATAAGTGTATTGCCTTCTTGCTTTAATTCACGCTATCTATTGTATGTATAACTGACTCTATCTATTTCATTTACAGATATGTGTCGGCCTCCCCGCCGTTGCCACCACCGCGTCGTGGGTCGGAGAGCGTGCCTGGATCGCCGCAGCACTTTCGCACCCGCATCCATTATACGCCCGAGCCACAGCGTCGCATCTATAGGACAATAGATCAATGAGTAGCGCTGCAAATAATGGTCATGTGATGTTGGTATGGCTTCGATGATGTTGTTGCCAACGATGATGATGATGATGATGTTGCAACAACAACAACAACAACAGCAGCAGCGACAACACCAACCACGCCAGTTGCAGCTCGTACAGCGGCAACAACTTTAGCAGCAGCAGCAGCAACAAAAGCAACAAAAGCAACTGCAACACACAGACACTCGATGGACTTCTGATGCTTGACTTGGGCATAAATAAAAAAAAATGATAAAACATACAAAGAGCAGCAACAGGAAACAAACAACAACAACAACAGCAAACGAAAGTGTTCAAAAGTCTTATAACGTATAAGTTTAGGCCGTAGCTAAAGCTAAAGTTGCGTCTTCTAATGTTAAATTGTTTAGTTCACAATGTTTTTTGTTTTCATTTATATAATCATATAAATATATATATATTGTATTTTTTATTATAATTCATTATTGTGTGTGCTTGTGTGTTTCTGTGTGTGTGCGTGTGTAAATTGTATATACATATATTGAAATTTTGTTAGACAACAACAATCAAGTTAAAAGTTGAACAACTAAAATGTAACTGCAATAGAGCCATACATATGTATCCCATATAATTATATCGGGATATCTATACATAAATTTATATACATACATAGAAATATAGCCAAAATCATAACGTAACAACAACAACAAACAGTTAATAATTATATATTAAAGAACACTGTGCCCTATACATAGACATAGACATATATACTATAGCTATTGATATAACAGCATCTTTTTTACATAGACAACTGCGACATATACATAAATATATGTATCTATATCTATATAAACATATGCATATATCTGAAATATGTCTAAAACAAACAATAATTGTGCAATAGTTGAAAGCAATGACACTATTTCTCTCACTTTTCGATATCCCATATATACTTTGCTATAATCAAATCAAAATACCTATATCAAAATATATAAAGATGTTGACTATATGTACATACATCAATATAAACTTGTAATTGTATCGTAAAAGCAATTGTCAATCAGCCCAATTAATATGCAAGCTGAACGCCTTTTAATCAATACAAACTTTGTTCTATATTTGTATGCCCGATGCGGCCCCAAATCTCCCACTGTCCGTCTGTTTTTTGATCAGTTCCCTAGTCCTATGACATATACAACATATAGCTGCCATATAGCAATATAATCGAGCGAGATTTCAAATCGTCTTAATATATCATATATAGTCAGCCATAGTAACAATTGGAAAACACGCTAATAACAATTTATCCTTGTATTTTTGATACAGTTTGTGATAGAAATCGGTTTAATACATATACATATAAATAGAAACCCATACATATAGCTGCCATATAGGAATGATCTGCAAGGGTATTCAAATTTCGGCTAGCCGAACATAACTGATCTTTCTGCTAAAACATTTACTTTTACTTCTTTTCTCTGTTGTTATAATCAAATTGTTTTGAGCAAGTTCCTTACAAAATACTTACCTTATGTATAATAGCTATCTATATATATATATAGAATCGAAGAGATAACTCTAAGCAACAATATTTTGTATGTGTGTTTGTGTGTGAGTTTGTGGGTGTGTGCAGCTAGCGACCTCAATGTTTTGTTCCTGTGCGTGAGTTAATTATTTAAATAATAACCCCAAAAAATAACGTATTTTTTTTTTTTTTTTAATTTTTTAGGTTATGTAACGAACCTAACCTCAAAACTGTATAAATTTAACAAATGAAAAAAGAAACAAATGTTTATTGTACAAAATTAGAGGAGAGGGCGTTGCATTTGCTGTTTTGTCATTTGCCACTTTTATTTCTATTTTTTTTATTTGTAATTTGTGTTTTGTTTAACAAAAAAAGAAAAAACAAAAAAAAAAACCTAAACTGAAATGAAAAGGAAAAGGAAAACAAATTAATTTGTATGTTTATTTATTAAAAACACAAGGAAAAAACAAACTTTCAATAAATGAAGATGTATTTTCGACTGATTTATGTGTTAAAGTTTAAGCTTGGAGTTCGAGTGGAGCGTACGAAGTTTATATGTAAGCATGTAAATATACTATGTATAGCAAATACATATATATTATGTATACATAACATACGTGCGCATCAGTCTGTACTGTACGTCTAATTTTTAGTTATATAACCACATGCATATGCATATGTATGTTATATAAATCCACATATACATATATAATACCTCTATAGGTATACACATATATATATAAATATATATAAATATTGTAAAAATTATATAAACCAATTATGTGAAGAAACAAAAGTGCGAAGATCGTTGCGAGCATTATAAACAATGTAAAATCAACAAATGAATGTAAACTCTTATGAATACCAATAATAATTATAATACCATAATTCAACAAATTCAATTCAATAAAATGAAAATCGATTATAAAACCCTCAATAAAAAAAAAGACGAAAAACTGAACAAAGTGGTTATTTTATTGTAATTGTCTCAAATTATAATTCTAAATTTTATTTAATTGAAGGTGCAGTTGTAGTACAGCCAAATGATGTACCTTTAATCGAAGTGGAAAGTGTTCAGATCAGTTAATAAAGGTCAATATCTTTGTTTATAAGAATATTAAATAGAAATGCTTCAGAAAGTCTGTGGCGTGCCCACATGTTTTGGATCGTTAATTATTAGAACTCCTGTTTCAAATCCAAATGTTCAATCAATCCGAATATAAGAATCGCTCCAATATTATTATTAAACGTCCTTTTGGGATCCCGAATGTCAAACTAAATTGCATTAAGAATTCATATAACATTTCAATTGAATTGTTGAATCGTAACGAATTGAAGTAAAATTCGAAATTGGATCTCTGTGTTAATAGATTTCGACTCAATTCCAATTGTTTCATTTTCAATTTCAACGTAAATTAAAATTACTTCTCATTGCTTCAATTCCAAGCGTTCCTGTAAAAGATTTCTTTCCCATCCAAAATCACACAAAAAGAAGAACAATAAATTTTACTTGTTTCAAATTCAGGTTTATTTTCAATATATCGCATTGTCTTCCGTAAATCTCAAACATTTTTTGCATTTTCCAACATTCCATATAGCACAGCTTTTTGTTTAAGAAAATACTGACAAAATACTGAACAAATTATTTATACCCACAAAGAAAGGGTTCTTTTTTTGAAATGTCGTAATGGTTTTTAAGATATTATGAATATAATAATATAGTAACATATGTATGTAGATAAACATAGAATACGATGGATATGCTATATGAAATGTGGTAAGTAAGATGGAACGACTGCGTCTTTAATGTATATATATATATATAAGTATTTTTGTTGTATATATGTATATAAGTATATATATATATATATATATATGTAACATACGCGCACACACATACACATGTAGATAGATATACATAGATCAATTAGATGCTGCTTATTGTATAGATTCATTTTACACATACACATATAGTATGTATATATAATGTATATATATATATATATGTATAGGTAGTATATGAATACTTTATTTAGGTTTAAACATAGCCATAATCAAATTTCGATGGCCAGGGACATATACATTTATACTAGGGATTTACATACATAGATCCTGCCTTGTCCCCAGCCTGAGGCCACATTCAGTTGACAGACATATCGGCGGCATTTAGTTCATGTATCGAATATATCGAACATATTTATTTATACTATATAGTTTGATGTGTGTATGTATTTGTGTATGTATGTATTGTTTGTGTGTAAAGCTGTAAGAGTTCTTTGTTCTCTGGCAATTACAACATTCACTCAGCTAAAGATATAAACGAGTATTCGGATCCTTATCGCTTTTGCTATGGTATCGTTATTGTTATAAGAGTAAATGAGCTCAATAGGAGTCACGGCATATAACACTGAGTTTCTTTTTATTCTTTTCTCAATACAAAAATCGTTTACTGCATATTCAAATCCCCTTTAGGATATTTAATCTATGTTATACAGAATTGGAATATGCAAAAAAAATTCGGCAACTTCCGAAATTTAAATTTCTTCAAGACTTTAAGAGTTTATTTGATTTATTTTCTTCTTATTTATTTTATTTTTTTTTTTAGCTTAAATCGTTTGTTGTTTTTTGGATTTGTTGTTAACACAGCACGGCACAAACACTTAGAAACACTTTGTTGCAATTATGCAAAATATTGTTTTTGAATGAGTGTATGCAAATTGGTTTTTCGACACCAGCATTAGTATTAGACACTGGGATTATAATAAGTATGGTATGTTGTCAGTAACTGTTTCTCCTAACCCCCTCCCCAGAAGGGTTTGTTTGTGTGTCCTTAGGTCTCCTAACAAGTATATCAATTATTTATCCATTTATTAGCTTTATATCTGTATTTTATTCAGCTCAAACGAATTAAAGATTCAGTTTGCTAAATTTTTAGCACAAAAAAAATTTGTATTGACTAATATTTCACTGCACTTCTGCTAATTTCATATGTTTCGCTCGACAAATAACTATTTTTTTTATGCTCTATTTCACATTTAAGTTGCAATCGCAATATGTTCTTATTCGACAAAAAACTGCGTTTCAATTTCATACTTATGTTTCCTTACGGCAAGGTTAAAAATTCTATTTCAAATTTTCTATAATTATGGGTACTTAGAAGTAAGTACTTCAGTGTAAGAGTACTGTTATTAGCACTGTGTATAAAGAACTAGCCTTTAAGATGAGCTACTTATGTTGCTGCAACTTGTTGAACATAAGTAAATACCGAAAGGATCGGATTATCATGTCTTAGAGTTGCCATAAAGCAAAAGAAGGAGAATAAAATAAGGATATTGAGATGTTTTATCACTCGATTTTGTAATCGAACTGTGAGACTATGTGTTAGTTATCGCTGTCATATATGTAAATGATCTGCAAAAGGGACTTTTTTCACCTGTTCTTAAATTGTAGTTTTATATCAAATTCAGCTGCTCCGTTGATTTGAAGAGTTCTTCGCATCAATTATAACTTGTTTTTTTTTGTTCTACGTTTTTTGTGGCTTGATTAAGGATAATTTATTTAACATTTGCACATTTAAAGCTATTGAACTCATTTTTTTTGTTCTATTCTGTATTTGTGGTATTTTATGCGAATATGGTTAAGTGTTTGTAAGCAAATGCACAGCGCTGTGCCGGTATATATTTCTTGTTATGTATGAATGTATTTTCGTATATATTTCGTTTGTACAAATGTATGTATAAACACTTGAAGTAATGTATTTAATTTTTGTTTGTTAATTTTGAACCGTTAAGTGAAACCCTTTCGAAAATGCTGCCGTTACGTTTTGTTTGTTTTTCTATTTTTTTTCAGATTTTTTTCTTATAGTTTTTCTTGTAGTTATTGATAGAACATTTTTCTTCAGATATTTTTATTAGAACAATTAGAACAGAAACTGTACTCATCTTACTCTCTATTTAAATGTGTACAGATGTTTTTTTTTTGCTGTAGCACGCTTTTTATTAGAGGTATTCCGTAGAAATATGCATATATAAAATATGTATACGTGGGGGGGGGGGGGGGGGTTGGGAGAATAAACAGCAACAGCAACAGCAATCGATAAGCAATCGATAGTCATTGGCTAAGCGATAATTTGTATATTGCAATCTGCTGCATTTTGTGTGGGGTAAATATGTTTATATATGTATGTATGTAGTATATATACAAATGTATTTGTATATTCTGGATAGGCAATTGGATCATGTAGGACATACACATAGGTATTTTTTTTTTTTTAATTTTTTCCAATTCTTGTGGTATGTTTTTTGGTAATTTTTTTTGTGGAAAAACGGGGTTTTTAACGATATTTCTGTTTGCTTTTTGTGTATAAATAGAGTAACTATATAATGTATATTGGTATATAACTAATTCACTTGTAAATATCCCAACACACACACATGTATACGCATGTGTGTGTGCAGCATTTTCAAATTTTTTTTCTCTGTTAAAAAAAAAATAAATATATATTGGAAAAATTAAATTGCTATTCATTAGAAACTCACACGCAGCCATTCAATCAGTTTAAGTTTTACAATAAACATTTAAATACATATATAATGCTATATACATAAATATTAAGTACATTTTTTTAATGGATTTTTTTTTGTATTTTAGTTAAGGTTAGATTTTGGTTTTTGTGGTATTTTGGGGAACTTTTTTTTGTTTGTCTAGAATTTGCCAAAAACTTAGTAGAGCTTACATTGTTCAATAACACATTGATTAAAAAAATTTGTTTATCCTTTGTCTTAAGTCTTTGTTTTACATCAGTAAGCGTTTTTTTTTTTGTATTTTTTTCTTTTTGGTATTTTATTTCTTAGGATTTGCCTGCAGTTGCAGCATTCGTCTGGGGCCTTGTTTGCACTTATTATTTCTGGGGATATCAAAAAACCAAATGCCACAGCATTGTTTACATTACATGTAAATGCCAATTTTTCTTTTTATTTCATTATTTTTATCTTTGCCAATTTCCCAAACTTGAGGGTAATATATATAAATTTGTATATACATATATAGCTTGTATATACGGTTTAATCATAGGTTAATACTTGTAGAAAATGCTTATCGCTTTTTGTTTTTCATCTCTCTCTCATTTTTTTTTTGTATTTTTCTTGATATATTTTTTTTTTGTCTTGCGGGGTGAATGTAAGAGTTAACAATGTCAGCTTCGATTTGGATATTTATTTATTTATTTGGGGCGCTTTTGAGCGGTGGGTTGGACGCACATACAAATGCACATGACATACACACAGTTTCTTATGGGATATTTCACTGTTCGATTTTTTTTTTTTAGTATTTTTTTTATACCCTTGCAGCTCTAGCAAATTGCCATTAATATGAAGTTAATATGAATTGAAAAGAAAATCTCTTTAGGTTTTGTAATTAGGTGAATATTTCTTTATATCCCATATTGCACTTTAAAAACATGAACAATAGAAAAAATTAAAATCAGATCTTTGTATATCAACAACATATTCTGTACAACTATTTGTTAATTTTAATGTAATACATTTCTTTAAGGAAAGTTGATACAGATTTCCTTAGATATTCAAAAAGTTAAACTCAGCTAAATATCATGAAAATGTGTTTTTATCAGGGACTGCAAATACTGATTATGGAAATTTTTTCACATCAAAAAATCAATGACTAGAATACATATACAAAAACAAAATAATGATAATGATTAAATTTGAGCGAAAAAATAAAACTCACAAATAATCATTATTTAAGCCCCATTCAGACGAGCACTTTTTCACCGACACTTTTTGTCACAAAACCGTCCGTGTCGCTCACCATCGCTCACCGATGGAATAGAACGTGTTCTATTTCCTTCGGTGAGCGTCGGTTTTTTACCGACGCTTTGAAATTTTGTATGGTTACGCGACTCGGACAGCTTTTTGACAAAATATGACAAAAAGTGTCGGTGAAGAAGGGCTCGTCTGAATGGGGCTTTATGATTTTTATTTTTTTCGCTCAATATAAAACTCACTTTGAATTCATGGCTTTTGTGTAGGATTTTCACAAAGTATTTTTGCATATTCCTTTAAAGGAAACCCACAGGACCCAAACAACGAAAAAATAAATCTTTAAAATGATTACGTAGTCTTTTTTAAAAGTGAGTTTTATTTTGAACGAAAAAATAAAAACACAAATAATGATTACTTGTAAGTTTTCTTTTTTTCGCTCAAATTTAATCATTATCATTGAAGAAAATCCTTAAAAACCTGTAAATAATCATTACTATGTAATTTTTATAATAAAATTCATAATGATTACGGTCCCTGGTTATTTTCTACGAAACAGCGCTTTCGTTAAAATAAGTTAGAAAAGATATGAAATAATCGCTTTTTATATTGACTACATCATATGCAGTATTTGTTTTGGTTATTTTAAGGCTTACTTGAATGCCCTTTCTATAGCTTCTCCTTTATATTCGTAATGTTGAAATCTGATTACTATGTATGCATGTATGTATGTATTATGCTGATGTTTTAAGTTAAATCAATGTGTTTTTTTTATTTAATTGTAATACGTTTTCTATTGAAATGTAATATATGCTTAACACAAATGTTACTTTACCTATTTTCACTACAAAGGGAAACATTCAGTATTTCCGAAATTGAATCAATACCAAACGGTGTTCAATTGTGTTAATAAATTAAGTAAAAAAATACTTGATTCAAGTACGGCTTTTCATATTTTGTTTATTTAGATTTATTTATTCATTTAAGAGCTTTAAAAATGTATAATAAAATTAAGATATTTTAATTAAAATAACAATTAAAATAGATTATATATTATATTATTATATATTAAAATTTAAATTGAAAACTGAAGGAAATAAACAATAAATTAGATATAAATAAAATATGCATTTTTTGAATTTAATCGAACATTTAAGGATTTAGTGCCTATTTGAATACTGAGTCACTGCCATATGATTTGATTACATTCTTAAATAATGAATAGTAAAATTAAGAGTTTTAAACTTCAGTTTTATTTTGTGTATGCTTTTGAGCTGCAAGGGTACATACAGTGGCGGCAGAATTAATAGGGACCAAAAAATGTGCTACTTTTTTTTCAATATTATTCTCATATTTGCAAGATCCAATGCATTTAAACTCTTGGACTTAATACCTAACCGATCTAGAGATCCTAATCTAGAGATCCTCCGAAATACTGTTCAGCCATTTGGTGAAGAGGAAATGTCTTTACTCCCACTTTAAAACAAGGTAACGACCCGAAGCACCCTTCGAATTTGGTCAGGGAATGGATTTGTCTCGAAAATATTGGCGTCATAAAGTCACCTGCACATTCTTCAGACTTAATTCCCATACAGGACCTCTGGGGAGTTCAAAAGCGGGCATTAAGTTAAGGCATTAGGGTCTGACAAGTCCAAAAATCAGCAGGTGCTCTCGGAACAGGTGCAATAGGCTTGGTGTGGCATTCCTCAGGAAACTTGTGGACTCCATGCACCCAAGATGCTCTGGAATATTAAAATCAATAGGTGCTACCACAAAACATTAAAGTTTCTTTAAAATAATAAGAAAAAAAAATACATTTTATACTTGATGTTTCTTGTCCTCTGCCAGGGTGAATTTCGAAAATTTATGTTTTTTTCTTCTTATATGATAATATAAATAGAAATAGCGATTATGTATAAGGTCTAAGCGTTTAAATGCGTTGGATCTTGCAGGGATGAGAGTAATAGCAAAAAGAAGCAGCACATTTTTTTAGTCCCTATTAATTCTGGCGCCACTGTATCTAAAAGTCTATTGACTTTATTAACTTTTTTTTTTTTTAATAATTTTTGTCATTGATGTGGTTTTTTTTTGTTTTTTTTTTTTTTTTGCTGTTTTTTGTTTGTTTTTTAGTACCGCCGTCCGCTGCCGCTGCTGCCACTGGCGCAGCCGCCGTCGCTGCTGCCGCTGGCGCCATCGGCGGCCCAACGCTTGCGTCTCGCCTCCTTGGCCGCCTGCATTTGGGCGGCCACGCGACTTGTGCTGGGCGCCAGATCGAAGCTGGCATAAAGCTCCACTTCCTCATCGGTGGCATCTCGAGGTGGTTGTTGTTGCAGCTGTTGTTGTTGTTGTTGTTGCTGCTGCAGTTGTTGCTGATGCTCGAGGGCAACGGCCACGGAGGCCATTGCATAGGCGCGTGCATCAAGTTGAATGCCACTGCCGATGCCACTGCCAATTCCAAAGCCGCCAATGGCGCCAGCATTGCTGCCACCAACGGCAGCGACGGTGGGTGTGGTTGTTGTTGTTGTTGGTGTTGGTGTTGTAACTGTGTTGGTGTTGTGGTGATTGTTATTGTTGTTGATGGCATTGATGGTTGTGCAAGTGTTGCCAATGTTGCTATTGCTGTAGTCCGGTGTATGTGCCATGTCCGACGCTGTAGTCGCGATAACTGGCGGAACATTATTTAAAGCGAGCGCTAATTGCTGCACTGGCTGTTGATCCAAATCGAAACTCACATTCTTACTGTCTCATCCACCCCGATGGACTTGCACGGTGGCCTCGGCGGACTCCTGCTGTCGCAACTGCTGACGATACGCATCCAGCTCGGGCATCCGGTAGGTGCCGAGATTCACCTGAACCATGAGCGTCTCCATGATCCGTTCGTTTTTCATCGATTTCGATGGCAGCACAACGGTGAGTAATTCACTCGGCGATATGCGGCATAAATTCAAATCTCGCGTTAAACGCTCCATAATGCATTCAAATTCAAATTGTGTATCCTTATTGGGATGATTCTTAAGCTTGCCGACCTTGTGCTGGGCCCACGCCAGCATTGCCTCAAATTTACGAATCTCTGGCGTCTGCAACTCTCGGCACATTATCATCTGCACCATCGATTCGGATAGATGCAGATATTCGGGACATTTGAACAGCGAGTGCGCCTTGCTCTCCACGAACGACAGTATCATGTTGACCAGCTCTGAGGCGGATGTGTAGCGCCAGTAGTAGTTCTCCAGCGAAATCAGCATCGGGCAGACGACCTCGATGCGCAGAAATTGCTTGCAGTGATGGAAGCACGCCTGCAACAGCTCCGGCAGATCATAGTGCTCCGCCGCGCAGAGCAGACCTGCGATAAATCGAAAATTAATCGGAAATCATTAATCGGTACAAAATTTACTTTTCCTCTTTTTTTTTTTGTTTCTTTTGATCTGAGCATTATTTGAACAGTACTTTCTAATATTGTAAATCCAAACTGTGAATCGAAATATCTTCAAAAAAAATTCCAAAAAAAAAGGGAAAAAATTTAAATTATTGGAGCTAATGGGGCCGTTTGAGCCTTTTTGAATTGGTTTTGAATTTTTTACTATTCTAATCAAAAATACGCGTCGAATGACATCTCGATCATCGAAATCCGATTATTGGCTCAAAAAATAATTAATTTTGACATTTTTAGTCACCTTCCGAAAATGAGATGAAAAGTCAGTTTGTCTGTTTGTTTGGATCAAATCGTTGATTTAGCTTAATGCCGAGTGGCAAAATTTTTTTTAAAATTATTTTTATGTAAAACTTAATATTATTCGTCACAAAATTGGATATCAGAAATTTTGGGGCATGAAAATGTTTACGTCACTAGACTTTTACCTCGTAAAGAGGTTTTTTATGGGATAATTAGAAATACACAGAACAAAAAATCCGGGACATTTAGCCCGAATTCAATCCGAAACGTTGCTAGAAGTGGGGTAATCTCGGATTTTCTTAAACCAAGTATAAAATACTTGATTTTTTCAATCCCGAATTCAATCCTGAAATTGAACAAATCAGGCTAAAAAATTTTTAATAGTTAACATGTTCTTCGTTACATTTACATTATTATTATTATTATTTTTTTTTTTTAAGGACGGGAATTACATATTTTTGCGTTTCATTCCGAAGAACTTAAAAACACATGTTTGACTACAATTGACGGGGGGAATCGAACCCAGGTTTTTTTTCAAACTGGAAGTTTTAATTATGCGACAGGTCGGCGACTGTAACCACTGGGCCACCGGACCAGTTGAAATCGGAGAGGCCGAGAGAGAATTTTTCTCTCGCGCTCAGCAAATGTGGTGATCAACGGCATTTTAAGAATTTCTTAGCTTGAATCAAGTAATTTGGGCTTATTTTCCCATTTTAGTCCTGATACAGGCATAAGTACACAGATCAATCCTGAATACATACTTAAAAAATGCATGCTTAAATTAAGTATTTTAAACTTGATTGTAGAATGGCTTTTTTTATGTGTACAAAATACTTTCGTACTTATAAGCAAAATTTGACCAAGCTAAAACTTTTATCACTTTGCCAATACTGTTTTGATCATTCAAAATGCATTCAAAATTGATTCATTGCGTTGAACTAAGTTTTTTTCACAATATATCGGTTTTTAGTACTTAATTTACAGCTTAACTTTTCCGAAAACTCAAAATGTTATCATAAATGTCAAGTTTTAATAGTTAATGAGCTCTCGTCATAACTGAACCTCATTTTGCAAGTGAATTACGATGTCCAAGCTTCAGTGAGTGGACGATTTTATAAAGATTGATTGACAGTCAAGTGAAATGGAGTTGTCGATTGCATCACAACTTATTTATGCTTACCTGGTATAGAGACACAGGTCAACGGGCAGGTTCCAGTGTGCAAATAGTCCAATAGCACCCGAAATGTATCCGGATCGAACTCGATGATGTTGAACTCCGTTTGGGCCAACTTGGCCCGATCCACCTTTTGGGCATCGGCGCAGACGGAGAGACGCGGAACGGCCAGTTGATTGTTGCCTGGCTTGTCCTTATCCTTGTCTTTACTATCTCTGTCTGTCAGGTTTGAAGTCGTTTTTTTTTGTATTTATTTTTATTTTTATATTTTATTTTAATTAAATTTGGTTTTGGTATTTCGGTAATTGGTTTATTTATTGATATTTTTTGGTTATTTTTTGGTTGTCGGTTTTTGGTTTGGTTTGGTTTGGAAATTTGCGGACGCGAAGTAATCGAATTGAAAATTAAAATCAAATGAAATGTAAAAAAAAATGGCAAAAAGGCAAATAATATTATTGAGGTCAGGTCG
This sequence comes from Drosophila suboccidentalis, assembly GCA_037043435.1. Classification (NCBI taxonomy): domain Eukaryota; kingdom Metazoa; phylum Arthropoda; class Insecta; order Diptera; family Drosophilidae; genus Drosophila; species Drosophila suboccidentalis. Next base: position 175,695 of record JBAMBK010000663.1, on the reverse strand, counting down.
CACGGTCGATTAAGGAAAGTATTGCAAAATGAATAGCAATAGGGAGAGACAGGGAGAAAGCGATTGAGAGTGAGAGAGAAAGAGAGAGAGAGAGAGAGAGAGACGGGTGGTGGTGGTTTGACAGGCGCGTGAGATGAGAAATGAAAAAAATTGCATTTGTTTTGATTAATTCGATGAATTTCGTTGTAGTTCATTTGTTTGATAATATTGATTAAATATGTTTAGAAGGAGACAGATTAAGAAGAAACAAAGAGAGACAGAGACAGAGACAATAGTTGCAGTGTGGTGAATTATGTTCATTGTTATCGATAGCCAATTTGTGATAGCAATTTAATTTTCGATAAAAGTGGTGAATATGCGAGTGTTGAGTATGAATGTGGTGAATTTTGAAGTTATTAAAATGTGCGATGTATGCAATTTAGTGCAGAATTGTTCAAGATATTGAAGATAAGATGAAAATCAGTTAGAACAAGAACGAAAAACACATACGTGATATACAATATATAAAATAGGCAGAGTAAGTTTGTGTGAGTTAAAGGTTAGGTGAGTTTCGAGAATTGGTTCAGAAACATTTAGCCATAAAGTATAGAAGATGCAAAACAATAAAATCAAAAATAAAATTGATCACAGTCGATTGATCATAAAAAAATGCAAAGTAAACAAAAATATAAAGACACGTCCAAGGTATTTGACGCGATGAATGCCGATCGTATAATGATAACGATAACGATATCATAGAGGAATGAAGGGAAGAAGAAGAAAAGGAAGAGCATTTTAAAGGTAGTTGTTGGAAATATAAGTGAAGACAACGCAACATGGACAAGGGCAAGGAGTATAACGATAACGATAACGATAACGTGAGATCGACAGAACGTATCACAAATGATATTGTAATATATATCATAGAGCATAATTAAGGTGACAGATTGAGACGGTAATGAAGAGCGTGTGCGTGCGACGTGCGAGTTGTACGAAAAGTTCAGTTTTTTTTTGGTAGTTTAGTTAGTTGAACAGCCAAGAATTCAAACAGGCGGTAGGCAGTAGTAGTGGTAGTAGTAGTATTTTATAGGAGAATAAAAAACAGGCAGTTACGGAGTTACGAAGTACGTAGGATCGGAGTACGATGTACCAAGAACGTAGAACGTAGGAGCGAAGACGTAGTAGTATATTTTGTATATGTATAAATTTGTTTGTTTTTTTTTTTTGTGTCAGTTTTTATGTATGTGTGTGAGAGTAAAGGTGTGTGTGTGTGTGTGTGTGTGTGTGTGTGTGTGTGTAGGCGTAGGTGTATATTTTTGTTGAGGAAAATCAAGTACATAATAGAAGAGAGAACAAAACGGAGAGAAAAAGAACAAGAACACGCATCGATATTGTTGCATTGCATTAAATGAAAACTCTTACTCGAACAATCTGTCGATGATATCCATTTCTTTTTGTCATCCGGATTCAATTGATTCGTATTCTTGTTCCGTATCGAACGTCCCCAGCCAGCGGTTATCGTTCCCAATCGGGAGAAAGCACGTTTCACCATCGGCGATGATGGCACACTTTTTGGTCGAATGGAATCCGAGTCCGGTACGGTTAAATAATTGTTACTTTTGGGCTTTTGATTCTGTGGCGATACCAGCGACGGTGCTGGACGTGCAAAGATCTCAGCCACAGGTATCTGCGGTGAGCCAAAGCCCGTCTGGATGCCATAAAGCATTTCCTAAAATGAGAAAAATATATATTTAAGATAGCTTTGGATTGGTTTTCAATCAAAGCTGCAAGCCGGGTTTGAACCAAATCGAGCAGAACCGATTCGGGCTCATCGAATCGGATGATAAACCGGACCGAACCCGTTACTTAAAAAGAAAATTATTACAGAAATTGCAGGCCCCTCTAAAATCGCACAAATATTGAAGACTTCAATAATCAGGCCTGTTCCGAATTTCGAACGTTTTCAAAAAGTAAAAACGAAACGAAAACGTTTGTTTTACTAATTGCTGTTCCCAATTCCGATCGAAATGGGCTTTTTTTTTTACTTTTCAAGCTCGGTTTTGAAAACGATTCGAAAATTCATTTTATGTTTTTCAGGTTGAATATAGCAGATAGAAGGTAAATTAGACTAAGACTTCGTTGTTCGAAGAAAGTGGAATTTAGAACAGCTCGGTTTTGTTTTTTATAAAATAGTTTATTGATGCTTTTTAAAAAATTCTTTTAAAAATGACTTCAACTGCTTAAACTTGAAGTAGTGATGTTAATCGATTCTAAAAATGTTCAACATTATTATAATTTTCAGTTTATAATTTTAGGTATTTATTTTAATGCTTTAAATGGCATTTATTTTCAAATCCGACGACTCTAAAGCACACGTTTTGGAAACGACAATTATTGTCGATTTTCGGAATTCGGAACAGGCCCGAATAGTATTGATTGATGATGTTTATTTACTACATTTTCATTTTATTTTATTAAAAAGCTTAATTGCTTAAAAAAATTAAGAAAAATGTAGATAATTAATATATTCTTCTAGTATTCAATTAAACCATGTTTTCAACCGGCTCGAACCAAACCCAAACTCTACTTAAGCTCGAGCCCATGAACCGAACCGTTACCAAAATGTTGGTGGTTCGCAGCCTTGGTTTTTGTTAATTAAATTAACACTCACCTGAAAGACACGACTTCGCACTCCCAATATCGCACGGACGCCAATGAGGCGCGCCTTCTGCTTGGACTGGCCCACCAGAAAGACCACATCGAACAGATGGGCGTTTGTCAGGCACGATGGTTCTTCGTTTAAAAATACACGCGTAAAGTCTTTGGCCAGTTGATCATAGTCCTCAAACTGATCCCTCACCGAATCGAGCAGCGGTGAAGATGGTCGCATGTGGCCTATTGAACATTACAAAAAAAACCCAATAAAATAGTATTTTTTGAAATATACTTAAATGTTGCATTTGTTATAGATAGCTTAATGAGCTGGCATGTTAATAAATTTATCAAAGTTCATGCATCAAATAAGTATACATTCTAAGACTATGTATTTTAACTTTGAATATACATAGGAAAATCTGAAAATGTTTGAGCGTTTGAATAGCATTCACAAAATATGTAAAAAATCTCACAAGGAAAGAAAATTCATTGTGAGATTAAAAAAGTGATGGAAAGTCCCAGATAAATATGAAAACTAGCTTAATAGGGTTATGACTGTGGCTTAAAAATATTAAGTGTATTTTATTGAACATTTACTTGGTTCAATCTATGCCTTTCAAGAGATACGTGCCACCGAAAATATCTTAAACTTTATTCATAGGTGCTGTAGATCCGATTTTTCAATATCTAAATATCGTGTTTGGTAGCTATTAAAAATATATTTTGTCGAACATTTTTTGGATATTTTGTTAAATTGGAAACTATATCTTGGATCAAACTTACTTGAAAAAATGGCCATAAAATTATATTACAAAAAATATCAAATACAGTTGAACTTCTATAAATCGAATTTCTCTCTAACTCAAGCTAAATGAGTGGCAGCAAAATAAAAAAAACTTAAGAAAAAGGTCTCTATAAGTCGAATATCTCCATAAATAACATATATGTAACTTCATATTAAGTAAACAACACATTGAATAATAAGTTTATACTGTAGTGCTGGGAATCCCAATAAAGAAATAATAATAAAATAAAAAAAAAATGTTTAAACGAAAATGATAATGTTTCATATAAGGCAAATTAAACTGCATTCGCAATATTTTCTTTGTAAAACTAGTTTAAACTTTAAAGTTGGCCATAAGGGCAATTTACTGATTGTTAGCTAAGTTTGACTGTAACATGGGGACAGCATTGAAATGATTGAAAATTGGTTTTAAATGTGTGTGAAAATAAATTGCAAATGATCAAAGAAATTCTTTCAGTGGATTCTAAAGACTGCTAGACATCAGCTTGCTTTCAAAACATTTCAAACTTTGTGAGATTGCTTTGAAAGTGTATAAAATATGTTGTTAGCATATTTATGCATGTGCATATGTATTATTAAAAAAGGTTAGGGCGTTGCTAAGAATAAGGAATTAAGTAAAAAAAGAGAAAGAGCAAAGCAACCAATTGGTACGCATCTCACATAACATTGAATACTTGTCCATGTGTGTGCGTGTGCGTGAACTTAGGTGTAGACTGTGTGCCATCAATCATCATACAAAGAACCCTTGGCGCAACAGCAACTGCGTGTATCTTACAGATACAAAAATATTGCTGAACAACGCATTCAATATATATATATATTTTTCTTTTGGGTGAGGAGGCCGCAGCTGTCATATGGAAATAGTGTTATGCACTTGACAAGCTTACCAGCTTCTTCTGCAGGTGTCCGCTCACCTCTACCCCCTTACCACCCTCCGCCCCTCCCCTCCCTCCCCCGTTCCATTCCATTCCATTCGATTCGTTTCGTTTGGATTCATTTGTCTTGTTTGCATGCAATAGACCTATCGCATTTCCACGCTTTCCCACCCATTTCCATCTGCACTTTTATTGAATTTTTCGCCATGAGTGTGTGGGCGTGGCAATGTTTTGCTGGTGAGTGCTGGTTATTACCATCGAATACAAATACAAATACCAGAACAGTAAAATGGCTAGTGTAATCAATAGCTTGGTCCAAAATCTATGGGCCATGGCCAGCACTTAAATGCAGCTGCCCCTCCTTTTTGCCTTCTTTTTTATTTGGGATCCAGATACATTTCTTCTCGGTTATGAAATGTAAACATGAATTACGTACCCATTCATTGTGCCATTTGACTTTGTAATTATGCGTATTTTGTAAGCGTCATTTAAGCTGCCACAAACAGAGAGCTCTGACTGAGATTTGTTTGCCATCTTGTTGTTTTCTTATTTCTCTTTTGATTTAAATTATAAGAGTTGCGACAATGAATGAAGCTCTGATTGCTTTCAATATTTAAAACTACATATATGTAACTATGTATAACATTTAAATTTTCTGCAAAACAAATGTCGAAAAAAGATATTTAAGCTGACTTGGAGATTATTTAAGTGCCTTTGTTATAGTTTTTTGAACTATTCCCTTTACTGCTGCCTTCCCAATTAATTCTAAAGAAAATATTTTAACAATTTATGTAATTTATTATAGTTTTTTTGACCTAATTCGATTACTTTTCCTTTATAATTGATTATGTTAACAAATTTACAATCCGACTTTAATTTGAAATTCAAAGTTTTTTTTACAAGCTCAACAAATCTGTTTTTTTTTTCTTTTATTTTCTCAAGCATTTTAATCGGCTTATCCTTAATTAATCAAGTTATTATATCATCTGGAAAACATTACTCTTTTCCGTGCTCTACTTTTGTGGTTTGTATTTGATATAATTTCTTATTGGCCAATCAAATTGAGTTATCTGAATGATGCATCCGAAGATGGAGACTGAGATGGAATGATGGAAAAACGACTCCCCAGTGACAAGGAATGAAAGAGATGGCAAGACGTGACAGAAGGAGAGATTGAGATGGAAATGCTATCAGTTCATAATTTGCATGATTTTAATATGCATAACTAGAGTTGGATATACAATATATATAAATATATACTATGTATTGAAAGGGATCGAAAGAGGGCTTGTGTGTATTTATGTGTGTGTGTGTGTGTATTTATGTGTTGTTGTTGTGCATGAATAAATCAAATTAGATTTGTTTTGTTTAATGCAACAAATAAATAACATGAAATCTAAACAAATCACAACAACACAACACATACACAATTGTTGTGCGGGTGTGAGTGTGTGTGTGGGTGTGTTTGAGTGTTAAGACGCAAAAGATTGACCACAGCAGATAAAATGTACAATATTTCTTGCCGGACAACTTAAGATACGCACAAAAGCTTAGATATGTACAGATGTACATACATATATTGGCAGCTAGGGAGGTGGCCACTCAGGAGGGGGCGTGGCGACAAACAGATTGTGCTGTGGGATTTGTCACAGCAAGTCGCTGGGTGGGGGGGGTGATATGTAGAGGGGGGTCGTGCGCTGCTTGCATGATTCCGTTGAGTGCAAACACAGGCGGATGTGCTAATGGCGGAAACGGAAGTGTAAGCTCTCCCCCTCCCCCTCTCTTTGTGTGTGTGTGTGGCGGATGTGCTGCAACAACAATGACAACAACAAATAGCGCAACAGCAATGTGAACAACAACAACAACAACAGCAACCACTAAACTTGGCAAAAACGATTAATCATGCAGAGTCGAAGTCAAACGAAATGAAGAACTTGCGAGTCGAGTGTGCTCGACTATAATATACCCTGCGCCGAGTCCTAAAGTACAACAGCACATATTTAGTATAGATGCATTTAATTTCGCATATTTAAAAATTCACTTAGTTCCTTTATTTTATTTCTACAAAAAATTAAAGCTCAATTTTTAATTTTAAGTAATTAAAACTATTTTTTTTTTTCTAAACTAGGATTTGTTGTTCCAAAATAAAATACGCGAGTCTATTAATTTGTCAACAAAAATACTGGATAATTTGTATATAGTGCATATTTAAGTAAATACATACTTTGGATAACTTTCAGTGCTCTTTTTATATAAAGTAATTTATTGATCGATCGTTATACATAAAATTCTTTTTTTTGGCATCATTCGGCTTGTCTGCTGATCAAAAATCTATAAGCCTTATAGTAGTGAAGTATATTTAAATTATGGATCGAGCTTTACATTGAAATGCTAAACTCGTCAAGGCAAAAAACCTCCTGTAGTTATAAATTATGGAAAAATTAACACATGCAAGTTTCTACTGAGAAACATGTCAAAAAAAAAAAAAAAAAATGCAACACTAGTTGACCATCTTTTAGATTAAAAAGTACTGCTTCTGTTATACACCCAGAAAAAAAAAACTTGGTTTCTGGGATAAGATCAGTCGCAAACGGTGTCAAAAGTTCGGCAATCTCGGGATTTCATATTGGGAACGATTCTTTAAGTCTCTTTAGAGTTTTTTAATTTAAATACATATTTAAAAAAAACTTGCGTAAAATCAAGAATTTCAAACTTGAATTTTAGAATAGTAGACTTTTATACTCGTACTGTGTACGATTGCACAGAGCTATAAAACTCTGTTTTCAATGGGCGCAGGTTATAAACATTTAAATAACTGTCTGTGGTTTAGTGATGTGTGTGTGTGTGTGTGTGTTGGGTGTTGGGTGTTTGTGTGTGTGCGGGTTTAGTGTACACATACTATGTCTCAGACAGAGATGCATCACAGAGGCACAGTACAAATTGTGGCCAAGCAACGACGTTGACTTTGTGGCAAGTTGTTGTTGTTGTTGTTGTTGTCGCTGCTCAGCTGTCTGCTGCTGGTTGTTGTTGTTGTTGTTGTTGTTGTTCTGTTTAGTGTGTGAATTGTGTGTGGTTGTTTTTGTTGTTGTTGCTGTTGTGCCCAGTGCCAGAAGCAGTTGCTGCTCTTGACTGTCATTTGGCTTGGCATTGACATTGCAATTGCAATAGCAGCAATTGTTGTAGTGTTGTTGTTGCAGCTGCTGCTGTTGCTGCTGCTGTTGCTGTTGTTGCTGTTGTTGTTCGTTGTTGTCTAACACCCTGGCATGCAACATTCTGAAATATTCATCCTCACCAATGGGTCGCCAGGAGCCGCGTCTGTATGGCTTCGGTATCTGTCCAGTTTCCGCATGATTCGATAAATTCATCACCAGATCCTCCAGCATCTGGGAACGCGTCCTTTCCTGCATCCGGGCGAATTTCGGTGCCGAATACGAGGCTCGCTCTCCATTCACAATCTTCGTCAACAGCCATTCACTAAAATTTGAAACGAATTTTCAAATTGAATACAAATCAAATTACAACAAAATAATAAAAGTAAAATTATACCTCACTAAAAACAAAAATGTTATTTCAATTGTGAAGGCTACACGAAACTTTTTAAACAATTTTTAAAAATGTAGAAAAATGTACATAAGCTATACAGTAAAAAAAGATTATTATATAATATAATAATATATCGGTGTCATGAGAAAAATTCTCATCAAGAATTTATGATAATCTTTAAATGCTCTACACATATGAAGACCAAATCGAATACCATCTTCAAGACGATACTGAACCCACCACGTTTGTAGTAGATTTGTAGTGAATATTGCGACTCACCGAAACATGGGACCCTTCTCGAAGACCGACTGCTCCCAGAGGTAGGGCTTGTAGGCGCCGACCTCATCGCGTGTCACCACAGACACCTCGTAGCGTGTGGGCTTGTGCTTGATCCGCGCCGAGACACGCACCTGTAATTGGGAATAGACTCATCAGTGTTTTTCTATTTTTGTATAATAGTATATATTTAATGTTGAGGTACAAGTTGTCCAAAGTAACACAAGCTTAAAGTGTGCAATTTATTTGGACTACTTATGGGCAGATTAAGAAGTTCTTACAAGCTAAAAACCTAAATAAAATAAAATAAAAATATGTAACAAGTTCCTCATGTATACCGAACATTAGAATTATAAATAGCAGTAATAATAATAATAAGAATTATAAGAGCTGATTTTTCATTTAAATTGCTTAACCTAAGTCATTTTCCTTAGACTATAAACTTGAATGTATTCTTAAACCTAAGTATGACTAGCGCCTTAACTTATAAGACTTGTCTTGTAGCGCTAGGAATCAAATAAATAAATAAATATATTTATCCAAATTTATATATTATTTTTATGAAATCTTTCTAAATTAAGACTTAAGACTTGATTAATCAAACTTTTTTTGTCCTCTTGGATTCTCTTATAAGGACATGCAGCAATGTTGAGAATAGTCTTAACCGTAAGTCATGAATTAAGAGTGACTTTTATTTTGATAAAAAAAAAAACAAATAATTAAATATACAGGGATGCCACAGAAATCGCTTTCGCTTGAATTTCACTTAAATTTCATACAAATTCAAGAGAAATTCAAGCGAAAGCGATTCTTGTGGCACCCCTGATAATGATTAAAGTCAGAAAATTACTCAAAATAAATATATGTTTAAAAATAATTATATAATCATTATTATATGTCTAATTTATGTTCCCTGAAAGTGTTGCTAAACAATTTTAAGCGCATTTATTGAAATTGTAGTTCGTTAGATAAATTGGCTTACCAGTATAAAGGTGTGTAGAAAATGGCTCTTAATGCAGGCGGGACTGAAGCGGGTGTTGTCCGCCTCCAAGAACACAACGCAGACAATGTCATTGCCAATGTGACGCTTGCGCTGCAGTTTCTGTGGATCATGCTTCTCATATGGCAGCAGAGTCGAAACATGAAACATGATCTCGATATTGCGCCAGTTCGTATAAACGGAGAATAGACCTAAGTAACACATCGATGCATATTTATAAAGTATAAATGATTCAAAGTTAATTCGGTCTTGTTAAAGATTTACCTGTGAGGTCATGCACCGTATCAAGGCCACCTTTGTACTTATCAAAGCCGCGCAGTCGAACACGATCGCCGAGCAGCGTGAGGAATTCATCGAAGAGCGGTGAATTTTCATTATTGTCCAGAATTTGCTCTTCGGTGTATTGATCCTCTTTTACGAAAATAACGCCCACTTTTAGTTCGGATTTTATAAAAACCTACAAAAATTAGGAGTATTTTTTTTGTTAATGAAAAAGTGAAAAAAATATTTAATTTGAATGTTTATTATTAAAAAAGAGATAGAGTTACAATTTATATTACTAGCAACTAGAGATAAGATCTCTTAAAAACATTAATTTTAGTTTTTGGCGTTTTTTTAGACAAAAAAATAAAATATTTTATTCTACTTAAAATTCGTGGAAACTGCAAAAAGAAAACTTTATAAACAAAGTTTTTTCAATCTCTTTTTTTTTTAAGATTTGTATAATTTGATATTTACCTGATCTAATTTTAGTAGTTCCTCTGGCGTATCGGGTAATTGTCCTAATGTTAAAGGTGGATTTAAATTAACTTCTTTACCTAAAGATCTAACAACCTCCTCGCGATTGTATCTGTAAGACAACAACAGACATTTTAATACACTTTAATTTTAATAAAATATTGGATGTCTTGGGAATATTACCTGTCGGCAAATACACAGGAGGCCGGTATCAGTCCATGCACGGTGTAGGAACCAGCTCGCACCAGAATGCGAAACTGGTCGCGTCCATTGAGCGTCTCCTGTTTGATGGATAGAATAACTGGGCCCAGATCCTCGTCACTTGTAAAGTAATTCCAATGCTCGGTGCCATAGAAATACTTCTCGTATGTCTCCTGCTCAACGGAAATTAACTCGAATGCTCCCTGTTGATCCCATTGCTCCTCGATGGTTGTTTTCTTTCGGGGACTCGGTGTTGCCTCCGAGTCCTCATCGTCCTCATAGAGATCACTGCATTCGCGCTCCAAATACGCATCGCTGGCACTCCCAGCACGGATATCCTCATGCTCCGAATCACTCTCATCCCAGATGGTATGCGGTGTGGGCAGCGATATCTTCTGGCGCGAACACTCTATCCAATAGCCGGGCGTGGGCATCAAATTATGCGGATATTCCTCACAGAATTCATCTGCAAAGATCACAAAGAAGTGTGTAAATTCAAGAGATGTGTGTCATAGTCAAAATAAAAATCAAGTGACAATAGAGGACAAATTAAAGAAATTGATTAGAAAAATGTAATGTGAATTCTTTTTTTACTTGCTGTGCAAATATGTTATTATTTTTATTGATCACTTAATTAAGTCTTCATTGCTCAAGTAACCATAGACCACTTAAATCCCATTACATCAATAACTAGTGTAAAAGCTGCTGTTTTTTATTCTAATTTAAGTGACCATCGAGATCAATTTCAAAAACTTTCTTTTAGCTGAGCGTAATTTAACTTCCTGTTTGTGGTTCAGTTTAAGTGATGCATATACTTTGTGATGGATGTGACCATGGAGAATTTATATTGCATTTTTATACAATGAAGTGTAATTTAATTTGATTTTTTTATTGTAAAAATTGCCATTTATGCAATTTTCATAACATTTCAAGTAAAATTTAGTGCAATTCCGTGCAATAGTATTTATCAGTTTAAGCTGCCTTTTGTTTAACTTTTAAACTGTTACCAACAGCTCAAGTGACCATGGTATCTGTATTGGTATTGTATCAAAGTTCTCTCCATGTTATTATGTAACAATTGCATTTCAAGTGACCATGGTGCACAGCATATGTTGAGAACTGTGACTTAATTGCTAATTAGCCATATTAAATTCAAATTAACCAGCTTCTGGACTTTTTAATGCCTTTTAATACCATTGCAGAATCGACCAAAAGCCGTCGTAACGTAAACCGCAAATGTTGCAAGGGTCTTAAGGATGCTTAACATTGATTGCAGCTGCTCTACTTTATCTTTTTCTCTCTCTCTCTCTCTCTTTCTATCTATCTGTTGTTGCCCCTTGACAATTTAATGGCCAACCACAGACAAGAGTCGAGTGGACTCATCTTGCCACATAAAGTCCAATCGATATATGTATGTAATTCCAATTGGAACAGCAGCTGCATTGTAATTTTAAAGTGGGCAGAAGGGTGGTGTGATCAACTCTTAGATACCCTGTAAAAGTTTTATGATTGTAACTCATCAATCTAGCTCTCTCTATTTATCTTACTCTACATTTTCCTTTCCTTTCCATTCCTGTTCTCTCTTCTGTGTTACATACTGTCACACTAGCTTATACTACCCATTATAAGTATTTTTTCTACAGGGTATATATACAGTTCAGCACTTTTGTGTTGAATGTCAACTTAAGCGATTGTTTGGATTGTTAATAAGGCAACAGCGTGATTGTTGAAGGGAGATTGTGAGGCTACTCGACTAGTAGATACTCCGTAAACAGTTTTGACTGTGTATGTAAACTGTTTTCAATGAGCAAACTCTGTTTGGTTTAACATAAACGAGAGAGAGCACGATTGTTCGAAGAACAACGTATGACTACTCAATTAATTGATACCCTGTAATTTTTTTAAACGCATTGGAACAACGGTTTATATTGATAGCCAGCATAAAATTAAATTGAACAATTATTAATTGTCTGTATTTATTGAATACAGGGTATAAAGCGACTGCCTAATTTGTGGTTTAAAAATTGTAAGTCCAAGATTATTTTGAAATAAGATTAACATTTTTGCGCACTTAGTATGTTTCGATCTTTTACAGGCTTAAGCTAAAGTAACCCACAAAAATCTCATTCTAAGATGTTTGGGATTGCGTAAAGCGAACTTAAAAAGAGATTTTTGTACTTCGTTTTGAGAATTCCAAACTTTGAGATCGTTTGTAGTCAAATAATTTCCGTTTAAGTATGAATATCCTGATTATTTTCTGAGTGTCGAGTTTGCCATGAAAGTTTCGGTTGCGGCTTTTGTGGCATTGATTGTGTTGCAAGCAGCAGAGGCAAGGATTTTGGCCTGCCAGTTGAAATGACAGCCAATTGCCATCCAACTACTCGTGTAAACAAAATAATTTAGTGCAATTCAATTAAAATGCAAATACCGCAACTCTCTGGCTAAAAGCAGCCAGATGCTTGCCATCGCACACACACACACACACACACACACACAACAAACACACACACACACACAGCTGTGCCACATGAACCATAAAAGGAGCAAAGTTTTAACCACTGATTGAGCTGGAAATTTGATGTGGCATACACGGTGAACGAGTATCTCTTTCTCTTTTTCTCGCTCTCTCTCTCTCTCTCTCTCTTTCTCTGTGGCACGAACATGACGCGCTGAGAGGCGCGTAAGTCAATAATGGGCCAACTGGCGTACGATAAAGTCTTTGGCGGGTCCATGACTTTGACAGACGTCTCCCAGTAACTGCTCCCTACTCCCTAACCCCTACCCCTACCCCTTACCCCCATCCCATTCCCTACCCCTGCACTATGGGCAAGACAGCAAGATATGCTGATAAAAATATAAATTTCGTCTCAAAATCGATGCCAATTCCGAGTGTCATTTAATAGTATAAAAAATTTTTTTTTTCTAATTTTAAGTTCGATTCAAATTTTGTTTAAGAAACCTTCTATATTTTAATCATTTTAAAGGTAAAATATTACAATTTTGGTCTTAAAACAAAGAATTTTCGTCACAAATACATTGAATTTGAAAATGCCTGATAAATAATAGGGTCTTTAAATAAAGACTTTAATACTTCTTAAAACTCCTTTAGTTAAATCTTTTTAAAAATTTTTTTAAGACAAACCGTTTTTTCTGTATTGAGTCAAAACAATTTTGACTTGATTTTAAAATAAATTTTTTAAGTATGTATATATTATTATTATATTATTGTCAAATTAATACAATACGCGGATAAAATTCAGCATTAAAATAGTCAAATCCTAGAACAGTTGGTTTGTGTTTGTTTTCACAAAAGCCAACTCTCCCCCTCGATCTTTTTAATGTCAGCTACACAAAGTGTGTGGCAATATATTCTTAATTTCGCTTGCTGCGAATTAATAGTCGCCAATGTGGCCATTTTGCCCACTGTCCACTGTCAGAAGTGAGTCGCTGGCTCTGAGCATAATGTGGCACGACATGTGAGCAAAGTTGCGAGGCCTTGGCAATAAAATGCTATGTGGCAGTTGTGGCAGCAACTATGATCTAATTAAGGAACGCCGCGTGTTTACCGCAACATGTAGCAAGCTACAGAATGTAGCGTGTAGCAAGTGGCATGTAGCATGTTCTACCATCAAGCAACTGACGTATGCTCCATCTATGTGTGTGTGTGTGTGCTGCATACTTTTAGGAGCATCATCGCGCACAGCTGCTGCCCAAGTCGTAAAACAGTAAAGCAACAACATGACCCCAGAGCCCGAACCCAAAGTTCTATCCGGATGCAGACACAGACTCCGAGTATCCGAGTATCAGTCTCAGTCTCTGTCGCTGTCGCTGTCTCTGTCTCCTTCCCAGGACTTGCTCTTGGGTGTCGGAGCCTCGGGGCTGACTAATTCAAATTTGAATAACTCGCAATGTGCGACGCTAAGTAGGCTATGAAATTGCCCACTGTCTGTCTTGTGGTCGTCTTACCTTTTTTACCCTATAAGGGACATGTTACATATAACAGAGGCAGCTCAACAGTTGGAGCTCAAATGTATTTTTAAAACTGTAGGACAAAGACCTTTAACTCATAATAATAAATAAATAATAATAAAAGCTAAAGTTGGATAATAATTAATTAAGACTAAATATACCGAATTGAAAATATCTATTATCGTTATTATCGGCAACTTCCAAGCACATGTGTATTAGAAAATAAAAATCCTTTATTTTATTTGAAAGATACCAAAAAATATGTTGTTAATAGTAACATTATTACTACAAGTTTTCTCTACATTAAACTTTAAGTTTTCTAAAAACCAATTAAACAGTTTCCCAATCAAATTAATTTTGACTTTAAGTTATTTAAAATAGTGAACGTAAATTTGTCACATTTCCAGGGTATTTTTTAGCAAATGTATCTACAACTTTGTGTAAAGAAAACTTTGGTCAGATTTGTGCTTTTGTGATGCGTGTTTGCGTGAATTGTTTGCACAGAAAACAAGTAAACGCCCCCGGATATGGCATACATTTTATTTTTAAGACCAGTTAAGCTAGCGGCCAAAAGCAATGGGAAAACCAAAGGCAAAGACAGAGACAGAGACAGAGGAAGAGGCAGAGGCAGAGGGAAAGGGAAAGGCGATGACAGTTTCGTGGCCATTTTGGGCAAATTGGATTTAAGCATCAGTCGCCGACTGCAACATACGCATTACTCTAGCTATTGAGCTACCTTTTACTCCTGCTCTCTATCTCATTCTCCGCACTCTCGTATATCTACACAAGTACACTCTGAAACAACAGACGCTCTATTTCACCCTGAAAATGCAGGAATTCAAACTCTTCTTTTTATTTACTATTTTAAATATAATAAATCTGTTTAAAGCGAAACCTATTTTAATTTATTTGTTTACGAAGCAAAGTCAAAATGATTAAAACTTACAAAAAAATATCTCAGGATACAAATTAAAATAAAATTAAATAGCAATTAAATCTAAAAACGACATTTTCATAGTTTAAATACTTCTTAAATAAGAGAGTAACATTTTTTACAGGAAATAAGTCTACTTTAACTAGCGCTTTTGCTTTTTCAAATATAAATGTCTCCCTGAATCGAGGGTAACATATTTTTCTGAGTGTACTTTTATTCTGTCCCACTCTCCTTATGCCACATTGCAGCTGCAGCAAATGGTGGCAAGTGTGGCAAATGCCGAATCGCCTGGCTTTGAAAGGACTTTCCTGTTGCTTAGGCATCTGTCAGAAAGTGGAATAAAGTAATTCGATATTTGATCCACTTTCCTCCGTCTTCTCTCGCGCTCTCTCTCTCTATTTGTCTAGCTTCGATAGTTGGGCAGCTGCTTCAGTTTCCCATCGACAAGTTGCTTAAAGGTGGACAACAATTTGCTTTGGTGGCCGTATTATTTTCAATGGCCGCAGGTTGCAATTTAGGCCAATTGATGCATACAAATCTCTAGGTTGGCATTTCATTTACCATTTTGACCGCGCTGTCTAACAGCGTTGACACTTTTACGCCGCTCTTCACTTCACTTTTACTACACTTTTTCTTCTTTTTTTATTTTTATACTTACTAACCAAACGGTACATGAGTATCATATTTTTGTGCTTATTTTTTGTACAAACAAAAAACGGATATTATGACCCGTAAATAAAATGTGAAATTATAAATTATGCTATTAAATTTGTTTGTTTGATATGAATTGAATTTATTTATTTGTGCAATTACTTATCTTGGATGTGCATTACAAGCATATTATAATGTAATTGTAATTTAAGTAATAAAATTCTTTATTAAATATATAAAAAAATTGTATTGTTTTTCTTTTCTTTTGATTTTTTTTGTAATTTTTGGCGATTCATTTGAATGTCTCGGTAAGCGAGTATTTGAAAGTCTAGCTTGCTCTAGCCTCTCTCTCTCTCTCTCTCTCTCCTTGTCTGTCTCTGTGTGTCTCTCCATTAAGCCAATTGGCCATTGTGCCATGCTCGGTTGGCCAGCGCATTGGGAACTGAGACCTGAGTTTAAGAGTCGTCTATCAATCATATGTCATACAAAAAGAAAAGGGAAAAAAAGTAGAAAATAATAGACTGAAGTGAGGCACGTGCTGACATCTTAACGACTCCTAAGATGATGACGATGACTATTTTTTTTTTGGTTTTTTTGAAGGCCCATCTCTGGGCGAAAAAGCGCGACCACTGTTATCGTCCTGTTATCGAGAACATGTTGCGTATTCGCCATGCCGGAAATCGATGTTGCCCTGGTCCCAATTTGCATAGCGGTGCCAAATTCTTATTGCCTTCTGCGGTTGCCCACAAAAAACATAAACCGCAAATTGAATCTCTAAAGTGCGAGTCCAACTCTATCCCTCTCTCTCTCTGTCTCTCTGTCACTCCTTTGCTCTCTCTCTCTTTCTGTGTGGGACATAATGCTAAATAAACTTTTATGCACAGTTTGGGGATTAAATTTGCCACAGCGCGCAGTGTAAGCTGACGAATGATGAAAGCGACGAACGCGACGTGTCGGTCAGGCAGAGTTTTTATTTTTAATACCCTAACAAAGGAGTGCGCATATTTCCAATAGCATGACTTTAAAGCTGACAGCTTTTCTTTTTCATTTCCATTTTTTTTTTTACATCTTTTCGCTTTTAAGTTGTCTTCGTGTTCAAGTCCTTTCGCTCTTCTTTGAAACTTTGCTGCACTTTTTGTTGAACTTCCCTCTAAGCTTCTCGTTTCAGCCTTTGCTGCCAGCTGAAGGAGCGAGCTTCATTTTAATTTCTCATTTCGGCCTTTAACTTTGAAGCGCATTTACTTTTCATGCCTTGCTTTACTTCTCTATTCGTCACTCGCTTTAGAACTTCTTAGAACTTTCCTCTCCATTTGATATCTTTTGACAGCATTAACTTCTCGCCAAACGTTTAGCATTTCCACTGATCTGTTCTTTGTATTATTGATGTCACATTCGACTTCTCTATTTGCTTCTCACTTCAGTTTCAACCAATTTAGCTTCTAATTTTCTCTTAACTCCTTATTTCTATTACTTCTTCTCATTTCAATGTCTTTCACTTCTCAATTTATTCTAATTCAATCACTTCACCATTGCTTAAATACTCATATTTGTAGATTCAATTTTTTCGAACATTCAATTCATTCCAAAATAGAAATCAAATTGAAAATACATAAATATGGTTAGCATAACACAACAATTATATCCATGACTTGGGTAAGTGCTAAAACATATTATAAATATCAAGATCAGCTAATCAACTTGAAGAACTCTCCGCAGAGATCGAGCACATTGAAGACGCTATCGAGTTAATCAAACACAAATTTACTGAACGGCATCGGTGAAACAAACGACAAGTTACGACCACACTTAAACGGCTAAATAGTTACTTGTTCTTACTTTAATCATATGGATTAAGTCAACACTATAGCTTTTAAGTACATCCACGAAATATGCAAGAGTTCCCGAATTTAAAACAGATTTTCAATGCTCACAGCGATTGTTGAAATCAAGTTGCAATTATATATTTTATAAATGAATTTAAATTGTTTATCGAAAGATTTGAAATGGATAAATACAATTTAATTAATATTGCCTAACAAATGAATAAGTATTATAATTAAAAGGGTTTTTAAAATAAAACTAAAAATGTATATGATAAAAGAAAACGCTTTAATAAATCCGTCAAAATTTAATAATTGTTTGTTTTTTTTTTTTAGAAAATAATAAATATTATATTTCACAATTTATCTTGATCCAATCCATCTTGTCTTTGAAATTAAATAATATCGTATTTTGTATATTAAGTTCAACAGAAAACGTTAAAATAAATAAATCGTAATTAAAATTTTTCTTTTTTAGAAAATATTGATTTTATATTTCATTTTGCATCTTCAGTAACTATCTTGTCTTTAAAACTAACTAGTATTATTATTTATAAAATAAGTTTAAAAGAAAACGTTCAAGTGAATAAATCATAATTTTATGTTTTTTTTTGAATTAAATAATTTTTATTTTAGTATAATTGTATTATTATATTTTATAGAGCATCTACGAGTCCAATCGTTGCTGGCTTTGAATGTAAGTATTTATTGAAACGCGAAAAATATATTTTTTAAATATATTTTGTGAATTGGCATCTGCAGCACAGCAGGAGGCGCATTTGGAATGATGTTACGTATACGCCCTGCAAGCCCCGACCTGTCACTTGATTAGCTGCAAATCAATCACACACAGATACACACACTCGCATACACACATTCGATCAATAGATTATTTTAAGCGGCTTTGACATAATTCACATGCACACACACACACACATACACACACACATACACATATCAAGAGTGAACTGCAATTGAGGTGAGTGAAACATGTGTAGCATGTGGCATGTGGCAAGTTCAACTGACACAAGCCAATGACACGTGACCTTTTTCTGTCCAAGCTCATTAAATGCTGCACAATTGGCAAATAATCCTAAATAAACAACCATTAGAACAACGTTAGCAAATCGCTGAATCGATTATACAAATTTCATTTCTCTCTGCTTTCACTTTTCTTCTTTATTCTCTCTGCTTAACTGAGCATTTATTCCATTGTCTTTATTTGTCTTGTGCTTTGTAATTTTGATTCTCCTGAAATGTAACCCATATTCAAACCTTGCTGTGAGTGTTTAGTGCACTCATTCAGCTGTTCGGTCGGTTTTGGTATTCGCGAATTGTTACGCGAATCTCTTTCAGTTGAACGCCAGCCAAAGCATTTTCGCTTACACAACAAACGTGGCTCTGTTTGTGGCATGTGGCATGTGGCATGCGGCATTGGCATTGGCAATGGCAATGGATATCTCAGTTTAGCTGTTTGTTGTCGCCTTTGATAGTCGCAAACAACGCGGACGCTTTTGTCACTTGCCACCCAAAAGGAGAAACACAATACAACAATACAAAGCAAATGACAACAACACCCACACACACACACACACACCCACGCACACACACTCGCACAAACAACAAGTTGCATGACCAACACTGTCTGCCACACTTTGTTGCTACTTGTATTGTCTGCTGTATAGTATTCTGTTTCTGAACTACAGCATTCAACGTGTTTCAACTGCAACGTTGACTAAAACTTGACTCGTAAAATTTAAAGTTTATTTAAATTTAATCTCTCAGCATTGCATATTTCATTCGTTTACATTTTGTACTTTTCAGGATTAATTAAATTAATTTAATTCGATTATCTTAGCGCTTTAAACTGACGCTTATAAATCTATATAAAATTTGTATTTATTTACTGAACGTCAAATAAAAGCAGTCGTCATAAATGTTAACACAAATTTTCAATAATAATTTCAATTACAAATTAAAATAAAAAAAATATATCATATTGAGAACTGAAGTAAAATAAACAAAAATTTATAAAGTTGCAAGGTCTGGGGGTATTCAAAAAGTTAAAATGTTTTAGCATTTGTTGCAAGTAGTTGAAAAATGAAGAAAATTCGAATCAGATTAATAAGCATTAGTCGTATTAATTAGGGCACTAGTCACCACCATTTACAGAATCTTAAATTATAACAATTTTTGTCTTGGTCTGTTTAGCTTGTTTGTTTTTATAATATAGATATTTGAAATTTTACATTTTTTTATGAATTTTATTAGGTTATATGTAATTATTTAAGCTATTATTAAAATATTTTTATATTTTTTATTATTATTTCACACGCAAAAGAATTTTTCTCTATTATGGAGTTTTAAAGTACACTTTGAAATTGAAATAAGAACTGCAAGTGTTTTGAAAACAAGTGAAACTGTCAACAGTCAGTTGTCGCTTTCCAAAGTCTTCTTTTTTAAGTGCTGTTAAATACTCATAAACCGTGTTTCATTTCCGCCGTTTCCAATTAATGTGTTGCTCAATAATTTCTTTGTGCAATTACTTTTGATTTGTTTTTTTCCGGTATTTTTAGTGAACATTTGCTTTGACTTGGCTTTTTAGTTACTCGTAATATCGCTGGCAGTTTATCAATTTAATTTGTTGCATGAAAATGAAGTGCCACAATCCTCGTCATTGTCGGGACAGAGACAGAGACAGAGACAGAGACAAAGACAGAGACCAGCACAAGCGACATTTGACTTTTTTATCTTTCTATTTGAATTTGTTGCGCATCGTTTCTCATTTCCTTTTTTGTCCTCTCTCTCTTTTATTTTGTATTATTTTTTCTTTCCTTCTGCTTTGTTGCTTGAAGTGGGTTGGGGGCGTGATTTTTAACGCGTTTGTGCCTTGTACTTGCATTTTTTTGTCTTAAGCTTGAATGCTGCCACTTCAACTCATGCCACTTTCCACTTCCCACTTCCCACTCCCACTTCCCGCTTCCCATTCCCCAATCCCATTCCTCGTCTCTTGCTCCATTTTCAGCTCCAGTTTCAGCGTGTATTTCTGCCATTTGGTTTATTTGTTCTCTTGATGCTCGTTCAGCCTAAATGGAGGACACTTGAGGCATCATTAATGATGTCAATGCCGACAATAAGGTCAGCAAATAAACATTATAAACATTAGCCCACGGTTCGGTCAAATGGACGCCAATCTCCTCAAACTTCTCTTTTCCATTATCTCTCCCACTTTTTGTTTTTTTTGATTTTATTCCCCTCCTCCGCGATTTATTTGCATTTGATGGTCGTTTGCTAATTGCCAGGCCAAAAATTGTTATTGTTCCTTGCCAAGTACCAATTGGTTTTTTGACTTTACATTGGCAACGCATTGTTGGGGTTTCTTTCCAATCGAGAGTTCTATTTAAACCATGTAGAACTTTTCGCTTTTGACAATGTCACATGCTCTGGCATTTTCTTTGGCTTTGTCACCGCTTCTTGTTATCAAAAGCTGTATACAGACGTTTATACAAAAGCGAGAAAGTCAAGTGAAACAACAATAGGCAAGCACAACAATCCAATTGATAAAGCGCACAGAAATCAAACGATACCGAAAAACCATCAGAAAAAAAAAACAGAACAACACAAAACGAATTTTATTTCCGTTTCTGTCCGCATTCTGAATACCTTTTTTATAACGCTCAGAATTGAGATATTTGATTAATTGTGACTTTAAAAAAAAATATCTGCAAAAAAGTGGACTGAAATCAATTGAAAACGGGTCGCATTCATATTTGTATAAAATCTTTACTCCGAAAAAACTGAAAAATTCAAATGAATTGCATGAATAGAAAAAGAAATTCGGGATAACATGAATCCCAAACGGTGTCAAAAGTTAGCTTTTCTCGGAATTTCATAAATCGAGTGAAAAATACATGATGCAAATACGATTTTCAATTTCTTCTTCGCAAATGTTTTGGGCCTTTTTGACTATTTTAATTCTGAGTTATAGTCATTTTATCCGCATATGGTGTTAATTTAACAATACTATCCAAAAGCCAAACTCAAAAAATTTATGCTAAAATCAAGAATTTTCAATGATATTTTTTCTGTTTACAATAATGATTAAAAGACAAGATTTCGATTTGAAAATCAAACTCAGAGAGCGCAAAATACGATTTTGCATTAATCGAGTGAAATGAAATGAAAACACGATGTGACAAAAGTCGATGAGAAAGTTGTGATAACCTTAAAGTTTAGGGCAAAACGGCAAGAGACGAATACAAAAGGGGGAGAGAAAAAAACGCTAAGAAAGGAAAAGCGTTTTTCAATTTCCAGCAAGCAACGTGACCGAGTTTTCATCTGTATTTTTGTTGTTGCTCGTGTTTTCCAAGTGTGATTGTGTCGATGAGTGATTGAATATGAGACTGAGTGTGAGAATGTGTGTGTGAGTGTGTGTGTGTGTGTGTGTGTGTGAGTGTGATTGTAGACACATTTGGTCGATCGCATTAGCAGCACTCGATTTTTGCATTTCATTTCACTTTCTCACTCTCCTTTCACTTTTCACTTTCACATTTTCCACTGTCTACTTACTGCACTTGTTTTTAACTCAAAGCAAACTTTCGATTGGACCTCGAGGCGTCGCAATCACTGTAAGAAGTAACACCAAGCGGTTAAAAGCAGACGCTTTGATGCTTACATTTTACAGCGAGCGTGACGTCAATCGTTTTTCCTGCCACATGCGACAACACGGCGTATGCGTAACATTCTTGCACATAAATAAATTTTATTTTTTGCATATGAGGTGTGTGTGGCTGTGTTGTGTGGGTGTCTGTTGCCTGGTGATCGTTGCGTGGTCCTCTGTCAGTTGCATGCCCCAAGAACAAAAGTAGGCAACAAACTTAAGAAGCTGATAAAAATCTTAAAGGTAATTGCGTCGTTGTTGTTATTTTTTTTTTGTTGCTTGCCTTGATTGAAATCTGACCAGTCCAAAAGAAAAAACAGAGCAAAACAAAAAGTCCGCTCATCTACGCGTAAGCACGAAATTTCTTTATTATTTATTTAAAAATCTGGCAAACAAGTTAGAAAAAAGTACACAGCGATAGCCAGAGATTAAAGCGCCAAAATCAAATAACAGCCAACGACCAAAATAAGCAAAAAGAAAATAATATGAAATTAAAAAAAAAAACGAGTGAACAAAATGAAAAAAGTGAAGCGGATTTAAAACTTGCCTGAGACTTGGAACTTGGAACGATAAAAGGGGTTACACCTACAGATGAGTCGGACGATAAGCCGGGAGACCCAGTGGGACGTCCTCGGCGGATGGGGAGGGACAGAGGAGAGGGCTTAGGGGTTGATTTGGGGGTCGTACTGGACTTTAAAAACTGGAGATGCTTTGCTCGTTGCGTCCGGCATGCATTTGCATAAATGTCAACTAATTTTCGTTGCGTCGCTGTTTGCGTTTAATCAAAATGATGATAATGCTGACGACAAAAACATACACCAAACATATTTACAACCTACAAACACATACAACCGAACATACTATACACAATCTGCTGCCCAGAGGCTGTTGACAGTTCACTGACAAACTTTCAAGGCAAAAACGAAGTGAAGATTACTCACAAGATAATATTTGGGAATAGAATAATGCTAATATTCAGAAAGATGAAATTGTTTTACTAGTAATTTGTAACTGATAATCTGCTTAATTTAATTTTAACTTTGATTTGATCAGTCAAACTCGCTAATTCGTTAATTAATTCATAAACTGTTTTTTAAAGCTTTACTTTAACTTTGAGTTGTTGCTATCAAACTTACTAAAGTATTCCTGATCCAAGCCCAAAAATATGACTGAATATAAATAATTTTATTTGATTTTAATTAAAACAAACTTAAATAAGTCTCAAAAATATAAGAAAAATATATTTAAGAACTCGTAATTTAGCATGTGCCAAGTATTATTTAAATGACTTTATTAAAATTCGACAAATAAATTTATTAATAAAGAGTTTTTCGAGAGACAAGACAAATTGACAGCAGAAACAGTCTCTGAGTCAAAACTTAACATAAATCGCAGCAAATTGGAATATTCTTATTATTTAAAATATGACAAGAGAACAGTAAATCAATGGATTCTTCATATTACATTGCTTTTAAAGTAAAAGTCAAAATTCGTTTAATAATCTAATTCATAAATTGTTTTTCCACCCCAACATAGTATAGACAAAACTTAGCCCCAACTTAATGTTGCATGTTGATTGCACTTTCAAGTATTTCAACAACTCATAAAACTCGAAAGACTCTTGAAACTTTTCGAAAACACACTCACACACACACACACACACACACTGAACTATTAGATTTACGTAAAATGAAAATGTTAGCCTCGTACCCTCGTTACCCTCAACTCGTCCTCGCCCCGTCATTCGAAAAGTTGAAATACAAAGAGCAACCATGTTGCTTAAGCACTTATTAAAAAACAACAAAAAACTTAAAAGAGAAAATATAAATATATTTATACAAAAACTGCCTGAATAACAGAGTAGAATTTTGAATACTCTATTAAATTTAAGTAAGTAAATTGCTTTGAATAGTTACAAATTTATCGAATGCAGAAATCTGTCAATTTCGTAATATCATATCAAGAAAAAGTTGACAGCTACTCCTGTTTTTAATAGGGTTGTCATCTTATGAGAATATATGGCTAGGGCAGTCGAATGTAAGTTGAAAATGCTTTAAATATAAGCTAAGAGCTTAAAGTCCATAGATTTATTTGAAAAGAGATAGTCTATGATATCTTAATTGCGCAGGGTTGTCATCTTCCCAGCATGTGTATCTAGGGTTGTTGCAAATGCGCTTACAATACATTGCAGTTTATTTTAAATGACGGCAAAACAAAATGTACTGTTTCTTTTGAGCAGGATTACCACACTGTGCAACTCAGTCCAGAGTTGCCACACATACAACAAATAGTTTTGCCGTGAAAGCTATGGAAAAGAGACATTTAATTATAAATATTTGTACGTATGTACATATGTCTGTTTATAGAGTTGTCGAGCATAGAGTTGCCTGCGGGCACAAAGCACTTGAGCAAAGCTCTGTTGACATTTTGAGGTTAGGGTATACCCAAAATGGCAACATAAAATGGCGGCGCAGCGGCGTTAACAGAAAATTGGAAATTCATGTTCATGACAAGTAGCGCAACGTCGCGACGTCGCTGCCGGCGTCGCTGTCGGCGCTATGTACGTGATGGCAATTTCAATTTTCGAATTATGCGACACCAGCAACAACCACAGCAATAACAACAACAACAAATACAGCAGCAGCAGATTATTGAAATATTTTTCTTTGTTGCGGCAAAAGTTTGTCAGCGTTTTGTTAACACAATTTGCAGTGCAATGCAACCGCAACGTCGACCGCGCAGTCGGCGTATACACAGGAAAAAAAATATTCTTAAATTGAAGTTTGAAACTCTTGACTTGCGGATAAAATGACAACCACCAAGCATTAAAATTGTCAAAAATAAACTTAAAACAATTAATTTCACTGAAAAAATTTTTATAACATATGTAGAACCCCAATAGTCAAAATATTTGCGAAGAAGAAATTGAAAATTCGTACTTGAATCAAGTATTTCGTACTTGGTATAAGATAATTTCGAAATTACCGAAATTCGGACAACGCATCGGATTGATTTGAACTCGGAATCCATGAATTTTTTCCGTGTAATCAGCAATGGAAGTTTATTGCCTTCAAAGTGTTGAACGTTTTTTATATGCTGATAGCATTCATGCATTCATTCATTCATTCAGTTGTTCATTTATTCACGTCACACGCACTTGAATATTGACAATGCAATAAATGAGGGGAAACATGTAAAGTTGGAGGGTGCAACCACAGGGGCAACAACCGCTTTTCCTCTTCAACTGCAACTGCAACTGCAACTGAAAACTGTCGTTGCCTTTTGGTCTAATCAACTTGCAAATTGTCCAATAAACCGGCCACCACAAAGTTGCTGACAGGACACGTCCCTTTAAAAGCCAATTGGCCCGGCAATTTTGTGGCCAAGCTCGAAATGCAAATGACTTCGCATTCCAATTGGCTTGTTGGTTAAAATGGGACAAGACTTTCTTATTAGTTGCAATCCAAGAATTCAGTATAGATATAATAACAAGATTACCACATGACCGAATTTTTAAAATATCTGTGGTTCGAAAATAAATTAAATGAATAGATTTCATGATAACGCGCAATTATTTGAGACTTTCACAAAAATGCTTGAATATTAAATCATAAATAAATCATAATTCCTTGCGGAATGTCAATTATATCATTGTTTCAACTCCACTTTGAATTTATATCAAAGTGTTTTTGTAACAACAATTAAGTTATCAAATTAAACACAGTAAAAACTTGATATATCGGTATATCTAAGAAATTGAGACATTCTTAAATATGGAGAAAACATATTGATTGTAGAGCCACTAATTTTTAAATTATTTTCTTAAAGTCGTTTAATTTTAAGAATAATGTATCCAAGACGATTTCAACTGCCAATGCACACATATAGTATTATAGCTTACACATCGATTTGCAATCCTGATTAATTATTTTCCCTTCTACATTTCGAACAAATCAGGAGTTGTCAGATTGTTGCAAGTTTTAGCAGACTGAAAATAGTTCAAAGCGAAGCGATACAAGTGCTGTTTGGGTAGGAGTTAGAGATGGGTTAGGGATGGATTTGGAGAGATGTGTAAGGGATGATTTGTTGAATGAGTTTGCGGATGCTTCTCTGTCAGTCTCTGTCTTCGGGCATAATAATCACTTTGGCACATACATATTCGGGGATTCGAGTACATGAGGCGACTCGTACCTGCTACTTTCAACTTGAGATTTTGTCAATTTGTTCAGTGCCCACAAATCGCATAAGCCTTGCGTCAACTTGCCAAGACACAGAGACAGAGACAGAGAGAGAGGAAGAGAGAGAGAGAGAAAAAGAGAGAGAGAGGATGGGACAAAAGCTTTGAGGCAGGCAGCTGTTGCGGGTATTCTTGCGGCTTTGCCTTGTGCCTTGTACTTTGGTAATGAAGTGCTAAATTATGCTAAATGTGCGGCAAAATGTGATTTCGAGTCAGATGGCTGTTGGCCAAGTTCCAGGAGTCGATAATTTTGTGCAGTGCATTCGATACTTAATGTTACTAAATGTCGCTGCTTTTAAGGAACTTTAACGCTTGTAGTTAGATGTAGATGTAAAAATAAATCAAAAAGTCGACAACGTGATTTTCGCAGAAACGATTTTTAAGTACTTTAACACGATACTTTTTTTTGACCGATATCAACAAGTCGATTTTCTTTGACGATTTGAACCTTTAAAACTTGATCTATAAATATTATTTTTATATCTGTATATGGGTATTTCCAGGATCGCGATCGCGACATTTGTACGTCTTTAAATGAAAACAAAGTGTTAAAAGCTGACAATTTCAATACTGTTTTTTTACGTGTTTAATGCATTTGACCAACACTAGTTTTGCATATCTTGAATACATTTTTGGAAGAAAATTTCACAAGATGTGCATTGAATGCAAATGGTGGGTGGGGAAAACAGAGGCAAAATTTCAGTTTGTTGATGTAGCATATTTTCCGTGCGTCATGGCTTCAATTACGATACAGCAGCAACAATGAGCAGCAGATTTATGATTTCTCTAGCTAAAACCCATGGGTATGCTGCACCCCCACCCATCACCTTGCCTTGCCCTTTAACGTTCCCTTTTCACATTGTTCGCAGCTTGAATGATATGTGAAACTGTGTGTGTGCGCACAGTGTGCCTAAATGTATGCTAAGTGAGCTCGGAGGAATTGCTGCAAGCCGGAAATTGGTAGCTTCCGTCGCACAGTGCACTATGGTAAAAAGGTTCGATAGTTTGAAAAACTCCAAAGCAAATAAAAATAATTTTTTTTAGATTTTTCGGGACTACCCTTAGAATTTTAAGTGCACTTAAAGTCAGCTGATTGAGCGTTGCTATATAAACTGAAAAAGCGCTAGAAAAATAATTGCAACTTTCAGGGCGAATTGTGTGTGTTATGTAAGCTTTATAAAAAATTATAAAAATTAACAAAAATGATTAGAGTATTAAAAAAAAGGTAGTAGTAGAGATTTTAAGTATTTGTGGGTTATTGTGCAATTGTCCAATGTGTTGTTTATGTGTATTTTTAGCTAAAAACTAACAAATGTGTTCCTGTTCTGCTAAGCTTTACATTAGAAGAGCACAAGATAAGACGAGAGTTTTGCCTAAAGGTTATTAACTAAACCATCTAGAATAAGATGTTAATAATCCTTTTTGTTCGATTTTGTTTCTTAGAGTGAAAAATGACATGTTGTAGGTGTGAATTTTTTCTGAAAAATCGGATTTTTCTCAGATTCAGATGGGGAGCGAGGTGAAAACATGATCAAATTAAAAAACAAACTAAATTGTAAATTTAACTGTAACTTTAGTTTAATTAGCAAACATGCAAAGTCTAAAATTAATTGCGTTATATTTAAGTTAAAAGAAAAAATCTTCTTTGGGGGGTTAACTTAAGTTCATACCAAATTTCAAGTCTCTATCTCTATATTTAGAATTTATGCCAATAAATCAGTTTTTTCACCATAGTGAAGTGGTTCAGCTTTCCATCCCTCTCCCCTCTCCAATTTGCCCATCCCTTACTCCTCTTTTTCCTACTCTTCTTCCTAATATCACGCTATTAAGCGTCTCTCTTCGTATTCCTCTTCCTCTCCACCATCCATCACTCGTCATGTACTCACATGGTTTTTTATGCAATAATCAAGAATACGCTGCAGTACACTGCACGAAAATAGAAATAGTTGTAGAGTTTTTAATAAATTTATTCACTCCATCATTTAATGAATTCTTAAGTAAATTGAATAAACTTGTTGCGAGTGAAAAATTATCTTAATTCGAATCAATCATTTTCTTGAATTGCAAAGAGTTGCCAGACTTTTAAATAAGCATAAGCCATTTAAAATGTAGAAATGGCTAAGTGAAGTTGGCTGCGTCTAATTAAGCGTAAAGCTTTTTTTCATTATGAGAGAGTAATCAGACTTTTGAAAAATACTGTACACATATTATATTAAGAAATCAAGTTAAGAAAAACTACATTTAATTACAATCATCGATATCGTATATTTTATCTGTAATGCATAAAATGTATATGCAGAACCAATTTAGATAAAATTATCAATCATCTAGAATTTGATATAAAGAAAAAAAGTAAGGGGTCAAGTGTGAATAAAATAGAAAATGTTTGAGAAAATATAATTTTTCTATAACATGATGATTTAGATGGATAGATTCAAGTCGGAGGACAAATATTTATAATATCGGCAGTCCACATGTACATAAGTTTGATGAAGTTCGGAGATTTCGAAGATTTCGAGATGAAACTGTTGCCAATGGCATTACAAATAATAAAATACATAACTTTAATTGTTATGTTTCTGATTTTTTTAATTGGAAATAAGCTGAAAGTTGCGTGTATGGAATACGAATGCAGGTAGTTATTAGAACGTAGTGTCAATAAACATTTAGTTCGCACTGTGTTCAGGGCTGGGCTAGATTAGGGCTCGCTGACTCCTTTTCGCCTCGAACTGAGTGAACGAAAGCGAAACTTTAATTGAAACGAACGTTTGGCGTGCTTTTTTTTTGGGGTTAAGTGATTGATTATGTCTTGTTTGCTGGCTCAGAAATATATACACATGTAGACACACTCAGTCTGACATATTTAGACACCCTGGTAAACAGGAGAAGTGCTACACACACTCATGAATCATAGACATACTCGTTTACGAGTAGACGACAACAAACACCGGATATAAATTTGATTCTACGAGTATGTTTTCTGTTCTCGTTGTTACTGTTGCGTTGCTGGGCGTGGCACATAAACACACACACACACACACACACACACACACACACACACACACACACACACACACACTACACACACATACACACACACACACACAAAGACACTCATCGAAGGCATATGAAAAATTGACTAACTGACTAAATGACAGGAATACAGTCATCCTTGGCACGACAAAGAGTTGATACTCTTACAGATTAAAAAAAAGGGTTTAAACAAAAAATTAAATTCTTTAGTAATACAAAAATTGCTTTTATTTAATTTTGGCTTGGGAAATAAGAAATTAAAAACATTGTAAAATCTATTCATAAATTTATTATCTTGAGTTCGATTCATTAAAAAATTATTTTATGGGCTTTGAAAATTTAGAAAAAAAAATTAGAAAAAGGCGAAAAATTTATTTGATAACTTAAGAGAATCTAAAAAAAAATTCAAACATTTTCGAAAATAAAATATTGTTTTGTTTGTTTTTTAAATTGTATAATTTTGAACCAAAACTTTGTTGGACGTTTGCAGCTTTGAACTTCGGTAAGATGTCTTGAAAAACAAAAAATGATTGTTCGTACAAAACTTTAGTGTTGATCAAGAATATATACATATATAATTTGTGGGATCCCATGCTGCGTAACACAGTTCGATACAAAGTTGTAGTACACAGTGTAAGGGCATGAAAATGTAATGCGGATGAAGCAAGGGAAGAGGAAGCAACGCGACGCCAAAACTTTGACAATGGCGCCACGACTCGGCCACAATTCATTCAGGCCTCAAATATTTGCCACAATAGAAAACGAGCCGCGCGCGAAATCGAATCAATAATTTAATGCAGGTGACGGCTCTGCTCCACATCCCCTCCATCCCCTTTCCCTTGCCCTTTCCCTGCCCCTTTCCCCTCCCTCTGGCACAACTTGAGCACCTCAATCTCCTTCAATTTATCAACCACACCGCACTCTTGCCAGTGTTAAAGTGGTTGACAAGGGGACAGTGGGACAGTGAGACAGTGGGACATTGGGACAGTTGGTCGGGGGGAGGGTGGAGTGTCCATTTCTTTTGTCATTCTGGCCATTTGCCGCGTTAACGGAACGTTGCCATCCATAATAATGTCCAGGCCATGTGTTCGGGCCTTGTTTGCAGCTTGTTAGAGCCCTTGAAAATGCGTCGACATGAGAACTTTTTTGCCATAAAGATGGAAATGGAGACAGAGATGGGAGAGCAGGGGGGAGAGGGTAGGGGTAGTGGCAACATCTAGTGTGATTACCTTCAGTCAGAACAATTTAGTTTAAACTCTATTAAGAATGCATAACAATGAGTTTTTCAGAAAAGTTTTAATCCAAGGTATCCAAAGTCATAGGATGTGAACATTAGGTATAAAAATAAAGTGTTCCATTTCCAGTCGTTTTCTTATACAGTTGAGCTTCCATAGCTCGAACTTCTATAACTCGAATTTCTCTCTAACTCGAGCTAAATGAGTGGCAGAAAAATTAAAAGAGAATAACTTTATAAATCGATTATTTCCATAACTCGAACCTTTACTTTGGATAATGGTGATTCGAGTTAGGGAAGTTGACTGAATTTTGTTCTTAAACTAATGAATGGCGAATCATACTTATTTGAACCCATATAATGTTTATTTTTATAATTTATTTATTTATTGATTTATTAATTTAATGTCATTTTTAATAAAATTAATATTAAATTGTAATAAAAATTGATTTCAACACAAGATACTCTGTTTTATTTGAATTTGTTTCATTTTCAAAGAATCCATTTTGATTTTTATAGATATTGTTTCATATTTAAAACTTGACAATTAAGTATTTCATATTTTGTTTTATATTTGAACATATTAATATCAAAAACATTTGGCTCATTCTGCTAAAATATGTATTGATTTCAATTTCATTCCATTCTCATGTTTCGCAATAAAAATTGCAATCAGTTGAAGTTGATGTTCAATTACAAATTGTTTAACATGGGCTACATATCGACACTTGATTTTGATGTCATCAAGCGATAACATTGTTATCGGTAGCAAGAGATTGCCGGATGCAGACACCGGATGAACAGTTATCAGTCAATAAAAACGAGAGATGATAACCTTGAATGCTCTTATCTTTTTTCAATTAAATAATGCTTTTTTTTAACCATTTTTAATTTATTAAAATTATTTCATTCTTGACTTTTTTTTGACACTTTTTTTTTAAAGTTGCATTTGAGGTTTTGCAACAATTAACGTGTTTAAAAAGTTACTTAAGTAATTACTCAAGTAGTTAGTGTGCATAGAATGTCAAGTTTGTTGGTTAACCCTGTAAACTGCATGGTAAACGGGTATGATGAAATTGTGGAAAGGTAGATGAATTTATCTATTACTCAATTAGATATATCTAGTATGTCAAGAAATTGTTTTGACAAACAAAATATTTGGGGGTGCCACAGATATCGCTTTCACTTGAATTTCACTTCAATTTCATTTCGCTGTGCCACAGGTCAAATCGCACAATAATTTTGTGCGGAATAAACAAGCGCTAAATCTGCTTTCGTCCGATGCTGCCACCTAGTCCAATTTAGATTTTCAAAGTCGGGGGAAGCGATGCCACATTTTTTAGTCCGAATTCGAAGTAAGGTATTTAAAAAAAATATATGGAACCACTTCAGTTTTCTTTAAATTAAGCATTAAAAAAATAGGTAATTTGAGGTAAATCAAGTTTTACCCAAAAAAAACCTTTAACTGATTGTGCAATTTGTAAAAACATTTGTCACGAAGAGTTGCCAGATTAATGGCATACAATTGCTAGAGTTGTCGAGTAACTTTTATTTTCTCGTGCCAAATACTTTTAAATTTTTTTTAGCTAAACAAAATCAATTATTGCATAAATAAATTAAAATTTGTTTCTTAAGTAAGAAAAAAAAAAAGCTTATTGCTCTGCAATGATAAACTTGAAAAAGTTGCTAATCAAACCCTTGGGTAATTTAATCTGAGAAGGTGTCAACCCTTAGCAGCCTAGTTCGAAAAGGTTGGTGAAAATGCTAAGAAATATTAAATCTCTCGAAGTTCTGTGGCATCTCGGAAATTTCCATGCGGAATTGCTATCTGCGGATTTCTATTTCGCTTGCGATTCCCGTGGCATCCCTGATTATCATATTTGTTTTTATACTATACTACTATAACAATAAATGATCCACTTGAGTAATTGTTTATTTAATATCTTTAGTTTGACTCTCGATTTACTCCAGGCTCTTCAGAATATATGTCTGCCACCCTTTTTCTTTCTCTCCCTCTTTCCACCTATCATCGGAAAGTAGCACTGCCTGAATTGTGATGAGTATCTGCTCGTCTAGCAATCTAAATTGCCATATCATCAGTTGAATGTTAGGGATTCTCTACAGTGAAAGTTGAACTCCCGAGTTGTCTTCGATGTCAGTTGGCATCTGTGTTGATAAGATGCGAGTGCGTGTTGTCAATTAGTTGAATTAGTTGAAACTGCACTCGATTGTCCGAGATTCGCGTTCTGAGTCTGCCACGACAATGGAGTCTGTCATTGAGTATTTTGGGCTGTCGTCATGAAGGTCTACAGGTTTTTGCATTGGGTGAAGATTCTCGCCTGGCTTATACTCACAGGTATTATAGTCAGGATCTTTTCATTGGAAAAGCTTACTGCGCAAGAAAAGCATTCCCATGGATTGCCAACGAAAATGGTAAGCGCTGATCCGGCTTCCCGAAGAGCAGCACATGGTAAGGATATATATATATATATAACATATATATAAATATCACAAGTACTCGATAATAAATACTAGTGAAGCAAGCAAAATAACGGGTGTGAACCGCTTTGTTAAATAAACAAAATGAATGCAAGCTCAAATTGCGGAAAATATGTAAGTTCTCCATCCTCTTTTAATTGTCTTTTATTTTATTTGACAGCGTCGAATTCGCATCGACATGAATATGAATCGGCAAATGAGCCGCTGAAATTGAAGCAGCTGCTGGATGCGAATGCCCGGAAGAACTGGTCCCTCGATGGGAACTGTGCTCCCTATCCGCGCCACAAGGATCTGCACATCGAGAATGTGCACTATCAGTTAACAGTGGGTGGAAATGTGACTTATTATTTGTTCGGCGCGTACTACGATCGAAGACAAGCGGTTGGAAATGCGCCAAGTGTCGCGATTTTGGCCATGATCAGCAGCATTCCGGGACCCTTTGAGCCAGCATATTGTCAGGTAGTGATCCAGTTAATGCAAACAGTGAATCGGGCTAAATATCAAAATCGAGTTGTCAATATACATATAACAAAAAAAAAAAAAAAAAAATTAACAACGTAGGTCGAGAATCAGACTAACTTTAAATTTGTATAACTTTGCCAAAACTAAACAGATTTTAAAGCGGAATATCATTAAGATCATGATTTAGTATTTAAATTCATTTGGCATACAAATATTATTATTTCCATTAAAAAATGTTTAAATATTTAACTTTTTCAAAAATTCCATAATTTTAAATCTTCGGTCATAATTATCTAAGCTTAATTCTGCAATTAAACTACGATGGACAAACTCCAGTGAGATATCAATTTTTCAAGAACATCTTTCAAATTAAGTCGATTGATGCTCAATAAAAGGAACGAGTTAAAGTTGTCGATTGTTCGATTTTCTTATCTTTGCGGCAACTCTTGAAAAAAAAAAAAATTATATTAAATAGAGGGTATTTTATGATGAATTATGGTAATAGAATTTTTTGAGGGTCTCTTCTACTTTTTTTTAAACTGAATTTTGAAATTTTTTTTAAACCGCGCGCGATTTTTTTTTTCTTAAAATTTTCGCCTGCGGCGCATTTATCACTGCGGACGGCAGTCCGCGCTAGTGACGAAAGCAGCACGAATCTTAGAATTACAACAAACAATTTTTACTCTCCATTTTCTTAAAACCATTGTTGGGACCCTCCATAAATAGTGATAATTATCAATCTTTAGGATGATGATGATGATGATGATGATGATAATTATGATAATGATGACGACGATAATGATGATGATGATTGACCCTGTTCTTGACCCCTTTTAGGATTTTGACGATGATTGATGACAGGTAACGGATTATAAATAGGGTTGGGAACGCGCAAAAAATTAACATGTGGGAGAATGAGAGAAATTGCAGTGTTGGAAAACAAAGCAACCATGTAAAACACAAAAAACATCAAAAAAGTGAAATTTTTAGACAAATTTAAAAATTCAATTAAAAAAAAAGCAGAAGAGACCCCCAAAAAATTCTTTTACCATAATTCATCATAAAATACCCTCTATTTAATATAATTTTTTTTTTTTTCAAGAGTTGCCGCAAAGATAAGAAAATTACCCGATATATTTTCAGGTGTGGTACGAGGACAGCGATACGCCGGACATTGTGGAGATGCAGCACCAGCAGATCGCCTGGTACGAAGCCTGGGGCAAAGCGCCAGATCTGGTGTATCCCGTGCTGTTGAGCTGTCCACTCCAGGGGAGTCCGCGCAGTCATCGGGTGCCACAGCTGGTGTCCCTGGTGTTTACGGATCGCTGTGCACGTGCCACAAATGCACTGCGCGTCGTCTACGAGGCGCCACAACGCTCGCATGCCACACGGTTCGCAGTGTGCGTCAAGGATCTGCAATTCCCCGGCAAGGACATGTCCGAGCGTTGGGTCGAGTGGCTTGAACTGATGCGTCTGCTTGGCGCCGAGCGCGTGACCGCCTACGATTTGGGAGGCGCCACCTTGACGGCCAACACGAGGCGCGTCTTGCAACACTACGCGCAGCACGACGGCTTCCTGCAACTGCGAGCGCACACTCTGCTCCAAGGACATCCGGTGCCGACGATTAATGTCGAAGAGAGCAAGAGACTCAACGAGGTGCTCGTCTACATCGATTGCTTCTATCGCAACATGTACGAGTTCGATTATGTGGCCATCTTCGATGTGGACGAGGTCATCATGCCACTCGGCGAGTTGCGGAATTGGCCGCAGCTCGTGCAGCATCTGGAACGGAATAGCACACATCCAGCGGAAGGCAGCGACTGCCAGGCACGTGCCAGCTACTGTTTTCGCAACGTCTATTATCCCCAGAATCTGACCGTTGACGAGACGCCTCCGATCAGCTTCTACATGCTGCGACATGTGCGTCGTGTGGCCGAGCATCTGGATGCCAACCGTGCCATCAAGTGTCTGCATTCCACACACTTTGTGACCTCGGTGCACAATCATTTCCCCCTGTCCTGGCGCCTCGCCTGCGGACCCTACGACGTCCCCACCTCCATAGGCCAGATGCAGCACTATCGCGAACCGGACGATGAACGGACTCTGGAGCTGCCGACGCCAGTGCGGGACGATAACATCTGGCGCTTCAAGGATCAGCTGATCAACAATGTCCTGGCGAAGCGCCGAGAACTCGGCAGGTGGCATCCATAACATACATACTTGAGAATCTAGGGGCTTAAGAACAATTGCGGACAAAAGGCTCAGTATCAGTTCCGTTACGAACCGGAACAACAAAACATTCAGGTGTGCTACAGAAATCCCAAGTGAAAGCGAATTCAGAATTTCGCTTCGAAAATTTCTCCGTGCTATAGAACTTCGAGTAATTTATTGTTTTTAGCATGTTCACCAACCTTTTCGAACTAGGCTGCTAGGTTTTTTTGTTTTAAGCTATTTTTTTAAGTTTATCATTGCAGAATAGTAGGTTTTTATTTGATTTCTACTTTAATTAATATTATTTAATTTATTTATATAATAATTGATATTGTATAGCTTAAAAACATTTAAAAGTTACTGGCGCGGCAAACAATAAAAGTTACTCGACAACTCTAAATTATAAAATTTCGGACAAAGAATGTGACATTATTCTCATGGCATCGGACGCCAGTGGATTGAGTGATGATTTCGTTTCACCCAAAATTGTTCAGGTGATTGGACTGTGGCACGGAGAAATAAAATTGAGGTGAAATTTAAGTGAAAGAGATTTCTGTGGCATACCTGTACATGTTATATTTATTATTTTTATTGTGTAATTCATTATTTTTTGTGTTGCATTTATCGACGGACACTGCTATAAAATACCAATTTACCAATGGAAGTTTTTGTCTAGAATTTTGCATCTGAAATTCATCACATGTGACACTGAGTGACATTCGATTAAGATTAAGCATACGCAGCGTTGCATGCCACATACTCGGACTCAGACTCGAACTAATGGCATTTGATATTCGTTTTTTGATAGGGAAAACAATTAATTGAACAATAATTTGCAATCCATTTGCATAACTGCAATATTTATGAACTACATTTTTTGTTTAATGAAATTATTAATTAAAGGAAGTGAACTATTTTAAAGCATTTTTATTTCGGAGTGTTAAACTACTCATGCGGACTAAATTTAATACGGACTACTAATGATTTGTTAGTGGCAATTTGTAGATTTTATATTTCTCTGGTTTTTTATATTGGATTCTTCCTTTAAGGGTTTAAGCTTAGAGTTTGTGGCATTGCTAAATTAATTAAAAATGAACTGGGAAACTGTTTGAGTTTGATGAAAAATGCATAGATGTTGAAGCTGAAGAGAGGAACAAAAATCTGGCTGTTATATGCGATTGCAATTGAAACTTGTTTCCATCCCTTCTTTTTCTAGAGCTTCTTAGCTTGGCCAAAATAACAAGTTCAGACCAAAGGAGAAGCATTTAATTAATTGCTGGCAGTGTTAGGCTAGGCCCATAAATTAATATTCAAGAAAGAAAAATAATAATAATAAAAACTCAAAGTCGATTTATGAAAATCTGCGCAACGTTGGGCGCAATATTAAAATCATTTTTCACAACACAAAAATGTTGCTTCGTGTCGCAAATAATGAGACAAAATGCGTGCCACAATGTATTAAAATATTAAAATAGCCCCGAAGGGGAAAGTAAATGTATCAGGGAGGAGGGGAGGAGCAGGGAAGGAGCAAAGGAGTCGTTGAGCTAAAGACGCGTCACAAACAAATAGAACACACAGCTGACAAATGGACGAGGAAGTCAGGCCAAAATAATTTATTTTTCATTTTTTCCTCTGCATTTCTTTTCATTTGTTTCATGATCCTGCAAGGGTCCTTACACTGTGTGGAGCGATATGTGAGGCGAAACGAAAGAAACAAGTATGTTTTATTTATTTGTTAAATGTTAAAAATAAGAGCAGTTGACCAAAAGTAAGTTTAAAAATTAAAATAAAATTAAATACTTAATGTGATATTCAATTTTTATGAAAATATACATAAATTTAAATTAAAAATAATTCGCTTAGCTAGCATAGGAAATACTTGATAGCTCAAATTCAGCAGCATTTTAAATCCATATTGGCATAATTTTTTAAAAGAGTTTTTAAGAGAAAAATTATTTGTATCGATTTTTTCATTGCGAATATAATTATAATATAAATGCTAAAGGAACAAGGTACAATGCGTTCGAAGATGGTTTATTTTATTTTTCCTGCTCGTTTTAACGTTCTACGGATATTCTTAATATGATTAAAAAAAAAAAATAGAAAAAAAAAAAACAAAAATAAAAAAATAAAATCAGAATGCAAATTTAGAAATAAATATATCAAAATGCCGTCGGGGAAACTTTTAAAGATTTTTCTCTGATTATATAAATGAACATTAGAAAGAGTATTAAATGTTCGATTTTAAAAAAGTTCTTTATTCTTTGCATTATTTTTGGCGTGCTGGCTGCTTTTGAATTTATTATGGCCAAAATGACAGCGGGGCGTGGCACGAAAACAATTGCTAAATGGTAAAGTGACAGCCCCACCAACGAGTGGGCCAAAATGTGGCAGGGGGTAGGGAAAGGGATAGGGGAGAGAGAATAGACATGGAGGAGATGTGTTTGGCAAACACCAGAAGGCAAAATGTTCTCAAGCAATTATTTAGCTAATAATGCATATTAAAATGTAAATGCTTGTCCAGGTGGAAGGAAGGAAAAGGGGAAGGGGAAGAGAAGACACAATATATAGATAAAACAATCAATAAAATATGCTCTACTTATGATTGAGTACAGGGTATCTGCTAATCCAATTAGCCGTCATCTTGTTGCTAATAATAAGCAGATTTTTTCATAGCTTGCAAACATAAAATCATGTTTTTTGACAAGTCATTTAAAATGGCGTTGACATTTTCTTTGTTTTATTTATTCAAGTATTAAATGGGCAAGCCTTGAAATTGTTAATCTAACGCAGTTTTACCGTACAGACTTAAATTTAAAAAAAAATATACGAAATGTATTTGAATTGCTTAACAAAAAATAAAATTCCAGTTCCTTTTTTATCTTATAACTCTGTCGACTGTTTTGAATTGGCGGTAAATAAATAAATTAAGCCAAATTATGGGGTAACTGCTAGTCGAGTGAAGTCTCAGCTAAATGAAGCTCCTTCATAATTGTTTTCATTGATTTAATTGCTGAGTTTCCTTCTTGGAAATTGAGTCGCAATGAACTGGAGGGTTAAAACTGGCGTTGTTCGCATTTCCAACTCCATTTGACAGCTGTTTGGTTGGCTTATTGCCCATATTTGGTGTTGTGGCTACTTGATCCTTACCTCATTTTGAGCCATGGCTCGTGTGTCTGCTAATGGGCCAAGTTAGGCGTATCTTGGCAGCAGTCACGCGCCCATTTGCTTCAAGTCAGAGGCGAGGCGACTTTTTGAACTGCCTTTTCTGAACTTGGACTTGGCCTTCTATCTTTGAGTGTTGAGTGTGCGTGTGTGTGTGTGTGTGTGTGTGTTGTGTGTTGTCTGCCATGGTCTTTCGGGCTTTGGCGTTGAGTTTCGAGTTTCATAAATTTAATTGTCACGTACATCAACACACATATACACACACACTAAGTATCTGTATCTCCAAGTCGCGTATCTATTTGGGGCATATAAGTAATACGTGTTTATAACTCTGTCTCTTCCCCTTTCTGCAATTGGGGACCGTAAACGTCTTTATTTTTCTGTTTTTTCTTTTTTTTTATTGGACAAGCGACTACATGGCGTATGCGTAACATGGATCAGCATTCTAAATGATTTATTTACTGTATAATTTCATTTATTTTATGTGCTTTGCGCCTTGTCATTGTCCTCCTTAGTTTGTAAAAATTGGGCATGCGGACGAGATCGATCGATAGAGGCTAGAGGGGAACAAATCGGTTGTGGAAATTGTTCGGCTTATGCACAAGAATAAAAGAAAGCTGGAAAGTTGGAAAACATGGCGATAAAAGTCCACAAAACTAGAGAGTCTTTCTGCATCTAATGAATAATAAATTATTTAAAGATCACGATGCTGTGGTTGTTTTCCCGTCGACAATGAAGAAGGCGACATTGTGTTGCCAATTTATAAAAAATTACACTTGATGCAGTAAATCAGCGGTATACAAAATATATACAAAATTCTGCACTAAAAGCAATTATTGAAACCACTTCATAACAACATCAAGACACCAATATCACAACATCTTCAAGCCCACTTTGCATTTTTCCTCAATGTACAACAAGATGATAGAGCATTAAAGCAATAATCTTTAACAAAGTCAACTTAGCAGGTGAACGCACTTAAAGCACTTTAAAGTAGTTGAGATTTACCTTGAAAGTGTAGAGTTTGTTATGCTTCTTATTAAGCTGTTTCCTGAAAGGCTCTTCAGTTTATATTCTGTCATTATTGATGTTGCATCTTTGTTGTTGTGGCGGCCACTAGAAAAAATTACACTTGCGTGTAACAGGGAGGATGCAACACAGACGGGGAGAGAAAGGGAGAGCAACAGCTGGGAGCTGAGATGTGTTGGGCATCAAAAGTTTGCTCCTCATCATTTTTGTTGACAATGAATGCGTACTGCAGTTATATATGAGTGAGTGTGTGTGTGTGTGTGTGTGTGTGTGTGTGTGTGTGTGTGTATGCATGGGTATGTATGTGTGTGCGTGCCATAGTTGCTCC
This sequence comes from Drosophila suboccidentalis, assembly GCA_037043435.1. Classification (NCBI taxonomy): domain Eukaryota; kingdom Metazoa; phylum Arthropoda; class Insecta; order Diptera; family Drosophilidae; genus Drosophila; species Drosophila suboccidentalis. Next base: position 135,391 of record JBAMBK010000663.1, on the reverse strand, counting down.
CTTTTGGCACTGAAGTGCAGCATACAAATATGTGAGGCAAGTTTCTAAGCAGCACTTGCACTTGAATGTGACACGCATCAAATCACTTTAGACAAGCGCACTTAATATCTACAATACACAGCCCCTCCCCTTAGCCCCTCCACCCACGCCCCTCAGCCCTTCAATAGTTGACATAGCCTAGCATAAAGTGCAAATAAGTATGTAAGCTATGAATTAAAAAGAGAGAGAGACAGAGTTGAGCTATCTATATCTGTACATCTTTACATCTTTAAGTTTTTTATTCTTCTTTTATCCATGTAGAGAGCTTTATAAGGAAGTAGACCTCAATAAGTAGTATATATTCTTGATCAGGAAGACGAGCTGGGTCTCTTCGCTCTAAAGCTATCTCCATAAAATTAAGTACTAAATATCCTTTTCTTTTATATATATATATGTTACAGAAAACCCGTTGAAAATCAAACTTTCATATGAGAAAGTTCATTAGTCATTAAAATGGGCTACGAAAGATTGCTTTGCACAAACAAAGTTTCATATAATTGTAAAATTTATTTTAGTCTTTTGACAAAGATTAAATCAACAGGATTAACAATTTAAACTGGCCCTCAACTCAACTGAACTCGTCTACTTTATGTTTAATACATCAAGATTAAAATAATAGCTTTATGTATAATTTTTTGCTAAGTGACAGATCATATTGTATTGAATAAAACGCTTTAAAAATGTCCCTGGTCATTAAAGCATCACAGATTTTCTTCACATTGTAAACTTTTCAGCTCCTGCATTCATCTAAAGACCATGTTTTTAAAGTGCTTCTTGGATCTGCAATTATACGTATTTGCATTTCCATCAAGGCTACTTTTAACTTGTATCAGTTTAAAATTAAATTGTGCTCGCTCTTATTTCTTTCTAATTTAACTAAAAAGTGCTTTTGACAAGGACATAGGAATGACTTTATTGCATTAAAACTCAATTTTGTGCAAATATTCAATGTGTGTTTCATATGATTTCCATGATTTACTTATTGCCGAATTGATTGAAATGAATATTGGCTTGAATGCCAATCACATTTAATTCGAGTTACTTTTAAGTGCAACAAATTCTTTAAAATATTCAGAAATTGCATTGCATTTCCAATATCCTGAGAATTTCAACAGCTGCAGTTAATTGGAATATTATCATGAGCTCTTAATATAATCGGATCGGAAGCTCAAAGCAGACTCATATTAAACTTAATGCTCTTTAGCATGTCACTGTTTCTTTCTACCGTTGAGAGCTCTCTATCTCTCTCTCTCTCTCTTTCGCATACGCACTCGAAGCCAAAATAACTCATTTTATATGGAAAATTATAATTAAAACGCATGGCAAACGAATTGAGTGACGAAAGACAGAGACAGATAGAGAGAGAGAGAGAGAGAGAGAGAGGGGGGGTAGCTGAGTGAGGAAAAAGACTCAGTTGTCAGTCAATACACATTTGAAGGCTATTAAAAACCAGTTACAAATACGACGACCATGTGAAAGTTTCGCCTTTCGTTTGTGAACTGCGCAAATACATATAAAAAGTAAACATATTTTCTTTATATACCCTGTAGACATAACTTTCAATAAAGAGGGTAAAATACAGAGCTTTAAAAAAATTCAAATGAAGCTGTCTGAATGGGAATATTCCTATTTTTTGTACTGAAATGAAATTGGTTAATGGAACTTACAGGGTATTGGGCATAACGTTAGCAATGATTTTTGACAGATTTAATGGTCGTTTTTTTTTAAGGTATTTTCCGCTTTTAATTAAACGACAGGCAAATGGCTACAAAATACGAACAAATTTGTGATAGGAAATGAAATAAACTGAAATGAAATGAAAACTGAATTGAAAGTTTATGTCAGCGAAAAAATGGCGGCTCTATCTCTGCTTTTTTCCTCTGTATGTGTGTAAGTGCTAGTGTATGTGTATTTGTGTGTGTGTGTGCGCTTAAGTGTGTGTGTGCGATGTGAACGTCAAATATGTTTGAACAACTTTATTGTGCGAAATGCCAAACATTCTCCAACTTGTGGACTTGCAAGCGCTTTTCTCTCGCTCTCTTCCTCTGCCTCTCCCTCTCTCTGTTCTATTTTCTGACCTACTACATGTTTGTGTCTGCGTACCTCTCTCCCGCTCTCTCTCTCTCTCTCCCTCTCTCTCTCTCTCCCTCTCTGTGTACAGATTGCTAGGCGCGCAAATCTCATTTGAATTATAATGATGGCGCCGGCAGCTTCACACATGCATATAGAAAGCGTGTTATTAAACGATTTAAAAAGTCGACTTTGATATACCCTTTCTTTTGTATAGCCTAACTAAAAGTCATAGCTTTTCATGTTGTATTATTTGATGAAAGCATAACAGAGCCAAACAGTACAGTTTCACTTTTATTAATTTTTCACAATTATTTAAACTAAAATGTTTTCCAAAATGCACATAATTCAGATTTTCCTATTTCGAGCAAAATAATAAGCTCACAATTCTTAATAAATATTAATTTCTACTAGAATATATTTATACATTTTATACTTTGAACTGTATAAATATAACAATGCAAAGTTCTTTACTTGTATTTAAGTTAAGAAAATTTCATTACGTCAGTAAAGACTTTAATAACTTGTAGGAAAGGCTACAGTCGAGTAAGACCGATTGCGAGATACTCTACGCTTTCCTGGGAAAAGTCAATTAAAGGTAAAAATTAATTGATTCCAAAACTGCCTAATTTAAGAGCACATTAACATTTATTTTTTTAAACTAGTATAATAAAATAAATAATATTAGGTTATTTGAATAACATTGCATATGTTATTTAGTGCAAGTTTATCTTTCAATTGAGTCTTAAGGTTTTCTTCTATTCAAATACAAATACAAATGAGCAAGAGCAACTTCATAGTTTCATGTTAAAGAGAAAACTTTCTCTTTCTCAATTAGCAGGTCAAATTGCAGCAGGCAGTGCATATGCCCCAAGGACATAAATAAATGTATTGCACATATGTATGTGTGAGTACAGCAGCGGGCCGCATATGTGTGTAGGGTAAGAACAGCGCAAAAGAAGAAAGAGGAAAGAAAATAAAATAAAATAAAGTAAAAGAGTGTTGCCTGCTTTTGTAAGCCACTCACTTGGCCCAGTAGGTTTGCCTGATGCCATACATACACATACATACATATACATATGTAGCTATAGCTGTTGGGCTCAATTTGGCTTTTACAACGCAGAGTTGAGAAACAAAAAAAAAGAAAAGAAACAAGAAATATGTAAAAGGGGGGAAAAGAAAAGTGACTACACATACCTGAACAAGCTTGCGGCGGCAGTGGAAATATTAACGTCGTTGAGCTTTTGCGCCTGGCGACCGCACAGCCCAGCGATTGTGGCTTGAAGCTTCGCAGCTGTTGCATAAAATCGGAGCACTCCATTAGGGCCACGTCGGCGAAATGCAGATCGCACAGTATTTGATTCTATGGGGAATGCAGAAAATACAAAAACAAAAAAAAAAAAAAGAACAGCATATGAGTAAAGGAGTCGGAAAGAGTGGAGAGAAAGATATGTAAATGATTTATTTAGTTAGTATTTCGCATCATTCGAAATGAGAAACTGCCCGGCGCACAAAAGTATGCAACAAAATATGTTGCCCAGGCTAAATTGACCTTATTAACATTGTATATGGATATGTGTGTGTTGTTTCTCTCTCTGTGTGTGCGTGAGTGTGTGTGTGTGTGTGTGTGTGTGTGTGTGTGCGTGAGTGTGTGTTGAGGAGGCCCAGGCACTGAAATCACATTTCATGCGTAATGAGTTCATTTTATGACCTGCACAAAATGAGCAAATGCATCCAAAATGAGCTCAGTTTCATGTGTGTGAGTGTGTGTTCGTGTGCGTGTGTGTGTGTTGTGTGTATTGTATTCACATACCTTGAACCTTCTGGCACGTTTCTGGTTCGGGCCAGTCAAATTTAGACCACAAGAATTGCAGCGCAGGCATTCCTCATGATAATGATTGTTATCATAAAGCGGTGAAGGCTCTGAAAAAGCAAAAACCAAAAAAAAAATATATAAATTGCATTTCATTACTTATAATTACAACTTCAATTTGTCTTCAATTTATTGTCAATTATGCTTAACAATCTATAACAGTCACTTCATAATTTACTTTGAAAATGACTTTTTGGGCAATTGAGCATAATTTATATTTATTATTACAAATTGACATTCTTGATTCCCACCCAGCTGTACCTATGTATACCTAGTTAACAAATCATTAAGCATTTTCGAGTAACATTTTAACATTTGACATGAATTATTTAAATTTGTGTGATAAATTGTGGCAAATAAGAATGCACGATATTATGTGAAATCGGTAAGAACATATATATTTATATATTTATAAAAAATTATTTCACAACAAAGATTTTTCTATTTCGCTAAAGCACAACAAGTTATTCGCAATATTGTAAAACATTTTCCTTCTTCTTTTCGAAGCACAAACTTCAATGAAGCACATTTTTCTATCGACTATGAATTCAAATATATATAGAATCAAAGACAGTTTCGATATAAAAGAGCATCAACTGTTGGCTGGAATTTAGATAAAGTCGTTACTCCAGAATAGTTTATCCAGTCACTTTGACTAATACTATATGTCAGTAAAAAACACTCACGAGTATATTGAAGCATTCAGAGTGCTTTATAAAATCGCCTTCTGGGCGTGGTCGTGGGCAATTTAAAACAGTCTCAGGCTCAGTTTTAGTCTCAGTCTTAGTCGCATGCTAATATTACTCAGAGACACAGTCTGTGAGTATGTTTAAGAGTATGTTTGAATGTTTGTCGCATACTTATAATGTGTTTCCACTTGCCTGATTCATTTAATTATGATTTCCGGTGTCGAGCGTTAAATGTGAGACCCACAAACACACACAAAGACACACACACACACACACACACACACACATGTGATTATTATTATTAATATAGCTACTTGATTGCTATGACACTGAAAACAGCCTGTCACGCCTATGCCACGCCCCCCTGTCCCCTCGTTACTCGTTCCCTGCTCTCTCGTCCTGTCGCCTGGGATCCGCTGACAAATTCTAACCCTAAAGTAAAACCCATCAACAGCCATTCATCAACTCAACAAGCAAATTTTTGCGCTTTTCCTGGCGCCGACAAAGCTTTGTCTGTGTGCGTGTGTGTGTGTGCGTGTGTGTGCGTGTGTGTATGCTTGTGTGTGTGTATTGGTCTGTGCGGCATCAATTTGCTTGTATTAGAAACTCATTTCCGCTTGTAATTGAGTCGCTCGACAAACTGTCGACGGCTGCCATTGACGCTCTCCTCTGCCCTTCCTTCATCTCCACTCTCTTCATACCCATTAGCTTGTCCCGTTATGCAAATTAATGAGCGTGCTGTTGCTGCCGTACATGTCCCCACTTCCCCACCTCCCCATCTCCCCATCTCCCCATCCACCAACAGTTGGCAGCCACCAACGCGTCGGACAACCACAATGTGCACTGTGTGCTTTTGATTTGATGGTTTGAAGAGAGGGCGGCATCATCAGTTGGTTGACTAATATACATTGCATTGATTTGCATTCTGTGGATTGCATTTAACGCAAATGCATTATCCAAATTTCAATTTGCGGACAGCTCGCCCACCGCATTCATACTTATGTATGTATAGAAACATATGCTCCATTTGCACAACAATTCAACCAAAATTCTTTTCAACCCAAAACAAACATGTAAATTCAGTCAATCAATCAATTAAATTAATTATTTTTAAGCCATTTTTCATGTAATTCACGTACACAGAAAAAAAAATCCGGAATTCAATCCGAAACGACGTCAGAAGTGGGGTAACCTCGGATTTTCTTAAACCAAGTATGAAATACTTGATTTTTTCAATCCCGAATTCAATCCTGAAATTCTTAAATTCAGGCTAAAAAATTTGTATTAAAATGTTATTCGTTATGTTACTCGTTTATGTTATTCGATACATTAAAATTTTTTTTTTAAACTTTTTTTTAAGATTTTTTTTTTTAAACTTTTTTTTTTTAAACATTTTTTTTTATAATGTTATTCGTTACATTAAAATTTTTTTTTTTAACTTTTTTTTACGATTTTTTTTAAACATTTTTTTTTTTTACAATTGTTTTTTTAATAGATATTTTTAAAAAATTTTTTTTTTTAACATTTTTTATTTTTACCTTTTTTTTTTAATTGACGAGGGGAATCGAACCCAGATTTTTTTCAAACTGGAGTCGACGACTCTAACCATTGAGCCACCGGACCGGTTGAAATGAGAGAGGTCGAGAGAGAAGTTTCCTCTCGCGCTCAGCAAATGTGTATTTTCCCATTTTAATCCCGCTACAGGCTTGATTATTCAGCTTAATCCTGAATACATACTTAAAAAATGCGAGCTTAAATTAAGTATTTTATACTTGATTTTAGAATGGCTTTTTTTTTCTGTGTATTTACATTTTCTTTAATTATAATTGATGTGTGATGATGAAATTCCATTTATTAAAGAATTCTTCATAATTTTTACGATGATTCAAATAGGAAACGTAACTGTTATTAGTTTTAAAACGAAAAAAAAATTACAGCCTCCAATAATGCCTTAAAAGAAATGTACTATATAGTTTTAATTTTTATTTATAAATTGCAAAATAATATTTCTTTGCAGCCTCATAAATCAATCCCAAAATATTATTATGTGTACCATACAAATCACAGTGCGTATACGCAATATTTTTGTATTATTAAAAAGACACAAGAGTTTCAGTTTTTGCATTCTTTTTAAATTTTTGAACCATAGAATTGTTAGATAACTAGTCTAGAAAGCTAAGTACAAAAGTTCGTGACAATAAATACCTAAAAAAATTTATGTTTTTCTCGACGTAATTTCGGAGCTACACGTGAAACTTGATTTCTGTACTGAACATAATTGCAGCAATCAACAAGTTAATTGAACAGATGGCTTGTAAACTTCACATAGAGCTTTTTTAGTACACTATTTCTCTGTCTTCTTTAAGGTATTTTTCGTCCATCTCTGCCTCTGGTTTCGTTAATAATTTGTAAGTATTTCCTGTGGTAGATCGTCTCTGGCTAAATTAGCTGACTGTTGCAGCTGTTATTCTGTCCAGAGTAAGAGTGAAAAACGTTTTGCTTCTTGAGTCTAATTGATGCACTGCACAAAACTTGTTGCCAAAAAAAGAAAAGAAAAGAAAAGAAACGAAAAGGGACAAATATGGAACGAAGGAGAAACTTGTGCAATGAATGTCAGCGGGGGGCAGAGTCATTAAATTGCATTGTCAAGTGCAAAACAGCTGCTGACTGTGGGTAACTGTGTAGTTGGCTGGTTGGGTGGTTGTAAACGACACAAATTAGAAAAGCTGCGACTCAGACTCAGACCCAACTGTAGCCAGAATTGCCATCCAAATCGTTTATGGCATCGTCAGCTTCTTCTTCTGCTTTTTGATTTTTTTATTGCTTCTTTTGCTGTGATTGCTTTCGACTTTCATTGGATGGCTTTTTGATTTCAGCACATCTCTTATCTATGCTTTTTGGAATATTTGAAAATTATCCTAACTTGTATCACTATCAATATGTACATATATCCCCATTTATCTATCTCTATTTATACTTTAAAATTAAACATGTTTAATTTTAACCTCAATACAATTTCTCTTATTTGTGCAATTTAAAAAGCTCAAAGCTTTGCATCTGCAATTTGCAGTTCGGTGGGTGAAGGACGAGACAAAGAGAGAGAGAGCGAGAGAGAGAGAGCGAGACATTTAAATATAAAATTCATGACTTTGATAAATTACCAACTAATGACCGAAAACAATGGCCAACTTCTGGTCTTAAGTGTATGAGCGTATGCCAACTTTTTGAGCATCAAATTAAGCGTGTAACGCTGCAAAGCTGAAGAGGGTCGGGGGAAGGAGAGAGTAACGGGAACTGGGGTCACTAGAGGGGGTTAAGCTAATTCCCCCGCTACCCCTTTTACCATTGGCATTTCCTTTGCAACGAAAAAGCGAGTGCCCTTGAGTGTTTTTGTTTTCTTTTATATGAATACCCTTGCAAAATTTGTCACAAAATTTGTGCATTTAATAATACTACTTACTATTTTACCAGAGGTCACAAATATTGTTTTATACCTTCTGTTTACATTTTTCTGCTGTCATTGCTCAAGCAAGAAACGTTTTTAGATTTTATTTTTTCACTTGCTTTTTGATGAGTATTTGCAAAATAAACACTTTCAAAATGTAATAATAATACAAAATGAATAATAACAATTTAGTTAATTGTTGACAACTTTTATTATCAGCAGTTTAGGAAAATACCACACACTAACATGTAAATTAATTACTATATATTCTATTTCAATCAACTTCACTTAACCACTGGAATGTTTTTGTTTTACGCAAATCAAGCACTTTTTATACCCTGTGATAAAGGTGTATGGTTTTTATCTGTAACTTTGTTCATAAGTGTTATTCAAATTTGTTACTGTCCAGACACTTTTGTGTTTATTGGAATAAGTAACGTCAGGTTACTTTAAATGAAAGTTTTTCTATTAAATCCTCAGTGTTCTGCAAGCGTATCAAATCTTCGACTTGCCGAGCATACAATTAATTTTCATTTTTTTTTGGGCCAGGCCAAAACAATGGCTGCTTAATGGCTTGTGACTGGCAGTCAGCGTCAGTTGAAGCTCAAACTCAAGGGGCAAGCGGGTTGATGCCCGAGAAGCCTGTGGGGTGAAAGGAGGAGAGGGGATTGGGGGATGGGGGATGGGGATTGGCAGTTGCAACACGGCAACGGAACGTGGTCTGACAATGCCAACAGATTGTGACTGCAGTGAACTGCATTTTAGGGAGCGTTGTACTCCTCTCTTTTCCCTCCCTCCCACCTTATAATTCCCTCTCTCATTTGTGCCCCCTATGAAAGTTGAGAGTAAGTAGCTTCTGTTGCTGCAGTAAAAGGGTCGTAATATTCCCCCTGGTTAATTGAGCGTGAATAATGACGCCATTTTAAGGGCGGAATCGAACACGAGCCAAAGAAATTGTTTAATCGCCCTACAAATGCATCTTCTAACTGAAGAACTTCTTAAGTTCATTTTAAGTTGTCCTCCCCTTGGCTCAGAATTAAATTAGTAAGAATTAGTTTCGTTAAAATCATTTTTATTTTCATCAGAGTGCGAATTTGATTATGGTAAGCCCTTGTGGTTTTTAAAGATTCAAAATCTTGAATCCCAAGCTTTAACTAGTCATTTTCCTATGTCATAAGTATAAAACAACACCTTTAACTTGACTCTGAGACCTTTCATTTTTTATTATTTATTTATTTATTAAAGTTGTCTGACTTTAAAGTCGAATATTGATTATGGAAATCAATGTACACATTGTTATGCAGACACGTCCACAATGCACAATACATGTTCTACTAATTGTCGACAGATCCGTCAATAGATCTGTTGCTCTGTTACTACCTCAAAGTCCTGTAACTTTATATCCTTGAAGGACCCTCCGTTGACTGTCGCCACAGTCAACACACACTTAATTATTTCCTTCTCTTCAAATTGTCGCATAATACAAGAAACCAACACCTGCTTTGTTTCAAACTGTACTTGGACTGCAACTTTCACCAAGTTTGACAGGCAAACATACACACAGAGAGAGAGAGAGAGAGAGAGAGAGAGAGAGAGAGAGAGAGAGAGAGAAGTGGCAATCAAAACGTGTCTTTTTCCTGTATTTGTCGTTGGTTTCTGTCCAGGTGAAGTAGTTGAGTTGTAATTCAGAAATTACTTGTATGCTCGCCAACAGTAATTAGGGAAGTCGTGTCAGTGTACACTGTACAGTAGGGTTGCCAACACCGACCAGAGTTGCCAGTCTAGTTAAACTTGGGACTTTCGGCTCTATTGTCGTTGTCGCATTTGTTGATTAGCGTCCTTGCAATTAAATTGAAGCATACAATTATACAAATTGCTGTGGACTTGCCACAAGTTGGGCCAAGTTGCCACTCAGGCGATTCCCATTGTAGCCTGCAACTTGTGAGTGCATGTGAGCAATCAACTTTCAACAAAGAGTTGTCCACTTTCAAATATGACAGTCATCTGAGCAGAAGGCAGAAGGCCAAAGGAGGGTTGACTAGGCTTGAGGTGGGTTGAGGTGGGCTGAGGTGGGCTGAGGTGGGGGCAGCTTTTCTCTGGAGACTTGAGTCCTTTGTGTCATACTCGCTACTCAGAAGCTAACGGAGTAACATAGCTTTGTGCTATTCTATGCAACAGGAAACATCCCAAAACACTTTTATTGGGCTGAAATCAAACGTTAAATTATATCAAGACAATTTAAAATTAATCAACAAGTTTAATACGCGTATTTCAAACTACTTTTGTATAACATTATTGGATTAATCTTTTATGTAATTAAAAAAAATTTAAGATTAATTTCAATTCCCAAACACCCTATTGGAGTAAAATCTTTATTAAATTTCTTAAAAGGCAAGTGGAAATATGAAAAATAAGTTTAGCTTGTTAACAATAATATGATCTTGTCAATTAAATCTTTTTTTTAATAAAAGAATTTTAAAACATGTATTGTTTTGACTTAAATTCCCTCTTAGTAATGTTCTTTTATTTAATTTATAGGTACTATTTTAGTCCTGTGGATGCCGAGCATTTGACAGTCGAGTTCGCTCCATTTTAACAGAACTCTAACGTTGTTTGTTGTTGTTTTTGGGTCAATGGAATGAAGTCCGTTGAAGGAAAGTCAGAAGAACTGACGCGTCATTGTGACGCCAATGTCTGTGACGGCATTTGGGTCACTTCACTTCACTTCAAGGCACATACATTTTTAATTAATTTGTCAAGGAAGGCGGAGCGAGAGACAAGAGACACAAGAGGCAAGGGGCAAGGAGAATCAGTTGGAGCAGCGCATTGATAAGCGCGTCGCATTGCAAAATCTTTGCCATCATAAATTTTAAATATACATTCAAGTCTGAGTCACTGACTGTATGTGTGTCTGTTTCTCTGTGTGTGTGTGTCTCTTGGTGTCGCCAAAAAGTATGCAACATAAATTCCAAGGCCACGCCCATGTGGCACGTAAGAACCAACGGCAAAATACGCCTTTTAATGGAATTAACGTGCGTTAAAATGTTTCTCGCTCTGAGGCTAAACGCACTAAACGCCTGAGAATCCATCCCGGAGAATCCTTCCCCTCGTTTCTCTCCCTGTCCTTAACAATCCATTGGCAACAATGCCTTGTAGCACATTGCCTCATGCCACACACATTTGCGGATGTGTGGCACCAAAGACGTAGCCTCATCGGCAGTCGTTTATTTTGAGGCGAGTGTTGTGATTAATTTTTGGGCCATTTGGTAAGCAAATCAGAGACAGAGACAGAGACAGAAAGATAAATAGAGAGACAAATAGAGAGAACACGAATGACATAGTATGTACTTTATACATAACTGGCAACTAGTAACTAGTTGTCACAGGTGAGGATGTAAATGCATCGATTAATATAATAAATAAACTTTTTTTTAGAAGTATTCTAAATAAACTTCTACTCAGAAAAAAGAATGCCATTCTAAAATCAAGTATAAAATACTTGATTTAAGCTCGCATTTTTTAAGTATGTATTCAGGATTAAGCTGAATAATGAAGCCTGTGTCGGGATTAAAATGGGAAAATACACATTTGCTGAGCGCGAGAGGAAACTTCTCTCTCGACCTCTCTCATTTCAACCGGTCCGGTGGCTCAATGGTTAGAGTCGCCGACTCCAGTTTGAAAAAAAATCTGTGTTCGATTTCCGCCGTCAATTAAAAAAAAAAAAGATAAAATAAAAATCTATTAAAAAAAAAATTGTAAGAAAAAAAAAAAGTTTGCAAAAAAAAAAATGTTTAAAAAAAAACGTTTAAAAAAAAAAATCTTAAAAAATAATTTAAAAAAAAAAATTTTAAATTTAAAGAAAAACATTATACAAATTTTTTAGCCTGAATTTTAGAATTTCAGGATTGAATTCGGGATTGAAAAAAATTAAGAAAACCCGAGATTACCCCACGATGTCAGTTTCGGATTGAATTCGGGCTAAATAGCCCGGATTTTTTTTCTGTGTAAGTACTAAACTTTATCTTGATGAAAAATGATTAGCTGATTGATTGATTTATGGGTTAAGCTTTAAAAAAAAACAGAACACACACGAAGAAAATAAATATGAGTCCAAAAATCGACGGAATTGCACAAAAAATCATTTTCATCCCTTCAGTTTTACATTTAAATTTTTAAATTTAAATTATTATATCAAATACAATTTTTAAAGTTCTAATTGATTGCTCTTCACTTCTTCTAATTATTGGTTTTATTTGTTTCTTGTTTAAAATATTTTTCAAAAAAGGAATTATGTAAAAGAAATTTACAAAATATAAATCGAAATCGAAATATATGAAATTGAAATCGAAACTAAATGCAACCCAAATGAGCAATAGGTATATTTAAATGGAAGGGCAAAGTTTTTGCGATTTCCAATCAAAGGGTTGCCACGAAACTCTCCAGAGTTGTTGTTTAATTGCTAGGCGCAGCCAGGAAATCTCCAGAGGGCACTTTGGGAAGAAAACATTTCGACACACGAGTGTAAGCATATGTAAGCGAATTCTACAAACATACCTTTTGAGAACTATGTATATATAAACATGAGCAGACAAGCACACACACACACACACACACACACTTTGAAATTAACATAAAAAAAAAGAGAAAGAAAGAAAGTTTCGGTTGGGTGAAATTGGGAAGTTAAAGCCATATGGAGATCTGAGCTCGGGGCGGCCACAAGAGCGAGTACTGAACCCAAAGTGCAACAAAAGTTAATTCAGTTTTGAAATGGTTTCAAGCGCGCAAAAATTTTTCATATAAAATACGCATGTGTGCGTGTGTGTGTGCTTGTGTGTGTGTGTGTGTGTGTGTGTGTGTGAAAATCTTATGTTTGCGTGCCGAAACGAAAAGCGAAAAACTTTTGTAAAAAGTTTGGCAAGTGAACAAACCGAATTTTCGCCAAGGTTTTATTTCTACCCTCTAACGACTAGTCGCACTTTAGCATACCCTACACAGACAAAAAAAAAAACGTTCTAAAATTCAAGTATAAAATTCATAATTTCAACATGTAAGTTTTATGTATGTTTTCAGGGTGGTAAACACAATATGCAGATAAAATCCAGCAAATTAAACTCAGCATTCAAATAGATTACCGAACTTTTGACAATGTTTGGAATTAATTTTGCCCCGGAGTTCAAGATTCTGTTCTGTGGGCATAAATTATTCGGGAGGATATTTTAAAACTCTTTCTGGAGTTTGCTTGAATTTTTGCAAGTTGAAGCAACTGTTTTTGAGCCATTTGTTAAAGTATTTAAATATTCGTGTAGGGCAAAAATTCTACGACTGTTTAGCGATTCCCAAGCGGATCGGACCGGGAAAAATGAAAATAAATATTGAATTATGCTGACTGAATGCAAAAGGGTATTTCATAATCCGGCTGATGCTCGGAGCTGTCGGCCGCCGACTTGATTTGCGTGCACAGCGTATTAGCAGGCACTGTCATCGTCATCGTCATCGTCATCGGTCAACGTACCTCGTACCTCGCAACCAAAAAAGCAGAGTTTTTTCTTGGTTTTTATTTTCTTTTTGCTGGATTTAAGTTGGAAAAGGTGACTCAGCGAGGGGCAGAAGAAGGAGGTGAAGAAGAGTCAACCTATGTCGTGTTATATGCAATCTTTGCTCATTCACTCGCAGCCTTGTGTTTGTGTGTCCATCTTCTTCTTTCTAGTCATTCTTGTCCTCGTCCTCGTCCTCAGCCTCGTCCTCGTCCTCGCTCAATCAATGTCAGCTATGTCGTGCCGTCCTAGAAAACTTTCTCCTCATTCTGTGTTTGCCTTTGATGCTGTCCCCTTCTTTGTCTATCTGTCTGTTGCTTTCTCTCTGTGGTCATGCTGCCTACCCCCCCCCCCCTCAACCCCTCTTGTTCTGTGTCCTTTTTCCCCTCTCTTCTGCCCTCTGTCCACTGTTCTCGCCTTGTCCTGTTTGTTGTAGTTAAATCATTCGGAATTTTATTGAGTAAACTGTTTTGTAATTATTTTCATCTACCGCTGCTGCCACGTCATTTCCCTCCTCCAATCTATTTAGCCTTCTTCTTCCTCTTCTTTTCACTCCTATCCTCTTACACTTTCACTCCCATCGTTATCCTTGCCTCCTCCCGTCTCTGTCTGTGTCTTTTGACTGCTCCAATTAGCAAAGCATCAACATGTTGCGGTCCTTGGTCTGCCACTTGCCTCTTGTTTTTTATTCCCCCTTTATTTTTTTGACACATTTTTCTTTACCCTGGCAGAGATTTTGCTGGTACGGCGAACGAATAGGGAAGGAGTAAGGGGATTTCAACAGAATTGCTTTGTTTTTCCACAGCGTTTGGGGATTTGAATTCACAGCTAGTTGAATCGAATATCAAAAAGTTGAACGAGTCACGAAATGCTTCATGAATCAAATCCGGTATCGCAATCACAACTCTGATTAAATACATTAATTATACAAATCACATCTATAAATACTTAGTTCATTTATGTCAAGTGTATGTTAAGTGGTAGCTAACACTTCCTTGCTCTATTTAGTTTTTGAATTGATGATGCTCTCGTATAAATCAACTTACCCTCAAATGGGAAAGATCTCATTTTAGTAAAAAAAGCAAAGAATCAAAGAAATTTGGTGACCATCGAGGTGACATATACTTCGTTGCAGCCATATTAAATTAGAAACTCTTCGAGATAATAGTGTAAAGAAAAAGGCCTTTAAATTAAATACAATTTTATACTAGTAGGTATATGTATAAATTAGAGTGCATCGATATTTTTCACAAAAAATGGTAACCCATTTTCGTAATCTATGGTGAATTCTAAGATTTGTTCACCAAGAAACCATACATAGTTCTAAAATGAATTCCTGGTCCGCGCTTTTTGAGTTGAAAAATTTATTTCTTTTGAATAATTTATAACTTGGGTTTTTATGGTCCGATCCTGACAAACTTGGTGTCAATACTCTTGTTAGGACCAGGACTTTTAAAATTCCATAGAACCAAAGGAAACCATGTAAATCATAACGTACAAAAATCTGACAATGGAGGTGGCATGAAATAAAAGAAATAAATAAATCTGTAAGTTTCTGGATAGATTATAGTTTCCTCTATAATTTCGCGACCAAATTCAAATGATCCAATGATAAAACATATTTAAAGATCTTTCTCACTCTCTGTAATGGTTGTTAAACCTGCAGTTCGAGCAACTTAAATGATTAGATCGTTGTTAGTTAATCCACAAGGCAACGGGGCTTATTTTGATATGTAATACGAGTAAATGTCCTTATATTAGTATAAATAAAATTTTATATTCATTCTGTAAACAGTTGTGTGTGTGTGTGTGTGTGTATGTGTGCAATTTAGTATGCCTCACAAGTTGCCAGACTTAATTAAATTCTTAGCGTTTGCTAAACACAACAACAACAACAACAACAAAAAGAGAAAAAATCCAGAAATAGACGAAGGGAAATTCTGCTAACGACTAACTACAGGCTGGCCAAATGAAAGCAATAACTTCAAACTTCAACACCAATACACAAACACAAACACAAACACACACACATATATGTAGATCAGATATACACACACACACACATGTCATTTAAGTTTTATATACATACATACATTGCCGTCTAATGGGTCAGGTGATTTTCTATTGTCGTCGCCTGCTTCGCTTTTCTCGCTGGACTCTCTGCATGTTTAATCCAAATTACTAAAATATACACACTCACACACTCACACGCACACACATGGAGGGAGCGAGAGACAGGGGGAAGGAGAGATAAAGAGAGAGAGAGAGAGAGAGAGAGAAAAGACGGGACTTCTGTTTGAACTGTTTTATCTTATACCTTTGCGGAGGGTATTATAATCTGTTTACGAACAGTGTTTCACATTATTAAATATTATTAAATATTTTGTAAAATTAGGCAAAATCGGAACGATTCTGTCATAGGAACAATCGCTTGAAAATATAATATTTGTATAATTTTTTAGTTCAATGTAAAATTAACAAAATAAATGTACGGCTTCAGATTCAGATTCATCGTGAAAAGTAAAAAGGCAGATGAATTTATATGTGAAAGAAGAATACGGGGCTAAGGATTATATAAAAACTGTATTATGTTGATTAAAATTTGCCTAATAATTAATTTTAAACTAAAAATACTCTTAGTCCCGTTTTTTCAATGTCTAGTTAAGGTGTTGGATACCTATAGGATATCAATTTTGACGAAAGACATATAGAAATTAATGTCAACTTTTTAAATATATCTTAGACAATATTTATATGAACATTGAAAGAAAAGATCTTAATCTTCTTAAAGCTTTTCAAGGGTATTAGATATTCGGTGTGTCGAAGAAACCTATTTCTTCTTGTTTCTTTCTCTCTTTCTGTTTGCATTTACTCCCAAGAGTATGAGTATGAGTGTGTGTATAAGTGCGAGTGTGTGTGATGTGTGTGTTGTGGGTGTGGCGTGTCACTGTCCAGCATGTGCGTGTGTGTCGTGTGTGTGTGTCGTGTCGTGTGTGTGCGTTATTCGTGTTTTAATGAATCTGTAGCCTGGATAGTCTGCCGTTCTATTTGTAAATGCTGTTAATTGAGCTAAAGCTAAACGCTATGTCTTCCCGTAGCTTTACCTCTTACTCTCCTCCTTCCTCACCCGCCTATGGTGTTGCCCCTTGACCCTAGTTAATGTCCTGCAAGTTCCTCAGCTCCAGAGTGTTCCAGTCTAAGTCTTAGAATAGAATAGCCCACCTGACAGGCTGCTTCAATTAGTGAGCGCTTTAATTCTAGTCGTCGCTTTGTGATACCCTGTAAGCATGCATGCATTTCGGGTATACATGAAGTCCTCCAACGACAGCATTAAACTAAAGTAATTAATTTTAATGGTCTCAAAACATACAATTCAAATCCCCATCCCCTTGTGATTTAAGTGATCCCAGTTCAGAACGATTTATTTTCAAAACGAATATTATCCTTCATAAATGTGAATTTTTTAATTTTCAATACATTTCTGATCAAGTATTTCAACTAAATACAATAAATATTTATCTTATTTTTTATTAAGCTACTATTTTAAAGGCCTGTGGGCTGTGATGTATTTTTAACAGGGTGTTTGCTGGTCGTTATCCTTGCTTTATCTAACATACTTTCTTCGTTGCCTAGTTGTGCGTTAATTTGATTTTATGAAACTTTTCGTATGTGTGAGCTTAATGTATGCAATGACCAATCCATAAAATAGAATATCAAATCGTTACTAATTGCAATTTCGAAATTAAGAACAATAATTTAGTATATTTTAGTCATACTTATAATGTAGGTAGATCAAGTCGTTTTATTGTATACATATGCATACTTACTAATGTAGACATAGTTCAGTTTAAGGACTTTGGTAAATATTATTTGTATTATTCTCTTAAATCTGTACTCCATTTAATTTAAGTTATTCTTTCCAAAAGTTTTTAAAAGTTAACTTTTCGGTACGAGGACAAGTTCATTTGAACTAATTTGCTATCTTTGGGGGCTTTTATTTCTGGTTAGACGACATTGCCAAAGGTTCCGAAACTAAACAAGTCAACAACTGCAATGAGTAAGGGGCGATTGGGGTCAGTCTGTATATACAAACACACAGACACACACACACACACACACACACACACACACACACACACACACACGCACACACACAGAAACAGAGACACAACCATCTGGTATATACTTGTACGTAGATAAATAACAATGAGAACGACAAACGGGAATTGTTTGGCCTTCTTCCACTTTCTTCTCTTCTCTTCTCTTGTCTTCTCTTCTCTTTTCGTTGGGCAAATAAATGCCGCGTTCCCAATTGCCACGAAACTAAAATACTGTCTCAATAAAAATAATAATAATTTTATTATTATTATTATCATTATTGTTATTATTGCTATTATTATGACTACGACGACTTCTGTTTATGTTCTTTTTGGTAGAAGGAAATATTTGTGTGCTTGGTACTCAAAGGGTAAACGAGTATAATAACTTTCTGACAATTTATGTAACAGGCCGTAGGAGATATTTTTGGCCCTAAGAGGTATACTTATATGGTCTAGAAGAGAACTAACAGACCAGCTAGATATTGAAACTATAGGGGATAACAAAAAAATAATAATGAGAAGAGCATTTTTTACGTTAAAATCGTGGCCTCAATAATGTTGACAAATGGAGCATTTTTTAAATATAAATAGTTATATGAATATATTATTTTTAATTCTTATTAATTATTATTTAACGTATTTATTAAATTGAAATTTCAAACACCGTTACAAATGGTGCCATTCATTAGTTGCGATTCAATTGAAAATACGGCTACCGAGCATATCAGTGTCGAGCTCACTCGACTTTTATCCTCTGTCTTCCTTCATTTTTTGCGACACTCTCGTAATGTGCTACCCCTCCTCGAGTGTCCCGCCACTTCCGTGTGGCCAACTGTCTGTTGGGCTGTCAGATATTTCAAGAAATGACAGCTGTTAATGGCATTATACATCCTATGTTGGACATTGCGCCGAGGTTCTCAGGTGAGTCGTCGCTTGATTGAGCCGCCGCTAAGTGCTGCTGATAGCTCGGCCCAAAATCGAAGCGAAACAGGAACAGGAATGAAAGGGAGAGTGAGTGAGAGAGGGGGAAGATCTGAACAGAAAAGAGAGGGAGGTATATTGTACCTTTAGATTGATGGCATCGATGGCTGGGCAGTTTGTTGGCGCCGTCGGTTGTTTATGGCCAGAACTTGAGTGTTTGGCCCAGAATTGCTGCCATAACAATTTGCGTTTTATGTTCTTCGGCACAAGCAACAAAATAACATAAGAATAAAAAATAACAACAAGTAACAAAACAAAACGTGGAAAACTGTTGCAGATTTTTGAGAGTTGTGTGCGGCAGCTGTTAAAAACCGTTTGCCACATTTGGCCGAAACGAGCTGCGTTATGACCCAGTTGGTTGCCACAATTCAGAGTCCTCCATTCAGCACGATTTGCTCGGCAGCCAATTAATCAGTTAGTCAAACAAAACTCATTTATAAATCAATTAAAGACTCGTCCGAGCTGTGACTAGTTGGATTAATAGGCTAAACGAGAGAATCTCCCCCTATTTGGCCCATTTAATTAGTATCGTTATTATTAATCCGTCATTTAGTCAAGCGCTTACTCAATAAAAGCTCTCATTAAGAGCATCTTTGAAATAAATCGGACACCAACTGCATTGTAGATATTGAACATTGATATTAATTTCACATTATTCAAATAAACTTTTGTAAATACTAAAGGTATTCAATAGATAAATGGATTGAAGTTGCCAAATAATTTGATAAATAATTTTAGTTTCACTTAATTCAAATTAATTCCCTCATATCTTAAATACTAATGATAAGGATTAATTTATTTGTGTTTGGACTTTCAATGAAATCTAATGCTAGGAAAACTTGAAGGGCTTATCTCATTTGTATCTTTATCTTAACTCAGTATAAAATGAAAGCAATAAACAGCTCTTGTTCAATTTCTTGATATATGTAAGTATGTCAAGATCATGTATTTCAACGGAAATTGTTCTTAATCCAAAGTCAAAAAACTTGCATACTAAATGTAAGAGTTCCAATGTCCAACAGTGTCAATAACGATGGAATTCATATGAAAAAACCATCGCAGTATCCACCAACTAAATTTAATAAGTTTAGCACTAATCCATCAGTAAGTCAACTTAACTTATTAACAAATCAATCAAGTATGCATCGCGCGCTCATTTATAATTGAGCTTGTGACTCACATACATAAGTGTATATACATATATGGAACGCGTTGTGCTTCATAAATCAATCAAATATAATCCATCAATTAAACGAAACCGAAAGGACCACGGCAATACCCAAAGGCCAATGGCTAATACCAATGGTTAATACCAATGGCAATAGCAACATTATTAATGCATTCATAAACCTATCAATGGCTAATGAAACGTGCACATCGGACCAAGACGAATCGAGCCTCAAAGTCAGAACATCTTGACCTTGGCCAGCTATTGGCCCGACTGTTTGGGCCATAACACAGTCGTTATATGAGTCAAGCAGCATACAATGGAGCTTAACCCACACGATAGTGTTGGCAACTCCATTGTTCATTCCCTAATGGACCACAATATTCCACTCGCATTTGTTGCCATTCCATTCAACGAGTATTGGGGACACATTCACATCTAAAATTGTACTCGTAACGCCAGCGGCACTCATAAATTAAAGTTGCCATTTCGCACCCTAAATAAAAAGAAAAAAAAAAGAATAATAAAATATCCTTCTCAGTCACCGCAACCCCTTCAGGGTTCTAGTTCGGTCAACGTTTTGTATTTGTTGTTACATTGTCAAAGTGCAATTAGAAAAATTAACAGAGGCGTGACCAGGTGGACAACAAATTGGTATGATGCTACTCCCCTACTCCCAAGTTGTCTTTCTCTCTCTCTCTCTCTCTCTTTCACTCTCTCTCTCTGTCTCTGTCTGTGTCGCCTAGGGCTGAGTGTGTGTTTGCCGGACAAATAGATACCCTGAGAATTCATGATTTTATGATCTATTTTATTTCACCTATTTTATTTTCCTTATTTATTTGCTTAATTTAATTATCTTATTATATAGTACGTTTCACAAGCTTCATTCATTTAAAGTTTACTAATTTTATCTCTTACTTTTTTCTGTTTTTTTCTGCATTGTAAATTTAATTAATTAATAATATTGAAAAGTACAAGATCTTAAATTTAATATATAAATACTATATTGTTTTTTTTAGCTCTTGTTTTTTTTTTTTTTTATGTTAATGTTAATTCACATTTGAAATAAAAGTTAAGCAGATGAAATATCTAAGAGTTAACATCCCAAAATTTGACAATTATCGTTACTTAAATAAAGATCTACAACATGCCATAGCGTATTGTACCCAAAATTTCAAACAGGGTATATATGTACTATAGATACACGACCGTCAGCCACAATCTCTTGAGGCGTTTTGACTTCGATCAAATGTACAACAGTTAATATCAAACATGTTAAAATTCACGAGAAGCTTCGAATGTGATGAAATTATCTATGGCAAATGCCAACACAAAACAGGAATTTATCCAAAAATACATTTAAAATATCTCAAATGTGCTTATGTTATGAGCTTGCAATTAATTAAGTGTTTGCTTTAGTAAGAGTTTGTGTTAACCTCAATGTTAAAGCAATCAAATGAGCTTCACACTAATTAGTTGGTAAATTATTCAGCTTTATTTTGGGTGAGTTGTCAACTCTGGCTCTGGTCATAGGGTTTTATTATTTAAGTTCTCACAATAGTTATATTAAAGCTAAATCGATGTTTCAACCTATTGGTTACAAAATATTTAAACTGTTACATTGGTTCTGATAACTTGATGCTGTGTTGCCAGACATTTTAATGCCAAAATGCAGTTTGACTAGTTATTTAAGTAAGAAATGATGATGCATTTTCAAAAGCCGATCAAGGTTGTCAGATTTTCAGATTCAACTTAAATTGAGAAGCGTAAGATTAAGATAAGACTGAGCGTTAAACATAATTAAGAAAATAAACTTTTCGTTTTTGTAGGTTGCCACCCTTTCAGATTTCTCTAAAATGGAAAAATGGCAAAACGGTAAATTTAACCTCCAGATAAATTGAGTGTTACATGTTAACTTTAAATAAATAGAGCACCAAATATATCAAATTAACCCTAATAGAACCATAATCTGATGAGTTTAAGTTTTAAGAATCAACTAACATTGAGAATAGAGAAATCTGATGCTGATGATGAAATGCTGGATAAAGTGCGAAGTTAAAGTTTAAAGAAACTTTGACCGCACAAGCTAATGTCGTTTATTACAATGTGAACATGAATATGAACAAAATGGAAAACTTTTCATATTAAATTTAACAAGTTGTAACAAAACGGAGCATGTAATATGGTGCAGCGTTGCCATATTATGCACTTGGCTGCCATAAAACAAGGGAAGGGAATGTCAGACAGTTTATTAATAGAAATGAATTTATTAGCGAACGAGGGCGAGTTTTATTTCATGTTCTTCTCTCTTGACTATATCAAATTTAAATTAAGTATGCGCTCAGTTAAATAACGTGTGGCAGAGTGTGTGTGTGTGTGTGCGTGTGTATGTGTGCATGTTGCACACAAAGAAATGTGTGGCATATTCAATTTGCAAGTTTGCCCTTTGCACTATCGGTCAAATGGACACTTTTTCTGATATAAATTAATAACTCGAAGGTTTAGCCAGTTTTCTGTGCAAAGTTTTTTGGAAACCATTCTAAATCTCGTTTGGAAATCGTTACCCAAAGGAAACTGCGTTTGCCTGTGGTATTTGGAAACTATGCGTTTTTTGAACCAACTAAGCATATTTCTCACAAGCGACACAACCGTCAAGTCGAAATAGGCATAGAAAACTGTGGCACCTGTGCCAACTGTTCTTGCAACTGGGCTGCACGTGTTTTGTTCAGCAAATTGTGCAACGATTTGCAAGTTTAATGCAACTCGATATGCAATGCCAATGTCAAAGCGAAAAGTCTACGAGTATTTGACCTATTAATTACGCCGACAATTATCCTAATACATAACAATAGCAACTGCACATTTTCATCAATTTTTGATCGTGCCGCAATGCGAAGCAGAAGCCAATAATATTGTTACCCGGTTTACTCGGTTTAGTTATCATATTGATGGGCTTCAATCGACAGCAGCAACGCGGAGACCCAAAAAACCCTTCGCAAATTTAACCGTGTGAGTTTGCTTCTCTACATTTCGCTTCTCTTTTTATTTTGCCCCCCATCTACATATATTTTTTATATATTTTTTTGTTTTCTTTTTGGCTTGTCGTCCGCTTTGGAATTGCCCTTGGCGGCCATCAATTAATGTTGGTCGTGCTCGTAAAATGCAATAAAGTTATTGGGCCATAAACAAACAAAGCCATCAGCATGGCATCAGTTTGGCCCGCCTCCCACATTTGGCTCGTTACAGTTACCACTTGACACCCGCCACTTGCCACATGCAAATGTCGCCTTTATTTTTTAGCCCAGTTTGTTGAAAACTAAACGTTAAACAAATTGTTCGTTCACGTATCCTCTATTTGGTAAACAACAAATTCCAGTTGCAATCTCAATTGTTTCAGCCATATTGTGTAAATAAATTTCTTAAAACACTATAAATTCTATTGCTTGATTAATTGTGCGTCAAAAGTCGCTAGGAACTCGTTTTGAGAGTTCGACAGAAAGAGAAAACCTTGTAAGCAACTTTTAAATTACACCAATTCCTCGCACTAATTAATTTTGTTGAACATTTTTATTAAAGCACAATTTTTTGAGCTCAATACAAGTTGGGGAAATGATTTGAAAGTATTTTTGCAGGTTATTACAATACTTAATAATAAAAAAGTGTCTATTTATTCTGACACATGCTAAATATCCATGATAAATTTAAAAAAAAAAAAACAATTTAAAACTGCCTAAATTCCACAGAAACTTGAAAATCTTGAAGAACTTTCTGTCTTGTCTAAAAATCAAATAAAAGTACCAAGAGCCTGACTAAACCATTTAGTTAAAATATTATACTATAGTCTATAGTTTTGATATTTTTGGGGAATTGAAACAATTATTTGTAAAGGGTGTTGTTTTTAGACTTTTGGTTTTTAAAAGGGGGACACATTTTTTTCTGAGCTGGTCTTTTTGACAGCTGTTACCTGATTTATGCTCAGTCTGGTTTGTCATTTTATAATGAATAGACTTACTTCGGAGCAACGTTTGCAAATTATTGAATTTTAACATCAAAATTCATGCTCGGTTAAGAAATTGCATTTTGCATTTTTTCCATTTTATGATCAGCTTAGTCGACTTCTGAGGCGCTTATTCGGAACGAATTCAAACCTTTTTTGTGCCCAAAATGGAAGAGCTAGACTTGGCTTACATGTGGTTTAACTAGATCGTGTGATTTAAACCCATAAGCTAATTTTTGTGGGATTATGTGAAGTAGCTTGTCTACGCAGATAAGCCCGACACGATTGAGGACTTGGAAGCCAACATTCGTCGCGTTATTTCCGACATACGGCCCCAAATGCTCGAAAAAGTGCCTGAAAATTGGACCTCTAGACTTGGCTATATTCGAGTCAGCCTCGGGGGCCACATGCCAGAAATCATATTTAAACACTATGGCATAAAATTATCCTTCCAATAAAGCCAAATTAGTGGACGTTAAAACGATTTTCTTGTGTTTTATTTCAATTCGAAGTTCTATACCTCTAAAAAAACACCCTTTAGGATTTGGAGCAAATTGTAAAAAAGGCTGTTAATTTTTTTATTATTATTATTAGTAATCAATTGTAAGTATTTGTATTTTCAATTAAATCCTAATAAAATGTTCATATATAGGTATTATGTTTGATTTTAGGAGAGAACGGGATGAGAGACAAACATAAATTGAGCTTAGAAATTGCAGGTAATTCAACCTCGCGAAAAGAAGGTATACCGTAATAACAAAATGAATTAATACAAACTTGTTGCACCAGAGTCACAGAATATGCCATAGATTGTGGCAGCTATAGTCAGAGTTTGACTTTTTGTGGTGTGATGTGGTGATGTGATGATTCAGGGGTGGTTCTGTGGGAATTCTACTAGAGTAGGGTGTTATTTCCCAGTGTTTGTTGATGCAATGTGAAAGCAAAACGCAAAACTTGACTCACATTTCATTCATAAGAGAGAGAGAGAGACACGAATGCCAGACAAGTGAGCACTCATTCATTTGTTCGCTGCCAACAGACACACACCCACACACATACACACCCATACACATACACTAACACTAGCACACACATATATACTCTGGGTACTTTCATTCATTAAAGTCAGAAGTGTGACAGACAGAGGCGCCGTTTGGGTTAAACTCTTTGGCAACGCTATCAAATGCGACTACGCGTATCTCTATCTATATCTGTACATCTGTGTGTCTTTTTTATTTATGTGTGTGTGTGTGTGTATTATGTTGCCGCCGCTGGACTTTGAACTTCACGGCGAAAGCACAAGTGAGAGAGAAAGCGTGAAAGCCGAGTGTAAACAGAGTGTCGACCGCCGAATGTGTGTCACTTGCGGTGTCTGCTCTTTGCCAAATACTCTTATACATACATAGAGAGTACTAACATTTTATCACAAAACACTCGAGGTTGCACTCAATTACACGGTGGTCTAAGGAGCTACAATTTTATCTGATCATTAAAAAATCATTTATTATTATAATTTATTATTTTTTTGTGTTTTTTTTTACATCTTTCGCAAGGGTATCAAATCTTCGGCTTTACGAATATAATCTACCATTTATTTTATTTTTTTTGTGGCAAATGCAACAACTGAAACTTTTGGATTTGGTTTGACGAATTAGATAATTATATATTAAGTGGATTAAGCCAGAATACAATTCAGTGTTAAGTTACATGATTGCAATAGAAATTAAATTATAATATTTTCGGAAATTCATTTAAACTATTTAAATATGGTAACATGACTTATTTATTTTTTTATAGCTTTTCTGATAAACTATAAATAGAGCCAACAATTTTCTTTTTATTGTGAGGAAACTTTTAGGAAGTTGTTCAAGTGTGTTTAGCACGAGCTGTCACGAAGAGTTAAAGCTTAACATTTGTTTGTATAGTATATTGTAGCTGTCGATTCAAGCACAACAAATATTAGAACTTTCGAGAATTCTCCCATTATTATTGCATAATAATTTCATCTCCCGTAACTACCCGAAGTTTTGTAAATATAAAGTTTTAAAAATGGACCAAGAACCGTCGCTTAAAATCCGTCCAACTGACAAACTTTTCCTGAATCTATCCATCAACGCGATTTCGCCCAGTGAGCCAAACTGTTCCAGCCAATTGACCCAGAATCATACTTTGAGTGCTTCAAAAGTGAACTATCACGATTTCAGATACAATATTGAAATGCAAAATATTCGAAATCGCGACGGACTGGGACCATCTATAAGTATGAGCATGGATCGCTTTACGGCTCGGCAAGTAGGAAAACGAACCAATTTACCATCCAGCAACATGATGGAAGATGTGATCACGGGACGCTGTGATGACCTCGACTTTACGGACACTTTGAGAATGCCCGCTTACGGAGTGCAGAAGCATCCCCCACATGTCGCCATGGAAAAGTTCATGGGTCTCTCACCTCAATCGGGAAAATAAGCAATCGCAATAGAGAAAGTTGCTATTTTTCAAAGAAGACTAATAGCTAAAGCACATGGCATAAAGCAAAAGTCTCTATTGATCCCTAGTCTAGTTTGATTTAATTCTAATACTGAAATTTCATTTAAATTATAGAGACGACTTTGCTAAATTTTAAGTGAATATCAAAGAAATATATGTATGTATATATTTTTGCAAGACATAGTTTACCGACTTTTAATTGCACAAAAGGACAACTGACTGCCCGAGCTTGTATAGAATTTTGTTCCTTTAATTTGCACTCTCTTTAACATTTATTCGATTAAGAATCCAAAGGTATAAGAAAAAGTTGTTCATGAGTTTTGGTACACAAAAAGGTTCGAAAAATACGTTATTGTCAAGCTGTGAAAATGTTTCATATTTGGTGAATATAAGAAAGCATTGTTTACTTTTTTATAACCACTTTTGCTAAGCTCTAAATTTATTTATTATTATTTTTTAATTAATTAATTTTACTTGATCACTTTTGAAGATTTTGATGCGAATAAACTACAGCGATTAGTTATCGGGTATATAAAAAGCATGGCCTACTTTTCGGGATAAAAAGCAACAGCTGTGAAATTGTTTAGATACATAAAGTAATTACATTTTATTTATTATTTCTTTATGCACCTCACTATAAATACATATATGATAAATACAAAAAAGTATTGCCTACTTTTCGGAGAACCTGCTTAGTTTAACTTTTCCTTCTTTTCTAATTTCTTCTAATGCTAGTATGCTAACTATAAATTACTTGATCGCTTTTCGAACATATTCAATGTTGTATCTTTGGGGATTGTTTGTTGGGCTTATACAGACCGCTGCGACTGCGATTGCTGCTGCTGCTGGCGCTGCTGCTTGTCGACTGCCGCGGCAGCGGCTGAGGTGTCGGCTGCTGCGACTGCGACTGTGACTGCGGCTGCTGCTGCTGCTGACGGCGTCCGTTGCGCAGCGGCGCGACGTCGCTGACAGCGTCGACGGATTCGGCCACTGCGCTGCCGTTTATTGTTGTCGCTGCCCGCGCCCAAAAAATGATATTTTTGCAAGCACGCGTTTGCAGCTCACGCGCACTTTCGTATAACAACAACAACAAAAAAAAAACAACTATAAAAAAAACACACACACACGCAACTCTATCTGTTGGTTGTTGTTTTATTGTATGTGAAAAAAACAGAGCTCGCAAAAAAATAGCACGAAAGTAATGTAAATAAAAACAAGACGCGGGAAACGCACAATAAATTTATGCGAAATGGCCGAGAAAGTGAAGGCGAACCCCTATGGGCGCAAACGAGGGCGCGGATGCGAGTGCGGATGCGAATGAGGATGCGGATGCGGATGCGGGAACGGAGCGAGGACGAGAACGAGGACTAGAAGAAGGGCGCACGCGGAGCGGGAGCAGGAGCAGGAGCAGGAGCAGGAAAACCCAATGCCGTGGGCCAATTCTCATCTGTATTTTACAGTATTTACTACGTTACGATATGCAACAACAACAACAGCAACAAAAATGCTCGATTCTCGATGCTCGGCTTCTCGGATTTCTCAAAACTCAAAACTGTCACGTGAATCTCAATCATCAACGTCGCGTCACGTCACGAACTCGCGGTCGGGCGAACTTTATTTTTATTTATTTTGTTTTATTTTATTTTATTTGATTTGATTTATTTTGTTGTGTGCGTGTTTTTCGGCAAATCTCTCCTTGTTTCTCCCTCTGTTTCTGTCTGTCGCTGTGTGTGCTCCGTGCTTGGCTGCGTTGTGGCACGTCGACGTCTTCAACACCAACTGATGGCACGAACGGCAACTGGCGGCGTTGACAGCGTCTCCTCGCCATAATCGCCATTCTGGCATCCCCTTCTCAAACAAGTTGGCAGCCCTCTTCGCCTCAACAGCTGACTTAACAACTGTTCGCAAAGCTTTCGTTACTCATATGACTTGGAAAGCTACAGCAACAAATCGCATGTGAGCAAAGCTTTCGCTGAGCTTTTTGATACAGGTTGGCAGCACCAACAAAAGGATAATATGACTTTCTATGGAGCGGAATTTGAAATTTAACTTTTCAACTTGTTAACGAACTTTTAAGGTCATGTGGCTTTTGGGAACGTGAACAAAAGTTCGATGTTGGGCAATGCTTGTTCTTTTCTTTACATGATTTAAACTTTTCTTATAACTATTTTCTTAAGTCTTCATATTTTTTATCTCTGGCAAAAACTTTACATTAAATTTTGTACATTTACAGAAATTATAAAAATTGAATAGTGATCTTACTTAGAAGCATTTCTTTATGTTGAATACATAACTTTTTTTTAAATTTTCAGATCCCCAAACGTTCAATAATTTAAGAATTTCGAAAAATTTCCTGAAAAATTCCCTTGGAAAATTATTTACTTCTTTCATTATACATAGTTCCCTTTTATCAAGTATTCATATAATAAAAAATATCCTGAGCTAAATTTTTTGGAGAATATTTCAGTTTTCAAATTCCCAAACTTTCAATAATTTAATGATTATTTCCTGAAAAAGTCTTATACCGCCTTAAGAATTTTTCAGTATATCAGAGTATGTCCAAAGACTTAAGCATTAAGCCTGAACTTACCCGTCTGAGTGCTGGAGTCAAAAAAGGTGCTGGTTGTTTCCACGGTCATGGTGCCAATGGTGCCGTCTATGATCTGAGCCGAAGAGTCGCGTCTGCCACGATAGCTGTGGATTGAATAAATCAGTGAAATTGATTGGATTAAGTGTGAAGATCTCATTACTCACCGACAGACATCGTCGCTCTGAGAGCTTTGTCGTCGGAAATTGCGGCATCTGATCATTTCCTCGGTGGTCGACTGCCGTCGAAAGCCGCGGGCGATGAGAATCTCCTCGGTGGTGGACTGCCGCCGGATGGCGGGCCGTTGATTCTGCTCGACGGTGGTCAGCGGTGGCGGTCGGGAGCAGGGACTGGGATCCCGCGACGAGGAGCAGCTGTTGGAGTCCGGTGAGCGCGGCGATCGAGCCGCCGAGCTGCTCTGCCGCCGCAGCGTGTGGCGACGCGGACTTCCGTCCCGCTCATGGGATCGGTCCGGGGAGAGATGCGTCCGCGAGTCGCGACGACCGCCGCGCGAGGCGCTGTCCGGCGACAGAGAGTCCCGCCGCGAGGTGCGGCGCTCGCCCTCCTCGGGCGGATCGGGACTGAGCGCGGGCTGCGAGCCGCGCCGACTGCCGCCGCCGGGCAGGCAGCTCTCGTCGAAGGCGGTCGCCTGGCGCTGCAGGCGCTGGAGGCGTGGCGCGCGCTCCGGACTGATGCCCGCCTTGGAGTCCCTGCGATTGACCCGACCGCATTGGGTGGTGGAGTCGCGTCGTCCTTTCGCTGCCGTCGGACTGGTGGCCGGCGGTGTCACCGAGCTGGTTATTATTGTGGGCGGCGGCAACGCTTGACAGGCGGAATCCACCTGCTGATGGTGGTAAGTGCTGGTTGAGATTAATGGCACAGAGTCGGAGCAGGAGCCGGCTGAGCTCGTCGATGGACGCTGCTCTTGCCGGAAATTGGGAAATTCCGGTGCGGCGAGCGAATCGCGCTTCTTGGTCACTTGGTATTTGGGTGGAGGAGGCGGCGTTGTCACGCGTCCGGCAACATTACTATCTCGCCGGCTGCTCGACAGATAACTCTCGCCGGAACCGCGTCTAGAGGCCTTCATTGGATGTGGTCAAGGATGGCAAGCGACAGAAAAAAGACAGAGAGAGGCGTGCGGAGGTTAGGTAATCTGGTTAAGGACGCTGGACTCTGATTACACCCGGATGCTGGTTACTTATGGTCATAAATCAGTTTGATCAAAATTGCTCAAAGGTTAATTTTTTAGAATTTTTGTATAAACTTGACTCACGGTAGGCAAAACGCTTCAAAGATTCTTCGAGTATGGAAGATCTCACGATTTTATGATCTTTCTCATATATTTCTGGTAGAAACCAAAAAAAATCGACAACGAATGTGTTAAAATAGGATGGGCCTTCGTTTTTTTCCCATATGCTAAACTGAAGAGTTTACTACAACTTTTCCCGAATATTTCATAACAGTTCTGTAAAACACCTTTCCTCCAATCCATCAAAACGGTTTTTTTAGAAGGTGTTGCTTATCTGATGATTCTTTTATGCGATTGCTAATCTTAAAGAGATAAGTCTAAGTATTACTGCAAGTTTTGTGGCATTTAAAGAAGGTGTTAGGTGCTCATTTGAAGAATCTGATATATGACTCATCATCTGAAAAAGATAAACCTAAGTATTTCTCCCATGTGCTAGCTAAACTGAAGAGTTAACTGCAAACTTTTCTCGAAGACTCCACAAAAATAAAAGTTCTTTCAAGTAGATTTGTTGCTTTTAAAGAGGGTGTAATGACGTGATCATCTAGAGAGTTTCCCGTATGTTTCGACTCAGGGGGTCTACTCACACTCTTGCTGCACTCAATCACGACGGGAACCATGACGCTGTTGGGTTGCTCCTCAACTGTGGTGCTTTCCCGACGGTTCCAGTGCTTGACGAACTCGGCGGTGTTCGAGTCGCGGCGCGATCTCATGCTTCGGATGCCGGAATCGGCGCTGGACTCGCGACGTTTGCGTGGCGTGACGTATGTGGTGTTGCCACCGGTGGTGTTGCCACCCGCGCCAGTGCTGGCATCGGTGGTTGAGGTGCGCCATGGCAAACTGCGGGCCAGATCCGCAAGAGTTTCGCGTCGATTCAATTGCGCCTTGTTGCGTGCCGCCTGCTGTTGCTGCTGCTGTTGCTGCTTTGCCCCACCGCTCCACTCGCGCAAAATGTCAGTTAACTGGGCCAACGAGCTGCGCCGCCGTCGCTGCAATCCAGGCGGTGGCGACGTGCTCGGCGGTGTCGTGATCTGTGCCGCCGAGTCCCGACGACCGCCGAGACGTTGACGTATCGTTGACTCCTCCAACTGTCGGAAATAAATAGAAAATATATATATATTTTTTTTTTCCATTAATATAATTACAATTGCATGCTACTAAAGGCACTTAATCAGGTGTGCTACAGAAATCTCTTCCACTTGAGTTTCACGTCAATTTCATTTCTCCGTGCCACAGTCAATTCATCTGAACATTTTTGGGTGAAACGAAATCATCACTCAATCCACTGGCGTCCGATGGCATGAGAATTTTATAATTTAGAGTTGTCGAGTAACTTTTATTGTTTGCCGCGCCAATAACTTTTAAATTTTTTTAAGCTATACAATATCAATTATTTTATAAATAAATTAAATAACATTAATTACAGAAGAAATAATATAAAAACCTACTATTCTGCAATGATAAACTTAAAAAAGTTGCTAAACAAACCTGAGAAGGGGCCAACCCTAGCAGCCTAGTTCGAAAAGGTTGGTGAACATGCTAAAAACAATAAATTACTCGAAGTTCTGTGGCACGGAGAAATCTTCGAAGCGAAATTGCTGTTCTCCGAATTCGCTTTCACTTGTGATTTCTGTAGCACACCTGTATGTGTTAGTGTAGGAATTTGTCAAAGCAGACATGTAACAGCATTTTTCTAACATAGCAGAATGGGAATCGAGCCCAGTTACTTTCAAAAATAAAAGATCGAAAGTAGAATGAAATGTGATTTTCGGCTCGCCGAAGATTTGGTACCTTAGCAGTACCCGTATTCAATTGTCGACTGATCGTTGCTTTGACAACTATATGTTATGGTTGCTCGATATTAGTGATATTTGCTCAGGCTGTATAAGAAAATACCAAATGCTTTTGCTGTGTTGTTGGTATTCATTTAAATTCAGCTACTGTCTGTCTGATTGAGAGGGTCATAATTGTGATATCCTCATCAAGGATATAGTGTCATGTTGAACTTACCTGCTCGCGCACCAAGTCGTCCCAGCCGTTGCCGCCTTGCCACACCAGGCCAACCTGGTGCGACATGATGGGCAGGTTGCAGACGAAGCATACTGCTGTCATGGTCCTGCAATGATAAGGATCACACATTTAGAAGCTAATTGTTATAAGTATGTAGTGAGAAGGCATGCGATGATGTACAGCGAGTGCAAGCAAAAGCGCAGGCAAGCATAAGAAGTGTGCTTCTTGTACTATGGCATGATGATGCTGAGTTATGAAAAGCTTTAAGGATGCTTTAAGCTGTGAGAAAGCTCATGTTGTGCTGTAAGCTTTGGTAAGCTTTCTTGTGTACGATGATATAAACTGTATGTGTTGTGAAGTGCAAAAAAGCTCAGTACACAAAATGGATGCTGTAAACTTACATTAACTTAGATATAAGTGCATGCAATGTGCTTGTGAAGGCTTTAAGAGTGTATGGTACATGCTGGGCTTTAAGCTCTTCTTGAATGTGGTTGTGTTTTGTGGTGGTGGTGAATTTGTGTGCCTCGTGGTGAAGTTGAAAAGATGTTGTTTATAGCAATGTTTTGAGTGAGAAAGAAATTGCATTGATAGAAGCTGAAGATGTTTTGATGTATCGCTTTTGTTTTGTACGTTTTTCTATAGTTATTACGATTATGTTCAGTTCGAGGAGTAGATTAATTAGATTGGATTATTAGCTAACTTTTTGCGTATGACGACGCTGGTGCTGGGCTGATCCATGGACCTGTAATGCCGAAGTTTTGACATGGCGCATGGCGTTCTGTGTCTGCAGCTCGGCAGATCTCTTTTTTTGAATCCAATTGAATTTACAAACTCTGTTTTCTTTGGCCACCTTTGTTGTGGCTATCCTGATCCTTTTGACCCCGTTTGTTGTCCTCTGCTGCTACTGCTGTTGTTGTTGTTGTTGTCGTTGCTTTCCTCCTGTGATTCCTCGTGTTGCTTTTTTTTGGTTTTATGCTGAACTTTTCACTTTGTTTTCTTTTTCTTTTTGTTTTTGGCTTTTGTTTTATTTAATTAACAACATTGCAAAAAACTGAGAACAGTCTTTAAAATTTACAATATTTTCACATTTAACATTATTTAAATTTCCTTTGTTTATTGCTATTACTATTATTGTACTTCTTATTGTTTGTTCTGCTTAATGAAATTAAATCCCTTGTCATTTACATTACTCTTTTCAATTTCGGAGAACATTAAATCAATAGAAACGACCAATTATCTTTGTTCTCATTTTAAATTCTGTGAAAAGTTTTTTTCATAATTCGGACTCGTATGTAGCGATATACATACAGACGTGTGCGAAATAATAAGAACAGCATATGTGACAAATTATTTTGGTAAAAAAGAGTGTTAAAAAAACATAATTATAATAAACCCTTATATAATTTGAATAGAACACACTTTCAGCTACGTATATCCAAAAGAATTAAAATCCTGCTGTGTCTATATCTTTTATAATGGCAATTTTCTTGGGTTAAGTCGAAATTCAGGTGTGCGAAAGAATAAGAACAAAGTGAGAAAATAACGGATTGTCGTTTCCTACATAAGTTTCAACAATTTATAAGTATACACTTAGTTGCCTACATTTAGTATAAGTGTGCTCCACCCATTTTCCGGATCATTTAGACACATCGGGACTTTATAGAAGCAATGAGAACGCGGCATCTGGAGATAGGAGTATTCTTCCAAGTATTTTCTTCTTCTTGTCACAACTGTCTCTCACTTCTATCGCTATATTATTTATTGAAGATCCACTGGGTTATGGCTCGGCGAAAGAGTCAATCCCTCCTTAACATCAATATTGTGTGATCCTAAGCACTACTTTGCTTGACTTGAATTGAGTTTTGGGACATTTCTTTGATGGTAACTCCATTGTAAAACCTCTCAAATTCAGCAAAACACTTTCTATTGTATTTTCAACATGGTAGTTGGCATTCACGGTACCCAGAACTCCAGCCAGAGGATGAACCACATAGGACAAATAAATTCTCTACATCTAGAAAACTATGAATTGATCCTGACACCGCTTGTAATGATCAGTTGAGCCAAATGTGGTAAAGTTCGCTTAAGATAATAAACAACATAAGGTTAAAAGCTCTCAATAGCCAAAATTATGATGAAATGACCATTAAACACGCTGGTCTGAGACCGATGCTATAGAAAATTGTGTTTTTTTTTTGCGGATATGCTTTAAATAGAATTGTGGGTATCATGGATCTCAACTTCTATTCTAGAATAATACTGGCAAGTGTTATGCTTAAAATAAGATGCTCCACGTTAGATTTATCCACACTTAAATTATTCAAATCTCATCACAAGTCAAGCGAAGTAGTACTTAGGATCCCACAATATTGATGTTAAGGAGGGATTGACTCTTTTGCCGAGCCATAACCCAGTGGATCATCAATAAATAATATAGCGATAGAAGTGAGAGATGCTATGGACAAAAAATTTTGGACAGTTGTGACAAGAAGAAGAAAATACTTGGAAGAATACTCCTATCTCCAGATGCCGCGTTCTCATTGCTTCTATAAAGTCCCGATGTGTCTAAATGATCCGGAAAATGGGTGGAGCACACTTATACTAAATGTAGGCAACTAAGTGTATACTTATAAATTGTTGAAACTTATGTAGGAAACGACAATCCGTTATTTTCTCACTTTGTTCTTATTCTTTCGCACACCTGAATTTCGACTTAACCCAAGAAAATTGCCATTATAAAAGATATAGACACAGCAGGATTTTAATTCTTTTGGATATACGTAGCTGAAAGTGTGTTCTATTCAAATTATATAAGGGTTTATTATAATTATGTTTTTTTAACACTCTTTTTTACCAAAATAATTTGTCACATATGCTGTTCTTATTATTTCGCACACGTCTGTACGTACATATGTACAGGGTGGCGCAAAAGAAGTCATCCGATGTGGTTTGGCTCTCATTTTTTTTCTAAATGAAAAATTTTGATTCTGTTTTTTGATTATGTTTATTCGAACCTTAAGAATTTTATTGGTTTAGGCGAGAAGATGACATCGGCCAAGTGTTCGCTGCCAGAGCTCATGACCATACGCCCGTTTTATGGCATTTTCCATCATTTTTGCCAGAACTTCGGGCGACAGGTTCTCGCATTCCTGGCGAATATTTTCCTTAAGGGCTTCAAGAGTTTGCGGCTTGTTGACGTGAACCTGCGACTTTAAAAAAACCCCATAAAAAGAAGTCTGGAATGGTTAATTCGGGTGATCTGGCCGGCCAGTGCAAATATCAAAAACGAGAGATAAAGCGGTTATTATTATTACATTATTACAATTATTCTGCGTTCTTGGGGAGTGTATCGCTCCATGGCTTATTCACTTGTATTCTGTATCTGTCTAGTCCACAAATGTCAAAACAGATTTGACATTGGCGGCCATTTGCAAAAATGAGAGCATCTTCCAATAGGGTGACTTCTTTTGCGCCACCTTGTATATATGTATAAAATTTAGGAAGTCTTATAACAAATTAAATGGAAAACATATTAATATGAGTAAACTAGAAAGGTTTTTTTATTTATTTTTTTTTTATATTGAGAAAAGTTTTGAATAATTCATACTATTTTATCAGCTCTGTAACTATTGAAAAGAGTATTTTAAGCTTCGGCCAGCCGAATATAGCTGTGATTTCGTACTTGTATTGTTAAGATTTTCCTATCATTTTTTTTTTTTTTTGTTGTATTTTAAATATTTTCTTTAAGAGGGGCGGGGGATTAGGGATTTTGCTACACACAGAGACACAGAGATACACTGAAAAAAATCGAAGAAAAAAATATTTGTTGGTTTTAAAAACATTAAGGGGATTTCATAATTAAAACTGTATTAAAAAAGTTACTTTACTATTTTGGGGATCCAAAACTACAATAAAGTAAATATATATCTTTAAAATACTAAAATAAGTTTAATAACGACAAGTATAAAATAAATAAATTTTACTAATACTTTCTAGCTGTTTTTGGCTACATTGGCTACAAATCAAGCATGCAAAATATTCTATTCAATTATGCGACAATGAAACTGCTTGTCATGTAAATTTTATTTATTGATTTTTAAAAATTGAACTCTAATTTCTACCCTTGCAGAAGGTATTATAATATTGCCAGAGAAGTAAGAGGCAATTTTTAGGTTTGTTGTGCGAAAATTGAGATAACCATAATATAATAAGATCATATTCGCGATATTCTTCACAGAATATTTATACTGCTGTCGAAGTGATTAACTAAAAATATTTTGCCATAACTATGAGAACATAATGCAATACTATAGTGCATGCTTAAATCAAACTTTCGCTTATCTTTCCGTTGAATTATGAGTGTAGGTACATCATTAATTTTAGTTAATATCATGTGCAGATATTTTCCACAATATTTGTTATTTTTTGTTTTGTCAAAGTTCCATGTTGATTTACGAGGCTTAAGCTTTAGAGTGCTGCCATCAACTAGACGCATCCAGCCATCCATTAATGTACATAAATATCTGTTGTGATACTCGCAAAACATTGCCCGGAATTCATAAGAATTCATGGGCATTCGTTTATTCAATTCATATGCAAACGCAGATGTGCGTATTTAAAATAATTGCACTTATTTCCCATTGTTATGTGAATTGCATTGAGTTCTGTATTTTGTTCGCTCCCATTTATCCGATAATGTGATAAACAATTTCCATTCTTGTTTTTTCATATTTCATTCGAGTTGAAAGTTGTTCATGGAATTGCGGAGGCGGGGAGAGGAATGTGGAATGGGGAATGTGGAAGTAAAAGGTCGCAGCTTGGGGCACTTGCATATAATAACATTTGAAAAGGCTGCTACTAAGTGAGAAAAGAAAACACACTATAGGGGAAAGAAGGGCAGAAGATAAAGATAACAAAGGCCCTGGGCCAACTTTATGGTATACAAGTAAATGGGGAAATGTTAAGTGCGAGTCTATCAGCAAAAACTGAAAATCTTTTAAATATTTTTTTTGGCAACGCCGCAAACGAAACTTGAGCTAAATAAGCAAAATAAACTACAAAACTAAATAACTATTTGGGAAGCATTTCCGAGCTACGATTTCTGCAACTGTTCAAAGTCAAAAACTTAATTTGTAGGGAAATAAAGTTAATGTTGGAGGAAAACGTTCAAAATGTGATAGGATACAAAATGCAAATAAAAAATGCTTTAAATTCTAGAAACGAAAACCTTAAGAACTTGATGCCAGGAATTTCTTCGTTTAGGTAAAATATTTTTGGCGAAATTCGTTTTCAGAACATCAACAACATCCTGTCTATGAAAGTGCGTTTCCAACTAATAATGGAGATTATTTTTTGTTCATTTTAGTTTTCAGGTAAGCCACTTGCCAGCTTTCTCCTCCCCTTCCCCTTTTAATTCCAGCAACAACACGCATTATACAATTTTAATGTAGTACGAACAACGAATGTTCTCAGAATTTCCAAGCTGCTTAAGGATAATAAAACCAGAAAAAGAACTGAGCACAGAAAACTGAATGTAATGGACTTATCAATGTTTCCATTACATTTACAAATAGACAAAAAGAGAGTTGGCAATGGGTCTTGGTGGTGGGGTTGAGGGTGGTGGTGGGGGTGGTAAGAGGCGAGTGAGTCAAGAAATTCTTACAAAGCCAATCAAAATGAAGCGTAAACTTTATTGGCCCACAAGTTTGTGGCCGCAAACTTAATAACTGGCAGAAATTGACGCTGATATCCAAGCCAGACTATGTGTGAAGGGCAAGAGGAAGTGGAAGGGGAAGTGGAAGTGGAAGAGAATGAGAGCCGGAAGTTGTCAAGTGCGTGCGAGTTTCAAGAGAAGTTGGCAGCTCAGAGTCATTTTATGCCAAGTGTGCTCAAGTTGTTTGTCAAGAGCACACACACAAGCACCCACACACACACACACACACGCACACATACATTTATGGCGTAGAAAATGACTGGGAATCTCAACGAAATAGTTTTTAAAAGTTTATGGCTCAAAGTGGAAGCTTAACCTGGCCAATCCAATCCAATTGTCAGCTGTCGGCAGTCGCTTAATCAATTTCAAGTGCAACGCCAGTTGCAGTTCCTGAGATATCCCAACCACCTGCCCCCCGCCTCCATCTTCTTTTCTTCTTTCTCACCACCCACAGAAACCGTTATCATATTTTGTGGAAAGCACACACACACACACACTCAGGTTGCAGGTGGCAGGTGACAGGGACCCGTTTTTTGATTGACAGCTGTCAATTTGCATTGCCAGTCAAGCGTGTGCCGTGAGCAATTTCCAGCCAAAGTTTTCCAGCTCTACTCGAGTCGTATACCCTGCGACCCGAAAACAGCTTAAGCAGGGTATGATTCAATTATGCAAATGGGCAAATCAACTTGCCGGCAACTCAATCAAACCACAATTTAATAGATTGCTGTCAATCTTATAACAATCGCAGATTAAGTCGGACATCAAATTAGAATTCAAACGTCTTTTGTCATGTGTGTCATAAATTTTATCAATCAAACCTCAATTTAGTAGGTAAAACTCTGAAGCTGCTGTCAATCTTAAACCAATCATAGATTAAGTCGGAGATTAATTTAAATATCAAGCATCATTTATCATATTTAAAATATTTTGTGTTTAGTTTCTGATGTGTGATATATTCCCTATCAATCCAACCTCAATTTAATAGTTGACAGTCGGAGATTATCAACTAATAAATTTGTTATTTTGTTGGTAATTAGATAAGTTTAAGCCGGAGATAACTTTAAAATTCAAAATTCTTTTGTCCTGTTTGCTATAAATTATATCAGTCACTCTAAGGCTGTTCTCAATTTTATAATAATCATAATTCCGTTGGAGATATAAATATTTTAAATATCAACCATCATTTATTATATTTCATATATTTTATTTTTCGTCGATAATACTCCGCTTCTGTCAATTTTATAATATTTAAAGATTACGCCGGGAATTTAATTCAATAATCAATATTCATTTTTATACCAAGCATATTTTATTAATTTTACCACAACCAATCAACATTTCACAGGGTATATTGCAGTCTGTAATTGGTTTTCTTCTTCAAGTGATCTAAGCACCGTTAGTTTGGCGAGACAATGTTGCACAAAGTTAACGGTAAGCTCAGTCACTCATACATTGATATACTTATGTATCTATGCAAAGTATGCTGCAACTTTGTTGTTGCCAAACCCGCAAACCCAACAACAAATTAAGTGGCCGCGGTTTCCAATTTAAATTCTGTTCGCTCAGCAATTCGCTTTTCCACACCGTGTATACAGTGAGTCTCAGCTTAGTTCACCCACTACTCTCACATATTACCTATTTTGAATGCATTTATCTTTTAATGGAAATAACATTAAAATAAAATATAATCCCAATTATATTTCAAGGTTAGCAAAATATTTTCATTTATTTTAAATATGTACTATCTGAATTAAGCAGTAGAAACAAAACACAGTTAAATATGCAGCGGGCAAATTAAGCTGAGAGCCACTGTGCGAGTGGCTTGCTTAATAAGTAGTATATTTTACCACTTGGGGTCGAAAGAGCTTAAGCTTAATTCACACCTCATACAATTTTATTTCGAATTTTCTCGCAGCTACTAACTACTAATTTCGAGTTCTGCCACCCTTACTACTTCTATTGCCACTACTTTTATTACTACAGTTTTAACTACTACTAATAATACTACTACTACTACAATTAGTGATGTAAGTCTGAACTGTGAATCGAGTTGTTTACATATCTCCAAATAATATCGATTCATCGAGCTTTTTATTAAATTTTATTAAGTTCTAAAATGAATAGCTATTAAATAAATAAAAAAATAATAATAATAAAAAAATTAAGTAATGTTACTATTACTACTACTCAAAACATGCATGCATCCAAAATTATCCTTCATCAAATATCACCCTAAGGAGTTCATGGAGGGACATGAGTCCAGCACTCAAAATATGACTCAGAATGTGTCTCATTAGAACACGGCCAGGACTTGGCCAGGAGCCTGCTGAGAAGTCACGCTGTTTTACTTGGCTAACAAAGGGGAAGATGGCCAAGTACTTCATCATCAACAAGATGTTCCTCTTTCAGACTTTGGAGTTTCATCAATTCAATTTTTTGTTATGAATTTCTTTTGCAAATTGGGCAAAATTCAGTTGGAAATATTCTGCTACTTATTATCATGGACTGTCCAAGTGGTCTAGAGCATTTTATTGAACTCAAAGTCGGCTTGAAAATAGATTATAATAACTTGCAGTTGCTAAATTCTATTTAAATTAATTAAGTCTGTTTTGCTCAGCATATAATTAAGTAGGATGATTGATGATCAAAATTACCCACTGAATACACTCAATATTAGTTTAAATATGTATATTTATTCGGCGTTATGTCAGTATAGTATTACCGTGTACAGC
Organism: Drosophila suboccidentalis; assembly: GCA_037043435.1. Lineage (NCBI taxonomy): Eukaryota > Metazoa > Arthropoda > Insecta > Diptera > Drosophilidae > Drosophila > Drosophila suboccidentalis. The sequence continues at coordinate 94,717 of JBAMBK010000663.1, read as the reverse complement.
AGTTGACGCTAGTGACAAAAGCAGCACGAAGACTGCCAAAAGCTACGATTGTCCAATCAGATCGAGTGATATGGTCAATTTTAATTTAAGAAATATTCATATGATCAATTCAATATCGTTTGTCACAAAGTTGGATATTAGAAATTTTGGGGCATGGAAATACTTTCGTCACTAGACTTTTACCATGTGCAGAGTTTCTTTTTTTATATATTGTTTTATATATTTATACTGCGAAAGTGTGCGTAACCCTTAGAAGTATAAAAGAAAAGCCTGTCAAAGCCGTATAGGAAAAGCAAGGCGGAAAGTTTGCGCGACCTCTTAAAGGGAAAATCGAGTAAAATGCCAAAAGCAGCTGCAGGTAACAACAACAACAACAACAAGAAGAATGAGCAGAAGAAGAAGAACAACAACAACAACAACAACAACAAATGGAAAGTGGCACGCGCAAATTACTTAATCCGACTTAAGAAGTATTTTCGTGTGTCACACAAAGCTGGGGCTCTGCCGCTGCCGCTGCCGCTGCTGACGTCGCTGTTGACGTCACTGTTGACGTTGCTCTTAGGGCAGGGGAAGAGCAAACTTTCAGTGATGGTCAGGGGGTGCTGGGGGGGGGGGTACAAGAATATGGCGCGTAAATGCCTGCACGTACTTGGCCGCCTTTGATCTAAATTACCAAACATTTTCAGGTATTTCAACTTTGAATACCAGGCGCAACCCAAGACAACAACAACAATAACACCCCCAATAACAACAGGTCTGACGACTCAAAGCAACAACAACAAGAAACGTTAAGCACAAAATTTAGACGAAATACGCAGAAAAGCCGAAAATGAAAATGTCAAATGAAAAATAAAAATAAAAATAAAAGGAGCCCAAGGGGCATCCAAGCCAGCAAACGTTGAGCCTTGGCAGTTAATCAATGAATAGCCGGCTGGTCAACTGGCCAACTGGCCAACTTCATCCCTCCAACCCCCCAATTCCCCATACCCCTCATCCCTCAGCCCGCCCATCCCTGAGCAACAGTCTCGCCTCTTCATAATGCTCGGCGCTGCTCGGCAATTACATCAAAAGGAAACTGTTAGCAAGAGGCTCAAGTAATTTTTCAATGGACGAGACGACGCTCAAAAATTAACTAAACAGCCACCTAGTCTCCCCTCCCCCCTCTCCTTGGAGCTTTCAACACAGAGAAAAAAAAATTGGTATAAAATTATTACATTAATTTTATATTAATTTAAGTGTAATATCCTGAATAAATACTTAAAAAATACTTACTAAATTCAAGAATTGTAAACTTCAATTTTAAGATGATTTCCTTTTTTTTCAGTGTACTTCTCCCTTTAGACTATGTACTAGTACATGAAAAGTTACTTAGGAGCACAGCACAGTTTTGGGCAGGTGACAGAATTACAAAATGTTTTCGCTTCTCTTACAATTTTTGCTTTTCATTTGAAGAAATTGCGTTTTATTGCCCGAACGATGGCCGTGACAACACAGACAGACGCAGGCAACGGTAAATGTCCGCCATTTGGGTAAATTGCTTCATTTTTGTTTTTCAGCTGCTTTTGAGGAGTCAACAGTCAACAGTATAGTAAACGCAACTCGACTGCAGTTTGGCCTGTAAATATGTATACTTTCCAATATTTGAGCACCTCTGCCTTCTCCTCTTCTCTGCCTCTTCCGCCTCTTCCCATCTTCCTCCTCTTCTCTCATCGTTTGCATTAGGTACTTTCAACTATATTAACTACTCGCGCATTATAAATGACTTTTCAGTTATTGCTCGCAATTTCAACTTATTTGTTTTCGTTAAATTCGTCAGCTAAGGCAAGTACTCTGTACCGACTTGTAAATACCCTCTACTGACTGCATATGGATTTTTAAGTATTGTTAACAGTTTGAGACTTGTCTAGGATTTTGTGATACTGTGATTTTACTGCACTGATTTTTATCAGATTTAAAATTAAGATTTTTCTCCAAAAATCTATACCTTGTTTTTTAATATATCTTCGAAATAGCGAAACCATCTTGATCAGTTGTACACTTCTATGAAAGTTTTCATTGTTTAATAAGAATAGATTTAATGCACATATACTTGATTATTTAAATGGTTTCTGTGTATAAGTTTATTAGGCCGGCCTATGTCCTTAACTTCTCTTTAACGTATGCTACAGGCTTCCTAGGTAAATTGAATTGCCCTCGCTCCTGTAAGGGTCCGAAATGATAAATCCTGGCCAAACATTGGGGAGCATTCAAATGTGAAGGGCTTGGGTTATGTTTTTTGTATTAAAAGTAGTTTAAATATATTTAGTAGGCTGCATGATTTATAAAGAGTGTGGATACGTTTTTGGCTGGTTTTTTTTATTTGTAAGTTTTGAATGGACCTGGCAAGCACCTTAAAACCCCTTTTGAAATGCGGCCCCGAGCTTAGAATGCTGCTGTCAGCTTAGCCCAGGACCATTTGAATAAATAAATAATTAAAGTTTACCCAGTTTTGATATGCACACAGCAATTTAAAATGCGCAAAGTGAAGCATTGTGAGATTGAGGACGGAGCGGCACATGCATCCAACATCCGTTTGCTCGGATTTCTGCTGATGCTGCAAGGACGGACAGTTGTTGTGGCAGTAACACAGCGGGGGAAGTGTGGAGGGGAGTGGGAGTGGGAGGAGGTCACTTCCTTTTGTTAGGGACTGTGGGGGATGGGGGTCACTAAGTCGCTGCCTGAAATGCACAAGGCGCATTAATGGCCAAGTTGCCTCCTCACATGGTGACTGACAGCGGCTGACAGCAAAATAATTTCCGCTGACAATGCGGCACGCCTTCTTGGCCCAAAGAAAGCAAAGCAAACGGAACGCACGAACTGGACAAAATGGAGACTGGGCAGCTGGACAGCTGGACAGCTGGCGACAGACAGGACGGTAACAATGTATTAACTGGGCCCACACAATGCGACATTGTCCCGCCACATTGAATACGTTTCGTACGCTAGCAGATTTTTGACTATTCACTGCTTTTTTATATTTTCTTAGGAATAAGAGTAGTAATTTTCTTAGTATTATTTGGTCTATAAATATTTGTTTAAATTTTTGTATATTATTACAACATTTCAATGTTTTTTTGTTTATCAAGTTTATCATTAAATGTTTGGTTATAAGCCTTCTGGAACCGTCAAATTTGGTTTAAAGCAAGTTCAGGGCATTTCTTTGAATATAAATATTAAATATAAATATTAAATCTCGTATTTTTCTGATATTTTTAACTCTATCTAATATCTGCAACTACTTTTTAGAATGTCAAATTGATAGCAGATTTTTAATATTTTACGTATTTATGTTCCTTAGAATACTAATCAATACTTTATTTTTGAAAGTTTTATGCGTATTTGAAAAATAGATTGGAGTAAAATTGATTAGTTTAAGAATATCAATTACTACATTTTTTGTCCGTTTTTGTCAGCGTTCAAATTGATAAATAAATAAATCAAATTAAATTTATTCGTTTACGAATTTGTCAAATGTAAAATTACACTCATTATCTTTTTTAATTTTAAATAAAATTCGATTTATATGTGTCATTAGAATGCCACAAATTTTGCGCCCGTTCAAGGGTGAGTCCGCTCCTGTCTGACGGCCGATGGAAAGTGTGTGCAAATGTGTAGCATACTTCACGGCGACAAGCAAACCCCAGCAGCCATTATGCAAATCAAGCACAATGGCGATGCCAAAACATTTAAGCCGTTTTAGTTCAGAGATGGCCCAAATCAGCTGCCCCTTTCAGCATCTGCACCTCCATCTGCATCTCCATCTCCATCTCCTTCTTCTTTTCGCTTGCTATCACATTCCTTCCCCCCCTCCACCATCAACACAACAATCTTCTCCGCTTTCCGCTTTGTTGTGTGCTGAAAACCATTGTTGTTATTGTTGTTATTGTTGTTGTTGGTGGGGAGGGAAAATCTAATTTCCTTGGCATGCGCCACAGCCACCTTGGAAACAACTTTCCTAGAAAGTCTATACATGTCTGTATGTGTGTGTGTGTGTGTGTGTATTGTTTGTGTGTGCATAATTCAAGTGCACACTGAATGGCTGGCGGGCTAAAAGTAAAACTGTTGCCCAGGTGATTGCCCAAGCATCTTTTTGGCCACATGACGAGTTTCAGTCAAAGAAAACAAAAATATGTAAGGGGAAATTCCTCCGCTATCGATTTGTGTCTCATTAGCTTCAAGTTGAAAGCGCAACAGTTTTTCGCAGCAATGAACTTGAGAACTAAAATTCTATGAAAACTGTTGCCATTTATTTTTGATTGGTACATTAGAGAACTTCTATTTGAGATTGTACACATTAAAAAAAATAAAATAAAATACCAGACGAAAGACTTAGTGAGATTGTTGGAGCTAGATAAATTAAACTTGATATTTATAGTATTATTTTACAAAATAAGGCTTAAAATTAAGATTTTTGTGTCAAACTTAAGAGTTATGAAATTAAAAAAGGGTTATAAGTCAAAGTATAAGTTACTAAATTAAAGAATTCATCAAGAGCCAAAACTCTTAGATATTAATAAATTGTAAAATGTTGATTGGAACACCACTATTTTATTTATATTTTGGTTTTTCTTTATTATCTCCTTAAAATGTGTAGTATTATTGTATTTTTGCCTATTTGATTAAAGGTGTAGTCACGAGTCGGGTCATTCTACAAAATACAGGATCTCTCACGGCTTTTACAGAACATTATAATCATTCTAAAATTAAAGTTTAAAATTTTACATATTTGTAATATGTATTTATGATATTTTTGTTAAATTAACACAATGTGCGGATAAAATTGCCACTCACCGACATTTGAAAAATTTACTACAATTCAAAATATTTGCAGAGAAGAAATTGAAAAATCGTACTTAGATATCATCTTATTTGTAAGCGACTATAAAATTCTGTGGTTACCGAACTTTTGGAACCGTTTGGAATTTATGTTATCGTGGACTTTTGGATTTTTTTCCTGTGTAGTTTCTTCTTAATTGTGGTGTGAAATATATATACATATTTCAGATGGCAACAGTGCCTGCTAATGACTTGAGGTCGTGATGGAGAGTCGCGTCGCGTCGCGTCCTGTGGCCAAGTCAAGTGCAGACGCCCCACCGCGAATAATCCAGCAAACTAAATGATGCTAAAATAGTGTCACCCCCCAACAGTTGCTGCTCTCCTCTGTCCCCCTCGCCCCTCGCCCCTCGCCCCTCGCCCTCTGCCCCCTTCTCAGTCAGGCAGTGCTCGTATCCGTTGCCACCTGTTTGTGACTTTCACTTTTGCTATGTTCAAGTCTAAACCCAAACAATGGACCGCATCGTTTGCTCGTTTATTTGCTAACAAGTCTAAAATGAAATTAATTATAGTTACGCACAGTTGCCATGACCCACAGGGATGGAAGCCAAGGGCCGCCATTGCCATTGCTGGGGTAAAAGAGCAGCCATTGTGTGTGTGTGAGTGAGAGAGAGAGAGAGGAGAGGACTGCTTTTATTTTTGCTCCAGTTCCCTTTTGGCCCGCATGCTTTACTTTGGCTGCTTGGCCATCTGATAAATGGCAGGCGGCAAGTCAACTATCGCACACACGGTTTTTGGTTGTTTTATTTTTTATTTTTTGGTTATTCCCCTCTGTCTCTCTCGGTTTGTTGTTTATGCCCTGTGACCATAAAGTCAACAGGGTACGCTTCTGTTTATGTTTGTACCATTTTATAACGTGTTTTCTTTGCACACTTCGATCTTAGCTTCCCTCAGCTCATATCTCAAATATTTCTTTGTTTTTTTCAATTTAATTTCCCACCGACCACTTGTTTATTCATAATGCTTATCGAGTAATTTGTTATTCAATTATGGTACACATTTATATCCACACTTTAAGCACTTTTACTTTCATGCTTTCCTCATTTCTTGTTTTTTGTAATTAATCGAAACTCAGAGCCCCTCAATAACTAGAGTCACTTACAGTTTGTGGCTAAAAAATGTTAACAATTACACATTCCCTTTAATTATTTTTAAATTGATTAGAGTGAATCGCAAATATACTTTCCTGTATATGGAAATTTAACTAGCTTTTATTTTTGTGCCTTAATATAACTATAGCGTAACTCTCTCCTACCGTTTTCTTATGAATGTTTCCAAAATTCCTTAATAAATAGCTTAAATGAACAAGCATTTAAAATATCATTCAAGTTATTTAAACTACAGGGTATTTAATATATTTTTATACATTTAACTCTAATGAAACTATGTGGAACTCAACACTGGAATAGTTTCTTCATAAGAAACGGTCTCTCCATATTTTATGAATACTGCAAATTTGATAATACTGGTATTACATATTTATGCTACAAATTAAAGTTTATTTCTTTGTGAATATAAAAGTTTCCTTTTAAGGTCATTATAATTGATATAATTGATTTATGTACAATTTTATTATAGCTTTATTTTGAATTAGTGTTTAATAATTTCAAATATATTTTTTATTTGAATAGATATTGTGTTGTTGACTGCTTTTAGCTTGACAATAAACAACAAATTTATTTGTAGTTGCTACATTTTGCATAGGGTATTTCCTAGCTGGATACAATCTACCTGCCTCGAATTTATTTGTATGAAATGCCCAAAAATGGCTCAGCTCTGTTGAGTTCAGTTGGCTGGCAGGATTCTTCTTTGGTTCTTTGGTTCTTTGGTCGGTTGGCAGCAGTCGGCAAATTTCCGTAATCACGCCCTGGCATCTGATGTCTGTGATGTCGGTGGCCCTGAACTTTTAATTAATGCATGCAAGTGCGTGAACGCCGAGCACATCGAAGGGCTGAAAAATGGTTGTACATATAGTAGCTTAAGCTTTTGGCCAACATTTTCACTTTCAGCCAGAAAGTGGCAAAAAGGCAGCTGACGAGAAAACTTCTCGGGTTGCCGCTTGTAAAACGCGGCATCATTTTAAAGTCTCGTGTTCATGTTGCACCCACTCCTTTGGTTTCCAACCCGAATCCCTCCCCAAAACACACTCTTCTCCCCCTCTCATTGGCTTGCTTGTTTACTTTTTATATCAAAAACTTTTACGAGCTACAAAATATGCTGAGGCTGAGCGCCGAAAAACAAACAAATGTGCTGAGAGTGGAGGCAGGAAAATAAATAAAAATGAAAATAAAAATAAAATTGATAGCATGTTCTCCGAGGGTCTTTGGTTCCTCTTCGTGTTTTCGTTGTTTAGCAGCCCTTGAAATCGGGCTCGGATTCGGATTCGGACTCGGTTCCGAGTTCTGGGCACTCTACGACCTTCCCCCCCAACAAAAAAAAAAAATACATAAAAAATGGTTGCCTCTAATGACAATTATCGGTCTCACTCGCAATTATCGCATCGAAATGATGATTACACTGGCTAACAAAATTGTAGCTCGTTGTGGCATGACTTTCACTTTACACTCGTCAGATCCAATGCTGGGGGATAACCACATAGCATGTCATATAAGTTAATTCAATTGAATGACAGAGCTTGAAAATGTTTCCAACTTGCAAGCGATGAGCACTTGAAACATTCATTTAAACTGATTGAATTGAATACATTCGTATGAAATTGAAAACATGGTATTGGCAAAATATTTATTCATTTTGTTCATTTCATTTGCAAAATAAGCAAATGTCTTTTCTGTCAGTTCAAATAAAGTTACCTTGCAAATGTTGAGCATTTGAAACATTCGTTTAAACTAATTGAAATGAACAAACTCAAATGCAGCAAGGAACTTGGTTAAACTATTTTGTATTCCTTACTTATTCTAACTGTAATATTATTAAGATACGTATGTAAGATAGTTAATATTAAAGAAAAACAAATATATTTATTTTATTAATTTTAACTTCCACGTCAAGTATAAATTTAAAATAATTAGATTGATTAAATTCCAATGAAATTGAATGCTTTGTATTTATACATTTTGTCTATTAATTATATTTTATATTTCGAATTGAGTTAATTTGCTAATATTGAGCACTTGAAACACTCATGTGAATTGATTGAATGTATTAAATATGAATGAAGTCAAATATATTTTAGTCGTGTCTTGTTTCTCCTTTCAATACATTCAAACTGATAATCAATCATTTGAACTAATGTTCAATGAAATACTTCATATTTGCACATGTCATAAAACATTCATCAGCATTCATTTCATTTGTTCGGCAAGCAAATGTCTTATTCATCTATATCTTTGACTATTCATAATGAAGACATCGGAAGCAGAATAAAAGTGTGCTCCAAGTGTCGCATCCAGACCCAACTTGTCATAGTCTTAACGTTTTTCCTTTTCGGCTTCTGCACGAACAAATCGCAAGTTGAGGTTTATAAGCAGCGAACCTTTTTACTGAACTGAACTGAACTGAACTGAACTGTAGTATAACCATAAAAGTATCTCTCGTATTTGCAATCTAATGGCGTTTTAAGAGACTTCAGCATCGGATGAATGATATGCAAAAGGAGACCAGCCACGCCCAGACCTGAGCTGAGCTGAGCTGAGAGACAAAGGGCGAGGGCGGAGCAGGAAAATGGGGAATGGAAATTCAAAGGGACGTCGCGTGCCTATGCATCGTTTTTCCACCTGTTTTATGGTTCATAAAGTTTTCCAACCTGCGCAAAGCGCCATCTGTTGTCTGGGTTTCTTACATTTTTCTTTTTGGAGATTTACGTTGAATGAAAAACAGAAACAGAAACAGATTTCTTTCTTTTTATTTTATTTATTTTTTATTATTATTATTATGATTATTATTTTGTATGTTTCAGTCGCGATTTTATCTTGATTTGCTGGTGTGTGTGTGTGTGCGAGTGTGTGTGACATATGGCACACACTTGAGCATGCTCATCATCTTGATCATTATTACCATCGTCATGATGGTCTGACGAGTTGTTAATGATAAACAAAACGATGATAATGACGGCTCTCTGCTGCTTCTGCTTGATGAAAAACGCTTTAGGCCAAGAAAGCTGTTAACATAAAATGGCTCACTGCACACACACTCGCACACACATACACACACATACACACACATATGTGTGTGCTAGCAGCTTTTGCTCTGATTTCAATTTTTGTTTTTCATTTTTTGCTTTCATTATTGAAATGTTTTGCATTGCCCACTCCTTATTTTTTTCGCTCTCTTTTTTTTTTGAGTGGCGTCTGCCTGAGGGACCCTCAGGGTCCGCTGCCTGGCAACTGCTGGGAATTTATGATGCTCACTGTGCTCCCCTTCTCTGCTCTTTTCATTCCCTTTCCCTTTCCCATTCTCTGGCTTTGGTTTTGGCTTTGGCTTTGGCATTTACCTTTTTGCCGTTAACAGCGCGCATCTGTCATTGCAATCGCTTTTCGGGCACATCAATTTCAGGCATCAACGCATTTGATGCCCTTTTATTTATAGTCACAACTTACCAAACTTACAACGAGTAAATAAAGGTCAACAACAACACAACAACAACAACAGCAAAACATTTATGACATGAGTCTAACCACAAAACCTTAAAAACCTTAAAAAACAGCAGCAAAATCACAACACACTAACTGATTTACTGACATACCGTCGGCAATGAAATGTGACTGAAATATCAACAGTTGTTCGAGTCTAAAAAACAAATGAAGGTCGTTCATGAATAGAAGGATTTATTCGATTTACTTCATTAAAACTATGCGATATATAAATGTAAAGTAAATGCAATTAGCTCAATTTATTCAATGATTCGAAAAGGCTTATTGAGAAACTTTGAAAACTCCTTAAAAAATAGAGTTTTCAACTAAACATTGCTTTTTGGCTCATAAGGTTACCTCAACAGTATGTTAAGAAAATAGTTTTTATTTTGTATACGATAACTGATAGTTGAGCATTTTATGTTTTGCGTGTTGTTCTCTATTTTTTTCTTTCATTGGTTGGGTTGTGAATTTGTGGCAAAGTTTTCATGTTTTTGAGCTTGTGCCAGCCGCAAGGCATTGCCAAAGATGATGATGAAAGCCGAGTCGGGACTCGAGTTGAGTTGAGTTGCGGTTGAAATAGGGGAAGTTTTGGGGAACTTACAGCCTGGGGCTTGTGTGGCGTGGGAGCAATGTAAACAAGCTGCACATCCTCCCAAGAAAGATACACACACACACACAGATACAGAAAAAGACACAGCTTTGGGGAGTGGAGATTTACGCACACTGACACTGAGATTTTCGCTGGCCAGTTTTGCGGCTTGGCTTCGTTCATTATTATTCCTGTTTTTTTTTTTTTTTTTGTTAAATACTCCCACTGTTATTTTGGACACGTTGAAGTTGCCAAAACTTTTGGCGAATTCAAGTGAATTTTGGACTTGAAGTGATGCGGCACAAATCGCTGCGTGAGCGGAACAAACGAGATACTAAATATTAAATCATTTCAAATCAAATCACCAAACAGCCGAGACATTTGCTGTCATCGCGAAACTCAATTCGAAACACGCATTGTGCGTTTATTTTTATAGTTACACACATTTTTTATTTTGTAAATTTCTTTTCAAGATTGTGGGATGATTGACAGCAACTGATTTTTAGTTGTCATGTGAAGAAGTATATTAATCCATGGACCAAGTGCATCAATAAACTGTTGCCAATCGCAAACATTAAATGGAATTGAATTGAAATTGAAAATTAAAGGCGATTATCGTGAGGCCTTGAGGCTGAATTGGGTACGTCCCGAAGAATGAATGATTTCATAGTATGCAAATCCTGAAAGCGACACTCTTTTCCACTTTGTTTATTGTTCAGTCGCTTCAAATAAATTCCAAATGTTTGTCCATGTCACCGAGGAAGTGCAACGGCATTTGCTTGCTTTTGCTCTTAATCTTCCACTTCCACTTCCGCTGCCACTGCCACTTCCTCTCTCTCTCGCTCTCTTGCTCAGTCTGCCTTCTGTTCATCTTGGCTAAGCCGACAGCCAATGGCTACGTTTTTGTCATCTCAATTAGCCAGACTTCTCGCCAGACTGCACAATGTGTGACTTGTCTCTTCTGTGTGCTCAGCTCTTAACTAAACCTCAACTATATTTATTTCAGCATTGATTTAATTATAGTCAATGTAGAGAACGTAAAACTAACCGTGAAAATGTGAGCCATCGATTTAATGACTCTTTGAAGGATGATCATTTTCTAATTAACTTTTTAGAAAGACTGTCTTCAAATATTGAAGCACACTTTTTAATACAAATTAAAATCTTTTGAATCCTACAAAATATGACCTAAAAAATCAAGCCATACAATGATAAGTATAATATATAGAATATTTCTGCATCACTATTGAAATGCATCAAAGAGAAGAGTTGTCGATAAATCGTTATCGAGTTAAAGTACTTGAAAATCACTTCCATTTAATCATCACCAATTTGAATATCAAATAGTTTCATCCACATCAGAAATTATCGATTGATGGCCTCGTATATTGTAGCACTCCAGCTGTGAGTTTTTATCGATTGTTTCTTAGCCAAGGCCTCAAAAGCATTTGGAAGACGGGCAATAATTGCGGCATTTTCCCGTTGGCTTTAATGGTCTACTCGTGCCACCCGCCTGTTGGCCATATGTTGACCGTTGGGGCCAAAAACAAAGGCAGCTCTCTAAGCTTTTGTGCCTTTTGACTAAGCAAACTGACGACGGGGACAAGTGGGCGTTAATGGGCGTGGCAATGCTTGATATGCCGAGGCAAGAACTGCAAATGCCTCTTTGATGTTTCACGTCAAGGTTTATTTGCCAGTTACCTGTCAATACAAAGTTTGTGCCCACCTTCCCACCTCCCCCCCCAATCAATCACCCAGCCCCCTCCCAACCCCCCTCTCAATTGTCTCTCGTCATTCTGCAAAACATCAACTGGCAGCTGTCGGCATCTTTATGCATTTTTTGTTCTCTTCTCTTATCCTCTTTTTTAATTTTATTTTGTTTGTTGTTACATTTTTTTTGATGCTATATTTACTGCAGCCACTGTAGCTGTTAGATCAAACAATTGGCGAGTGTGAAAGGCGTGCCTTTGTGGGCGTGGCAGCTTTTGGCCAGTTTCTCAGTTTCTTGATGGCTGCCAGGCATAATTTACGCCGAAAAGGCCAGAAGAATGATGGGCATCCAATGGATTAGGCCATGGACGTTGACAGGAAAAAATACTGACAGGAAATACAGAGCGGAAATTTGTTTAAGCAAAATGTCGAAAATCATTCAAATGGGAAAAAGGTAATGGTCCAGGTAAAAGTCAGTCAAGCACGACTGGCAGATACCCTAAGTTTTGGGTTTCCCCAATCCTCGCAACGAAACAATTATTTTTAAACGCATCTCTTTTGTATTAAATTTAAAGTGGTCTAATATTTAATTTAACTAATTCTTTACTCGATTTCATTTAGACAATATCAAATAAATATTTATATATAAATAAAAACTAATATTTAAAGTTAATTGAAAAATAAAAATGACAAATTGATGAAAGTTGTATCTTTAAATGGAATGGTATCAAATTCCCGGCGTGCTTATCACAATTAAAGCTACTTGATTTTTGTTGGATAAGAATTAATTCTGTCAATTTTCAATATGCATATGTACATTGGCTAGCAATGTTTACAGGGTATTTAATCTTAAAGCGGCAAACAACAACAACAAAAAGAGTTGAGGAAAGTTAAGGAAAGTAGAGAAGCGCAACAGGCGAATTCCCACGAGAAACCAATCCAAATGCGAGTGTCGCAATCCGCAAAAGAACTTAAAAGAATTGCACAACTATTAAGTAAGTTCCCCTCAAAGTATGTGTGTGTGTGTGTTTACTTATGTGTGTGTGTGTGTGTAGAAATAAATCCCAAGCGGAAACCGGATATGCCAGGCGAGAGCAATTGGCAATGCGCCAAGAAAAAATAGGTTAAACTTGTTGCAATAACTTTTAGACAGACCCAAAAGGACACACACAAACACACACACACACACACACACAGCACACACACACACACACACACAGACTGTAACACACATGTTTTATGAACTGCGATAAATGTTATTAACTTGGCCGAGTTTGTTGGCCAAAACTTTTGTAATTGAACGCTCGGCGTCTCGCAAAATATACTGTACAAAAGCCAGTTGAGAATTGGCCTATAACGATTTATATGGCACTCGAATGGCTTGAATGTCGTAGTTACTGTTACTGTTGTTGTTGTTTCTGTTGTCGTTGCCAGCCATTAAACGTCATCTAATATGGCCGAAACTGGAGCAAAATTACCGCCATTTGACTGCCAGCAACAACACACGAAATTAACTTTAATATATTTTTTAAAAGTGCCTTAAGAACCAATTTAAAGATCATTTTAAAAAGGTCTTTCAAGGTGAAAGTCTGTGGGAATTGCTTCAAAAGGAAACCGTTGACTTGTTTTCGAAATTTAACTAAATGTTACTTAAAGTTTTCAATATGTCGTTCTCAAAAATAGGCCATTGAGTTATACATATAACCGGTTCATAACGTTACGATTTAAAAGATATTAAAGTAACATATGGAATACCAAAATCATCATAATCATTTTAAAATGTGTGAGAGCGTGCAGTTAGAATTTGAATCGGTTCATAACCGTTTCACAACAAAGTTTTTATGCTTAAGAATTAAAGCATTTCGATGGGGAGCTTAAAAATTAAGTATACAATCTGAATGAAATTAAATAAAAAGATTAACTTCTGACTTACCACTGGTTTCACTTATTATTCGGACTTCCGTTTCGACTCAAGGAACTTAATAAAATATTGGAATTGTTTTCTTGATTTTCAGCATGTCAGGGTAGGATATGAACCTAGTTATTTGTATTGAGTAGCTTTTGATAATGTTGTCAAAATTGGTACCAGGATGCCAGATATGAAATATTCTTATTGAGTTTTCTGTTTTTGCATACACAACAACTGGACACAATACAAATTTTCAAAAAAAACACGCACATTTAATAATCCAAAATAATTAATAATTAGAAAAATAACAAGAAAATAATTGCATTGCCAAAAAGTATGTTAAGGAGCAAATCAAACGAATCGAGCACTTGAAAAGACCAAGAGTGGGAAGAGGAGAAAAGGAGAAGGGAGTGAGAGAGTAAGAGAGTAAGAAAGTGAAGATGCAGAGGGAAAACAAATTCGATTGGATGCCAAAGAGCTGTGATTATAGTCGACGTGGCTGCGGAGCGAATGCGGATCCAGTTCTGGTTCATGTGGTGAACGAGTCGCGGCGATTGCGAGTGATCGATGAGCTGTGCACGGAACTGGAGAGGGATCTGCTGGGCGTGGATCTGAGATGGGTGCTCTTCGGGATGGCCATCCAGAGTTACCGCTATGAACAGTTGCTGGTCCCATATCCGACGGCCTACAGCATCAACTCCCTGAGCTTCATCAGCGGCACGATGCCCGAGTTGAGTGTCTTTCAGCGTCGCCTGTTGCACAACTTGATTCCACCGAGGCAGGCGGAATTGCTGCACTGGCTGCTCATCGAGAGTGGCATGCCGCAGTTGCGGCAGCTGCCGCGGAGCGAGCAACTGTTGCTGTGGCGCCAGCTGCAACTCAAGTCACAGCCGCGTCCGCAACTCGTGTTCCGCGTGGAGCGAGGGCCGAACGATCACTTGCCACTGGACGTGGCAAGCTGCTTGTACTACAGCGGCGACATGGAGGAGCTCTATGCAATGATTGCCTCGTCCAATCGAGATGTCGACTCTTTTGATCTGGAGTTCTCTGAGGATCTGGAGCAGGCTTGTGGCATGGCCGAGTGGTGTCCCGGCTGGGGATACTCGCTCTGCGGCACCTTGCTGCGTTGTGTGGCAATTTGTGAACAGCAGCAGCAGCAGCAACAGCAGCAACACGTGTTGCAAGTTCGTTATCTGCTCATCTACAGCATGAACTACACGCAGAAGATGCAACGCCTGCGACGACGGCAATGGAGCAAGTTAAATCAGAGGCAGCAGCAACAATCACAGCCACAATCACAGCATCAACCACCACAACAACAGAAACAACAACAACAACCACCACAACAACAGCCACCACAACAACAGCAACAGTTGCTGCCTCATCAGTTGCAGCAAGAAAACTCGCTGCTTCATCTCGATTTGCAACCAGTCGACTCGAAGCCAGTCAAAAGTTCCATCTCGGCCTGGTTAAGACGACGGCTCAAACTCTACTGGGTCCTGGGCATTTTGTCCTTGGCCTCGCTGTCGCTGCTGGCCAAGAATCTGCGTCAGCTGCAACAACTGAAGACCGCTTGGCCAACAAAACAGTTGTTAACTCAACTGAAATTATTGTAATTATAGTATTATGTTGCCCTTATCATTTATCAGAGTTTAACAAGCGTCGACTGACTAAAATAAGACATGACTTTTGTTTTTATCACAATTTGCAAACGTTATGCAACACATTTTAATGTTGTCCTTTAAATCACATTTGTTATGGCTCACGAGGTTGGCAGATCGAAATGTCACTTTCAAAAATGTTTTCGAATTTTTGTCCCAATTTATTCGATGTGTTTCTTGTGGTTTGTTCGTTATAAGCACGTATTTGGAAAACTTGTTCAAAAGTGTTATTCTAAGTCTTTAGTGCTCAGACACTTCTGCATTTTTGCTCCACACATAACTTGAGACCGAGACTAATACAACTCAACTAGACTACTATACTTTATTTCCTTTATAAAATGTAATTTAAAGTAGTAGAAATTCGAATTTGTCGACATATAGTATTGACAGAAAAGCCCGGCAAAACATCAAATTTGGTGTGTAATGTGTTTCCACAACTTGTAGCCTTAAATATTCCAATAAAATTTGCTGAAAAAAGTTCCAACAATTTCAACGCTTTACAAGTTAGAGAGCATAAAAAGGGAAGCTTCATACAAAACTTAAGACAAGATGATTTGTATGAAATTATCAGTGTAACTCAAATAAGTAATGATATACACTATTCGGTTCCTAGGACCAGAAATAGGGAGAAACCGTTGAGTCCAATCATGTATTTATTTCCGATTTGTCTATTTGTTACATCCTAGTGCTACAAGAATTTTCCTTGTCAATTAATGCACTAGTCGCAATATTAGTTAAACTTTTACGTTTAGATTTGTATGGTCTATTTTCTTTTATTTACCTATTGTTCAACTATTCAAATATTATATTTATTTATGTGTTAAATATCATTTTTCATTTTTTTATATCTTTTGGTAAATTTCATTTTATTTTTTTCAAGCTATTTTAAGACGCTTGTCAGAGAAAATGTTTATTTTTCTGCAGCTTTCAACTATTTGTTGTTAGCCAAAAAAATGTTGCCTTACCTAACGTAGCACCACCGCAACATTATCACCATCAACATGCCACCACCACCACCGCACCACTAGTACCGTCAGCACCGTCAGCACCGTCAGTACCACCCCCACCACTCGCTGTGGTCTTGGCCCTCTTCTGTGTACTCGTAGGCATTTCAGAGCACATTGCATGCTTCGAGTTCGACTCGCTGAGGCGTGAATGAGCATTTAAGTGTTTTCCCATGTTGTTACCCATTTTCAAGCACTTTGTTTTTCGCTACACACTCTTTCTGTCTCGCTCTCTCTCTCACACTCTCTGTCTCAGCCTCTGTCTCTGTCTGGGCCAAGGTAATGACAGCGAATACGAACCATTTGAAGCTTATTGAAGTTCAAACTAATCTGAGCATTGCGCTATTTGGAACTTCAAGAAGTTTCTTCAAATTTCGGTTGAATGCTTGCAAATATGATTTCGAGAATTGATGAAGTATCTCGGCAAATTCACTTGAAATGTCAGTAACATTGTTGCAATACTCGAAATGACCGACAAGACTAGAGTATATCCTGTAATACCGGATAGTAATCGTAAGCTGATTTTCTAATCTTATATTATTTATTTATTTTATTTCAATATTTATCTATCATCTTTGCAGATCAATAATTTTGTGCGCACATGTATTTTATGTGACCCTGCAATTCATTTATATTTAACTACATTTGACCAGAGACCAGATTTACCCTTGTAAGAATTGTACTTAAAGTTAAATTAACTAAAATCATTTTGTATTGAATTAAAATTGTTTTTAATTTATTCTTATTTATATTTGTTAGCTATACCCCAAATTTTGATAATCAATTAAATTGCTCTTAGTTCAGTTGAAATAAACTTAAATAAATAAAAGTTAGAAAATTTCAACTATTCATGAACATACATATGTACATACATATGTTCAATTATAGTCTTACTAATTGGTACTTCCTCTCGCCTGGCAAATTGTCCAGGGTATGCGTAGGTAGGCTTTCATTTCTGTTTGATTAACTTTCATTTGGGCCAGAGGCCAATTGGCCCTTGCCAATTGCATGCATTGAAGTTGTTAGCTGATCCAAATGGGCCTTCAAGCTGTGTTGTTATTACGAGTACATTTCCCACGCGCCACACGAATCTTCCATTGCCCATTGGCCGCAGATGGGCTTATTGGCCAAAAAAGAAAAGAAAAGAATAAAGCATAAAGAATAAAGAAAAAGAAAAGAAGACTCTATTTGAATGAAGCTTGTGGTGGTTTCACAACTGACTAAGCACACAGAAAATCGTCCTGAAATTCGGAAATGTGCAAAAACAAAACGCGCCGTCAAAATGTTGCTCAAGAAATCGGATATCCTGGGAGTCCCGGAGTCCTGGAAGCTGGCTACTCGACTGTTCCTCTATGCGTGTTTGTGTTTAATATTCAAAAGCCAGTCGTGTATACAAATAATGTACACGTTAATAAACACGCATAGATCAGGGCCACGACGGGGGAGGGGGTCCAACGTATTGGTGTGAGTGAATAAACAGCGAGTCTGTAGCTGAAGTGTAACAAATCGTTTGTGTGTAACTGTGTGTGTGTGTGTGTGTGTGTGTGTGCTAAGTATTGGGGCCGGAGATGCACAACACAGACTAACGTGTCGTATGCGCAATATCTCAAATATTCGAAAGTAGCTGTGGCACAGCCACAAAAAACACCCATGGACACAAAAACAAGTACACCAGAATCATTTGCCTTTAAACTGTCATAGTTATAGCTCAGTTATATCCTACCGCTATTTTATATTATTTATTTGTTAAAGATATCTGGAATACTATTTTATACCAATATTTTCTTGACTTAAAATGTCAAGTGATGATATTATTTTGACCACTAGTGTATGAACGCTGGCGTAAGTGATGGCATCTTTGCATATATAGTATGTATATTTAACTGATTTGTTTGCCAAATGCATCCACAGTCGATTGCCTCTCATTTCACTTCAAATTACACACCACAAGATTCTCTAAGCTGATTACAAAATGTTCGATTAAATGAATCAACTGTTAAGCTTACAGCTTTGAGCTACTATAGAAGATGCTTTCACAATTGTTAAATTAAATTGTAAGGACTTGTTGAGCTGATATTTAAATTGGTTAATTAGTAAATCAGTGTTGTAGATAGTTTTACAATGAGTTTGTTTACATTGCGCTTGAATAGATTGAAATTGTGTTGATGGTATAATTTATGCATGGTATTCAGCTTGTATGAAGAGTCATAAGAAACATAAGGTCCTTATCAAAATTATAAGACACTTCGATTATTTCAAATATTTTTCATGATAGGCCATCTAGCTAAAAAAAAAACATATTAACATACTTTATAAACAAATACCAAAGTGTTTCAATACCTTTTATTTCAAAATATTAAGTGTTGCTACTTATTTTTAAAATAATAACAAAAAGTGGGGTTTTCAACCATATCAAAATTATAAGACATGTCTGGTTTAAAGTACTTATATGCTAAAAATATCTATTAAAGTCATTGAATTTCAATAGTTTGGGTATCGATGGGAGATCCTTGGCATCTACCAATACCAAAAATTCTCGTCTTCTTGGAATCTGACAGTTTTATCAATAATTTCGGGTCTATCTGACCCCATTCCCTTATATATGATGTTTTGAGATCATTAAAATTTTCGGATCTTTCGTATTCCTTATGGACACGCCTTGTTAGTATACCCCAGACATTTTCAATTGGATTTAGAACCGGTGAGCATGCTGGCCTGTCCATTATATCGACCGAAACCTCATCTAAAAACGTTTTTGTCGGGCGACTTGTGTGTATTCGGCCGATTTTCTGCGTGAAAACATAAGGATTTTCCCAATTTTCATTTAAATATGTAAGCAAGCTTATATCTAGGATACGTATATAGTCAGAACTATTCATTCCAGATCTGTAAAGTTGCAGGTTTAACGTTACGAACTTGTTATGTGCTCCCCATGCCTCTACTGACCCGCCACCAAAGTTTCTCTTTAAGAAATAAAGAGGTTTATTTCTCAGATCGCGCCAGTAATGGTGAAAACCTTCAGGTACATCGAGATTAAACTTATTCTCATCAGAAAAAATTACCTATTTGGAAATTAAAAAATAAGACTGATGCAAGAGACCAATATATAATTTTCCTTACCGAGCCCCATTTTGTTTCCAAGCTCCTTAGAGCAAAACCGATCCGCGCAGCTTTGTAAGGGGGGGTCAAGTGAGAAATCTGTTTGTGCACACCTCGGACAATGTGTTCAGACTCATTTAAAGTTCGCCAAACAGTCATGGAAGACACTTTTTTGCTGGTAATTGCAGCAAGATGGGCACAGGATGCCGTCGAATTAATGACTTTTTTAATAATGCGCCGCTTATCAAGGTCATTTAAAATTGGGTTTCGACCAGGGCTTCGGTTTTCACCATAATCTTGGAGATTCTTCCAAAAATTGGAGGTTGCGGTCCGACTGCGAGCGATTTCTCTCTATAACTTGGTCACAGTCCAGCCGGACTTCAAATAGGCAAGAATGGAGTCCATTTCTTCCTCCGGAAGCAATGTGGAGCCATCAATTTTATTTAATTTTATGTAAATTACTTATGTAAGAGATAATCAACTCAAAAAATCGGAAAGTTAATCTTTAAACTTTATTTATTTCAATATGTCTTATAATTGTGATACGGTTGCAAACAGTCCAAATTCTTGGACATTTACGAAAAAATATGTGAAAATTACCAGACAATGCTTAAAATAACAAGTAACGGTAAAACTTCATAGCCAACTCATTGTTCTTTCGTTCTCTATTATTGTTTTTGGAAAATTCGAAATGACAAAGATTTTACGAGGGGAGGAATACAAATTATTGAAGTGTCTTATAATTTTGATAAGGACCTTATTTAATAGATTGCGATTGTGCATATTCTTGCTCAAACTGAATAACTTAGAGGGTATATTGCTCAGCTTAAGATATGTAAATACATTAGAATATGAATAAGGATAAACACTCTCAGCATAAGCCTTGGCAAGCTCATATTTTAAGTCGAGCAACTCTTTCTTTGCTTATATTTGCAATATTTTCTCACAACTTGCCAGCTGAGGCTTTGTACATTTTTTTTTTGTTGAGGGAAAGATTTTTCCCAGCGCTTGCAAATTTATTTATTTTGCCTTTTTTTTTTTTGGTTTTTTTACGAGTATTTTTTTGGCGCTGTGAAGAAGATTTATGCAAATACTCGCAAGTCTATTAAATTTGCATATTTATCAATTTGTTTTGCGTGTTTTTTGCCGGCTCGTTTGTTGTTTATGCTGTTTGCCTTTGCCAGCATATTTTAATTATTTCACAGAGCCATTGCCCTAAGTTATTTAAACTTGATTTGCATAGCCAACACAACGCGCGGAAAGCCAAGACTTTGAGAACTGCGAAACTGTGAGACTCGAAATGGAGAAAGCGAAAAACTGAGCTATTGACAAAGAGCTGAAACATCAGCATCAGCTTCAGCTTCGCAGCGTCTTTGAGTACATATAACAGTTTTGTGGCAACATAACGACGCAGACTAATTAATAAAGATGCAATCCAATTAGGGTCTGACATGGCTCAGATACAACATCAAAGGCGCACTCATACCTTAATCTTTATGCTCGATTCCATTGCCAATCCTCAGTCCCCAGTTCCCAATCCCCAATCCGAATTCTCTGCCCCGAAAGGCGATCAAATATTAAATAGACATTGCCTCAATGTGCCCAATCTCCCAGCTCTCCTCTCCCCTAACAATTAGCACAAAAACTAAACCATTTGCTAGGCCCCCAAGAATTCGCCCCTGCCAAGGCAATTATCATTATGATAATTAAAATGTATGAGTCTGGTTAAGTGTAATGAGACTAGGCCCAAATCATCAAGACACTTTGCTAGCTGCTGGCCATTTCCTTGACATTTCCATTTCCATTTCCATTCCCATTTCCATTTTCACATCGACTCCTATCCAAAAGCTCTTGTTTGTTCCTCAAACAGGCTTCAGCATAAATCTCCAGATGTTTATGTTCTGGCAACAACTTTTACTTTTATCCTGAGCTCTGATGAGTCTTTTCTACCTGCTGCTGGACATGATTAATAACTACTTTAGTTGGATGAGCAGCTTAGCTAAGTAGCTCACAAAATATCCCTAATGAATCTTCTCTTACTCCTACGCTGTCTCCTAATACATTTTATGACCAAAACTTTGTCAACTTTTGTAGTCGAAAAGGTGCGACTTGAGATTCAGATTAAGGAACTTTCTAAATAAATTATAAGGACAGTTTAGAAAGTAATATTTGACTTTATCTATTTGTAATTCTCTGAGACTTTATATTTTAAACATAATGTAAGTAAGTAAATTTACTACACCTAATTAGGAAATTTAGTATGTGAATTCTTATTTAAGAATAGAATATAATATGTATAATACTATGAATTATATGTGTGAACACATTTACCGTATCATATCGAAATCAGATATAGTTGGTCAATCAGCAAGCTTTGGTAAATGAGCCTTAACTTTTTATAATGAAATGCATTTGGAATAATATTTTGGTTAAATATTAAAAAAACACAAATTTGTATATTATACATAGATATTAAGAAATACCATTTCAAACTTGTTGTGTTGAGTTGAAATGAAATTAAGAAAACTCAGAATTAGTTATGGCATTATGGGCATTATTACAATACCTCATTGAACTCAGAGATTGAAAGCGCAATATCAAGGAAATTTAGTATTTGGAAACATTTAAAATGTATTTAATATATGTATGTACCTCAACGAACTAAGATACTAAAGGAGTTAAGGCAACATAAACTGCTTTTTGAGTTATCTTTTTGAGAAATACACAAACTTACAAATTTTGATAAAGTTCTCCATTTTATAGACACGTTTTAATAGATGAGACAAACATATATTGTATGATCTATGTTATCCCGATAAGCTGAACAACTATTCAGGCTAGAGCTGTCTATTTTATTTAGAATAAATAGATAAAAGCAAAAAGAGAGACATGAGCGACATGTGATGAATGTGCTTTATGCTGAAGCTCATTCGATTATGGGGCACAATGTGGGAGATGTCTGGCATATGCTCGCATAATGCCATTGTAATCTTTTGGCTTGGATTGCAAAAGCTGTCCGTGTTGGAAAGTGCTGAAGAAATCTGCATTTAAGTAGCTTACAACATTGTATTTGTATTTGCTTTTTTGCATTTTGCTTCGATGATTTTATGCTTGTTTTTTTTTCTTATTCTTTTCGTTTTCCTCAACTTTTAACTGTTGCCAGTCAAATCGAATGTCGTTCGGACAGTCTGTATGTGTGTGTGTGTGTGTGTGTGTGTGTGTGTGTGTGTGTTGGCATTTACAATGCGTGCAATTTAAGCGCTCGTAAAATAGCAACAAAAAGAAGAGCAAAACAAAAAAATACGTCATTTTACTGTCCTTCGTGCTTTCTGATGTCCTGCTTTCTCAATGTGCTCGCCTCTCTTTCATTGCCAGAGAGACTTTTTCTTTTACTGTTACACTCCACTATGGGGCGAGATCCGAAAAATCGAATATTTATAAATAACTTTTAAAATAAGCTAGATTTTTTAATGCGGTTTTTTTTATTTATATTATGTACACCCTTAGAAATATTTTTGGAAAAGTCTGCGTGTCACCACCCCCGCCCTAAATAATTATTTTTTTTTTTTGTATATATAAAAACAATTAAGCTCATAATTTTTATTCCAAATAACAAGCTTTGACCTTGTTTATTATTGGCAATAAAGTGAAAAAGTACTTGTTAGACAAAGAAAGTTGTGTGCTCTTACAGATGGTTGTTAACATAAAATTAAAAAAAAAAAAATTGGGGCGGAGATTTTGACATGCCCACTTTTCCAAAAAATTTCTATGGTTATATATATCACAGAGAAAAAAAAAAACGCATCAAAATATCCGAAGTAGTTTTCGAGTTAATAATAAAAACCTCAAAAACTGGTCAAATATCTCATACGACAAGCGAGCAAATCAGCATTGAAAAATGGAGAGGTTACGTCACATTGAGACGAATTGCATTTAAATAACAATGAATGGATCTACAACATACAGTTGGACGTACGTTAAGCCTCGTTAAGCATCATTGCTAAATTCTTCCGCAAAGTTGATATTTCTTTTCAAGAAATTAGCTTTCTAAGCATTATCTAATTTTAGAAAATATTAATAGAACACGCACAAATTCAGAATACTAGAACAACCAACACATAGTACAAGCCCGTTTAATTGGTATCCACTTTAAATTTTATAAAAAAAATGATTAGCCTTTGAGAAATACCGACTTGAAAATGGGCTGCAAAAATATTGCAATCTGAAGGCACGTGGTTTTCGCAACAACAGCTGAATTTACCAACTGTTAGGTTTAACATTGGTCTGTTATATAACATTTTTGGTACTGAACTTTACAGTTTGAAGTTTTCTTAAGATGTTAGCACAAACAAAATAGTAATAATAATACTTTGATAAAATGACTAAATATTCGATTTTTCGGTTTTCGCCCCATTGTGCACTCGCTGCTGGCAAGGGAAGTGAAGGGGGAAAGGGGGGATCGGTACTTTTGACGTCGCTTATCAACAGCTGCCCAGCATACGAATGTGTTTCTCTCCCACAACGACGAAAAACTGAAAGTTCTGCATTTTGCGCGAGCTGTAATTGCTGCCTCCCCCTTCCTGCCCCCTTTTTACTGCAGCCATGCCCTTCTGCCGCCCACCTCGATGGGCGAAGTTGAAGTTGAAGTTGCCATAGTCATCCATTAAAATGCATTCACATGCGTTCCCATTGCTCACATTGTTTGCCAGCTGACATTTCTCAGTTCTCTGTTTATCGCTCGCTCTTCTTCACACTCTATTGCTGTCTCACTTTGGGTGCCATCTTCTGAAGACTCACACACAGTTATTGCACGGGTATCGGCAAAATGGAGTCGATACAGATAACAGGAATAATGTCAAACATATTATGTATTATATACATATATACATATATCGTATTTGAAATGTACACTTCGTATATTCATAATTTGGGCCAATTAAAAACGTATTAAAGTAATTAAAAAGGTAGCTAAAAATGTATTTACCGCAGTGAACATCATATTGTCATTTAATTAAATATGGTTTCTTTGTTCCGATAAAATATCGACATCGATACGCATCTCTAACTGCTTTCATTGCGATCATTTTTTCGTAAATTCGGAGCTAAAGCCAACTAAAATCTATAATCAATAACTAGAAAGGTCACTAAAATCGATTAATTATCTATTCATTTAATAACGTTTCGCTCTGTCGATAAAATATCGATGTCAATACACATCTCTAGCTGCTGCTTCCAAGTGCGTCCACTTGAATGGAACTTGGGCCCGGCTAACGGGCCAACGGACACTTGAATGCCACTTCGGGCCAGAATCACAGTCTCATCTCCCTCCTCGCTCACTTGACTGGTCATCAACAACGAGTGCTTTTCCCCTCTCTCTTTCTCTCTCTGCCTCTCTTTTTCGCCTCTAATGAAAAGTCGTTTAATATTCAAAACGGAAATTTACGGCAAATGCGACAGTTGCCGGTGCTGCGGAACTTTATCTTCTGTTTTTCTTCTTTTTTTGGTCGAGTACGAGTAGAGAAAACTATGCAAGCAATTTCCTAGCCCTCTCTGTCTCGGATGAGTTTCACTTCTCAACTGCTCTTGGTAAACAGTCTGCATTCTGCTTTTGGTTCTTGTGTTGGGTTCTTCATCCTCTATTTTGTGAGTTTCTGTCAAAGCCAGACACAGTCGGAAAATTCACTTGAGTTTCACTGAGACCAAGTTTCTAGAATGTTGCCTTGTTTATTGGTTTGCATATTTTGGCAATTCCCATAGCACAACTCGGTTGCCTCAAGTCCGTCAATTATGTCAATTTGACTTACGACTTACATAACTCTTACTTGGGCTATGGGCCATGATTAAAGTTGATTCAAACTTAATTTAGGCCTAAGAGATAACTTCCGTGCTCTATCTATTTCGTCTTCAGCCTTTCTCTTCACCTGATTTCTCTCTGTCCCTGTCTCTTAATCACCCTCTCTTTCTCTCCCTTCAGCTTTTACTCCTTATCTGTCTTTCTCTGTCTGATCTCTACTTTCCTGTTGGATTTATCTGTTTCTTTTTTTGCTTGCTTCTCTTGCCTGGTCTAATAATCTTTCTCTCTCGTTATTGGCCTCACTTTCACTTTTTTTTCACATTTAAATGTTTTTCTTTTTTTTTCTTTATATCATCACTTTATATCCTTTTCCATCGAGTTCTCTATACCTTTTTATCTCAATGTTCTGTTAAAAGGGAAAAAAATAACATTTTCATTCCGTTTTGTTCATCATTCGTAAACGTTCTCCCTTCAAATCGCTGCTGTTAACTCGATTTTAATCATTTTTCACTACAGCAATTTCGTTATCTCACAATTTTCCCTGCCATTTTTCATTTTTCTACAATTTTCTTTTATTTTTTTCTTTTTTTTACTTATAGGAAATTCTTCTCGGCAGAGCTTAAGTCTCGCTCTTAATTGCCGAAGCATTTTTATTTCATTGCTTGCAAATGTTAACAGCACAGCTCGCAGGCTAAATTGAGCTCGTGCAGGCGTAATGAATTACTTAATTAATTGCTTTAATATTTAATACACACAACAACAACAACATCAACAACATGAACAACACCAACAACAACATCATCAGTTGGTTGTTGAGTGTTGCAATAAACTGCAGCTGAAAGTCGAGCCACAGATTATGCTAATGAATCCTTTAATTCCCCGAATCACGTTTCCGAGGCGTTCGATAAACGATAAAAAAGGCAAACTGCAATATAATTAAAATAATGTTGCTTGCTTTTAAGCACAAGGACACAAATCAGTTGCTGGTCGGATGAGCTCTGGCAATTGCAATAAATCTCAAGTATTTAATGGGGACACTTCAAATGTTGCTTGTGGTGAAATGAAAACAACTCTACGAAAAAATAAGTAAAATACTGCGAAAAAAGCATGCGTAATATTAATGCTAATGCAATAACAACACAACAACACAACAACGTCAACCAGATCAACAACGGAAACCAAATGGGCACAAAGAACAACAGAGCAGAAAAATAAAGAGAAAAAAAAGGAACAACAGGAAATGGCGCATGAACCGAATCAGTCGAAACGGAAGGAAATGCTTAAACGATATGAAAATCCTGTTGGCATTTTCTGCAAATTTCCAGTTATTATTACTTGACGCCATTGCCTGTTATTATTGCTCTTGTTGTTGTGGTTTGAAATGCCCAACAGAGAGTTGCGAATATATCAGCTATGCGACAAAGTTCGCTGCAAAACAAAAATGCTTTGAAGTTGAAAGTGAATAAATAATTTGCGGAGATTTTAAGTGTTGTAAAGTCTACGAATTGTAAGTGGACGAGAGTTATTTAGCTTGGCTTTTCGCAAATTATTAAATATACTTTCAAGACTTTATTTTAAAATATTGTATGTATTGGAAAAGCATAAATTTTGTAGTCGATTTTACAAATCTGTGCATTTGATATATTTAAAAAATTGCCGCCAATTTTAAGTGTTGAAAAATATGCGTTTTCTGAATCGTTTTAAAATTTTACTTCAAACTTTTTTTAAAATATTAAACAAATTTAATTCGAAAGCTTTTAACAAATGTCTCAAGATTTCTTTTACTATAATTTTTTTTTTATTTGTATTTTTTTAGTTAATTTGTTTATGCTTTGTCAGTTAAGTAATTCTGATATAAATTGTGACCGAGTCCTTAGGTTCCAGGCGAATCGTACTACTTACTATTTTCAATAACTTTTTGGGTCGGGTTAGTGAAATCACGATTCGTTGTAGTTGAGTTAATTTTTGCTGTGGTCTGTCTGAGCTGAGTTTTTGTTGCTGCTTTTTTGTTTGTTTGTTGTTTGTTTGTTATTGCAGCTGTACTGAGCTGAGGATGATGACAACATCGAGGACGACAGGTTAATGCCTATGCCAACTTAGCCGTTGGCTGTGCCACGTTTTTGCCTCTTTCCTTCATCTTCTCCTTTTTCATGTTGTTGTTGTTGTTGTTGTTGCTGTTGTTGTTATTATTTCTTGGCTGTTTTTAATAACGCGCCGACAGGCAACTCGATGCTGCTGTTGCAGCATCAAATTTTATGTCCGCACTCAAATATACGCACACACACACACACACATACACACACACACACACACACACACACACACACAATGTCAGAAGTTGAGCGTGTGTTTAATGGCTCGACACGGCAGCAATTAATAAACGAGCTACTTGCAACGATGAGGCAGGCTTTTATGTGCCACATTTCGTCATAACGCTTTCACTTTTTATAGTTCGCACATAAAGTTGCTAGATAAATGAAAGCGGCGACAGATAGAACAGGACAAGAACGGACAGAGAGAGAGAGAGAGAGAGCGTAAGATGAGAAAAAGCGATTTGGAAAAGTTTTAAGTGGCACGCACGGATGTTCGAGTATGCAACAGAAATGTTTGTGAAATTTCAAAGAAAATTTACACCCAACATAATTTGACTTTAACTTTTCACAGGGCAAAAAGGAAATTTTATATACAATTTCCACGTCAATTGATAACTAACTTTTGTTGAGCTCTTTAAAAAGAAATAAAGAAAATAATAAAGTTTTGCCAAGGCACGCACTGACTACGAGTATCAAAAAGAAATGTTTTCTGTTATCCATATTTTCTATATTTTGTAATAATATCGATTATTACATTTTCAATGCAAAGCTTTTAGAGGGTGTGATTAAATTATATTAGTTAAGTGAAATTTGAATTCAATTCAAATGAAATTTAAGTTTTTGTGGAATTATTGCGAAATTAAGAATTTGTCAGATAAAGACATAATTTTTTTATTTTTCTTCGAATATAAATGAATTTAAAGCGATAAATGAATTAACAACCAGCTTAACTAACTTTAAAACCCATAAGATTTATATTGAAAACTGAGTCTAAATTATAAATACGAAATTTTAAAGTAGAATATTTGTCAAAGCATTTTAAATTGGAAAATTGTTTTATTTATGCGAATTGTATGTCAATAAATGTTGTTTTAATTACATAACTGTAATGTTTATGACTGCTAATTATTTGAAAAGCGCTCGTCTGGAATTTTCCAATTTATGACGAACGAACTGCGAGCGAGGGGGAAAATTGCCAGCAAGTCCTAGGAATTTTCTGGCATTTAATTATCATTTTACAAGCACTCGACTGTTGATTTGCTATTTTGTTAGGCGCTGGAATGCGTAACGGATCTGTTCCCCTCCTGTTTCTCCGCCTGTAACAGAGGAGAAGGACCTTTGATAGGATGGAAGGAGGAAGGTTGCTTTCTCAGCTTTAATGAATGACAGTTTGACATTGTATTGGATTTGTCATCGTTTTGTTCCATTTATTACATGTTTAATGAGCGATTTTTCATTGGAACGATTTACTTTATAGGACATTTATTTTTCCGACATTTAAAATAATTTAATGTAATATTAAACTAAATCAAATTTAAATTGCAAGAACTGTAGATCCTGGAATAAACGGTGCCCGTCAGTTAAGCTACTTTCCTTCTTTTTATTTTAAAAAAACTTATAAGACTTTCCGGGCTTCAGTTCCATAAGAACATCAAAGTTTCTCTTTTTCTCCTACTTTTCTGCTCTTTGCGAGTCCAGTGGGGGAGGAGGGAGTGAAGACCATAAACTTTTGGGACACAGCTACGATGTAGACTCGTATTATAATTTTAATTTTGTTGGCTCACCTTTTGTTTTGCCGACTTTCACCTCATCTAAAGGCCATTGACATTAATATTGGTCTTTCTGCGGCGCACATTTTCCGGCTTATTAACTCCTTGGCACTTGTTGCCCTGAGCTCGACTCCGAGTACGGTCACCCTCTTTTTCAGGGTCACCCAGATTTCACGGGTTCAGTTCAGTAAACGGCCACACGGTAAAGTTTTTAAATGTTTGACGAGCACAAAGAGAGGAAATAAAAGTTACCTATAAATTTTATTCACTCGAGTTTCTACAACCTTTGTTTGACTTTCGGTACAGCTAACTATGTGAACTCAGTATCTAGAAGAGTTAAAGCCAACTGGCAGATAAATCGAACCCAAGTGCATTTGAAAGTGTATACCCTGTGATTCGGTTGTCAGTTGATAGATGGGCTATGTGGGGTCAGTCACTACGCTTTAAAACGCATTGTAAAACGTATTGTCAACTGTGTACTCTGTAAAAAACTTAGTTCAAATAATTTATAATTAATATATAAACTATGTAAATGCTGATGTATACATGGTACACTGCCGCTCAACTGAATAGGCTAACGATTCTGCAAGTAAGTGGGCCAAATCTCTTCAACCAATTGGTCGACTTTGATTTTATAGAGTATTCAGTTGCATCTCAACTTAGTAAATAGAATAAAATGTATAGTGTATGTGTTATTTTTAACTTAAATATATACTATTTAACTATTTCAGTATGCCCTCATTTTCATACATCATAGTATAACTTTGCATATTCGTTTTGGCAAAGATATCGTTATCCATTTCTTTTTTTTTTTTTAAGAATATGTTGCTCTAAGCTTTACAGAGTATCAACTGTCAGTATCAATTGTCGAATTACACTGCAGTGGCATTTGTGTGTTAGCTTCACGTGCAGTTTTTTACACACACACTTAATACACACACACTTAACACACACACATATAGTGTCTATGCGTATTTTTATTAGATTTCACATTTGCCATAAGCAAAAGGGAAGCATAAGTTTTATGGGGCACTTTCGCGGTTACTTTAATGTTGTCGAATGTTTTATAAAGGAGGCTTCAACTATGCCTAGGTCTTGTCTGGGACGGACTGTCTCTCTGTGGCATGCCACGCCCCCTTTTCTCAGCTGTTGAACATTGTGTGGACGTCACTTGGAAATTGAACATTTTGCCGCCACAACAAAATGGGCGCAACACATTTATCGCCCCACGCTTCGCCTGTGGCAGAGGCAGAAAGACACTGCGGCCGGCACTGTGATGGCTGGGCGAAGACGGTGGCAGACACTGTGGCACCACTCGACGTCGACGTCGACGTCAACGTCAACGTCGACAGCAAACGAGCTAATAAAGTTAGAGGCTGTCAGGCGCAACAGGACGACGAACCAAAAGGAAACCGTACCGCAAAGCAATGTGGTTAGCAGCAACAACAACAACAACAGCAACAACAACAACAACAGTAACTACATTAAAAACAACAACAACAACCAGAGCAACCACAACATCTACAACCATTGTCAGGTCTTCGCTGAATGAATGAAACAGGACTTAAACAAGTAAAACTTAGACTTGAACAAGACTTTTAAAAATCCACGACTTCAATAAGTACAATTTACTTTTGCTGTAGACAAGGCCAAGAGAGTGTAAGGCAAACAAAGCGATAAAAACAGTGAGTCAATAAATTGGTAATGCCACATGGTAGATTCATACACAGATTCATTTCACTTTCGAATTAAAACACTCTTTCTGAAATTGTTGTGGTGTAAACTTACTCAAATCTTATCCATTTGCAACCAATTATCTACTAGTTACTTTTATACTAGATCTACAATTATAATTTTTTTGTAAACTAAAAAGACAAAAGGTTTCAAAAGTAAATAGGTTAATTAGATACATACATTTATAATTGAATATTATTTAAGTAAATGAATTGAACTTTTAAGTTGAATAAATAAATTTGATTTTTATTTTATTTTGGTATAAAAATAACCGATACTTTATAGATTTGAAATCAAGTTATGTACTATATGACTCTGAAAAGTTATAGTGAGTGGAAAATAGTTTCCTGAGTATTGAATGTAACTAAATGATATACGGTTAGTTTGGCTTTTAAAATCGGTGGAAAACTGTAATCCACAACTTAACACATGTGGAAAATGGGCTGTAAATTGTGTAAAAGTGCGATATTTGTTATTCAACGCTATGTTGATGTTGACACGGGCAACGACGGCTAGGACCAGCTGTAAATAAATCAACAGCAAATAGGGGAATTCCCCACAAGAATCGATTAGGTTTTGATCAAAGTAATGGCAATTGAAAGCATTATTAAACACTTGGACCCAAGTTGACAAGCCAAAAATTGCACCATCAACTTGAAGTACAGGGAATATGGCAAGTGTGTGTGCCTTTGAGAGAGAGAGAAAGCGAATGAGAGAGAGAGAGAGAGAGCGAGATGTGTGTGAGTGTATGAGTGTGTGTGTAAAGAGAGCAGTTGGCTCAAAAGCAAACATCATTGAGAACAGAACAGAGAACACGGAACACGGAACAGAGAACACGGAGCTGAGAGGGGCGATGGCAATCAATAACGAAGTGGGTCGCCCATAAAGTTCATAAATAAGTAAATAAATAAATAAGTGCATATGGGCGTGGCAAGAGGCAAAAGCGCAGGCAGCGTGTAAGCAAGCAAAAGCTGCGAGATATAAAACTGGCCAGGAGGGAGACCAAACAGTCAGAGAGACAGAGAGAGAGAGAGAGAAAGAGTCGCAGGAAAAAGACGATGAAGGAGCTGTTTGAAATTCACAAGCGATGCAATTAGTGTGTGTGTGAGTGTGTGTGTGTGTGTGTGTGTGTGTGTGTGAGTGGATAAAGCCCTGTCTGAGCCAGTTAACTGAGCGGCAGGTGTCCACCTCCAAAACGTGACAAGTTTCGGCTTCCAGGTAGCAAAAATAAACATGTTAAAACTAAACTTAAATTTCT
Organism: Drosophila suboccidentalis; assembly: GCA_037043435.1. Classification (NCBI taxonomy): domain Eukaryota; kingdom Metazoa; phylum Arthropoda; class Insecta; order Diptera; family Drosophilidae; genus Drosophila; species Drosophila suboccidentalis. The sequence goes on along the minus strand of JBAMBK010000663.1, from coordinate 62,633 downwards.
AGATATTCTGTAAGAAAATGGAAATCAATCCCAATCGGTGTCACAAGTTCTTTAATCAAGTTCTTTAATCAAGTACACATTGCTTGGTCCATGTACGATTTTTCAATTGCTTCTTCGCAAAAAGTGTGTTAATTTAACAAAAGTATCACAAGTACAAATCTAAAAAAATACATGCTAAAATCAAGAACTTTAAACTTGAGTTAACTGATTTTTAATTTTTGAATTTAATGAATGAGTTTTTTCTGCGTACATTCCTTGCTTACAGGGTATGCTTGGCAACAAGCAATATCGAGAAATATGCAGGTATGAGGGGAAAATAATATTACGAACACAAGTGGAAATTCAATGCTGCTTTGACCTCCTCTCTTTATTTGTCTTCACTTCTCTTCTCTTCACGTTCTTTTTCCATCCCTCGGATGTCCCTCAAAACTTGCGCATATACTCGAAGTTCTATTTGGGGATGTGTCTAGTCGCAACGCAATGTCGGTCAAACATATAGAATAATTAAAATTCTCATTTTAAACTGTTGATGTTTTTGTAAGCAAGGTTGCAAACCATTTTTAACCGCTAAATGAAGGATCTTAAGATAATGATATTATTATTATTAGCTTTTAACTGCTTCAAAATCAAACTTTATTTAAATTATAGATACTAGGAATATAAAAAAAAGAATGCAATTTTTTGTAATTTTTACTATTTAAACTGAACCATTTTTTTTTAAGAAAGGAAAGAATGTGATTGGTAACTTTGAGAAGTTAATAGTTCAGCATCATCGCAAGTTTTTCAGCACTAAGATAATCAATTGAAATGAATAGAATTAATTACCGCACTTTTTCTCCAAGCTACTATTAAGTTCAGTTCATGTTCCTTTAGTAACTAAAGTTTAGTTTCTATTTAGTCAAACGATTTGCTTAAAATTGAAAAACTAAATGAATTCAAACTTAATTATGACAAAATATAGATGATTTGTAGCTCTCCTTTCAGCATTTTCACACATTCTCCAAGTCATGTTTTTCTTTAGTTTCATTGGCAGTTTCACAATCGTTTCTATTTGTCGGAGCTGTGCTGTGGCTGAGTGCCACTGGGAGAGAGAGTTGGCAACAGTCGCTGACCATTATTAGGGACCACCTGGACGGCATTTGCTGCCCTTGGGCAACCAGACAACGTTGGACACAAACAAATTAGGTGGATTTGTGTCAAATGTTATTGTTGTTGTTTCTGTTGTTGTTGTTGCTGTTGCATTTGGCGTCAAAGTAATGAGTAAAAATGTAAGCGAAATCCGCATTTAATTCGGCTTAAGTGCCACAAGTTTCTTCTGAACATCAGCTGTGTTTTCTTCGACTCAACAACTGTTCCACTGTCCGGTAATTAGTATCGACCATCGCACAAAAATGTGGTTAAAACTTTTGGCAGCAACAATTCCCCCCCCGCCCCCCACATTTAAATGCCATTTAAGCCAGGCAACAGCTTCTCAACGCCAACACCAACACCAACTTCAGCTTCAGCTTCAAGTTATATTTCTGCTTCAGCTTAGTCGCAATCCGCAGCCTTATGGGAGGTAATTAATTATGTATATATACATAGTACATAAGTCTATATACTTACTATAGGAATATTTTTAAAATATATGTATGCACATCTCACTCGCACACTCTCTCGCTGAGATCTATCTGTATTTCTTATATCTTACGCCGTATCTGGCGGATTTCTAATTACAGTCTTGGCTTTTCTGGGCTTTCGTTGAAGTTTGCAATGCAGCTTAATTATGTGGCAGGCGGCTTTCTCGGCTTTCCAACCCTCACTCACTCACTCTCTCTGTTTCTTTTTCTCTGGCTCTCTCTCTCTCGCTACCTTTTTTTTTGTTGGTCTCTCAAATCGCCCTCACGAAATTGTAAAAAACAAATTTCAACAAATTGAAATTTGATAGAAATATTTGGCTGGTTTCGTGCTGACGCAGATTTTGTTGAGGGAAAGCGTTTGATGAAGGCAAGGAAAAAGGAGGGAAAGGAAAGGGAAGGGAAGAGAAGAGAGAGCTTGGCAGGGCTTTTATTTTGGGACTGGGCCCTAAGCTCAAGAGCAAACAAAATTTTAAATTATACACAAAAAAAAAAAAAAAATTCTTCGGCAGGTAAAGCGTCTTAAATATTGGGTAATTTTACAGGGTGTTTGTATGTGTGTGTGTGTTTTGGACACTGAACTCAATTAACTGGGCAACTCTGTGTTGCATATAAATGTTCGCTTATGTAACTCAAGAGTGTTTTTTAATTCTATCATTTATTTAATTTTTGTTCTCTTCCAAAATCGCTTTAGACACAATTTTGCCTAAATTGCATTTGACAAATTGCTGTAGTGGTAACTTTTTTAAGCGACTCAGCCACTTATAGCATAAGTTTCTGTTTTTTAACAACATTTCTTACGATTTTCGAAAGTGAAAAAAACAACAACTTGAATGAAAAGTTGTTGGGTTTGAGCTTAAAAGTTTTCTAAGCCCAGTTGCATGAGATTCGTCATTCATGAGTGCTGCACTTTAATGTAAGATAGTCAGGTTATTTGTGGTTCTGGTCGTTTTTGTTTTCTCTTGCTTTTCTCGTTTTTCATTGGGTTTTTCAGGAGTGTTTTTTATTTTTATTTTCTCTTTGTTCCTGTGGCTGCTCGCAACTAAATACACTTGAAACTACTTGAAAAAGATGAGGAAAAAATTGAGCAAATAAAAGTTTTTGGGACTGACATGCGTATACATATGTAAGTTAAAGGGAGGGGAGTGAGGGTGAGTGAAGGGAGGGAATAGGAGGGGAATGTAACCCTCTGTCCCCCTCTGTCGCCCCTCTGTCGGTGGTCGCCTTGAGCATTTGCAGTAGTGCGGAAATCGTATGATGACGACTGGACGGGTTTTTGGACGCAGCTGCAGGAAGCATGAAATGCGATGTGTCTTCCCTCTCTGCCCTGTCTCTGTCTCGCTCACTTTGGCTGTCTCGCTTGCAAAAACATGAAACGCACACAGATGAAGAAGAAGAAGAAGAAGTGTAAAGTGAAAGCTGCTGGTAAAAGTTTTTCAATTTGTTTATGCAGGCAACGCCGAGCTAAGTGAATTATTGCATTAAAATTATGAGTTTCTATACAAAGCGCTGGCTAAACTTTTTGTCCCTTAAAAAAAAGAAAAAAAACACAGAGAGAGGAGAGGAAACAAGGAGATAGGAGAAAGGAGAAAGGAGAAAGGCGGCAGGATCAGCATACGATTTGTCAGTTCTTTGAGAAAACATGTGCCACATACATTTACATTTAGCTTTATGGCTCTATTTAAATTTTTAAAGTCGACTTTTTAGCTGGTTGCGAACTTATTTGTGAGTTATGCACACTTGTAAGTTATTTAAACTTGAATATATAGTAAATACAAATGAGTGCAAGAATTTAAGGGAAGCAAATTGAAGCTAGGACTGACTTGCTACTTTCTGTCAAATATTTGGTACATTCACTCGAATACTTCGCATCATTCATATGCCTGAAATTTGCTATTGTTTTGCGAGGTATTTTTATTGATTTATTTGTAACTCTCAAACAATAAGGTTCAAGCTACAAACATTAATCAATAAATATTTATTTAAATTGTATATTACAATCAAGTATTTCATAAATTTAAATTTCAAACTGGATATTTCAATTCAACTAGTAATTTGTTTGGTAATTCGAATATTCGCACCTTCACCTTTATTAAAACTAATGTAATATGCACACGGTAATGGAATTTATTAAAAGAATTGAGGCATAATTAGTACAGTATGGTATTTCAAATATTTAATTAGGTTTTTAATTATTATGAAATTGATGGTTGTAATTCAATCAATCAACTCTCATCTAAAATGCATATTAATTTCATAATAATTACCAACTGGCTTTAACTTAAGCCTTTTACTCGGTCTGCAAATAAGTAAACAATTTTTTTTCCATACCCTCTGATTATCGAGCAGATACCCTGTAAATACTTGTTGTGCCAAAGAGTCTTATTATTGGAAGTTATTATTGTGTGTTCTATTATTTTAATATGTCCTTTTAATGCAATTCCTGTGGTTACAGGGTATATCAACATTAAATTAATATTGATGGTTGTGTAAATGAATAATTAATTTATTATTTGAGAAGCTGCAAACAAAAAAAAAATACACGCAATAACAGAGAAAAAATTGTATATCTGCTACATTTATGAAATGGCTTCAATGATATTTCATTTATTTTGAATGCTTACAAAGCGGGTGTGTGTGTATGTGTGTGTGTGAGGGAAAGAGAGAGGGGAGATGGGAATGGGAATGGGAATGGGAAAGGTGCGTTGTGGTTGTGGGTGATGCTGTGTCATCGTCATCGCCATCGTCATCGGTCCCTGACAATGATGGAGGAAGATTGATGCTTTGCGTCCCCAAAAAAGATGGAAAAGGAAAAGAAAATAACTTTTTCATACTCACACACACACTTGTAAATTGCGAGGGGGAGGAGGGGAAGTAATTTGCAACTGTTGTGTATTATATGTATTTGCTATGTTCTCGTTGTTGTCATCTACCTACTTTACTACTCACACACACACACAGCAAAGCACAAAGAAAACTCTGTCACATCAAAATCATAGCATACTTTTCTGCTCCCATTTGATGTACTATGTGCTTGAGCAACAGTTGCGCAACAGTTGAGCATTGCAATTAGCATATGTATCTGTGCGCTAATTAAGTTCCATTCTGTAATTTAAATTGTAACTACAATTGTAAAACTTACAGCTGCGACTGTTTTTCTGACACGGCGCGAAAAACTAACAGAAGAAAAGCCACGACAACTTTTTCTATTTGCAAATTGAAGGCTAAAAAGAGAGATCTTAAGTCGCAGCAAAGTGAAAGTTTTAATCAAAAAAATAGAAAGCAAGAAATTAAAAAGAGCGATAAATCTGAACGCCAGAGGGCGCTGCTGTTGCTTAAATGTTGGACAAGTAACAAATCGAATTGCGGGCAACGCTGTTGGAGTTCAAGTTTTAAGTCATTTCGCCCGCAGTGTTATAGTGAATGATGATGCACTAGTTGCCAAACACACATTTACACACCCACCCATACCCACACACACACACACGCACACGCACACGCACATAAACATACAAATACAATTACAATGAGAGTGTGACAAGGAAATGCAATTATGGTGCCAAATAAAAACAATCAACGGCTGTCGCTTTGGGCCATTTCGCATCGTTTCAGTTTGCCACGAAAATATTAATCACCTCAGTGTTGAAATCAATAATTAAAAGGCAGCAGCCAGCACACAATTCACATACACACACACAGACACACACACACACACACAAACATAAAGAGCCACACGAACACTGAGTACTTCTGTTAAGTGTATACCCCGTAATGACATTGATAGCATGTATCTATTTGCATTCAATATATTTATTTACAATTTCTAGTTTTTTTTCTAAATATGTTTAGCTTTATCACTATTAACTTTAATTATTATATGAAAAACATATATACATGTTTTTTTTTTTTTAATTTTGTAAGTTTGTATCATTAATTAAAGAAATAAAGTAGGTTTAAAAACTTTTTAAAAATTGCATATTTGCGTGATATTCGTACGGACTTCAGTACTTAAATTCCCTGAGTTCCTGAAATTCCTACAGGCAGTTAGATGGTATTATGTAAGTTAAAATCTTATGAATAGTATAAATATGTATATTCATGTAAGAATTAATGAATATTAATATCTTAGTTTATGTGTTTTTCATTGTATTCAACTCGGACAATTGCTAAATAGTTTTGCTACTTCGTATTTTCTGATGTTTCCAGTTGAACGTTAGCTTCATTCGTGTTTTGCTTGTCGAGTTTCTCCTTCGACTATAGTATTCCCTCTTACATTCATGTAGTACTTGAATTGAAAAGGCAACATACCAAATTTACTGACTCTAACTGTTGTAGTCGCTGAGTTCATTGAGATTTTGCAGGATGTTAGCTGGTATTATGTGAAGTATATAATATTAATTTTTTTTATTTAATGCTTTATCAATTTATGTATTTATTATGTATAGCATTTTATGAGCTTCTGTGATCAGATATATATATATCTATCATATAGCAATTTTAAAGGGTACACTTCAGTCTATATCCTATATTGTGTTTGTATGCGTATGTGGAGTGGAATAGCATCAGACGGCAAATGGCAAACACACACACACACGCACACACACGCACACGCACACACACGCACACACACACATAAAGCTGTTGTTCCCACAATAAAATTGAGCATACGACCAGTGTGCTGCTGTAACTGTCCCTTTTCCTCCTCTCTCTCTCTCTCTCTCTCTCTCACTGTCTCTCTTTCTCTCACTCTCACACTCTCTGTATGTGGTCCAGCATCTGTTTTGGTTGCGTGCAGGTGTTCAAAAGTTATTAATGGTCGTTGGTGGCTTACGCAATTTGTGCTTTTATTAAAGCTGCACCACATTTGACCCACACACACACACACACACACACACACACACACACACACACACACACACACAAATGCTTGAAACAAGGACAAAACCCAAACAAAAATAAAAATGAAACAGGCTCAACTCATGAATGTCCTTCCCTGTATGTACATACAATATATATTTCTAAAGGCTTTGTTTCCCTGCATGTGTCTGTTGTGACCATTGCAAGCACTTTTTACATAACACAAAACAAAACTCAGCTCAACTTATGAGTGTAGAAAAATGTGGCTTCTTTGCGGTGCTGTTGTGTCTGTGTGACTGCGGGTGGTGCAAGGTGTTGATGGTTGATGGTTGGTGGTTGGTGGTTGGTGGTGCAACCAACGATAAATTTCATCAAATTGTCAAGCGAAATTGTCTTTTTTTCCCACACATGCAAATGTTGTTATGTTCATTTGCTGTGAAGCTCTAATATGAACAAGGAATTATGACTAAACAAGCAGTTTGCCCAACAAATAGATATCCTGTAATCCAAAATGGATTGACCTAAGTTTGAATCAATCAAGTTAAGAAATGTATCAAGTTATATATGTAGAGAATAAAGCAGTTTTTTCGAACAAAGAATACCAAACAAAATGAATATTATGGTCATATGTACTAAGCAATAATAAGTCTGGGGATAACTACAGCATACCCTGATCATGTATAGTATTTAGTAAGAAATATTCATATATATTTTTCGTATTGTTGTCCAATTAAACATACGCTGTAAACTCCATATACTTTTCATGGCTTTCAAGGCTTCTTCAATGCATCAAATAGTTTCGGTTTAGTCCCCAGCCTAAGTAATGTTTTGGATGAAATCCCCCCATCTCTACAACTCCCTAGGAAAATTGTTGAAAATATTCAAGAATAAGAATTATATATTCAATGGCTTACAAGCTTTTTTTATATATTATATAAACTGGCTGCAAATTTCTCACACAAAAACCAGGGTCGAGCTCAGAGTGAGAATCAGAGTCGAAACAAGAATGAGAATCACAGACTGTGCCACATGTTGTACACTTGTATTTCTACATTTTCTCAGTCAGTCAGTCTGTCTGTCTGTCTGTCTTTCGGTCTTTCCGTCTTTCTGTCTGTTCCAACGACCCTTGTTACGGTTAACGTAATATTCACTTTGAACATAATAATTTTAGCTGACAGTGTGTGTTTATGGTTTGGGGTTTTTTCTCGTTTCTCGTTTCTTGTTTCTTATTCGCATTTTGTTTGCTCCAGTCAGCCAGCAAACAAGATGCAACATGTTGTGGCAAGTAACCCTTTAAGATGTGCTCAAGAAGTCTCATTGCTTCGGCATTTGCCAAATCCAGTTGCCTATACTATACTCGTATACTCGTATATTCGTATATTCGTGCAACTTGCTGTTGTTGCCACACCAGGGGCAATATTGCTCTCGTTACTGTTGCTGCCGTTGCTGTTGTTGCTCCCGTGACCGTTGCTGTTCCTGTTGCTGTTGCTGTCAGTTTACGAGCATCAACCTGACTCCTGGGGCCACAGTCAATGCCCAAACGGCGGCTGTCAACTTTCCTTGGCTTTGTTTTCATACTCGAATCCCACTAAAAAAAAGCAGCACTGCAATCTGGCCAAAAACAAAGGTATCTACGACTTGATCTAAAGCTATAAAAAGACTTTTTGAAGCTGGCGAAATTAGGATTATTTAAAATATCAACATCGGCCGGATCAATCCGAAGTAAATCAATTAAAATTAAAATAATAAAATAAAGACAGTCTCTTTCCCAAATTATATTAATTAAGATTTATTATTTGATAATATTATTAATATTATTTATTAATATTACTGGGTATCTGCCAGTCGATCTGTCAAGTATTCTTCAATTCCATTTCCGTGATTCTGATCCGTGATTATCGACATAATCTATCGGCAACGGTGTCGAAAGATCGGTAAGCTCGGATTTTTATTAATTTAAAAGTAAATGCTTAAATCAAGAATTTTAAGCTACATAGAATATTAGAATGATTATTCTTCCTGTGTACCAATGCTGACCTTGTTTATCTCCTTGACTGTTTCATTTGCTTAAGCCTTCATAGATTTTTAAAAATATATTTGGTGTATCTATAGGTCGGCTTACTAGCTTTAAGCAGAACTTTTTCTGCTTTTCTATACTCATGTCTATCTCAAAACTGTCTGTCTTTTGTTTATTTGAATTTGTTGGGAATTATTTACTGCTCTTCTGCTTACTACAGGGTATCTCTCAGTTGAATTGCAGTCTGTATAAGGCATTTTATGTGATATGTGTGTGTGTGTATTTTTGTGTGTGTGTATTGGCAACACCGACTAACTTGTTTCTGTCGCTTGTTGAGTTAGCAAAGCAAGAAATGAAACAAAAACAAAAACAACATCAATCGTGTGGTTTGTCTGTCTGAACTTTGACTGCTTCTATCTCTTTCTCTTTCTACATATCCATCTCTCTCTCTCTCTCTCTCTCTCTGTATCACTGTTGATTGCATGCATTGGCTTGTGGTTAGATTAATCAGATGTCTGACAGTCGCTATCAGAGTTGTTACTTAATAAGCAAATAAGCAGGCGACGAATCTATTTATAGATTGTGATTGAAGACTTTCATCCAATCCCCGAAGCAATAACTGTTATTTACATCCTTTCATCTAATGAAATCCTTCAGCTGCACAAATTTTGTACTCTCTCTCTCTCTCTCTCTCTCTCTGTGTTTGTGCTTTTGCCCCAAAACAAACCCAAACCTCAATCGTAATTATTGAGGATTCCATCATATTGTGTTGCCACCTTTAGCCACAAACAGTATAAATAATAACAATTTCGTATAAATAATGTAATATTTTGTTATGAGCATTGTGGCATTGAGGCAACTTAAAGCAGCTGTTTAAATAATTGGATCTCTCAAGTCTGTGGCTTCACAAATGTTATACTATATGTTGATAGATATGTATAAGCTGTTGATAGTGTGTGTATCCAGAGCTGTTAATAAATTAAAGAATTAAGTTTTTTACTATCCATAATTTTAGCTTTGTTTTAAAACATTGAAAAATAAACAATCAATTCAATATTTTTCAATATCTTTAAAAAAAAAAGTCGAAATCACTAACAAAATAATTGAATAGCAAATACTAAATGTAGTTCTATAATTTAAGAGTAAATGCAGATCTATGTTTAAAAAATGTAAGCCACAGCACCATATAATGTTTGTCTTAGTTAGTAAAATTTACGTTAATACTAGTAGAAATAATCACAGATAACCACACTAATAAAATCACTTCACTTCACTGAACATCACTGTTAAGTCGCATTAACATAGAGTGCTAACATAAAAGGCAACTGTTAAGAGCTTACATAACAGAACAACTTTTATGATGGTTGGGAAAACTTACATGGCTTTTGCAACAAAATTGTAATTTAAAAAGAATGATTGCATATTTTTTAGTATAACATAATACTAATAAATACATATGTTATTCAATGTAAATAGCATTTGAAATATTCAACTTTTAGTTAAGAAAACATATGTTATATTGCTCGAATAATATATTCTTTCGATTCTTGATTGTAAAACTGCGGACACCTTGACTGCTAGAAAACTGCTGTTAAACATGACAAAACTTAGCATGACATAAGTCGATATCTCAAGCCTAATTGAAACGAAACTGGAAACCATCTTAAGGCTGCATCCTAAGTGGATTCGATATGACAGACTGGGAAGGGAAAGAAGCTGAGTTAATCAACTGGGAACTGGGTACTGGGTACTGGGAACAACAGGCAGAAGGAGAGAAGACGATGGGAAAAATGCAAAGTAAACGAATTTTCGTTAAGTCGCAGTTAATAAATTTCTAAAAGTGGCCACAAAGATGCCGCCGGCCCTCTTCTCCTTCGTCAGCTACTTCGAGAGTCTTCTTCGAGGAGCCAAAGCCCAAAGTTACACAACGCAAAATATGTAAACTCATGTCATAATTGAATTTTCATTTTGGGCTTAATTTCGTCGAGGCAAAGCCAATGCCAAAGCCGAGCAGCGCCAAAATTTAATAATTAAAATAAATGCAAAATGCAAAATACAAAATACAAAGAATGAAAAAAAAAAAACGAACTTTGGCGCCCAACAAAGCGCCAGAGAGATTCAGTTCCAGTTTCCAGTTGGCTTAAAGCTTAAGCTCTGCCTATTTTGGGTTTTCCCCAGTGTGTGTATTAACATATAGAGTGGGGAGCGGGGAGCAACCCACAACAAATGCCATTTATTGAAAACTCGTTAAAAGTCATAAAAAAAAAGAAGAAAAGCCTCAATGTGGTTGGGTTCAAGCGATTTAAAATTTTGTTAATATTAACTCAATTTAAGCAAACTTCTCTTTAAACTAAACAAAGTGCTCCAATTGTTAGTTTTCAGTTGTTCAGCACACAATTAATAACAGAAAAAAAAAAGGAAATAATATCCAGATACAATGAGTGGTTACATGTCCAATGCGAGAAAGGAAGATGAGACTAAAAACGAAAATGATGAAGAAGAAATTAAGAGGACCGAAGAGGAACCCGAAGATTCCAGCATAATACGTATCGGAGTTATAGCGGATACAGTGGGTACCAGAAATTGAAGTCTCAGCTTTCTTTAATTATATTTATTAGGAGGTAACGTTGGGTTTATTGCTCGTCGGCATTGGCTATCATCGCCAGAAATTTCGCAATTATCTAATGGTGGAAAAGGGTTAGTAAGATACTCTCTCTCTCTCTCTCTCTCTTTCTCCGTTTCTTTCTTTAATATATTTTAATCTTTTAGATACGACGCTGTCGGAGATTGAGGATTTTTTCCACACGTTATATAAACGACCGAATATTGGAATTATTCTACTAGATTATCCCACGGCAAAGCGTTTGACTCAAGTTCTGGACAAGTGCAAAAAGCTGCTGCCCGTGGTTGTCATTTTGCCCACAAAGGCGTCGATTATTCCCTACATGGAGGAGAAGGATCGATTGCGTCGCCAGCGGCAGAGAGATGTATATAATTGAGAAGAACAATAAAGTCATGTATCTGGGTAACAAAAATTGAAAATGTGTTTCAGTTGCGCAAAATCAATTTAGTTAGCTATCGATATGTTATCGAATGCATTGAAGATGCATAATCGAAACAAAAAAAGAAGGCTTTAAATGTTTATGGTCAGAGCAACTGGATGGCATAACTTTTAAATGGCTATCGATATGTTATCGTAATGGTAAATGCTATCAAATATTTCGATAAGTCGTGGATTTAATTACAAGTCAAGCTCGATAATTTAACTGAGAATTGGCTCGCAACTGCTTGAAATCGTTTAAGGGAGCAATCGATAAATTATCGATATTATTTAAGGAAACCAACTTATAATGTTATGCATGCCAAATTCAATAATAAAATTCAGGGTATCAAAATATTAAAAAACGAAAAGAAATGGCATTGAATTTGTTTAAATTCGATAGTAACTTGTAGGTTTGTATGTTTAGCTATCGATATATTATCAGATACATCAAATGCATGAAGTATAAAAGAAACCTTATTTCTAGGTGTATTAAGCTGGCTAACAAAACTTCAAAAGTTGTTTAATGAAGTGTTTCCTATCGAATTAAAAAGCTATCGATTTGCTATGGCAGACAAAAAAGATGGCAAATTTAAGGAGAATCCCGATTTCAACTCTGAACTCGATAATTGCAACCCAATCTACTCGTGTGTCTAATTTGCACCTGATTAGCGCAGGTGAGAGGGCAACATATGGAGAAGACCTCAGTCCGCAGGAAATCGTAATTGAATCATAGCCATTAGATGCTTGAGCAGTCAGAGTTCAAGCCATGGTCAACACGCTGTCTTCGGTCCATTTTCCGATTCCTATTCCCATTCCCATTCCCATTCCGATTTCCTTTCCTTTCCGACTCCCTTTCCGATTCCGTTTCCGATTCCCAAGTTAAATGCGTAATTTATGCGCATTTCAAATGATGTCGTCGATTTCTCATGCGTTTCGAGGGCTCCCAAAACACAGACACGACGTCTGCAAGCAACTGCTACACACAATGTATAAATCACACTTACTCATGTCAAAGGTACATGTGTATATATATGTGTGTGTGTGTGTGTGTATGGGTGTGCATTAGAGGTGTGCTAGAGAAAGCACGTACTCAAAGTTGGCAAATTTCTTGGCAATTGCGAGTGATGCGAGCCAAGTTTGCATTTTCATTCCCATTCACGTACTCACAGTTACCTCTGCACTATGGGAACTCAGCCCAAACAACCTGACAAAAATCAATTAGCGATCGACAATTAGGGTTTTCCAAATTGATATCAGTTAAAAGAAGACAAATCTAGTGGTGTAAGTCCAAACAGTTAATCGATTTTTGCATCAAAATATGAATATCGACAAAAAATCAATGGAGTTGTCGATATATCTTCAAATATTATTGTCGATACTTAGACCAACTTCAAACTTTCATAATTTTGAATAAAAGCTGAACAGATTTTCAAGCGGAATGCCATTTTCAATATTTAAAATTCCTTCTGCAATTGAAGTCAATTAATTTTGTGCATAAAATTCTTACCTCAAGATATCGGTTTTAATCGATAGCTCAAAACTTTTTGTTATCGAATTTTAACATTTTTGAAATATTTTGAATATATTTTTTCAGTTCCAAAATCTCGATTATTGCAATCGAAAGCGACAAAAGATCCCACTGTACGTCGAATGCTGCATTAGTGTGCGTGTGTGTGTGTTAGCCATGTATGATTGGCAAAATGTCAGCAATTAATTTGGTTAGTCGCGTAAAAGTGAATTAGCGGTGAGTCTCTAGTGAAAGAGAAAGAGAGAGAGAGAGAGGGAGAAAAGAAGCACACACCCACACACCCACACACTCGCACACTTAGCGCTTGGTTGTGTTAATACCTATTGACATATCCCTCTTGCCTCCTCTACGCTCAGATCAGCTCAGCTCACTTGTCTTTATCTTTTCAGAGGGAGCACTTTGATTTTGTGAATCTCCAAATCAAAGAATACTCGAAGGCGTTTCATCAAAGACAAGAGCAACAACAACAGCAACAGCAACAGCAACAACAACAACACCAGCAAAGCATCAACAAAGTCAACAGGTCGCATGCGTAAATTTAATTACACTTATGAATAAGTTGCCTTGAGTTCTACTTATGCCTCCGGCAACTAAGTACTCCAAACACTCATATGTACTCTGTGGAGAGAGGGAGAGTGTGAGAGAATAAGAGAATAAGAGAAGTCAATCCAGAGACCTTTGAATTATGTTGCAATTTCATTAATTTCCCCAAGAGCTGTCTGTCTGTCTGTCTGTCTGTCTGTTCTTGTCTTGTCTTGTATTCTTTGATATTTGAGTCAACGTCGAGAATTTCTGTTGAAAACTCATCACAAATATGCCACAGATCTTTATTTGATGTGTATTCCACACATCAATCTAACTGTGCAACTAATAATTTATATCATTTGGATATTAAAGTATTTAACACATTTGTTTTATAAAATAATTAAATAATTTATATAAACAATAAACTGAAATTATTACAAAACTCCAATAACCCCAAACCACCCAAAATTAATTTGCTCAAGTGTACACATTTTTTTTAAAAGATTTGATAAGATTTAAATTTTAATGAGTTCCATTGAATTAACTTTTAACAATTTAAATATATCAATATTTATATGATCGAATATATGACATAATTCAGTAAAATTAATTTGTAATATTAAAAATATATCAATATTCATATTTTGAAATCTATTTATGGTAACTGATTGATTTTTCAACCAACTGGAGTTGAACATATACTTTTTTGTTAAAGCTTTCATCAAAACTTATTGAAGCCACTCATAGACTCAAAAAATATTGTTATAAAAATAACAATATACGTAATACGTATGTACATAACTGTCATCTTTGTGGCATTTTCATTTCTTGTTTTTCTCCATTGAATTGAGAAAAGTACTTGTAAATTGTAACTCACATGCATAAATTGTATAAAAGCCATGACAATTATAATATTTTTCTGCGATTTTCCGCAAAATAATAATATTCCAAGGCTCTGTTGCAAAGTAGGAAAAATCAAATGAAAATTAATTTGTTGTTGCTGTTGTCGTTGTTGTTGTAGATTTTTCAAAGGGTCGCGCCCAAGGCAATGTTCGGATAATGCAGCACAAAGCAGCAACTTCAAGTCGGTTGTTTCTTTTGCTTTTGCTTTTGCTTTTTCTGTTTTTCTGCTTCTGATTTTGATTCTGCTTCTTATGCTGCTTCTTCCTTTTCTGTTTAACATAACAAAAAGCGTAGATAGAAGCAGAAACAACAAAAGCGAACAAACGAACCGCATGACAACAGTGAGAACAAACAATTACAGACATCAATAAGTAGGTAAACAATGGCACAACTAGACAGATACCCTGTAAGTAAGCTTTTCTGCTGATTTTTGGGAAAGTTGGAAATTATTATTGACAAATAATCAATATTGCTATCAATATTGAAAACACAAAATGCGATTGTTATCAGCTTGAAACTGACTCTGAAATTCAAAAATTTCAATCTGTTTTTAGTTTGGGAGCATAGTTAATTCTTCCGTTTTTTTGCTTGCAATTTATTTTTATATTATACCAGTAGTTATATAATAATATCACTGCGGACGGCAGTCCGCGCTAGTGACGAAAGCAGCACGAAGGGTGCGAAGGCGACTAGCATATATACACAGGAAAAATGGAAAATTTGCTATTACTGTCCGATCAGGTCGAGTTATATACCGATCGAAAGGTATCAATTTGACTTACAAATGTGCATACTAAGACTTTAG
Source organism: Drosophila suboccidentalis (assembly GCA_037043435.1). NCBI lineage: Eukaryota > Metazoa > Arthropoda > Insecta > Diptera > Drosophilidae > Drosophila > Drosophila suboccidentalis. The sequence goes on along the minus strand of JBAMBK010000663.1, from coordinate 47,339 downwards.
AAAACTCACCTGGCTCGTGAGATAAACAGGTGTAAGTGGGAGGGGAAAAATTTGGATGATTGGAGCTAATGGGGCCGTTGGAGCTTTTTTAAATTGTTTTTGAATTTTTTATTATTCTAATTAAAAATACGCGTCGAATGACACCTTGATCATCAAAATCTGACTAGTGGTTCAAAAGATAATTAATTTTGAAATATTTAGGGGCCTTCCGAAAATGAGATGAAAAGTCAGTCTGTTTGTTTGTTTGTTTGTTTGTTTGTTTGTTTGTTTGTTTGTTTGTATCAAAGCGATGATTTAGCTTAAAAGTTTGAATGAGGACTTGTTCCCGCTCAAAAATCTAGAAACGTTTGTTTTACGACTTTTTCGAAAAATCGCTAGTTTAGCGGGAAATCGCTAAAAACCGCTGAAATTGAAACCCTTATAGCATCCAAACGATAGAAGCTACAGATGTGATCTATATATCGTTGAAAAGGTAGTTCGAAGGGCTTTTAAGCATAGCTGTACACTTTTTTGCTTAAGAGTACAGGTAAATTGCTACAGGTGAAATAAGGTATTTTTTGCCACATTTTGGCGGTTTTTGAGAAAACGCCGCTAACGATTTTTTTAAATTTTCAATATATTTTAGTTTGTAAAATTTCGCGTTTTTTGATATATGACACAAAAAAATTTATCGATAGGTTTGGAAGATATAACCTATTAACTGAAGATATACGTTTTACTTTGAATTTTAATAGGGCAGCAGCAACAAAGTGTTATAGCAGCCAGAGTTTGAGAGTGCTGATAGATTTTGCGATTCGTAAAACGAGCCAGTGTTGCCAGACTGTTTGTTTTTGCTGTACAAACAATAAACAAGGCTGACAAGTTATACTGTCAAAAAATATTGAAGTTTTCAAAATATCTAATGTCTTATTCAAAAATGTCTGATATCCCATAAAAAAAACCTCTTTACGAGGTAAAAGTCTAGTGACGAAAACATTTTCTTGCCCCAAAATTTCTGATATCCAATTTTGTGACGAATAATATTAAGTTTTACACATACATTATTTAAAAAAAAAATTTTGTCACTCGTCACTGCGCAAAAAAGTAATATTTATTAGGTATGAAGAATTTAGCGCAATGTGCCGAGGGCAAAATTTTTTTTTTAAATAATGTATGTGTAAAACTTAATATTATTCGTCACAAAATTGGATATCAGAAATTTTGGGGCAAGAAAATGTTTTCGTCACTAGACTTTTACCTCGTAAAGAGGTTTTTTTTATGGGATCATACATAATTCCAGCTTCTGAAATGCAACTGTAATCATCTTAAAAGAGAATTTAGTAATGGAAAAACTAAAATTTCTTCTATATATAAATATGCCTTAGTGATGTGAAAATACATCGAAAGATCGATAACTCGATTTTCATCAACTCGATGTTTGTTTTGAGGATTTTAACATGTCGATTCAAAAGTAGATCCATAATTGAGGTTTACATCACCAATACGCCTCATTTGGTTATTCTTTTCAAAGTGTATGATATTTGCTACAGCTCTGTAAATATTCATCTTTGAGGCACTGTTGCTCAGCTTTCAAGGTTCCACCCAAAGGCTTGCGTCAACTTCAGACAATTTTCGCTTGGGATTATTTAGTTTGTTCTGGTTCTGTTTTGAAAGTGAACTCGTTATAATTTTTCCGGGGCTCAAAACCCAACTCCGTTCGGGGCTTTGCTCTCAAATTGAAATGCTTACAAATACACACGCACGCACACACACAAATACACACACACACACACCAAGACAATGGGTATGAATGTGGCTTAAGTGGCTTGAATTGTTTTTACATTAAAATATCATTAATTTTGATGCGTGGGGTGTTGTTGTTGTTGTTATTTTTGTTGTTATTTTTGTTGTTGTTGTTGTTCACATGGCTCACATGATGCTCAATCTCCAATGACTGTGTCGCCTTTTTATCCATAGAAATTATTTATGCAAACAACTTTACGCAACGACAACAACAGCAACAACAACTGGCATAAAAGAACTTGAAAACACACACACGTACACACACACTTACATACACACACACACAGAAAGTGAGTGAAGCCATTAGCAGGAGACTCGAACGTGAAGTGTAATTGAACTCTTCAAACATTTCACTTTCAATTGTTTCAGATTTCACTTTGCAACATTTCCATGTTGCTGCCACACAAAAGTATGCTACAATACAATACCTAGCAAGTGTTTCAATATTTTAAGCATAAATATTTTAGAAAATTGTAAACACTTATTAATATTTAAAGGTTAGTTCCACATTTAATTGTTTTTTTTATTATTTTTGAATAAATGTTTTAGAAAATGCTAAGCAACAATAACTATTTAAAAGTTAGTTGCTCATTTAATTGCTTATAATTATTTTATCGACTTTATCAGGCAGCAAAATTGGCTAGCAAAGCTATTACATATTTTATGGCTTTATTTTGGAATCCAAATTGGTGTATAATTGCTTTTAAATTATAAATTTATTTAAAAATAATTCAATGCATATACATTTAACACTAATTATTTATGCTTCGGATGACTTCAATATGTTAGTCGTTTGTCAGCAAAATGTGTTGGTAGTTTTTTACTCTACTTATCGACAGAACAATAAAATCGCCAAATGAAGCAAAAAACGCAGCATTTATTTTTTTGTACTTTGGACATTTTTTTAAATCAACTGTAATGTTTTTTTTTGTGCTTTATTCCTCAGCCTGATTGTTTATTATAGCCTTTGGTTGACAAAATTGTTGGAAGTTATTGAACAATAAATTCATAAGATAATTGACATATTTATGTTATTTGTTTGTATGCCTGAATACATAAATATTTATTTATTTTGATTAATTTATTCAGCAACAATTTTTAAATTTCTATCTTGAGATTTTTTCTTATTTTATTTTGACTACGCATTTCAATCATTTTTCTATAAAATTGAAGAGTTTTAAGTCACAAATAAATTGACATATTTCTTGAGGTTTTATTTAAATACATTTTTAAATGCTTTTTTCCCCTTTTCTTGTGCTTGATGCCTTGAGGTGGATTGCTCAGCTTGATTGCCTTAAAGCTTTTAAAGCATCTGGTCACACTCCGTAACGCTAACTGGTATTTCGTCAAGGTAACATGCCCACTGTGTGTGTGTATTGTGTGTGTGTGCCGATGGCGCAAAAACATCGCGTAACAAAAAATCAAAGGGAATAAGCCGTTAATATTTCTTCGATTTGTTTTCATTTTATTTTTGTGCTTTTGCTGCTGTTACTAACACACACACACACATACAGTAGAGCACACAAGCAGCTTAAGCTGCCAATAACGAGGCACACACACACACACTCACACAGAGAGACAGGATAGATAGCAAGACAAAACACAAAATATACTGGGGCATATGTAGAGTGAGCTTGTAAAAGGTAGAGTAGACAGGCACTCATCTCTCTCTCTCTCTCTCTCACACACACACACACACACACACACACACCCACACACACACTAGCACACTGACACACTGACATACTCAATTGGCCCAGTAGCCGTGCAATGGCTGAGTGCCTGGCTATATTGCACTATGGGGCATTTGACCACATTTTGTGGCATCAATTCAGTTTTGGCAAGAATGCGACTTTTATGAATTCCTTATAGATGTGCATTTGGCGACCTTTCTAAATACTTGCATGAGAGTTGAGTTTGGCCAGCTCGAGGTTTAATGCTAACAAAATTTAAATACATCAAACTATTATGTTAAGTACCAGAAATGTTAGCATATCAGTCCAATGTTAACCGAAAACTTCGTTCTTTGATAAAGTGCAACTTGCAATGCATTTTAAAGCTAATAAATATAAAAGAAAATGATTTTACAAATCAAATTTGTAATTTCAATTTGTTGTTTCTTAATAAAACTGTTTTAAATTAGCAATTTATGTCTATGGATGCTTTTCGAAAGGAAAGTTTAACTTAGCAAAGAGTTACAAATAATTGTTAATATGTAGTTCGGTAAGCCAGTCTATATCCATGTTGTAGAGTCAATAATTCTTTACAATGGAAATGCGTAACACTAGAAAAAAACAGCATCAAAATATCTTGTGTATAAATTATCGAGTTATTATTAAATGCCACAAAAACTGGTCATATGCCCCATAGTGAGTTGGCAGCTGCCTTCTCGTTCTGGCTTATACGCTTCGTTGCCTTGCACACACATACACACGCACTTGAATATACATTTATGTACATTTATATGCATGTATATGTATTTGTATTTGTATACGTATGCTTGGGGGCTTTACCTATCAATGTTGGCATTAAAATTTGCGTTTCATAGCACAACCCACAGGTGATTCTCATGTGCACATGTGTGTGAGAGTGTGTGTGCATCTTCTCTAAAGCCTTTCGGGTAAGGCAACAACAACAACAACAACAACAAGCAGAGCATTTTGGGCTTTGGCTCCGTTTCCCTTTTAGACGCGCGACCTGCTGAGTGGTCAGGGGAAGGGGGGAGGGGGGAGGGTTGGCAGCGATTTTCAAGCTGAATTGTAGTGAATTAAATCTGCCAATATACGCTAGTATATACTATACATACATACACATATAGTACATATGTATATAATTTAAAGTCGAAATAAACAAACGTTACTGCGACAAATATAAAACACTGTCGCAGTCTCTGATTCCCCCTCTCTTTCTTACAGTCATTCCATCCTTCTCTTACTGTTTCGCTGTCAAAGTTGACTGTCATTTATTTACATTTTGGCCTTTTTAATTAGCTCAGTTGACTTCTTTGGCAGTGCATTTGTGCCTGTGGCATGCAACGCAACGCAACGCAACAGAAAAGAGTCATCGTTGCTTAACAGCCAGAATGTTAAGTCAGTTGAAATTCAATTAAATCATTCATAATCGAAAAGAACAACAGCTGCGAACTGCTTTTGTTGGCACAAGCAGTTGTTCAATTACTGCTGCGGCGAGCGAGAGAGAGAGAGAGAGCGGGAGAGAGGACTAACAGTTGATGAGAGCCTGACTGTTACCACGTCCGCCTTAGGACTGACTTGAATGCATAACACAAATCTGTTATCGATTATAGCACTAATTAACAGTGACAGTTCATATTCTGCTGGCAATTAACATGTATGATAAGACACAACTGCTAAGCAGTGTGAGAGAGCACATTTTACAGACTCTGCTTGATCGCAGCAGCAGCACAGTGTGAGAGGAATATCTGTTGACAATGCTTGATCTTATTATGCACAGCTTTTCAATAAGTCTGCCTTAAATAAGAGCACATGATCTGGTTATTAACAAGGTAACCCACTCATATATAAGTTCACCTTCCAACCTCAAGTGTATCTCATTAAAATATATTTACAGAATAAGTAATTAACCTTAGCGACTGAGAGAACTGTTAAGCAGTGCCAAAGGTTAACATTATGAGCACAGCTTACTTACGCTGTTAATTATGATCAAAGACATCTATGCAAGGCATAACATATCTAAATGATTATGTTACAGTGGCAGTTGATTAATACATATGATTGCAATTATCATAGCTTCAGGAATGTAATCAATAAATGCGCTCAAATGAAATTAAATGTAATTATAAAAAGGTTGACCGCCTCAAGAAACAGCGACAGTGGCAACTTGCAATTGACATGCTTTTTAATTTCAATATGAAACATGTCCTTGTAATCTGAATGTCATAACTGGTCCTCCCAGACCCCCACCCCGCCCATGGTATCGACCACAAAGCATCACGCAATTGCCTTTTTGCAATGCAATAAAGTTATGACTCAACAACGAGGTTGCCAAATTTCAATCAATTTCGCCATCATCTGTCAAAAGCACAAGCACACGAGCGCGAACACAAACACAAACACACACATACATGACATAACATCAACATCAACAACGAGTGCCCAAAAAATTGTGCTACAATTTTTTCATTGATAGAACTGTTGTTGCTGCTGTTGTTGTTGTTGTTGCCTCTGTTGCTGCCTCTGTTATTTGCATAAAACCGCCAGGCAATGTCCAAGTTGTAACTGCAACGTGGGTTACAAAAGCAGGTGGAAATTCCCGTCAATGTCTAGATAAAAAAAAGCAGCAGCTGCTGCTGATAAACAAAACTACAAAAGAGCTCAAAAATAAAACCTGTAAGTGATCAAAATGTATGTAAATTGACATTGCTCTACCTTTGAATACAGTTCGTAAATCGCTGGATGGCAAATACAATGAAACTTTATCAGCTTGCCAGCAAAAAGAAAAAGCAATTTGATGCGAATATGAGTTTATTTCAAATAAATACTCATAACTCTAACATCTAACAACATTAATGTAACTGAAAAATTTCATTAAAATACAGTAAATATTTGCAGTCACCGTTTTTCAGCACACAAAAATTATTTTGGTTTCATATCAACAGTTGAAGAGCATTAAACAACAGTTTATGGCATACATAGTTGCTCGACAGGACTTTATAATAACTGTTGGCTTTTAATAACTTAACAAGGAAATTGTGAATAAAAACGCCACGAAAAATGTGCGCTAAAAATGCATGAAATCAAAATATTTTCTGAATGCCTGACATGGAAAGTCGATGGGTCGAGAGGATGCTATCAAAACGGTTCGTTCCGTTGTCAAGTGGACCATCAAAATGTGAGGAGGGGTAAGAGGGGGAGTGAGAGGTACATCGGAGTGTGCGACGTTCAATAGTGGCGACTGCATAATGATCAAAAATTTTAGCTTTCCTGTTGGAATTTCCTTTCGTTATACGCACTCGCACAAAAATATGCAGCCGATATTGGTCCGGGCCCCCTGCCCCCTGGCCCCTGGCTTATCTGAATCCCCTTTGTTGACCCACAAATGCCCATCGCATGCGAGGAATTTATTGCGAAATATAACCTCAAAATTTCTGGCTTATTGAAGGGTCGCTGCAGTTGCCAGGACAATCGCGTCGACTCACGAGTAACATAGTTGACTCGATGGAAGGTAACACATTGATTGGCATGTTCAATGTACTAACATGAATCTACACTGCACAACCAGAGTATGCATTATTTAAAAGCATGTTGAAACTAGTCATTGAAAACTATTTCGAAGTATTTCTAAATTTGCACTTAATCGTAAAACTGTTACGTGAGTGTGGCAAGTGAAACTGTGAGTCGCTGTTAGCAACACAGTTACAGTTTACTGTCAAAATATTCACTGCTAGGCAAATGTCAAGAAAAGAATCCACTGTTATGACTTTTAAAAACATTTCTGTAGCAAGTTAAGTAAGTCAATCTAACATTCAACTGTTAAAAGTCCTAAGCAATGCTGGGCTTAAAAGTCATTCGAATCTGTTAACTACTTTAACATTTATGCTTTAACATTTGTACTTTGACATTGAAACTGGCATTTTCTTTCAACTCTCTGTGTAGATTTGTGAAATGATATGTACCAAATCAATCAGTAATTTTAAATATTAAAAAATTTTTGAAGCCTTTACAATAGACTTGTTGTACTGTATTGTATTTTTCTTTCACTTTGTTCTCTTCCATTTCCGCTGCTCACTCACGTCCTGTAAATCTCAGTTTGATTGCGAATGCGATTGAGTTTTCTATTAGCCTTGCCGTTTATTATTGAGCTCTTGGCTGCCTTTGTGCGACATATTTCGCATTGTAACCAAGCGATGATTGAAATCAAGCTTGGCCAACATAGGACAACATCACAGCAAAGGACATGACAGAAAAGGATAAAGGACAGAGGGGGGAAAAGAGTCGCAGGGGGTTCAGTTATTTCTGTCTGTCATTCAGACTGGTGACTGGTTGCTCATTGTCTATCCTCTGTCGACTCTGTAATCTCATATATCTGACTTAACTACTTATTTGGTCAACTTATGGCATTTGTACTTCACTTGAGTTTATTTCATAGTTCTTAATTTTTAAATCTTTTGCTCTTTAACACTTGCAACTGTTTCTGATGATGCTCCAATTGCAGTAACAGCAACAGTTACAGTTTGTAATTATTTCAAGTGCCAACAACAGCAACTAAACTAACAACAACTACTGTTTGCCAATACACACACACACACACACACAAAGCACAAAGAGATACACTCTTAAACAAAGCTTGTTACACACGAGCTGCTGATCTATGAGTGTAGGGTATATAGGGTATAGGCGGCATATTGGCTATGGCAGCAGAATACAAAATTGGATGAATTTCGCTTGTAAATAATATATGAACTCCTTTTGTATAGTATTTTTTTTATTATTTTTTATTTGATTTCTCAATAATTTGAATTATTATTAGATAATTTAAAAAAAAAAAACATGCAGTGCAAAATAAAAAGCTTGATTTAAATTGTAATTATGGCTAAGACAAGGTTGGTGTAATTTTTTTTTAAATAATACTTGAAGTATTTCTATTAAAGTTTCCTTTTTCATTAAGCTATAACATTTATATTTTATTGGCTCAGTTTAAAAAAAAATGCAATGCAAGCAATAAGAAGATTGGCTTTTTAAGCAGTACAAAACATATAGATTAAACTACAATTTTAGTACTCTTTTCTCGATAAAAAGTAAAATAAAAAAATAAACAAAAATAAATAGATTAAGCATTGCTTGTTTCAAATAAACCATTTTGAAATTAATATCAATGTGTTGTTAAATTCAAAATAATTTCAAATAATTAATTTTTTTTTTAATTAATACTAAAATATTTTAATAATTTATTATTTTTGTTTTCTTCTATTTTATTTTCGATTGTATTTTAATATTAAGATTTTAACTATCAGGGTATTAATTTACAGGGTATCGCGAGCTGTCTACTTCCGACTGCTTCTGCCACTGCTGCTGTTGCTATCCGGTCGGGATTAAATACGAGTATGTGGGATGCCAATGTCAAATGCCGAGGCAAACCAAACCAAACCAAACCAAATAGTGGATACATTCCGGTCGGTGCTGCAGGTGGTTATTGTGGCCCAGAGAGTGGGATCTACGTATGTGTATGTTAGTGTGTGGTATGGCTTGTTATTTGCTTGACATTTGGTTATCTTTGGAGCTGCAGCGACTATTCAGCTCGAATATTTCACTGGGGACAGCAGCGGTGGCACAGCTGCGATTGCTCATACGCCGCGTTGAACGTCAAGGACAATGCACAACAGCGACAGCAGGCGACAGGATAATGTTAAAGTCATACTTTAGTTATGGCTATTATTAAACCAACGCGTCCTTGACGCCTTGCTTGACGCTAAGAAATAGTAGAATGGCAACAGAGAAGAGAGAAGGGGCCAGAAGGGAGAAATGAGGGAAGGGAGAGAAGGGAGGGGATGGGATGGAAGAATCTATGGCAACACCTATACAATGCAAGCTGACATGCATTCAGCTTGGAAATTGTATGGGCCACACTTGAATGCATCTTCTGAATGAAACAGACTGAAGCGACAGCCGCAAAAGCTTCACACACTCCACACACACACACACACACACACATAGAAGAAGAATCTGTGCGTGTGTGTGTGTGTGTGTGTGTGTGTATGGTGTGTGTGTGGAGGGTATATAAGTTTCCAACACGCCTTAACCCCTTTGCCTGCCTGAACTGAAAAATGTCTGTCAATGAAATGTCTCGTGTTAAATTTGCCATGCACATTGTTGATTTTTTCCCAGGCAAATTATGTGGTGTGTGTGCAAGTGTGTGTGTGGTGTGTGTCTTAACAAGCACTCAAATTAACACACTAAACAAGCTGCTAAATAAATAATTGCAAGTTGCGACTAGCATTTAACTTATCCCGATATAAAGTAAGCTAGTAAACAAATATTAAAGCAAACAAAACAAAAAAATATATAAAAATATACAAAATGAGAGATATCCTATATATGTATATATAATCAGTCTAATTCCGTTATTTCTACAGCTTTAACTTTCCTTTTACTTTTTAAAATTAAGCAGCATTCATCTGAATACATTTTTTCTATCTTCAAGAAATTTTGTGAATTTACATTTAAGTCAAACTGACATAAAGTTAACTAAATAGTTAACAAATGTTTAAAATATATTGAGTAAAATGAGTTGGCTGAGAGATGCCATACGTGTGTAAGCCTTATTCAGTTATTTTAACAGAGTGCTATTTACTTGTTTACATTAAGCAACTTTTAGCTTAGTAAAGCTTCTCTATATTCAAATAATTTTAATATTTTCTGTACACAAAAATTATTTGTAGCCAATATTATTTGTTTATTTATTTGCAATGCAAAAACTAAATTTGGATAGAAATTTGGATGGTAAAAAGAAAACCCAAACGAAATTTCAATCATATCTAATAACGACATCGACACGATAAACAGAGTAAATAAATATAATTTAATTATAAACAAATTCTTCCCCGACGGTATCTCAAATCTTTTTTAGCTATCATAGAAGAATTTCGTATCTCTTTATTTGGAGGGTATCTTCTAGTCGCACATTACCGAATGCTTTATGATTTACTCAAAGTATTCTTCTGGCATTTGAAACGTGAAATGCTTTGACAAGATTTTTATTAAATTCTCTCTCATTTTTTTTCTTGTTTCTGTTTCTGTTTCTGTTTTTTATTTCGGTTTGTTGCATATCGTGTGTCACATTTCAGCTTTAATTATTGCCACTGCCACGCCCCCTTCATGTAAAGCCCTCTTCCAACTGGAAACCCACACAAAAGCTGACACCAAAGCTTTGCGTGGTCCCTTTTCTTTATTCCATTTAAATTTGTTTATTTTGTTTCATTTTTTCTGGTTGGCTGAAAATTCTCCACATTTTGTGCATCTTTTTTTTTTTTGGTGTCGCAGCTGAGCCAAGTTTGGGATTTCTTTCAAGTTGAAAAACAAAGGAGGGAGAAGGGAAATCTACATACGAGTAGGGACAGAATTTTGGATAAGAAAATACTAGATACAGAGATTTCGAAAAGCATTAAGCTAGGAAATAAATAAAATATAAAAATAAAATAAAATAAAAAATAAAGTAAACATTTAGATATCGAGACAATTTTTATGAGATTTTCAGATGAAATCTCTGAGATTTAATACTTAAATATTTGTACTCTAAGAACTTTCGTAGATATCAAACTGAACATGTTTTGTACCACTTTTAAAAACAGGTACAGTATATATATTAACTGTATATATCTGTACATTTATGCGTGTGTTGTATGTTGTGGCTGTTCCGAGCTTTGAATATTTATTTTTAGCAGCGAATCGATAGAATTTTAACACTTGAATGCATCTTGGAACAACCCTGCAGGGTTGACACACATTTCACTGATTGTGTGTGTGTGAGAGTGTCGTTTATTTATTTATACCTGTAGCTTATTGGCACCTTTTTCTTTTTTTTCAATGCGTGCCAGGAAAGACTACTGTAAAAGTAGGCAAGTGAGAAGGACAGAGCAAAAGACAGAGAGAGAGAGAGAGAGAGAGATAGAACCATTTATAGCTCTATTTAAAGCCAATAACTAATTAGTAATCATATAGCTATACATTGGCAGGTCGAAGTACACTACATCCAAGCAGGTCGAAGTACACTACATATAAGGACAAGAGTTATAACCAACTTATAAATGCAACTCACTCTCTCTCTCTCTCTCTTTCTCTCTCTCGCTCTGTTGTCGCTGTCTTATTCTTGTCGGTGTCTGCATAATCAGCTTACAGGCTGATGGCCAGCTTCGAGCCTAACAAACTAATCTAAGTAGATTGAATTGTCGACTAAGTCAACAACGCCACTGTATTTATTAAGTGAAGTGCAACATTGATTTTATCAGTTTTCATTTTGTAAAATTACCCCTAGTCATGTTGTTGTCAATAACTAGTAGTGATTCTATTTTCAACTTTTAGTTACTGCTTGAAACTAATAGTTTAAGTAGTTTACAGTGTCACATTAACATAACATAGTCAGAGTTAACAGTCAACTGTTAACCCAAGTTAATTTAAAATGCTCCTAGAATATTTACTAACTTCTTAAATTGCATTTAAAAGTTCTATTGTTAACAGAACGCCGTCACATTAACATTACATTTGATTAACTTAACAGCCAACTGTTAGCCTGAGAAACGCACAACTAAAGTCTGCAATTTCATTTATATTTAACATATCGTTAACAGAAGTAGTGACACTTTAACATACAAGCCAATCCAATAAACAATATCCGACCAAATTGATGTTAAAAACAATTTATTTGATAAAAGTCTTGCAGCTTATAAGGATCAACTTCTGGTCCATTTACAAATTAAATATATTTACAAATATTTTCATTCAAATACTCGCCCCCAAAAACGTAATGTCATAGCATATAATGAATTACTTGTGATATCGTATTATGGTGACTACCGCTGGCAGTTGACAGTCACAGTAACCACAACATGGACATAAGCCGTAACTCGATTTAGAATGACATACCCTTAGGGCAGCTCTATGGGGTATGCTCCACACTGATAAGAAAAACTATAATCTAAATTTGTATTTTCTAAAAATTATACAAATAAAAGAGAAAACTACAATTTGATAACAAAGTGTCATAAGAGAGCTTAGAGTTTCTCAAAAAATGTTAATATACCCTTTGTTAGTCATTTAATGTTTACAAGGTATAGGAAATACAAAAAAAAAGAAAACTACAACTATCCAATAGGAGCTAAGTTGAGTGATAAAATATATTTACGATATGACAACGATGAGGCAGCTCTCCACTGACAGTCTTCCTTTCTCTCACTCTCTTTCTCTCCCTCTCTTCCTCTCTCTCTCTCTCTCTCTCTCTCTCTCTCTCTCTGTGTGCTCAAAGGTAGTTGTGCTGCTGTCATTCCGGTCAGAGCGTTGGCTGACTGTTGCCCAGTGGCCGACTTCCGCTAGCGACACTTGCTCCAATTTTGTGAATTAAGTCTTAAAGCGTAATTGACTGAAAATTTTCATTGGGGCGTAAGTGTGTGTTCCGGTACGTGTGTGTGTGTGTGTGTGAAAATTAGCTTGCCGCGCTCCGCTTTTTTTTCTCTCTCTTTCTCTCTCAATATTCTCTTTATGTCCTACGATAAAAATCGGATATACAACCATGCGCCGGAAGTGTGGCAGCCATTGATCAGTTTGTCACTGTATGTATGTATCTGTGTGTGTGTGTGTGTGTGTGCTTCTCTGTATTGTTAGCAAAATCAATTGAAAGCATAAATTTAGAATGATTTAACTGACAAATAAAATGACAGCAATTTTAATCTGAATTTGGCTAAAACGATTTCAGTTTATGAAAATCGAAAAATTAAAAACTTGATGTATTTAAGTGTTTACTTGGCAATAGCATTGGAAAATCATTCAGATGAAATTCTGAATAATAAATTATAACGATTATAAGTAATTCATGAGAAGGCAAAGAAAAAGCTTTGAAAATTGGCCAAAAAGCCGAGCAATAAACAGGTTGGAATCAGATACATAGATACTCTTTGCAAAGTAATGATAATTTTGACAAGTGAACATTGTGTAAATAAATACAGCTTTGAATGAATAAATAGTGTGGGGTACAATCTACAAGAGCTTTTAAACAAATTTAACGTTTACGTTTGTTTTTAGACATTTCTTTGAATATCATCTATTTTATTTGGTAGGCACACAGTTGACTGGGAGAGTTGTGAATTGTTAGCTCGATATGCTTATGACTCCACTGGGCGCCACATCCACTACTAATCCCCATAAGTGATGTGTGCAATCGATCCAAGAACAAGAACAACGATAATATCAAGTAAAATAGAGAGAAAAACAGAAAACAGAAACAGAACTTCAATTGCATTGCGCTCCCAAAATGCAAATGTGAAAAGTGAGTGGCAGGTGGAGGAGGAAATGGGAAAAAGCAGACAGAAGACTGTAGCAGGATATCAAGCACATGAAATTCCCCAACGTGACACACACAAACACACACACACACACACAGACACGCTCTTATTTTGTACTGTTGTTGAGCAACAAATAGCAACAGTTATTATTGTGCTTCATGTTCATGTCTAACACAATTGGAGTTCGTACAGTCAGACTCGACTATGACGGAATTCAAACTGATAAATTCAAGTGCGTTTGTTTCTATTTCAATTTAATATATTAATACATTTATATTTATAAATATAAGTATTTAAATATACTTGCTTAAATCAATTCATAGTTAGGCAGCGTCAAGTATCTGAAATTCACTATGGAAATTTTGGACTCCTCTATTTTATATTTCAATTTATTATATTTTAATATGTTATTAGAATTTATAAATATAATTAAAATGAATGAAAATATTTAATTGCTGAAATTTTAATATTTATTTATCTTTTAATAATTTACATTTTTTTAAGTTCATTATGTTAAATTTCGACTGAATCTGTCGCTTGCTTTGGTTTTACAACAGAGTGTGTATCTGTATCTGTATCTGTAGCTGTAGCTGTATCTGTATCTGTCGCATCCGCATCCGAGTATCTACACATTTGCAACTAAATCACGTACTGCGTAAATGTGCTACTAATGAGCGTGGGAGGATGCAGAGGAGACAATCGTCAGTTGGCAGCGATGAGGCGACTTGACTAATGTCTCTGATTCTACAAATGATTGTCGAGCTGCCACTCAGCTCGGTCTGTCCACAACAATGTAACACAGTGTAAAACACACAGCACTACACACACGCACCCACATAATACATTCCACACCTCTACACACAACAATTCAAGACCTTTAATCATTTGGATCGTTCGTGCGTTTTGTCTGCACTTATTATCATCATTTGCCAAAAATAGCTAAAAAAAACAAAAACAAAAAAATACTTCCCGAAATATTTATTTGATTGGACGACTCAACAAGTCCATCCAGACAGAGGTAGAAACTCAAGTTGGAGGATAAATCTTGACCATTTAAGCCAAGTTAATGTGCTCAGACAGTTGTTTATTATGAAATATTCGAAGCTAACCAACCGGACCAGTTATGGCAACAAGTTAACGCATCAATTGTTTCAGAATTGTGTATAAAGTTGTTCCGAAATTTGTTTGTCATATCGAGGGAATCAACTTACAATATGTGCACATATGCAAAGTATTGATGAAATGCAGATTCCCTTTGTCTTTTTTTTTTGGTTTTGTGAACTTCATTTTTATGTTAATTGGGAATACATTTTCTTAAATCTTAACTTTAATTATACTTACCATTGCTTTCACAGGATTACTTTTCTTATTTGTTTCGATATACGACCTTTAGTTTCTTAATAGAAAATGACTGAGAGACAGAATATCTATCGATAGCAAACGATATGCCTTGTTCAAAAATAAGTACTCAAAAAGTACAAGGGACATTTTACGTATGCCAAAAGTGAAAAATGAAATTTTCTGATACCAAAAAATATATGGCAAATATAACTTGAACTTAGTCATTTTATTTAATAATATTTATATTAATACTGTTTTTAATTTACTTATTGCACATAATAAGTACAGAGTCTCTAACACTCGAGTTTACTCGATTGTATTCATTTATCAGTACACAGATAAAACAGTTTTTAAAATAAATAAATAAAGCAAATAAAGGAATATTTTAGCATGATATTTACATAAATTAATATAGACTAGACGTTCAAATTTTCAGCATTTCTATGATTAATTACTATGGGAACACATCGTGCCTATCAAATTCGATAGCGCGGGCAACTTCCTTGTGGGAAATTCAAGGGAAAGACATGTAATTGCCTTGGAAACCGGACAATAGCTGGAGGGGCGACCCTTGTATTGGCCAACCCCAATCCCAATCTCTGGCGGAAGCTGAGTTAAACGGCGGGGAGAAGAACAAGAATGGGGCAGGTATTTTGGGATTTCGAGTTCGTTTTCGTGAAGCTTTGACTTTTGGTGGTTGTTTGGGGGATGTAATTGCCACCGTTGAATGGCTCATTAAGCATCGCCCGATCATCTAATTAAATTAAATTAGCAGCCGTGATTTGTTGTATATCATTCGATGGCAACATCTAAACAAATATTCAAAAAACTATGATGATAAAATCATCATGAATTACATTTTCAATTTGAATAGAACAATTAATAATGGAATGCTTTTGAATCTTTGGTTACAAATTTTTTTCGAGATTTGTCGAGATAATCGAATGAAGCTTTTAACAATAAGTTTTACCTCTTTATTATTGATATTTTCAAATCTATTGGCCCTCTGTCTCACAAAGAACTGAGCAGTTCATAAATCGCATCAATCGACAAAAATATGTCCGAATAAATATACTTATATATTATACATATATGATATTTTCTTAAAAATGATTTTTCCATGTAAAAATGCGTTAAACTAACAATGATGTGTGCAACTTCATTGTACTGTCAAAATATAAATTATTTGTATAAGCAATTGAAATATTGAATTAATAGATTATGATCGTCTAGCATATACCCTATTCGCACTATTTTCAGTAATGACACGGCAATCTGTCCGCTCAATAAACATTTCTGCTATAAACTCAAAGTCAAAGATGAAACTTTTCCGACGGCTCAACTAAAATTGCTAAAACCTATCAATCCCCTTTTTATGGTTCTTATGACTTAAGGGTATGAGAAATTCAGTGACTTGAAAGAATTTTAATTAAAAGCTTCATAGAAAACTTAAATCAATTCGTATGTCAACTATGGAATATGATTTTCAATAAACATATCAACGATAAATATCATATCAAACCCAAACCCGTTGTATCTATGACAACAGAAAAGTGTTTTTTAAGATAGTTTAAATATTTTTTTAAAACTTTGTTCAGTTCAAATGGGAACATTTAACATATATTTTTATATATAGCATTGTATCAATAAGTAGTATTATATATAATCAAATTTAGCATATTTTTCAGAGTTTATTCGATATTTTAATATGTATTATAATACCCTTCTGCAAGTAAAATTATTTGAAAAAAATATTCTATTCTATTTAAAAAAATATCAACTAAAAAATTAAATTGAATATTAAAAGCTTACAAATTATTTGTTAAAAATTTAAGAAAAATGTGTATTTGAAAACTAATGATACTCACATTTTGGCGATTTGTTTTTTGTCCTTGAATTGAGTCCTTGAATTTCGTTACCTTAATGATGTGGGTTTTTTGTTTTTTTCTTTCCTTTTGTAAGTCGTTCAATTTGGGTTTTTTTGTGTAGAGTTTTTCTTTTTCTACATTAAGTATGTATTAAGTATTATTAATGAAACTTGAGTTCCTTGCTCGTTTTCATCGTTTCAAATATTTTGATATATATTCCAATATACATTTCAGATATATTTCTTATCTCTTCTCTTTTTCAATTGTTTAATATTAAGAGGAGGCAACAATTTGAGTTCGGTTAACGTGAATATGAATCTTGATCTAATGTATGGTTAAACTACTATGGATTGACAATTATATATATTGTTTTATATATACAGTTTTATTCAGAACTGTTCTGCTAACGGATTCTATATAAATATATGCTCTATTTAATCAGTTGTACTTTGACTTCAGGTAATCTCTTTTAGCCTCAATTGCGTTCGATTCGTTGGGTTTTTCCTTGATCATCAGGTTTGTTTGGTGATTGTTTTTTTTTAAGTATTTGGTTTATTTTATATTTTTGTGTCGTTTCTTCAATTTTGCTTATGAGTTTTGTACTTGGAATTTACTGTAGTTAGGTATTACTGTAACACTTTACCACCGTTTGTGGCAACAATAAAAAAAATAACATTGTTCTTAAAAAAAATATCAACCACTTTGAATTTTTGAAACACTACACGCAAAAAAAAGTTAAGAAAATTTTGATGATATTTTTGAATGCCTTGAATGCTTTGAATTGTTTATTTTTGCTGTATTTTGTTGGTTTTTGTTTTCGGCTGTTGTTGAAGCTTTTGCGCCAGAAATGTTCAAAACTTGTTGCACGCTCAACATGTGCGTGGGCCGAGTGGATTCTGTGGATTGTGTGGACTGTGTGGACTTTGTTGTGTGGGAGGCTGTTGCTCTGTCGTCCTCGTCGTCGCTCCTTTTGCCTTTCCGCTGGTGGCACACAACACGACCGTTGGGCTTGGATGTTGCACAGCATCTGTTGCACGGCACACTGCCCGACTGACGAGGCAGCCTCGTCTCGTCTCGTCTCGTCTCTCAGCTGTCGTCGACTGCGACTTCGACTTCGACTGCGACTGCGGCGACGACTGTTTCGCTCTCGTTCGCACTCGTTCGCTCTCTCACTCGTCCTTGTTTTGCAGTGTATGTGTGTGTGTGTGTGTGTGTGGGTGTGGGTGTGTATTTTGGCCTTCGTCAACAAGTGGCAACAACTGTGTGGCAACAATAGCTTGGCTGGCTGTTGCGCTGTTGTAAATTTAGCTGCCCCACGTTGCACAGTTGACTAATCGCTGCCGTTTGTCTGCGCCGCCTTTTATAGCCACAGCTACCAGCTGAAGGACAAACAGCAGCGACGTCAACAGCGACAGCGACAGAGGCAGAGGCAGCGACAGAGGCAGAGGCAGCAACAGGCAACCAGGTGTTGCCAGTGGGTGTCTCAGTCTGTGCCACTCGCCGTGGCAGGCAGCTGACGATGCTGCGGCTCACAAGGGGAAGCTGCCAATTTTGTTCAGCAAAAGCTGAATTTGAATTTGTAAAAACACACGAGGGGAAATGCGAAGCAGTTGATGACAACGTGGTAATTTGGCCAAGTAAAAATCTGCAGATTTATGGTTCTTATTATTTACAATATTTGGCATGCAACAACTTGCGGCTAGCAATGCCAAAAAAGCGACTTACACAGGAAAAAATAACCATTCTAAAATCACAGTTAACACTTAAATTTACTAAATTCATTTCCAATTATTTTATAATTGATTCTTTTTAATAATTTTGAATAATATATTTATAATTTTCATTTTTAACTGATTAAAGTTTGTCGACTGTTGTTAGTTAAAATTAAATAAGTAAATCACTTAATAATTATAGTCAAAACAGCCAATAATATTTGATGTTACTGGAAAAAATGCTTATAATGAACCGAAATTCCAAATATTTGGGAATAAGGAATTGGAAAATCGTACTGGAATTAGGTGTTTCGTTACTTTCAGAGAATCCGGGATTACCGAGCTTCTGTCACCGTTCGGAAATGATTATATGCCGAAATACTGGATTTTATTTTCAGTGTATCCTTTTTTGAGGCTTTCTGGCATTGCCCAATTGTGTTAGCCCCATCAGGGGGACCCTGCCAAATTGATGGATGCATCGCAGCCCCTGCGGCTACGTCCAATCAACAGTCAGCGGTCAAACGCTGCGTATACGCAATGTGATAACAGCAAAACTGTGACCGTCAAATGCGTTGCACTTGAGGACACTCCAAGTTGCGGAAGGGAAAGGGGCTTAGCATATGTACTTTATATGTGCAGCATATGTAACGCCCACACACGTTGTCGACGGTCGACGGTCGACGGTGTGAAGGTTGTACCTGTTGTTCAGTCTGCGACGAACACGAGGCGTATGCGCAATATCGCAATATGCACTTTCAACAGGTTAACCTTGAGCGAGGGGCATTTGTTGCTGTTGTTCCTGTTGCTGGCACTGCTGTTGCCGCTGCCGCTGCTGCTGCTGCTGCCGCTGCCAAGGACAGCGAAGGCTGTTGCCTTCTCGCTCGCACTCGCACACCACTCTACACCTCCCTCACTTCATTCAGCGCATGCTCCAGACGCCAAGGCGCCCAACGTGTGGCAAGGGGCAAAAGCAGCTCAACCGCCATTGGTCGCTTACATTCAGCGCCTGTTGCCTGTTGCCTTAGCCCGGCTAAAACAAGGGGGAGGGGGCAATGGAGGGAGCAAGTGTGGCTACAACATTTCCATCAGCTCACCTAATTAATTAGAGTTTTTTATGATGAGGGGCAACTGGCAGCTTAAGCGCACTGCGCATTGTTGCTGAGGCTCAACCACAGCGCAAAGTCCGTGTTCGTTGCGGCACGTCGGGGATTTCACTCACTCCCCCCTCACTCCCCCTCACACTTTCTCCTTCCTCACTCTAATGCATTGCACATTTCTCAACAAATCCCACCGTACTCCACCAAAACACTTAGCATTCAAATCAAATGACCAAACGAGAAAACACCGAGAGCAACGAGAACAACGACAACTCCTGTATGCGGTTTTCTCTTGTCAAACAAATGACAGAACCATCGAATTAATACATTCATTTCTTGTTTCATTTTCGTTAGTTTTGTACATTTATTTAGGTGCGTTCCACAAATCTGCAGAGGTTTCGCTGGCAATTACTTTTGATAAGAAGTCTGTGTTTCTAAAATGTCAGAGCTTTCACTTTCCCGCTTTTAGATTTATTTGATTTGTTAACAAAATTATTAATAGTCAGTATAGTTTACATAGTTACAAAATTACTTCAAAATGCATTTAATGCATTTCAATTCCATTAAACCTTTTTTTCAGGTGGAACCTACAAATCTCTAGAGGTTTCGCTGGCAATTGCTTTTGAAAACAATTCAATGTTTCTATTAAGATTTTTTTCAAGCATCAACAAAATTATTAATTATTATTAATTATTTTATAATCATACATCATTTTATTAAATCATTTGGTCACTCAAAAGCATTGGCGTTGCTCTTGCGCTGCTTAAGATTCGTTGAACACACCTGATTGGGTATGACACGTGATCTACTGATTCTGGATTCCAAAATGAAGTCGACATAGTCTTTTATTCGGCATTTCAGAGTTTAAAAAGCTTCTATCTATTAAATACTAACTCAAATTTGACGCAACAAATTAATACATGCTGAATTCAAGAAAAACTGTGTAAGCGTGATTAATAAGGTCCGTTTTTCAATATCTACTTAAGATGCCTGATAATTGTCGGATCGATCTTTCAAAGAATAACATAACTTCTTTTTTTTTTAAATCGGATGTTACGTTGCTGAAAAATGAAAATGATTGCCTTTAAGTTATCTTCACTTTACACTGTTATTCTCGATTTGCATCCTATTTTATGTAAGTTTTATTATCGAACCAATTAGGAACAAAATGGGTTGAAGTTTCCTTTCAGTTTCCTTTCAGCTTGTTGCATGAATCGTTATCGAGTGCTCAACATTGGATGAAGCTCAGGTGTTTTTGGTATCTATGGCAAATAATTTGACCATCGCACACATGAACACACGCACACACACAGACACACTTATATACATATATATATGTGTAAATCTGAAGCATTGGCAACGCGACTGAACAATTCAATTGCGAATTCAACTCACATTCTTCTAATACTCGTATTCAAGACATTTAAATGCAGCCATGACGAGTACAGGGGGAGAGGGGTGTTGTCTAAGGGGTGGAGGGTGGTGGCGTGCAGGAAGGGGGTTGCTGTTTGCTGACCTGTTGCCATGGCTGAGGCACATAAAATTTAACATAATGCCCGCCAGGTTAGGAGAGGTTCGCTCCGCAGTCGGCTCATCCGCAATATTGGGAGGCCAAAAGCCATAAATTACGTTAAGTCTGAGGGGATTGGCAATATGAGTAGAAGCGCGGCGAGGGGAGTCAGAGAGGTCAGAGGGGTCAGCTCGTGTGTGCGCCATTATCGCGTGTCGCGGGGGGAGCAACTTGAAACTTTAAATGGGCTGAGAGTAAAAACCAGGAGGGAAAGGAAAAGGAAATGGAAAAACGGAACGGTGGATGATGGGACAGTGCAACGAGACAGAGACAGAGACTGCGACTATCTCTATCCCTCTTTCGCCCTCTCTCTCTCTCTCTTTCACTGTCTGTGTTTACCTGACACTGGTTTTGCCTCTGTTCGCCATTTAAGCCAATTTAAAGCTTGTTTTACCTTTGCAGAGGGTATTTTGATACTCTCAGAAAATAATATCCAATTTTAAATTACATCTGAACACCTATACTGTCATAAATGTATATAGTCAAAAATGTCTAAAACATCTGATTTCACCAAAAAAATTCTTAAAGAGCCGCTATAATTAAAATATTGTATTTGCGGAGAAGGTATTAAAAAATCTTACTTGAATCAAGTATTTTGTTCTTGATTTGAGAAATTTCGAAATTACCGAACGTTTGACATTTGATTGATTTTATCCCGGAATCGCGCTTCTTCCTCTAAGTATGTTTCTAACATGTTTCTCAATTTTTTTTTAGGTTTCCGTAATAAATATTTTTTTTAATAAAAATTGCAAACTTCATGCAAGATATTTTTAAAAGTTTAGTAAATTTCTTTTGTAAATTTAGTTTTCTTCAGTTAGTTTTTATAGTTAATATCAGGAGCCGCAAATGATGATTATTGATATTTTTTACATCAAATCAATCAATTAATCAATCGCAAATAATCATTATTCATGATTGTTATCTTTTGTTATTATATAACTCATAATGACTACGGTCAATGGCTAATATGTATATATTTTTTGTAAATCACAAGTGCTCTGCAAGGGTATCAAATCTTCGATGTGATGCGGATAACATTCATAACATTCAGTCAATTTGTGCACGAGTCGCGGTTATTGGACTTCTCTTCTCGCGCCTTCCTCTTTCTCTTTCTCGTTCTCCTTCTCCCCTCTCTTCCTCTGCCTTTTGCTCTTGATTCACCTGTATTTTTGATTTTGTGCCGCATGCAACACTGCAGTTAATTGGCAACTGTTGCATGCTTTTAGGCTGCACCAAATGCAATTCAAGCACCACCTTTGTCATCGCAAATACGAGTAGATTTAATATTCGCTCACATTGCTGTAGGTTTATCAGGACACAATTCAATTTCGAGGGAAACAGCCTCTACCTGCACCTCATCAGCCACTTAAGTTCCCCTATTTTAATTATAAATGTATTTTAAAATCTATTTTTTTGTTAGTATAGAGCATGTTCTCGTTGGACACTCATCCATCTGCTTTTGCTTTTGTACACGTGTCTAGAGCTAAGCTTTCCACATCCACTGCATCCCACAATCCATTAATTAACAGACAAACTTATTCAAAACGAATGCAATAAATTCTATAGCAACATACGAGTATAATATAAGTTTAATTTACTTTACTTTTGATTAAAACAAAACCCAATAGGTTTAAATCTCAAAGCTTATGCTCTCCGATTAACATTGCTTAAAGTGGTTTTAAGTTATAATTATAGCAAGCAAAACCAACTTTGCCAATGTCATTTTCCAGTTTCAATGACAATTTCAAGGTGCAGCAAACAAATCTAGGCTTGAGAATATGAGACTCTCCTTTTAGTAAATTAATCCAATTTATTGACTAAGGTAAACTTATTTGTCAGCGTATAATGCAATTTTGATTTTGCAAATTGTTCTCAGTATTGATATGAATTTATTCGGAAATATTGACAGACCAAGTTCCGAGAATTTCACCATGTCCAGAAATAGTTTAACAAGCAATTGTCATTTGGGGGTCGAAGCAAAAGCATATATGCTTACTAAAGTGAACTGTGCGCGTCTAAATTTAAATAGTGACATTTCTGAATAATTTTGTAGCTTCTAGAAACAAAACCTACGCATAATTTTCCACCTTTATTATCAACTTAATATCTTGTGACTCAACATGTAAGGCTAACAAAATTAGATTAAATGTAATCACACAAACATAAATACTCTCTCAAAAGCCTTTAATGCTGGTTTGTTTAACTAAAATATATCAACTTAAATAAAAAAATTTCAATGAATGATTACAACAGACATTGTCGAGCTTTCATCTCAGAGTCCTTTGTTCCCGCGCTTAAATATCTTATTCTAAGCTATTTAACCCGTTGTAACTAGTACTATATCTTGTTGCAAATATACGAAGTAGGTGTACACAAAAGAAAGACGCGTTCAATTGTAACTATGCGTGGTTTAATGAGAAGTGAATTCAGTGTACATTAGAGTGCATCGAATTGTATGGACCCGAAAAAATGAAAAAATGGTAACCCATTTTCATAATCTATGCTCAATTCTAAGATGTTTTCACCAAGAAACCATAGCTCTAAAATGAATTCCTGGTCCGCGCTTTTGAGTTGAAAAATTAATTTTTTCGAACATTTATATCTTGGGTGTTTATGGACCGATCCTGACAAACTTGGTGTCAATCCTCTTGTTAGGACCACGACTTTTAAAACTCACACAAGCAAAGGACGAATTGTCCTTAAAACATAATTTTCATCCTTGGAACGACGATTTCGCGATTCGTCGCTGTCTTGAAAAATGAGTCAGAATTAAAGCTATTTTTTGGCTAAGCAAATATTTTTTTCTCTTGAGCCTGTGTTCTTTATTTGCAGAAAATGTAAAACATATTTTAATTCAATTTTAATACAATTTTAATAAAATATGTTTTACATTTTCTGTTAATTAAAAATGGAGGTTCAAGGAAAAAAAATTTTTTTGGGCCAAAAAATTGCTTTAATTCAGACTAATTTTTTAAGATAGAGACGAATCGCGAAATCGTCGTTCCAAGGATGGAAATTATTTTTTAAGGACATTAAGTCCTTTGGTTCTAGGGAATTTAAAAAGTCCTGGTCCTAACAAGAGTATTGACACCAAGTTTGTCAGGATCGGACCATAAACACCCAAGATATAAATTATCAAAAAGAAATAAATTTTTCAACTCAAAAAGCGCGGACCAGGAATTCATTTTAGAACTATGGTTTCTTCGTGAAAACATCTTAGAATTGACCATAGATTACAAAAATGGGTTACCATTTTATGTGAAAAAAATCGATGCACTCTAGTGTACATGCTTTGTCTTAAACTTAAAGGGGGGCGAGAGTTAACAGAGGCTCTCACTGTACATATTCTTAATGTTAACAGAAGTTGCCAGATAGATCAAATTAGGATGACAATTCATATTTCAGCAGATCTAATTGGGCTTTTTCTAGGTTTTCCCTAATCCTTGCAGCAAATGTTGGATCAATTATACTATTTTTGAATACCTCCAGACTTAATTTAATTTAACTTAACGTTTTTATCTTTTCAGTTACTAATTAAAATATGGTAGAGGAATTTCTTTAATTTCACATTCACATTTCATAAATCTATTCAAATTCTAGTAGTTTTCTTTTTCTCTCTGTCAACTGCTTTAAGTTGACGTGAAATAAATAAATACAAATCAGACTCTAAGAATTTCTACCCATGGAGATTTAGGCCTAAACATAAAGTACTTCTCAGAGTTGAGTCGAGAAACAGGAACAAGGCACCCAATAAATAAGTTAAGAAATTTTGGTGGATTTAATATATTAAGTAATGGGGATTGCGTGTAGGAAGTGGATTGTATCAATAATCGTGTATCAAAAATATGAATACTCGAATGTATTCATATTCATATCATTATCCGAGCTGGAAACACAGCTGAGGCAATCCTTTGATGGATGTTGAATGATTATTGCAACTGCTAATTTGTTTGTTTTTCTTTTTGAGTCGACCAAATTTGATGGTTCAGTGTTGCTGGTTGAAGTTGATGGCTGATGGTTGGTGGTTCGGATTGGGATTGGAAAGTAGGACTCAGATTGGAGTGGTTAGTCCTTCCAGTGGTTTGGCATGGCATTGGTGGCAGCTCGCAGGGCGCTGCGATAGTCGTTGCCCTGGTAGCGCACATGCTCCAACAGACGTCCCTGGCTATCGATGACATACAGTGAACGCCCGCTACCGCCGACTCCGAGCTCCTCCTCCATCACAGCGGCCGCGATCTCAGCATCTGCCGATGGTCCCGTTGTCTTGTCCTCGCCCAACGATGGCAGCTCTGTCGCATCCAGTTCCCCATTTCCATTTCCGCCGGCCAAATTCAGTTCCGGAAAACGATTAACCGTCGGAACGTAGATATTGATACGAGAACGTGTTCCGGACATACTGATTGTTCAAATTTAAATAATATCTTTTGGGTATTGCCGATATTTTAGATTAAACCTTTGCTAATAATTTGTGTTTTTTTATTTGATATTCTATTTCCTATTACTAAATAAGTGATAAATTGAAATTTTAAGCAAATGACAGCGAGAAATCAAAATTGTGCATTGTATTTTAAAAATATAGATAACAAAATAAAAGGTAACTGAGTCTTAATTCTAAATTTTAAATTGTATACTGACAGCATCTCCAAAAAAAAAACAACTACTCAGTGATTGATTTCAAATACATAAATTCATAGCTTGAGTAACAGAGACACAAAGTAAATTATATTTTGTTAAACAGTATTTTAAAATTATTTAATTGCTCTAAGAAGAAAGACATTCAAATCAATTTAATCCAGTTATTGATTTTTACAGCTTTCAATTAAATTCAAAAGTTAAAAAAATGGAGAGTAATGATATTATTTCAAAAAGTGTTTTTATTTTATTTTATTGCTCTTGGATGAAAGAATACAGAGTCATTTAAAAATTTGTGAATATTTTTTAAGGTCAGTTCCATAAAAATCACTCAAACTTTGTATCCTTGAAAACACTTTAAGCTTCTCTTAACACAAACAAATTGATTACTTAAGGAATTTCTCTTATTTGTCTGAACAACTTTGACCTTAAAGTCTTAGTGTCCTTTTATTGTATTTATTTTGGATATTTCGGCTTGCACAAACGAAGACAAAATCCACAAGGCAAATAGGAGAAAATTTCAGTTGACTTAATGTGCAAACTAGCACGGATTTAATAAAGTAAATTTAGGTATAACTTTCGATATATTTTTGCATACATATTTGTCATGTTAATTAAATGAGTTTCGGATACAAAAACATATTTGCAGATATCTGTTTGACCTTCTTGGCCAAGTTGAAATGACTTGGCCAATCGACCCAAATCCATGCACTGAACCTGAGCCCAAAATCTCTCAACTCAAATGCTACTTGAGTTGCAATTGTAATCAGCACTTGGCTAACAAAGTGTACGACACTCTGTGCATGTGTGCACGTGTGTGTGTGTGTGTGTGTGTGTGAGCGGGTGTTTACAGATAATTTTGATCAAATTGTTGCATTTCCTTTTGTCTCTTGAATTTCTCTCCGACTGCATTCAAAGATATTCAACTGGCCAACCGCACAGTGAACACTGCCTACAAGAAACGTTTATCCTTCGCATTTGTCTGGCCTCGAGATTTGATTGCCAATTCCTTAATGCTAAGTGACTCAACTATGAGTTCCCATGATGTGAAGCCGCAGATTACAAAATACTATATTCAATCACAAGTTCGAGGGTCGATCAGGCAGTTAAGCAAAGTTTATCAAAAGTACTATTGAGCCAACATATTGATGTCTATCTTTAAACGAAAAAAAATTACACTGTTAAATTTAACAAGCTGATGACGAAAATTTGATTTTGATGGTGGCTTAGAAAATCGAATTAGCTTTTTAGCTAAATGCGTAGTTTATTTACAAGAGAAAGTTTTAATTATTTTAAAAAAATTGAATTAAATTTTGAATGTAAATTTATATGTATGGTACCAGATTATGAATCTATCACATTATTATTCAATTTGTATCTATTAAATCCCGATATCTGGATAAATCAAAGTATGTGGTTTTTTTCTAACTCAATTCGTTGTGCAGTTTTTCAAGAGGTGACCTTCGGAAGAGTGATTTTCATTAAAATACGAAATTTTAGTTTAAATATTCTTCAGTTATTTTCGAAAACTTTAGCACTTGAAATATAATTACAAAAAATCTTCAAAGTTTATGAAATATAAACATCTTTAAAATGTATGCTAAAAGATTTGATATCTATTCGTAATATAGTCTTTAATATCAAATATCTTCTCTCAATTAAACTCCTTGAACAGCCCTCGCAACACTTGCACGTAACAGCATAGCTGTCAAAAGTCTAGACAGCTCTTGTGGTTGGTAAAATGAAAAATTCAGATTTTGATTTACATTTTGGGCCGTGTTTCAGTTTTGGACGTGATATGACAGAGACAGAAGGTAAGGTGGTTAATTCGAGGGAATACACAATATTATTGATTTGAGCATTGCGCGCTACATTTTGTCAATTTGCACAAAGTTAATGAACATTCAACGGATTAAAATAAGCTTAATTACTTTTTGTCCCGGAGTAACTTCGTAAAACAGTGACAAAAGGAGGTTTTTAAAAAAACATCAATGAAAATATGAACTTAGTGAGCTTTTAATTAGTACTCTTTTCCTGAGTTATTTTATTAATGAAACAACTACAGAAAATGTATGTATATATTATTATTTTGCATTATGTATGCCAAGAATAATTATACTTAGTTTAACGTTAATAAACACAAGGATAACTCATATTTCGTTAATTACGATTTACATTAAATGTTTGTCATATCCCAAATATTCAACTTTGTTTTCGTGTTCATTCTAAATTATATTTGCACCACATATTTGCTCAAATTCAATTAAATCTTTTCATTAATTATATCATTGATAATATGACATATTTTTCGTTATCATTTCCACTTATTATTATACTCTGTAGTCATTGAAGTTTATAAACGGGGTATGTTAGAAAATTATAATTAGTGTTTGGTAAATTTGAGAAGAAAATCTGTGACTTTTTTGGCATTTCTGTGTCCTGAAATTTTCATTGCAATTGAACAACAAATATTTCAGTTACTTGAGACTAATGGAGTCAATAGAGAATGTACAGTCAGAGTACAGAGGTTAAAGGGACTCTACACTCTTAAAGTATTTGATTTTGACTTTTTCATATGTTTTTATTATAACTCTAAGGTATTCCTTCTGTCTACCTTTGAACTACTCTCATGTATCTGGCAGCAATTAAAGTATTTAGAACTTTTGAAAAATGTATTTGGCCACATGTCAATTAAATGTACAATGTGGAAATTCATTGAATTAGAATGGTTGCTCTTTTCACTTGAATGGCCTTTCACTACCAATATGCATTACTGGATAAAACCGTATGTTTAATTTCTCACAAATATGTACATACATATATCTATGTATATATCTGTATACCTACGAGTATGTATGTAAGCCTTTCAGGTTGTCAATTAATTGAAATGGTTTAAAGGCACAGCTCCAATTGCAAATACACTTTGAAATGTTTCACAAAAACCCATAAGTTCACGTTCCACATTGATATGTCCATAGAGATATGAATTTATTTTTTTGATAACTTAAGACGAATTTGCATTTGAACAGAATAAAATATATAATATTTTGTTACCCTGAGAACTTTTAACAATCAGACAACCCTATTTCGTACAGTATGTCAAGTAATGGTTTTGACAAAGGAAAAACATTCTCTCTCTAAATTGAGAAAAAAAAACATTTTCTTAGTTTTTTATTTTTTTTTTGTTGCTTATAGTTCTTTGAGCAAGTGAAAAAAATGATATTTTAAAATCTATTGGGCTTAGCTATTGTTAGGAACAATAAATAATTTGCGAGTATTTTTTCTTTCTGAAAACCATTACTTGGTGTACTTAATGTGTAAAATCTGTGGACGGGCAGTTTCAGATTTGATTGAAGTCCTTAAAAATCTTAATTTAAATTTTAACAAACTTAATTTGTGAGAATTCGCAAACAATTAAGTTTAATTTTCTCAATTCAATTGATTTTTTTTTCAGTTTTTGATTTAAAATCTGTCCTTCAGTCATTAAATTGTGTGGATATAGTACATACCCAATACGGAGCAAACATATATTTTATGTCAGTCTTTTTTTTAACGTAGCAGGTTAGGGATTTAGCCCAGATAAGTTTAAACCTCTGAAAGTTCTATATGTGGCAGGTTGGCGACTCTTACCTGGGATAGACTGGACCACCAAATTTTCTTGTAAGAGCCCAAAATTCAGAGAAGTTGTTGAATCAAAAATCAATCTCAAATGCCGGACTAAAACTTGTTGCTGCAGATAAAAGTACGTATTGCAGCTGCTAATTGAATATCACAGTACAAATTGAGTTTGGTCATAACTAAGCGGATGCAAACCAACGACAACAACAACAACCAGAACAACAACCGAAACAACAACCGAAACAACAACCGAAACAACAACCGAAACAATAACCATAATGCATCACATCAGATGAATACGAAAACGAGTATGTGTTTGGTAATGTTGAAAAAAATCAAGTCAAGCCCTATAATCAAGTTAAAGTGCTCTAATCAAGTGTGCTCGACTGCGAGGTACCCTGTGCGCCTACATATGGAAATATAAACTTCCCCTTCTGTAGATATTTCCCATGGTATTTGTGGCAAAAGGTCTTAGTATCTGCGGTCTCCAAGCAACTGTTTTCAACGTTGAAAGAGATGAATTTCGAGAAAGGGAATACATTGTACTATACTAGTATACATACACAGCAAAAAAAAATTCCGTTCTAAAATCAAGTATAAAATACTTAATTTAAGCTCGCATTTTTTAAGTATGTATTCAGGATTAGGCTGAATAATCAAGCCTGTATCGGGATTAAAATGGGAAAATACACATTTGCTGAGCGCGAGAGGAAAATTCTCTCTGGCCTCTCTCATTTCAACCGGTCCGGTGGCTCAATGGTTTGATTCCCCCCGTCAATTAAAAACAAAGGTAAAAATAAAAAAATTTAAAAAAAAAAATTTTAAAAAAAAGTATCTATTAAAAAAAAAAATTTTTAATTAAAAAAAAAAAATCTTAAAAAAAAATTAAAAAAAAAAAGTTTAAATGTAACGAAAAACATTATAATTAATAAAAAATTTTTAGCCTGAATTTAAGAATTTCAGGATTGAATTCGGGATTGAAGAAATCAAGTATTTCATACTTGGCTTAAGAAAATCCGAGATTACCCCACTTCTGACATCGTTTCGGATTGAATTCGGGCTAAATATCCCGGATTTTTTTTTCTGTGTATGCATTAAAGCCAATTTGGCATCCCCACATGCTTTCTCTGGCTATTGGAATATTTGCCAACTACTATTGTGTTTATGGCCTTGTACATTTATGCATAATACATACGTCTACTTCCTATCAGGGTCTCTTCCCTCATCTCTCTCTCTCTTTTTGTCCGTTGAGGAATTTGCATCAAACTTGGCCCTGAATGAGAATTTTCCAACAAAGAACTCAAAGCTGCAGCTGCTTAGCAGCTCTAAATCAATCTTCACTTATATATGTATCTATTCTTTTCCAGGTATAAACTTAGCAGGTAGCAGCTGCAACTACAGATTATACTAATTGGAGCCACATTTCATACCTAATTAGTGCACGTGAAACCAAAAAAAAGCTGTAAGCTCAAAATTCGTTGAAGGCAAATCTCCACTCAACGAACTAGCACCAAATTCCTAGAATCTTATATATTTAGAAATAAGCTACGCAGCATTGGTGGCACAACTTTGTGGCATTAGTTAATCGAGTTAATCAGGTATTAGTATTTGTGGTAGATCTGGACAAATTCCTGCCAAACTTTTTTATAAATGTTATTCAGCTTCCCCCTGATTTCAGCTTATATTGAAAATAATAAGCTAAAAAACATATTAATGTATAAACTTAACTAGTTAAAACATCACTTTAAACTTGAGTCTGAAACAGTGATGTCCAAAGCACACCATAATATATTTTTCCCTATCCCATGGAATAGGAAAATACACATTTTGGACACTACTGTTCTGGAACAATTATTTTTTTTTCAAAGAACATTTACTAAAATTTTGACTTATGAGATTGCTAGATAAAAGGCGAGACCAACTTAAGACATTCATAACTTTGCCAAAACTGATCTGAAATCTTGCCGAAAGTGAAAACCGGAACATTCCTGTTTGTGTTTTTTAAAAATTCAAAATTTTAAATCTCAAGCTTTAATTTAGTCACTATAAAACAACACTATAAACTTGATTCTAAGACAGTTCATTTTTTTTAAATAATCATGCCAAAATAAACAAAAATGTGGACTCGGAAAGTTGCTAGGCCGAAGAAATGTTGATGTGTTTATACATATGTATGTTTCCCAGATGCAAATGTATCTTTTAAGCCACTCTATTATATTCATAATGTGATTCCAACTTGCAACCGACACACAGAACTTGAATTCGCATTATTCCCGCTGTGTCTCAGTTGTCTTTGATACTGTCATAAAAATGACTTGTCCATTATTTTCTTTATATTTATGAAACTTACACGAACAGAAACACATTCGCATATCGTGAATTGGAGTAAAGTGAGCTAGAAACTCGTAAGGGAAATTTTCAATATGTCAAAACAAAGGGAAACCGATGAGGATCTCAGGACCTCAATAACCACTGAGCCGAACAGAACGGCACAAAGATAAATTCATGGATGCAGTTTCATGGACTGTTGGTGACAATTCATGGTGAATAACTGTTGTGCCTGGCTTTGGCCGCAAACTACAGTGGTTATCCGCTTAATTGTACATAAGCATAGTGAGAGAGCAGAGAGAACTGAATAATTGTGGGGAAATAGAAATAAATCGATCCTGTGAATTTCAAGGAGATATATTTCATTTTATATGAAACAATCATCGCAGATTTGAATTTGACTACCACAAACTATAAAGTCTGGGCATCATTTGGTTCTAGAGAAATTTAAAATGGGGTTCAAAGTGAATTCAATGTTGCAAAGACTGCAATCAGATTTTTTTACTGCAATAAAAATAAGTGAATATTTAAACAAAGTATAAGATTTATTTATTTTTTTTATTTGGGATGCAAGAGTAGAATAGAATGTTGGGAAATTATCTTTTTTAAAGAAGTTGCTTTAAATTGTTTTAGAATTAACATTTTTATTTATATTTTAGTTGAAATCTCAGAGCATCTGATAGCTTGAAGCGTTTATTAAGGGGAGGTTCTTTTGGATTTTTTTGAAAAAATCATTTTATTTTTTTTTACATAAAATGAAAGTTATATATGTATAGAATATATGTGCCAAGGGATTTTTCAATACGACGCGTATTTCTTGAGCTAGGGCGTGTCAAACGTACCCATGTCACGCGCGCTGCGTACTCGCTGTCACTTTTCAAAAACTTTAAACGCGTTTTTCTCGAAACCATGTTTTCTAATCTAATTTCAAGTACAGGTCTTGTTCTATTGATCCGATTTCCTTCATTCAAAAAATGTTTTAAAGTATATACTTTTTTGTATGGCTTATACCTAAAAATGGCATTCAAAATTGTTTATTTATAATTTTTAAACGAGATCAAAGTAAAAAAAAATTGTAAAATTTCAATTTTTTTTTTAAACGACCATGAAATTGGTGTTTTTTCACCAAAATTAATTGAAGTTAGGTATAAGCCATAGGAAATTTTATCAATTTTAATAAATTATATACATTTCTCAATTCAGTTTACTACCAGAGGCCCAACACTTGAAGAAGCAGATCGATGTTTTGAGAGTTGAGGTCGACGAGATCCGACATTTTCAAGCCGCCATTTTGAATTTCTCAAACATCAAATTTTTTTTTTAATCGTCAATAAACAACGAATTAAAGTACGAAAGCAGAAGTTCGTATGTCTTTTCATTTTCCCACAAACCATTCTCAAATTTTGCTTGATTTTCGGCCAAATCCAAAAGAACCTCCCCTTAACGTCTGCAAATCTTGTGATAATTGTCGACATTAAAGTGAACGTTTCATATAAAGTTTCGGTATATGGCATTTATTTATTTAGACTTTATAACGCGGTGAAGGCTTCGCTCACAAGCTGCATAAAAAGGTGTGCTAACGTTCAACAACAACAACAACAACAATAAAAGCCAACTACAAAGCGGGCCAAAAGAAATAAAATAAAAATAAATAAATTGTTGCTTGTGCTCGTTGTCGTTGTCGTTGTCACTGGTTGAAGTCAACATATTGTGGCAGTTTAAGCGGAAAATGTGCCTCACTTCCGGTCTCACATTGTTGCCTTGATTCTCTGTAGCTGAATATGACCCTGAAATGGGTATGACAAGCTTACATGTAATATTAATGCGACCTGTATACGGGTATTAAATTAGAAATAACATACTTCTGTTTTATTTCAACAGCTTTAAACATTTTTTAAAAATCACTTGTTTTTTGATTGATACTAAAATAATGATCTAGAATTTTCCCCGTAAAACAAATAAAAAGACATCGAGATAAACTGCTTAATACAACTTTGTAATAATTAAACCGATCAACTTTAAATTTATTTTTTAATTTTCTATGATTGATACTAAGTAAAAGTTTTAGAAAAGAAAAACATTTATGGGACGATTAATGTTTGATGAAATATTGTTTTTTTTTTATTTATTTTATTACACATATGACTAAAAATTGTTTTAATGATAAAAGTTTAGTCGTATATCCATCGTGAATCATACGTTTTTTTAATTTGAAATCACCATTGTAATGTGCGAATCTGAATTATGTTGATAAAAACTGAATCATGTTTTAAGGATAGGAATCATTTGTCTGTCTTAAAAATTCGACAACGTTATGGTAACCCAGAAAGTTGCATGTACATCAATTACAGGGTATTATGCAGTCGATCATTTTAAGATTTTGTCATTTTTACTTGTTGTCATTGCTGTTATTATTGTCGTTGTTGTGGCAAAGTTGGGTGTGGTAAGCAGTATAGCACACCTACACACACACACACACACACACACACACACACTCACACAAATATACTTAGTAACGCTTAGTTGGAGTTGCTCGCTTTAGACTGTTGACTTGTTTACCGTTATGAGACTGGCGTCAAGATGGCTGCCAAAGCATCTGCCAAACAGGAAGTTCTTGTGTGTGCGTGTGTGTGTGCGTCTTGTATTAACTGCTATAATATTTATGTACATGCATACATATGTATGTACATTTCAATGTCTACTTGATTCTCAGAAAATGCCAGACACACTGTGCATATTCATATGTATGCCACAAAAGACAATCGCAATTACAGAGCATGGAAAACGAAGCACTACAATTTGAAAACGACTGAATAAATACAATATAATAAAGCTGCGTATGGGACAAATAAATTCGTCTGTGTGCAATAGATTCGCGAACCGGTTCGAAAGTGGTTAAGGTGAAAAGTTAATGACTTAAACTTTGTACGTTAAATATTGATGAGGATTAAGTAAAATGAAATAGCTTAAAAAAGTAAGTAAATGTAGACGATTAAAGAGATAATTACTTTGCTGAAATTTGCAAATGTAAACAAATACTTCAGAATGTAAATTAATTGTAAATGGAACTGAATTTGCATTTACATTTTTTCTTATATGTTTTTTAATTCAATTTATTTATTAAAACTCTTCTTATTATTATTTAAATAGAATTATAAAACAAGAATGTGAAATTAACAATTTATGTAGATAAAAGACAAAACTAATTCGTAATTGATATGATGTAAATGTAAAATTGAATTGAATTTAATTTAAATTCAACAATAAATTTCAAATGCTTGGTGAGCATCAGTTTGTGAAGTTATGATGCGAGTAACCAATGATATAATTTGCCAGAGAGTAAAATACTATTAATGCAAACTCACACAAGTGTGTTGAAGGTCTGAAGTAACTACTATACAACATCTCGTAGTTTGCTGCAATACAAGTGGATTCATTTGTGGCAAGGTGAACTATGTAAATGCGAATAGGAGCTGGACAAAAATAGTTTTCTGTTTATTTGCACAGTCGAGTCTCTTAAGAGTAATGTGCTCTGTGCCTGGAAAGGTGACAGCTGTCGCTCAAGACTCGAAAGAAAGGGATTTGTGTTGGCCACGTCTATTAGCTTAAGCCAGGCACAGGCATGGGAAGTGAAATTGAACATGCTTGGCCATAAATAGTAAGAGCAACCGGGAGACTACTATGTAGCAAGTGCAACTCAATCATAATGGTAAACAATGGTACTATTATTATCATTTACCACAATCGGCACAGCAAAAAACGACACGACAAGACACGACACAACACGACAAGACTTAATACGACACGACACGACACGACACGACACAACACATGAACACAAGAAAACTTTCAAGAACAAACGACAAAAGTTGCGGAGGTGTCCACAACTTTCAGCTACCAAGTCCAAGTCCAAGTCCAAGTCCGGGCCGGACAAAAGTTTTCGTGTGAAATTAGAATTGAAATTAAAAGCACAATAAAGGCCAGGGCAAAAAAAGGAGATTGGTTAACAAAGAGCCAAAAGGAAAGACTTTCTCTGACCAAAATGAACTAAATCTTAATTTATTTGTGGCTGTTTTGTTGGTCTCTGTTTTCTGCTTCTGCTTCATATGCAAATAGATATTCTTGAGAAACTTTCATTTCAGAAACTTTAAGCATGCCATAAACCAAATAGTCTACAGATGAATTGAACATCATACTATTTGTATCAGCACATCAATTTTTGAAAATATTCAAGCTTCAAAAGCTTTCAGCTAACAAAGTAAGAGATATTTTTCATATTCAATAATAATTCTCAAAAAAAGCTTTCAGCTAACAAAGTAAGAGATATTTTTCATATTCAATAATAATTCTCAATTGAAATAATTATTCCGCAATTGAGTTTAGATATTCCTGCTTTATTTTTAATTAAAATTTAATCATATTACATATGTAATTTAAATATTTAGCACTTAAATAGCAAGTAAAATTTGGGTTATTTATATAATTTTCGCTCATTGAAATTGGATAAAGGAGCTCTCAATCAACAAA
The DNA here is from genome assembly GCA_037043435.1 of Drosophila suboccidentalis. Classification (NCBI taxonomy): domain Eukaryota; kingdom Metazoa; phylum Arthropoda; class Insecta; order Diptera; family Drosophilidae; genus Drosophila; species Drosophila suboccidentalis. The sequence goes on along the minus strand of JBAMBK010000663.1, from coordinate 10,836 downwards.
GTAAGAGATATGTTTTCATAAAATATCACTGCGGACGGCAGTCCGCGCTAGTGACGAAAGCAGCACGAAGGGTGCGAAAAGCGACTAGCAATATATACACGAAGAAGGGAAAATTTGCTATGACTGTCCGAAAAAAAGCCTTTTTTTTAACAATTTATATGCTCTTAATATTATTCGTCACATAATTGAATATCAGAAATTTTGGGGCATGAAATGTTTTCGTCACTAGACTTTTACCTCGGGAAGTATTTTTTTCTACAATATTAAAACTAATGCCAACTTCAAGAATATCTTAAAAGCATTCTCTCCAGCATCACTTGTAATACAGAGCATTTATTGTCAGATACTATATTTATCAGCTCTATGCAAATACATTTGAATAATATTTTCATCAGTGTTGAAAAGGATCTCAGGGCTTGACAAGTCGAATCGTTTGTATGTTGTATAATAATTCAGGAAATCTGTTTATATTCTAACAAAGAATTGATTTCTCTTAAGCGCAAACTGGAAGAAAAAACGTTGGGCACGAAAATGGGTAGAAATACGGATCCGTCGAATTTCATAAAATCACTAGAGACATCTATGATGAGACCGTGGTCAATGGAAACTGTCGAGCAACCATGGTTCGATGAGGAAATGGACTCGATGGGGCCAACCATAACGATGCCTCCGGCTGATTTGGATACAATAGATCCATTATTCAATGGCGATTTGATGCAAAACCTCGAAATAATGGAAACAACCGAAGACTTTGATAATAAATCAATAATGGATGTTTCTGAAGAATATCAAATTGACGAGTACATTGAAGAAGATTACATCATGGTCGAAATATCATGATTCAAACTGAAGGGTACCAGAGGAAACTAAATTTGCTCCTAATTATAATTCTACTCCAATTATAGTATACATGTAAGAGTACAAATGTTATTTAAGCAAGTTCAAACACGACTTTACTTTTAACGCTGCAAAGAGAATTCGTTTATTATTTAGTTATATCACTTAATAATACTTTGACTTCTGTTGCAATCATATTTTGAAACAGTTTCAGCTCATCGAGTATCTTCTATCTTGGTATCTGTGTGTGGCAAACGCAGCTGTAGCCTCAAATTTTTGGTTTAAAAGTTTTCGATCAACAACACAAAGGAGCGTCAACAAAAATACAATTTGTGAAGCTGTGAAAGTTTATTCCTTAACCATTATTGAATATTGAAAAGCTTGGACACACATATTCCCCCCGCCTCTAGACAGAGATAGATCTCTCTCTCTCTCTCTCTATCACTAGCTATTTTTCCATCTCCATCCCGACAAAGTAATCTGCATATGCTTACGAGAATGTGTGCGTGCGTGAACTAAAAGATACAATTTATTAAACTGCCCCACTCACAGGCACGTACGTCAATTTTCGTTGCCCGAGGCTCGGCAAAAGTTTTGAAAGAGACTCGTTACAAAGGGTATTATCTATGTGGCATGCCACGGAACTTGTGCCCCACTTATAACTTATAAGTGTCGGAATGGAATACAGATACATAAATGGCATAAGCTTAAATATAGTTTTGATTTGGATAGATATGTGAACATAGCTAGATTATTAATTATAGATATAGATAAATATTATCATAGATATAGATCCAAAATAATCGAATTAGAGTGATCGAAAAGCTACCACACGCACGGTTTCTAAGATATTACCTTTTTTTTTTTGGTAATTAACGTTAACTATTTATTTTATTTATTTGAGAATGTTGGCTTCTATTTCCAAATACAGGCCAACACAGGCTTATGAGCCATGACTGCTAAGGCCTTCGGTTGTAACTACTATTATAAGCCATCATTCAAAATCGCAACAAGATCGGACAAATATAAAGGAGATAATGGCTGATTTAAGTTTTTAAGCAATGTATGTGCCTAAAAGTATGCAATAAAAATGCATATTAAAAGATTTTGATATTGGAGATAGTTAACATTGGGATACAAACTCATTTGCCGATTTCAATAAATGGAATGAATCAAATTCTATGCTACATAAATATTGTACATAAGTCCTAAGACTCAGATATTTTCGAGTATATATATTTTCGGTATCCACAGTATCGTTTTAAATTGTCTGCAATTATTTTACAGCTGTATTTGAAGTTGTTCAACGAAGTTGAAGAAAATGCAGCATTGATGCCACTTGAATCAGACTTTTCAATGTGATAAAATAGCACTCGAAAATGAACTTGACAATTATTTTCCCCTTTTTCCAACAGTAATTGTTGTTATTTAAAGAAGATGCTGCAACTTTTAACTTATCTAAAAGCAACTGTACTTGTAAACTGATTCTGTCCTCTTCAGTTGAGTAACAATTAAGTGAATTTCTTCTTCGGTTTGTTAAAGTGAAAACTCACTCACAACAACAACAACAACAAAAACAGCTAACTTAAACGAGATTGTTGGCCAAAATGCCTTACGAGCCATTTTGCTGAATTATAATTGGTCTAGTTTTGCATTCTGCATTTTGATGATTTTATTGATTTTAATTACCGGATGCTCGATTTAAATTTGATCCATTTAATTGGGCTACAAACCAAAGGCAGCTAACTATAAGCTGACTGTACATAAATAAATATAAGATATTTAATAATGGCTTTGGTTCTTGTTTAATCTTTGGGTAAACCAAAGTTTGGTATTGGGCTACTCTCAGCCAGATGACCACAAAGCTCAGGTTTTGCCTGTTTTCGACTAGTGGATTGTGTTCACATCAGACTCAGAGTAAATTATTGTTTAAGGCTGTCATAAGTACAGTGAAAGCTCCTTAAATTGCACCCACGCAACTGCACAATTTGCATTCGGGGCCTAGAGGAAAATTAATTCAGTGCGAATCAAAAGTTTGACTGACGGTCCGAGTGATTGGACATTTATCCAACTAACTACAAGTGGAAAGAATTCGTTGGAAACTGATTTATTGACATGCTGACTGACAGTCTGAATAATTTTTAATGTCTAAGAGCTTGAAGCGACTGTCATCTATGATTTTACTAAGCTCTAAGGAGGAAAAATACCACCCACAGGAGGGAATAAATGGTGAAAACTACTAATGTCAATCTAAACATAAAATCTAGTTTAATATCAAAATGTAAAAAAAAATCGAATCTGCGATATATCTCTAAATATTGACGATATATCGAGTTAAAAAGAGTTTGAAGTTGTAAATAATCAAAATACACGTGCAAATTTGGACTTGTTAAACTTTCATAGCTTTGCCAAAACTGAACAGATTTCCAAGCAGATCGTCATTTTACTCATAATTTGGTCTTAATTCTTTATTCAATATGCATTTAAATTTAGTTCGTTTCATTAAAACAATTTTTTATCATAAGATATGGATTTTTAAAACTTAAAGCTTAAAATTTGTATTTTTAAATTCCTGTCATAATTAACTGAACTTAATTTCGTTTTAGAGAAAATCAAGTTGATTTTTCGATTAATTTTTGCATCACTATTTTTTGCACTTTGTGCAGGGTATCTATCAGTTAAGCACTTTTAAGTTCTATTCGACGTATCCTTTGATTTGTTGTGTGTGTGTGTGTGTTTTTTTTTTTTTTTTTTTATAACACGGACGTTGATGTACGCAGTACATTCAAGTGGCCCGCGCGACACCAGGCTTACACCTGTTGTTTATTGCACCGTTTCTTCTCCCTCTCGGCCCTGCCAATCAAGCATTTACACAAGAGGGGGAACAGCCTTATCGGCTCGCTTCTTCAGCTCGGGTGCGCTCCTCCCGCCTCAGCTCCAGCATCACCTCGCACGCCATCTTCTCTACTGCATCCCAGTTTTCCCTCGATGCCATCATGTATTGCACTAAGTTGCTCGGGGTGGGTTCGACTCCGAAAGTCACAGCAACTATGCTCCTCTGCCTCCTGAATCTAGGGCACTCAAAAATGACGTGCTCTGCATCCTCTTGAAAATCGGTACCGCAAGTTCTGCAATAAGGGTCATCGCTGTGGCCAAAACGGTGGAGGTATGCCCTAAAGCAACCATGACCGCTCAGGAACTGGGTCAGATAAAAATTTACCTGCCCGTGTTTCCTGTCCACCCATTGCTCGATTTGTGGTATGAGTCTTCGTGTCCAGCTGCCGTTTTCCGACTCAGTCCATCTCCTTTGCCATCTATTTAATATGATCCTGTGGTTGGGATCCGCACCGTTGTTCCTGCGTTCATCTGTTTGGTCCTCTACTAAGAGGTCGAAGGGTGGTATGCCTGCAATCACGTGGACGGCAGCCCCCGAGATAGTGCGAAAACCACTGGCTACCCTTAGCGCGCACACTCGGTATACAGAGTTTAACCCTCTGATGTAGGATTTCCTCCTCACGGACTTCGCCCAGATGGGTGCTGCGTACATGGTGATTGACCGTACCACCGACGTGAGTAAGCGTCTTCTTAGCTGCTTAGGTCCCCTAGTGTTGGCCATGATGCGAGCGAGTGCTGTGCATGCCACTGCTGCTTTCTGCTCCATATACGCCATATGGTCCTTGTATGAGAGCCTATGGTCCAGGATTACACCAAGGTACTTCACTGATGGCCGGGAGCGCACGGTAGTGTTGCCAACTGAGACGTTTGCAGTCTCTACCGTCTTCCGGGAGCTTATGAGGACCGCCTCCGTTTTGTTCTCTGCCAGAGACAGGCCTACGCCGGTCAGCCAGGTTTGCGCTAGCCTTATAGCCTCGTTGGTGATGTCCTCCACCTCTGCGATATGCTTCGCTACCGACACAATTGCCACGTCGTCCGCAAAGCCCACGATTCGCACACCCTCTGGCAGCGGTAGTCGTAGTATGCCGTCATACATCAGGTTCCATAGTACTGGGCCTAGTACAGAGCCTTGTGGGACTCCTCCGGAAACCTGGTACAGTTTTTCGCCTCTGCTGGTGTGGTAGCGAAGTACCCTCTCCTCGAAATAGCTTCTGATTGCCTGCACTAGATACGGTTCAATCTCCTTCCTGGTAAGACATCTAATGATTTCGCCCCAGCTGGCCGTGTTGAAAGCGTTTCGGACGTCGAGCGTGACCACGAGGCAGTACTTCTTAGAGCCCCAGAGCCATCTCTTGCCTTCTATGGCTCTCTCTGCAATATCAGTTACCGCTTGGATGGCCTGGGTGGTGGATCGGGCCTTCCTAAAGCCAAACTGAAAAGGAGACAGCCCGCCGTGGTCGCTTATGGACTGCTCCAGCCGACTGCAGATTACTCTTTCGAGTGCCTTTCCCGCTGTATCCAGCAAGCAAATTGGCCTGTATGCGGAGGGGTCATCGAGTGGTTTGTTCCCCTTAGGAATGAGGACTAGATTCTGCGTCTTCCAGCGGGGCGGGAATACCCCTTCCTTGAGGCAGGTGTTGAAGACCTCGGCAAACAGGCTTGGCTGTAGCTCCATTGCCATCTTAATGACGATACTTGGAAGTCCGTCTGGGCCAGGTGCCTTCCCCGGCTTTATTCGGCGCGCTGCACTATGGATCTCCTCCTGGGTAACTGAGATAAATGTCGCTTCCGTGTTCTCACCACGATTTGTGTCCATCGGCTCCTGCGATGGGAAGAGCTGTTCCACGATTTTGCCCAACAGGTGTGGGCAAGAAGGGCTCGGTGGTCGGAAGGCATGAAGTCTCTTCATGGTGAGCTTGTAGGCCATCCCCCAAGGATCCGCATCGGCTTGGTCGCAGAGGTCTAGGTAGTGCTTCCTCTTGCTGTCTTTAATCATGTTTTTTAACGTACGTCGCTTACTCCTATAGTCCTCTTGGAGTTCATCGTGCCTCGCATCGTCGCGCCTTCGCGCCCGCTGGTATGCCCGTCTTGCCCGGAGTGAGCTCAGACGCGCTTCAGCTATCCCACTGTTCCACCAGTAGACTGCCTTCTGCCGTGTCCCTCCCGTCGTCTTGCGCATTGACGCATTGCACGCTCTTAGGATATGGCTCATCAGTTGCTCCGCTCTTCCGACTGCATTGCCACTGGTTTCTGCTCCCTCCAGCATTTGCTCGAATGCAGGTTTGTCAAGCGTGTCCAGTCTGAAAAAGGCTCTTCTTGGCGCTTCCACAGCGGGTGCTCGGCTGTGAATCTCCGTGATGATTGCCTGGTGGTCACTGTGCGTGTACGTCTTGCTGAGAGTCCAGGTTGTTCTCGGCGCCAGGCTGCTACTAGCGAAGGTGAGGTCGATGACCGAGCCAGCGTTTCCTCTTCTAAATGTTTGTTCACTACCTCTGTTGAGTAGGACAAGATCGAGCCTAGCCATGGCTTCAAGTACAGCAACTCCTCTTTGATTAGTGGTTGTGCTACCCCAATCAGTTGCCCATGCGTTGAAGTCGCCGGCGATCAGGCAGGGTGATCTATTAGCAGCGTCGTTAACTAGTCTGTCTAATATCTGCGAGAACTCTTCTAGGGATAGCGATGGGGCGAGGTAGCAGCTATAGACGTAGAGGTAGTCTATCTTTACCCTAACGAACCCCTTCTCGCCTCTTTTGTCTAGCATTTGGACAGCTTTTTGCCCACAGCTCCACGTGGCCGCTCCGCACGATATATCCCCAGCCCACGTATTGGGGGACTTTATGCGATATGGCTCGCTTAGGATGGCAACATCTATCTTCTCTTCTCTTACGGTTTGCGTAAGCAGCTCTTGAGCTGCTTCACAATGGTTCAAGTTGAGTTGATAGAAACGCATCATTTCAGCATAGGTCGAACCAGCGCTTTAGCCAGGTACGGGCATCTGACACTGCTCACGGGATGATCCACCTCCTTTTCTCCTTTGCGGGTGCATAGTAAACACTTTGGGGTGTTTTTGCACGACTTTGCCTGATGGTCCGCCTCACCACACTTGAAGCACAGGCCTTTGCAGTCCACGTCTTCTCGGCATCTGTTGGCAACATGACCGAAATCCATGCATCGGAAACACCTCATGGGTTGGATTTTCCTCCGGATTCGGCAAATAACCCATCCGACACGTACCTTCCCAGCCTGCAGGAGCTTTTCGGCCTCGTCTGCTGGAAGCTTCAGACTTGCTGTCTGCGTACCACCGTACGACTTCCGTATTGAGATTATGGACGACGATGATGCTTTGATCTCACCGAACTGCGTGATCAAAGCCTCTAGGAGCTCCTCCTGAGTCGTGACCTCGTCCAGATCCCTTACTTCGATCGCTGTCGTTGCAGTAAGCGACCTTACTTCCGCCTTTGAACCAAGGAGGTCCTTCACGGCGTCTTGGAGAGTCGCCGTGTGCGGATCCGCCGACTTCGATAGCTCGAAGAGCAGTTCTCCCTTCGCAGTTTTCCGAATCGCCTTCACGTGCTGTGCCAGGCTCCTTAGCTTTGGCTCAGTCTTAACTGAGCGCAGGATATCGGCGTACGAAGTAGTGGAGTCTCCTTTAACAACAATGGCGTCCGACCTCGCCTGTTTCACCCTTCCTCTTGGTTTCCCGACCTTCCTCCACTGGTTTTGCGGCTGGCGCACTGCTTTCTCGACATCCTTTGCTTCGGGGACTTTCGGTAAGTGCTTGGTTGCACTAGGCCTTGTCGTCTGCCTGCCCTTTTGTTTCTTCGACCCTGGTGGGGGCGACGGAAGCTCCTCACGATCGGCTCTCGATCTTTTCCCATCGCTGGGTGTTGCAGTGCTCGTAGCCTTGTGGGCTTTCTGTGAAGCTGGTGGTTCACTGTGCTCCTCCTCTGCGGCAACGTAAAGATTGAGAATACTGTCTACCAGGTCTCTCATTGGCTGGTGAATTGTCCTTCTTCCTTCTAGCATCTTGCTTAATGCTCGAATTTTCTCGCCCAGCCTGTCGAAGCTCGTGATCAGTCCAGACTGTCTAGATTCGGGCTTATCGGCGATTCCCGTCGATGGAGGACACACGGGAGTTGTCGTTGCTGTCATCGCAGGTCGGCTGGCTGCTGCTATGGCCGAGGTAGGCGATCTCGCCGTCTTCTTGCTTCCAAGGAAAGGATTCGGGGTCATCCTACCAGTGGGTGGATCTCCTTCCTTGCTCTCACTGAGTTTGTTGCTTGTGGCTTTATCTGCAACGGTGGCCAAGTTTGCCACCACCGAGGCATTGCGGTCGCTGAATATCGACGTGCGGGGGCCCGCTTGCACACCCCCTTCCGCCGGCACTGGGGATCCGACCCCCTGCGCCGTAAGGTTCGATCTTTGTAGACCTTCCATATTGATTATATATTCGGTAATCAACCTAGCGTTTTTTAGAGTCTACTGCCAGACTTCGCCTTCTCGCATTTGTTAAGGGATACCAGGTGTCTCTCAATCGTTGGTAGCGAGCTGCTTGTCCTGTTCAAAACGGAATCGATCTGGCCACTACCAAGTTAGTGGCAATCAGAGTCTTTTCGCACATTTGGCACCTTTTCGAACAGCACCACCCCCTTCCCCTTTAGTCGCCTCGTACGACAAGCGGTGGATTACTGAGGTGTTATTCTAAGACCCGACACCACACGGGTGGTGTGTGTGTGTGTGTGTGTGTGTGTGTGTGTGTGTGTGTGTGTGTGTGTGTGTGTGTGTGTGTGTGTGTGTGTATTCGGAAAGGCAGAAATAGCAATCGAGGCCTCGCATCGCATCGCATCGCATCGCATGGCAAAGTAAAAAGTGGAAAGTGGAAAGCACAAACAATAAACAAACAAACAAGCTGCAAAAATGTCACACATTCATCATACATAGGTTGTAATGTGAAGAAGCAAATGGAGCCCCGTACCCCTCCTCTCTCCTCCAATCTCCTCCTATCCTGCCACCACTACAGTCCCTCCCCCACGCGCCGCCGATGAACAGTTGTTGCCATCCTGCTTGAACGCACTTTCAGTTAACCGCATTTTGTTAAAGCCCAAAGAGACGATATCGGGGACATGGCTGAATTGTGTGGCCAGAAGTCCACTCGTGTGGACTCTAGGTAACTGTGATTGCAACCAGCAAAAGGGGTGGTGTGGAGAGGGAGGGAGGGATGTAGGCGTGGCACATGTGTGTGTGTGCGTGAGGCGCAAAAAGGTCAGTCAATTAATGTGCAAAACGGACGCTGGATAAACTTTGCATGCACACATACACACATGTATGTAGGTACATACAATATATGAGTACACTGTAAAAATAAGTCCGGTATTCCGGTATAAAATATATTCCAAAAAGTTCGTTTATCTTTGAATTTCTTTAATCGAATACGAAATACTTGATTCAAGTACGATTTATCATTTCCCTCTCCGCAAATATATTTTGATTATCGGGGCACTTTAAGAACTTCTCCAGTCAAATCAGTGCTGACTGCTTGGCATATTTTTTTTTCGCAAATTTTGTTAATTTAACAATTAAATGTTAAATACATTGAATTTTAGAATGCATTTTTATTTACTGTGTATAAATATGTATGTACATATTTACTGCGTTAAAAATAGTCAAAAATGAAAAAATTAGCATGTATCCGCTAAAGTTAAAAGCCATACAATTTAGTTATTGTCCCGTAGGACAGACTCTAAATCTAATAAAGAGAGATATGTGCTGCGTGTGTGTGTGTGTGTGTGTGTGTGTGTGTGAGTGTCCTTGCCTATGTGTCTGCTGTGCGCTTTTTGACCATGAGATTCCTGAGCCAAAAGCGTCAACATGTTTATTTTGTTTGTTGCTACAGCTACATAGCGAAATAACGAATAAAAGAGAGAGAGAGAGAAAGAGTAGAAACGGAGACGGGAGAAGAGACACACACACACACACTGATACTCACACACACATTGATTACGATTAGTAAACGAGTTCTCATTTAGCCAAGAACAAGAAAAACACTTGCCACAGATTGTTGGCCATGTTTCAGACGCTTGTCAAAGGCTTGACGGCATCTCCCACATTTAACATTCAATTTATGCCGCTTTTTCCATAATACGAGTATGTGTGTGTGTGTGTGTGTGTGTGTGTGTGTGTTGGCCATGTCCCCAACACTTTGAAGTCATCACATAAATTTACTTCAATTTAAAGTATTGCGGAGGACCAGCATCTCCCACTCTCCATCTCTCTCCCTTAATCTCTCTCTCTCACTCTCTCTCTCTCTCTCTCTCTCTCTCTCTCTCTCTCCCCCACCCTTCTCTATTTAACTTTTCTTCTCTCGCCTGCCGGCCTATTAAATTAGATGTACAATTTCAACTAATAAATCAATATTTAAATAATTCATACAATTTGTGGGCGCTTGAAACCGAACAGAGACAGAGACACCATCAAAAAAAAAAAGGAGTGGGCCAAAATGAGACAGGGGATGGCCAAAATGATCGATTGCCAGTTTGGGGGTTGTTAGCATCATCACGAGATGCTGAGATGTTATGAAGTTTCCATTTTTCCAATTGCCATACTTGATTATGATATGTGTCCCATAAGGTAATCACAATTTATTAGATGGTTTTCTTTAGGCGCCCAACTATCACTAAATATTGAAAACACGAATTGGCCAGTTAATTAAGGCAAGTGAAGAAGGCAAGTACGCATCTCAATTTCATTATTTATAATTGAAAATTCGTGTTTAGAAAATCGAATAAAAAACAAAAAAAGATTAAGATATTTTTATATTTACTGCTCCCAAATGAAAAATACAAGAAAATAAGGTGGATTTTAGATTTTGGGCTTCTGAAAACTATAAAACATATATTCTTGATCAGTATCTTTTTGTTTGACTGTCTCCACACTAACTTTAATTGCGTTCGAAGAGTGTAAGCAAAATATCTAAACTGAAATTTTAAAAGTTATTAAAGAAACACTATTTTTATATCAGTTTATCAGGGTAGTTGATTTCAATATATCTAGCAGAGTTGTGACTATAAGCATTATCATTACTTTTTAATTAGCATTGAAAAAAGT